>CM042198.1:13929607-13999682 GCA_023539305.1 Ilex asprella | reverse complement strand
TTACATTAGGACATAGTCCTTCTATCACCATTGCCTCTTATTTTTTTTTTTTTTTTTATTTTTTTTTATTTTTTTGAGAAATGATGACGTACAAGGAGAGAGAACAATAAAATTAAACATCTATGTTTACATTTTCTACTCCTACTGTTAATCCTGCTTCTTCCTGCTGTTGTGTGCCATGACCACTGCCCATGTCAATGCCTATTTGCCTCATAACCAAGGGGGGAAGGTTTTCAGCATTAAGGGTTCCTTGGTAATTGTTCCTCAGCCCCCATTGTGCCAATTCGTGTGCAGCTATGTTTGCTTGTCTGAATGCATGAATCATACTCCAGTCAATGTGCTGTTGTAGAAGATGCTTGATATCTTGAATTATGGAAATGATGGACCAGTGCGGATTGATGTGGGGGAGCATGACTGCATTTGTGACAAGCTGTGAATCCCCCTCGATGGTGACATAGTCCCAATTTTTTGAGAGTGCCCAGAAAGCTGCTTTTCTTGCAGCCAAGGATTCTACAACAAGTGGGTCATCATCATGTTCTTCTTGTGTGACCAGTGCTTGAATTACTTGACCCCTCTCATCTCTCGCAATTGCTGCTAAGCAAGCTTTACCTTTCCCAATAGCTGCATCAACATTGATTTTTATTTCTCCTTCATTTGGTGAGGTCCATGTGCTCATTCCTTGGCGCGCTGGTGGTAGATGGTGAGTACTAGCAGGCTTGGAATTCTTTGATTGCACCACAAATTCATCAAAGAGATGGTTAATCTCCTGCATTATCAAGGTATGCTGGGGTATTTCATTCCCAAAAATGATTTTGTTTCTCCATTTCCAAATTGTAACAATCACAACACCAGCAAAGAGAAGAAAATGATCCTGAGAAAGTTTGCATAGGTTGAAGATTGGTCTGGGGTTAAGAAGATTGTGGACCCACTCTTGGAACGTAAGATAAGAGAATGCTTCTATGCGAAATCCCCATTTATGGAACCATATTGTCTTGGCTAGGTGACATTGGAAGAACAAGTGTACCTCAGATTCTGATGCTTGATGACAGAATGGGCATAAAGTGTCTTGGACTGGAAATTTGCTGGATAGGGTGGTTTTGGTGGGTAGGCTCTCTGTCACGGCTCTCCAAATTCCCATCTTTAATCTCTCATGCAGGGGGGATCTCCATAGTTTGATCCAATCAGGGGTGTTGAGGTACTGGCTAATTGTATCCAGATTTGCTCTGTGTGAGGTATAGGCTGATTTTGTTGTGAACAATCCTGAATTAGAGGGAATCCAGGCCATTTTGTCTTCAGTGTGGAAGGTAGGCAGCTTTATCTTGAGGATAGCTTGAGTTGTCTGTTCATCAAAGCAGGATGATAGGATGTTTCTCTTCCAAGTTCTGGATTGTTGGTCAATAAGCTCTTCAACTAGTGTCGGGAGTGGTTCAATTTCATGCATCATTTGGGGTATGAAAGAGGGGATGTTAGGAATCCAAGGGTCGGTCCAAATGTTTATTTTGTGCCCAGAACCCACTATATAGCACGCCCCTTGTTCAATGAGTGGTCTGCATTCAAGGATTTGTTTCCATATGGGTGAGTCTGAGGCTTGTTTTTGCACATGTGGGAAAGAATGTCTTGAGCAATACTTGTTTGAGAGCTGAGAGGACCAAAGTTTGGGGGATTTAGAGGTTAATTGCCATCCTAGTTTAGCCATTAGAGCCATATTTGTATCATGAGTTTTCCTGAAACCTAATCCCCCCACGTTCCTTGGTCTACAGATGAAATTCCATGCTTTGAGACATAATGATTTCTTGTCATTTGATTGTCCCCACCAAAAGGTTCTAATTTTTCTATCAATCTGCTGACAAGTGGTGATGGGGAGAAGAAAGGATTGCATGGCATATGATGGTATGGCGAGGGCTGTAGACTTGATCAGGGTAGCTCTTCCAGCATATGAGAGTAGCTTGGACTTCCACCCTTGCAGCTTACTATCCAATTTTTCCAGGATTGGTTGGAAAGCTTTGTTCCTAGCTCTACCAATTTTCAAAGGTAGTCCCAGGTACTTAGCATTGTTGGGGCCTTTCTTCAGCTGCAAAATTGTTTTGATTCCTCTAGTGGTGTTTCTGTTTGCATTCTTGCTGTAGAAGACCACCGATTTCCCTCTATTTATTTGCTGGCCAGACCACTGCTCATATGTGGATAGACATTGTGTTATTACTTCAGCCTCCTCAGTATTTGCTCTTCCAAAAATCAACAGGTCATCTGCAAACATAAGATGGGTGAGGGGTTCACAGTTCCTAGCTATTTTAACACCTTTAAGATTACCATTGTTGGCCTCCCTTATCAGCAATCTGGATAGAACTTCTGTGCAAATGATGAACAAAAATGGTGAGAGGGGGTCTCCTTGCCTAAGACCCCTTTGAGCCGTGAAATTTCCAACTGGGGTACCATTGATAAGGACAGAGAATGCCGGAGTTGAAATGCATTGGTGTATAAGGTGTATGAAGTGGCTGGGAAAACCAGCAAGAGTTAAGATTTTCACCAAGAAGGGCCATTCTATTTTGTCAAATGCCTTAGACATGTCAATTTTTATAGCCATCAGTGCCCCTTTTCCTCTTTTCCTCTTCAAGGTGTGCATCACTTCTTGTGCCAAGATCACATTCTCAGCAATGTTTCTTCCTGGTATGAATGCGGTTTGAGTGGGGGAAATTAGGTTTTCAAGAAAAGGTCTCAATTTGTTGGTTAGAATTTTGGAGATGATTTTGTAGACTATGTTGCAAAGGCTTATAGGGCGAAACTCTGTTACTGTGTTTGAATTAGGGGATTTAGGAATAAGACAGATGTTTGTCCTGTTGATCTCTGTGAGCATATGTCTCCCGGCAAAGAAGCTTCTAACCACATCTATTACATCTTTTCCAACAACATGCCAATAAGTTTTATAGAAAATTGCAGACATACCATCGGGGCCTGGTGCTTTGAGAGAGGGCATAGAGAACAAGGTCGCCTTGATTTCCTCAGGTGATGGAATAGCACATAATTCTGGATGATGCTCAATTGGTATGCATGGGGTGATCAACCCGTCTATCTCACCAGGTAATTGTGGATGTTGAGTGGTAAACAAGGTTTGGAAGTAAGAAATAAATTGGTTTCCTATCTCACTCTTCTCTGAAGTCCACGTGCCATCTTGTTTTTTTAAGCAATCGATGGAGTTTTTCCTCTTCCTGATAACCGTGGTGTTGTGAAAGAATTTGGTGCAGGCATCTCCTTCCTTGATCCATTGAATCCTTGAACGTTGTTTCCATAGTGTTTCTTCTCGTTTGTATTGTTCTGCAAGATGGTGTTTCAGCAGCTTTTCTTCCAACAGATTGTCCGGATTGGGATCAGATTGCTGCAAAAAATCAATGCGGTTCTTTAGGGACTTTGCTTGTTGTATGCAGTTTCCGAACTTATCCTTATTCCATTTCTTGAGTGCTATTTTTGTGGCTTGAAGTTTGCGGCAGAATCTGAAGGCTAGTGAACCCCTTTGCTCTGTCCTCCATGAGTTTTTTATGATTAGGTGGCTTGAGGCGTCTCTGGTCCACATTTCCTCAAATTTGAAAGGTCTAGGGTAGGTTTGGTTATCTCCCCATGTGTTCAGCAGGAGGGGGGAATGGTCCGATTCAATTGCTGGTAGGTGATTGATGGTGGCTCTTGGGAACATAATGCGCCATTCTGGATTCACGATTCCCCTGTCTAAACGTTCCTTGATATTGGCAAGGCCTTCGCGTCTATTTGACCAAGTAAATGGGTTTCCAGAAAATCCCAGGTCAATGAGTCCCTGATCGTTAAGAAAATTTCCAAACCCACCATTTGAGGAGCAAGCAAATGATTTTCCTCCCTTTTTCTCTGACTGGGAAACAATGTTATTAAAGTCTCCAATGAAGAGGGTTGGGCCTTGGTAATCTGTGGTGATTTGAGACAAAGCTTCCCAGAAATTTGCTTGTAAGATTATTTTTAGAGTAAAGTATATTTTTGGTTCCCAAATTATTAGTTTTGTGTCAATTTAAGTTCTGACCTTTAAATTGTGTTAATTTGGACTCTCGACTTTTTACTTTATTTCACTTTGACCCAATTGAAATCAGCAGTTAGAATTTACTAATGTAGATCATTATGTGATCACACTTGAGATACATTACTGGAAAACTGTAGGACTAAAGTGATACAAACTATAAACTTAAAAGGTAAAAAAGATAAAAGTTACAACTTTGAGAGACCAAAGTGACCCTCAAGTTATTTTTATTGGACCAAAAATAACACAAATTAAGATGTTGAGAGATTAAATTGACATAATTCAAAAATTGAGGATCAAGCTCACACAAAACTCATCATTTGAGGGCAAAAATTATATTTTATCTTTTTTTAATCAAAAAAGTCATAAAAAAAAGCAAAAAATAGCTTTTTTGTATCAAAAATTAACTTTTAAAAATCAAATTAAGAAAATGAGTGCTCTTTTCTAAAAGCAAAAACATTTCTTTTTTTAAGCAAATAAATTTTACAAGAAAAAGACACTAATACATGAAAATACTCTCCCTGCACAGTAATTTATCAAAATACACACTTACATACATATTAATATACCAAAAAATATACATACATATTCTAATGCACCAAAATATAGACACATACAACAAGGAATTTACATTGGGGACAGTGGGGGCAGCTATCCTCACTGGAATTTTAAAAAAAATTGGTATCAAGATAAAATTTTAATTTAATTTTTAAAGGTATAAAGTAAGAATTATTAAATCTTTCAAGTTGCGAACTGCAATTCACCTTTTAAATAATGTTTAGTTAGCAATCTCCTCAATATGTTTTCAAAAAATAATCTTGAAGCATTTTATTCTCTTTCTATTTATATCTCATCTCTTCTCTTTCATAGTTGTTAGTTTGAATACATTACGAATAACAAAAACTATATGAACCTAATTTATTTATCTAATTATAACTGATTAATTAATTTGATAACAACAATAAATTAAGTCATTATATTAGATTAACAAATTAAGTTCAAGTAATGCTATTCGATATAGAAAAACATGTTTAATGAAATAAAAAATGAGACTACCATGCAATACTTTCAAAATATGAAAACTAGTCTAGAACAATTGTAAACATATTGAAAATAAGTATTACAAATCAATATTTAAAATTTTGAACTTATTATTAGTTTATTTTTTTATCTTCTTATTGTTAAAATTTGTCCTCTCAGTCATAAATTTCAAACTTACCCATGATTAGACTAAAATCTTGAATCAATTTGTACATCTATCCAAATCAAATTAAGAAAAGGATGAACATTTGCAGTCATACACGGGACTCTTCTAACAAAGCCATTTATCTAAGCATTTTGACGCGTATTTGTGTAATCCTATATGAAAAATTCCATTTAGATTTAATTTAGAGGCTTAATCTAGGAACCTAATTAATTATAATTGTTGAATTTACAACTAATCTGTACTGATTTTTTTTTTTTTAAAAAGAATCAGCAATGCAGTTCACCATATATGCTTAAGGTGAAAATTTACTCCTAGACTTTTCGTCTTACCATCCAAAGTAAATCCATAATTATGAAATTTTAAAGCAACGAGCAACATGCATGCTTGAGCTAATTCTTGTTTCCCTCTAACTTGTATTAGATTACTTACAATAACTCAACATTAAATATAAGATTATTGCAACCCAAGCATTCCTCAATTGGAAATGAAATACCCATTTTCCTATTAAGGTTACTTTTCAAATGGACTACAAGTTCACAATGACGAGACATTATCAGCTTTTGTAGACTAATTATTGAGGTTGGAATAAATTTGAGATTAGAATAATGAATGTGGGGTGCCATTCATGGGCAATATGGCGAAATTTGGAAAAAAAAGGGAGGAAAAGAGGATTGGGGTGGGGGAGGAAGGAGAATTATTTGCATAAAAGTTCATAAAGAGTGTAAAGCACGACCAAACACTAAAAATGTGGCTTCCTTTTCTTATATATTTTAATTATAAATGGTTAAAATGACCAATTTATAAAAATGTAAGGAGAAACCACACTTCGTATCCTGAAATATCTATGAAATCTCACTTTTCACTCTTAAAACGATTAAATTTTTTACATTGCACTCTCAATATATTAAAAGTGTTACAATGTAGTATTTCATGATAATCGAAGACTCCCGACTATCTTTAATTCTCACACATCAAGTTGATTTTTTTTTAATTCATTTTTCATATATCAAAATAAGTTGTTTTGTAAGTATTTTTGAACATTCCTTATCCTGTTTTCATTTTTTGTATCAAAATTTTTATTTTATTTCATGACTACAAACATTAACAACAAAGAATGATAGCATAAAGTGACAAAAAAAATTAAATATTTCAAAAAAAAGAGTGACAATAAAGAATGATAAAAAAATTAAAATAATAGATTTGTGGTTCATAGTGTGAATGCAAAAGACTAATACAAAAAAATTGAGTGAACGACTGAAAATAATCACATTACCAACAATCTGAAAACGACTGGCAGTTGAGTGCCCAACTTATAATCAGTACTTCATCACTGTGTTTGCGAATAAAAGCACAGGAATAGAGGAGGACTCAAAGGCAAATGGAAGGCAGGATTGATTGACACAGAGATCTCTGACCCCACCCTCACCAATGACTCAAGTTGCAAGACACCCACAAGAAGACGAAGACTTAGGCATCCTTTGATAATAAAAGTACGGTTTTTGCTTTGTTATTTTTTATTTTTAGAGTAAGTATATTTTTTGTTCCCAAATTATGAGTTTTGTATTAATTTAATCTCTTATCTTTAAATTGTGTTTATTTGGACTCTCAACTTTTCATTTTGTTTCACTTTGGCCCAATTAAAAATGGCAAGTAGAATTTACTAATGAAGATCGCTATGTGTTCACACTTGAGAAGCGTTACGTGAAAACTTTACGACTAGAGTGATACAAATTGTAAACTTGAAAGGTCAAAACAATATAAGGTACAAATTTGGGAGATTAAAGTGACCCTCAAGTTGCGTGAACATCTACTTGATCAATTCAAATTACTATTTTTTATTGGACCAAATTAACAAAAATTGAGAAGTCAAGAGATTAAATTGATATAATTCAAAAATTGAGGATCAAACTCAGACAAAACTCATAGTTTGGGGGCTAAAAATTTATTTTACCTTTTTTTAAAGCAAAAAGGTTATAAAAAAAAGCAAAAAATAGATTTTTTGTATCAAAAAATTAACTTTTAAAAATCAAATTAAGAAAATGATTGTTCTTTTCTAAAAGCAAAAACATCGTTTTTTTGAAACAAATAAATTTTACGAGAAAAAGACACACTAATACGCTAAAACACTCTCCTTGCACACTAATATATCAAAATACACACATACATACACAGTGATACACAAAAATTATACACATTCATATTCTAATGCACCAAAATATTGACACATACTGGGATGAGTCTACAGTGGGGGCAGTTGCCCACGTTGGAATTTTTTAAAAAATTGGGATCAAGGTAAATTTTAAAAATTTCTAAATCTTGCCCTAACTAAAATTTTCATAAAATATAAGGTTAGTGAGTGTAATTTTGAAATATCAAAACATGACTTGGCAGTCTTAGTCTTCGATTCTTTGTCGAACTTCGACTCTCAATTGTTGTTATTTCTTTCCTAGTTTTTCTTCTTTCCTTTCTTTGCTATATTCATTAACAAATCGACCTACTTGGTTGTTGGCTTCCGTCAAGTTCCCATATCTTTCTTCACACTACAACAACACTGATCAAAAGGTACTCTTCAATTAGGCACCCACCGTCCCAATTTTCCTAAAATAATCTCACTTGTTACAAATATACTCAATTACTAATGACGATACTTGAAAAAGATTGCCGATTAGAGATGAACTTTGCAAAGGAGGTCAGCCAAAATATCTAGAGCTTGGAGGTCCAGACCACAAGCTCCCCCCAGAGCTCATCATCAGGGAAACAAGAAGGAGACAACTGTATAACAGAAGGCAACCCCGAAACAATAGTCAAGTTGTATTCAAAGCACAAAACTCTTAATTGACAAAGATCCTCTCCCAAAATCAAGATTATCTCACGGATGCAAGACAAGGATCTCGCTGCAGATCCCTTAGATATAGAAATTTCATTATAAATACGGTAAAAAGCCTCCATCGAAGGGAGGACCAATTTGTATCAGAAAAATATATTGTAAACAATATTCGCCATTGAAATAGATCCCAGGAGCAAGAGACTCCATTAGAGAATGGACTAGCCAAACTTTCGGGCTTGGTGAACTAGTATATGTTCTTTGTGTAATTGTCCCTTATCCCCTAGAATTGCCTCTCTCATATTTATGAACCCAGTAGCATAGATCTAGTCTTATTTGCATATTCGTACATTCTACTCACTCACGTGAGAATTACACCATCAGTTTGGCGTCGTTTGTGGAAACGATTGTTTTCATTACCAGTACACTAATTCTTCAGTAACTAAAGGTCTCAACTTAAAATATGAGCACAAGTCAAGTGAATCCCCTACGGACGCAGAACAAGCAAAAGGCTACCAGTGGAAGACAACAAGAGAACCTTCATGATTTTGTGTCCACTACAGGAGACAACCCTCCTGAGGGGAATCCCCTCACCAATAACAAAATTGATGCACTCCGCATAGCCAATCAGCGTCTACTCCAAAGAAATGAAGAGCTCTTGAAGCTCTTATAAGGCCCTCAGCAGGCCCGACAAGGGGAACATCAACAAATTGACCCCCTCAGGGAAGTAAACGAGGGGGTGAGAACAGCCAAGCTCCTTATCCACCTCCTAGGGCTGGAAACAATGAAGAGGCATAGAGTCAGGAACACGGGATCGAAAAGAACGATTTTCTCCCCTGCTAGTAGGAAAGGATGGAATAGTATTGGGAAAAGCGCTTTAAGGACATCCAACAAGAGCTCAACCACATGAAGGAAACTGTGAGAGGTAAGAACTTTGTGACAATGGATGCTCTTGTGTAGCAAACTGAATCCCTGTTCACCGCTGGGATATTGCATTTTTCCTCCCTCTGAAGTTCAGAATACCACAAATAGAAGCCTTTGATAGGACAAAAAATCACATGGATCATCTCAATACTTATAAAAATCAAATAGAGTTGCACGGATATCAAGATCTAGTGCGTTGTCGCGCCTTTGCCATAACTTTGAAGGGTTTAGCCTTAGCGTAGTTCAATAGACTCCCCCCAGCCTCGGTGTCCTCCTTTAAGGAGCTCTTTATTTATTTTGTGTCCCATTTCATCAGAGCTCAGACATACCAAAAACCAAGCTATCACTTGTTGAACGTGAAAGAGGGGCCACGTGAGAACATGCGGTCGTATGTCCAAAGGTTCAACTCAGAATCTTTGAAGGTAGATGTCCTGGATGAGAAGTTTTCTATTACCGCTTTTATAGCTGATTTGAGAGTGCAGTCAAAGGACTTGATGTTCTCCATATCAAAGAATCCTCAGGCGAGTATGACCGAGGTGCTGACTAAAGCAGAAAAGTACATAAACAGCGAAGAAGTTCTATTCTCTAAGGTAGGGAGCTCTTCCTCGTAGAAAGAAAAAGGGAATGAGGAAAAGAAAATGGAACATTGTCCCAGGAAGGAATGAGAACGAGATAGGTCCCCATGAAGAGACAAGGACCGTTCCCTAAAAAGAAGGGGAAACGTCCGAGATCGCATAGGTCCTCCATAACCAGAGCTGCAACTGAGATACACACCTCGACAGTTCACTCCACTCACCGCCATGTCACAGGTTTTATATGAGGTGCAAAATGAGAAGTTCCTAAGATGGCCCCCTCAGATAAATGCGGATTCAGCAAAGAGAGATCCCACAAAGTATTGCGACTATCACAAAGACCATGGTCATCACACTGATGACTGCATCCAGCTAAAGAAGAAGATTGAATTTTTGATCCAACGAGGGCAGCTACGTCGCTTCGTGGCCTATGATAATTAGAACCGAGCCCCACCACCTCAACAACAGGCACCAGCACCACATCAACAACCTCTGGGAGAAATCAGAGTGATATTAGGAGGATTCTCAAGAGGAGGAGAATCTAGCTCAACTAAAAAGGCTCACCTACGAAGAATCAGAGCTAACGAAGCACTAGAGGTGCACACTATGTCCAAAACACCTCGGCTGAGCACAACCATTAACTTCTTGGACTCGAACTTGGAAGGTTACCAACATCCCCTTGACGACCCATTGGTGGTAAGGGCTGTTGTTGCCAACAGAACTGTCCATTGAGTTCTAGTTGACAACGGGAGCTCTGCTGACATCATTTTCGCTTTTGTCTTTGAAAAAATGGGCATAGATAGAGAAAGGTTGAACCAGTAAGTGCCCACCTGTTGGGATTCTCATGAGAAAGAGTGTTACCCCTGTGATCAATCTAACTCGTGCTCATTATAGGAGATCCTCTCTGCCAGGCCACCACAACTGTGAGATTTTTAGTGGTTTACGTCCCTTTTGCATACAATATGCTGCTTGTGAGACTTTTCCTCAATGTGATGAAGGCTATCCCCTCCGCTTATCACCTAGTCATGCAGTTTCCTATGGAGTGCTCCGAGGAGACCAACGTGTGACACGGGAATGCTATATGACATCCATCAAGAAGAAAGAAGTAGAAAATATTCAGTTAGATGAGCTCGACATGAGAGACGAGCTAAATACCGGACCAATGCCATCAGAAGAGGTGGAACCTGTGCAATTCGATTAGAAGCCAGAGCACCTAGTTTACGTAGGATCAAAATTAAGCATGGAGATTAAGAATCTTCTCATCCAGTTCCTGAAAGAAAATCTAGAAGTGTTTGCTTGGAAGCAAGAAGAGATGGAGGGCATCGACCCCTCGGTCATTACACACAAACTTAGTGAGAATCCAGCCTGTAAGTCCGTTAAGCAAAAACGGTGAAGTTTTGCACTAGAATGTCAGAAAGCAATCAATGAAGAGGTCGGCAAACTCCTTCATGCAAAGGCCACCAAGGAGGTAGCTTACCCAAATTGGCTAGCAAACGTAGTTCTTGTAAAAAAAACCAATGGCAAGTGTTGTCTTTGTATTGACTTTACTGATCTCAACCAAGTTTGCCCAAAAGATAGTTTTCCCTTACCTCAGATTGATCTAATAGTCGATGCCAGAGATGGTCACGAGCTCTTCAACTTCATGGAGGCTTTTTTGGGGTACAATAGGATCAGGATGAACCCCAACGACCAAGAGAATACCTCTTTTGTGACTAAACAGGGGACATACTGTTATCAGGTTATGCCCTTCGGATTGAAGAATATTGAGGCCACCTACTAGCGTTTGGTGAATCAAATGTTCTAAAAGTAAATTGGGATGTCTATGGAGGTCTACAATGATGATATGTTGGTAAAATCACTAAAGGCAGAGCTCCGCATCGGGCATCTAACAAAATCACTTTAGGTTCTTAAGGAGTACAAGATGAAGCTCAATCTTGCTAAATGTGCCTTTGAAGTTCCTACAGAAAAATTTTTGGGCTTCATAGTTAACAGCAAAGAAATCGAGGCCAACCCTGAAAAAGTGAAGGCAGTACTGGATATGTAGTCACCATCAAATACAAGGAAAATCCAACGTTTGACAGGAAAAATAGCTGCCTTCAGTCGTTTTGTGTCCTGATTAAGCGATAAATGTCAACCCTTCTTTCAGGTCTTGAAGAAGGAGTTCCAATAGGATACACGGTGTGGAGATGTGTTCAAAGTTTTGAAGGATTACTTGACCTCCCCTCTTGTTCTAGTAAGCCCCATGAAAAGGAAAATGATTACTCTTTACCTAGCTATGTCAGATTTCTCGACCAGAGCAGCCCTAGTAAGGGAGCAAGACAGAGCTTAACAACCAGTCTATTACTAAAGCAGATTTCTGAGGGGGTAGAGGAGAGATATCCAAGGATCAAAATTTTTGTCTTAGCTTTGGTTACAACGGCTAGAAGACTTAGACCATACTTCCAGACTCATACTATTGAGGTTCCGATAGATCAGCTAATGAAGCAGGTACTACATAAACCAAAGTCTTCAGGAAGATTGGTTAAGTGAGCCATTGAGCTTAGTGAGTTCGATATTAGGTACAAGCCTAGGACTGCAATCAAAGGACAGATAGTGGTGGATTTTATAGCAGAATTCATGACAACAGCACTCATAGAAGCCACACAGCTAATACCTGATCTTCCCTCGTGGAAGCTTTTAGTGGAGAGAGCTGCTAATGCTCAAGGAAGTGACACAGGCGTAATTCTGATCTTGTCAGATGGAATAGACGTCGAATACGTCCTTAGGTTTGCGTGTAAGTCTTCAAATAACGAGATAGAATATGAAGCTATCATTGCTGGGCTCAATCTTGCTCACTCGATGGAGGTAGAACAGCTGGAGATTTGAAGTGATTCTCAGCTCGTGGTAAAGCAGATAGAAAAATCTTATGAGGGCAAGGGTGAAAAAATGATCCTTTATCTTAGGAAGGTGCAGGAATTAATCAAGAAGTTTGTGCAAGTCAAGGTCAGACATGTCCCTAGATAAGAGAATTCTCAGGCAGATGTGCTAAAAAGGCTAGCAACTACTTTGCAAGAAAAGTTGGATAGATTGATACATGTGAAACACTTGGCAGAGCCATCAGTAAGTATTGAAGAAGAATAAGTGCTCCCAATTTTGGCCACCTTGCCAGCGGACTCCAAGGAGGCTGTAAAGTTGAAGGCGAGGTCAGCCAGATTCTCCATTTTACAGGGGAACTTGTATAAACGAAGTTTTTCGATGCCCCTCCTCAAATGTGTGGGATATGAGAATGTTAACTACATACTTAGAGAAATCCATGAGGGAATTTGTGGTAACCATATCGGAGCTCGAGCACTGACAGGAAAAGATTTGAGGCAGGGGTATTATTGCCTCACTATGCTAAAGGATGCCACCGACCTGGTTAAAAAGTGTAAAGTCTGTCAGATACATGTCAACATCCCTCATTGCCCACCAGAACTCCTAACATTGGTGTTGAGCCCTTGGCATTTTCAGTAATGGGGTTTGGACATCCTTGGCCGTCTAGGCAGTGTAAGTTCGCCATTGTTGGGGTGGATTATTTCACTAAATGGGCAGAGGTGGAGCCTCTGGCAATGATCACAAAGCAAAAAATTCAGAATTTTACATGGAAGTCAATAGTCTGTAGATTCGGTGTACCTAGAGCAATTGTCTCTGACAATGGAAAACAGTTTGATAACCCCAAGTTTAAAAAGTTCTGTGCAGAGCTGGTGATATATAATTATTTCTCAACTCCAGCACATCCACAGTCCAACGGACAAGTAGAGGTGACTATCAGGACAAATAAAATGGCCTTGAAGACCAAGCTTGAGTCGTTGAAGGAAAATTGGGTAGAGTATATTCCGGAGGTGTTATGGGCCTGTAGAACAACTGTCAGATTAGCGACTCAAGAAACACCTTTCTCCTTGACTTTTAGAACCGAAGCAGTAGCGCCTGTGGAAATCGAAATCCCATCTCCCAGGACTGAATTCGCAGAATCCGAACATAATGATGAATTGCTCTTGCTAAATCTTGATCTCCTGGATGAGAAGAGAGACAAAGCTCTACAGCGCATCAGAGCTATCAGAGGAAGACAGCAAGGTACTACTATAGGAAGGTCAAACACAAGAGCCTTAAGGTAGGAGATCTCATGCTAAAAAAACTACTGCTTGCAAGAAAGGATCTTAAACATGGGAAATTGGGGCCTAATTGGGAAGGCCCCTACATCGTGTCAAGAGTGGTCAAACTTGAAAACTATGAGCTATAAACAGAAGAAGGAAAGATCTTACCTCATTCTTGGAACGCAGAGCATCTAAAAAAAAATTTAGTAAATTTTCCCTGTAATAAGATTATTCCCAATAAAGTAGCAAGCTTTTGATTCATCCATGCATGGCTCCCTGAAGTAGCTATAAAGCTAAAGATGAGCTCCTTAACTAATAAATCTAAGATGAGCTCCTCAGTTCATAAAACTAAGGTGAACTGTTCAGTTCATAAAATCTAAAGATGACCTCCTCAGCTCATAAACCAACGATGACCTTTTAAGCTCATAAATTTAATATGAGTCCCTCGGCTCATAAAACTAACGATGAGGTTTTAAACTCATAAATTTAAGATGAGTCCCTTAGCTCATAAAACTAAGATGACCTTTTTAGTTCGTAAAATTTAAGATGAGCTCCTCAAGTCATAAACCTAAGATGAGCTCTTCAGCTCATAAAATAAAGATAAGCTCTTTAGTTCATAAAATTTAAGATGAGCTTCTCAGCTCATAAACCTAAGATGAAACTCTTCAACTCATAAAATAAAGATTAGCTCTTAGGGTTATGACAAACTCTTTAGCTCACGAAGTTAAAGGTAGGCTCATCAGCCCATAAAGTCACGATGAGCCCTTCAACCCATAAGATTGAGACAGAAGCCACAAAATATAGCTGGAAAGTCGCGAAGCATAAAAAGAGAAATGTATGTGTTACATCAGAAAAAAGGGATGACATGCCAGAAAGTATAAAAGTGGTCACCAAAACCCCAAAAGAACACCAAAAAAGATACCAAAAAATTCTCTAGCCCTCCCCTAGTCGTCTCTTCAGCTCAACCATCTCCTCCTTTAAGCGGGCATTCTCTTCCTTCAACTCCTCTCTTTCCCTCTCCACCTGAAACAACTAAAGCAATGGAGCTTATCCTCTTCCAGCTCATGAAAATAGAGAAACACAGCAGTTGTAGGAAACTCATCATTACCCTTGAGGCGCCAGAAGATGAAAAAATTGATCAGCACGCTCAACCCTTTGTGGGACAAGTGAGAGGGGTTAACCCATAATAAGTCAGGATCCACCAAATGGAGGGATGAATGAGAAAACGAATGCCCAAATCTAGGGCACCTTCAAAGATACAAACTTCCCCTCGAGGAAGGTAGTTACAAGGCTCATCAGGGGTGGGGACACGTAGAGACAAGTCCAATTCAGGGAAGAATCGCTTTTTAACTTCATCAAAATTTTAAGGAGTCATCATAGAAGGAGCCAAGTAACGAGACTTCCACTTCCAGTCTATTCCAAAAGAAGCACGTTCTTGAAAGAAAAAGAAAAGTGGGGCAACCATAAAGAATCTCATGCAATAAATAGGAACGTGAAGACTCAAGAAAGTCTCCAAGAACTGTGAATAGGGAAATAGTACAAGGAATTGTGAAGATCTTAAAAGGAATTTTGAGTTTTAGGAAACCAAGAGACGTACGAAAAGAAAATTTGGTGGTCTCTTGGGTTTCCAAATTTATGGTGACAGTTACGGCTTTAAAAGAAAGATAGTTAGGAAAATGCCATAAAGACTACCCGAAAGATCCGCTAGTTCTGGGGAAGCAGAGACTTGGACTAAAAGATACTCCTTAGTCATCTCAAGCATTTTCAGTACTCGATGAGCCATGAGAAGTCCAATACAATAAGTTGCACCATAATTTATGGGGCCAACTTTTAGCCCATAATGAGGAAGTTCATGGGCATAAGAAGCTGCAGGAACCTTAAGCAGAGCTTAGACACATAGCTTTACCCGAAAAATATACCTCCTACCTTCCTTGAGGACTTCTTAGGTTTCTTTGGGTTGAGGTCAGCTCGTATGTCTGCAGGACCTTCTTGGGAGACTACTCAAATTTATTTAGGTTGAGGATCATCTTCCATCAAAGTCCTCGTATATACAGCAACATAGCCTCCACAGATATGCCTGTGAAAAACCTCAGCATCAAATTATTTACTCTCTTTGCCAAATCCAGCAGACCTCTTGCCGCTGAGATGAATGACAGATCCACTATCCAACGCTTCCTCAAAAGCACTAGACAGTAATAATGAGCCCTTCGAGGATTGAACCTCATCAGCCAAGTCTATACTCTGGTTCATCATTAGTCTTGAAAGGACCATGTTCTCCTAAGGTGAAAGCTCAGCTTGACACATCACCAGCTCTTCCAAATTTGATAATCTTGCTTGAAGAAGAAATGAGGCACTCCTAAAAGCAAAGGGGGCAAGGAAGAGGAATGCGGAGTAGAGCAAGAAACAGAGTAGACTGCATTGAAGAATAAAATAGATTGTATTAAGTAGTTTCAAAAAAAAAGTGAGTTCCACATTTACATCTTCAGCATTTACATCCTCAACATTTACATCAATAACTTAGTAAGGTAGCACAAATGTGCATTTCAAAAAAAGGGGGGCAACCCCTAAGATTGTGTAGAAGAAACAAATAGGGAATCCAGTTGCTCAGAGGCTGAGATCTCAACAGTAAAAACGGGAGAAGATCTTAGCAGATCGACAGTTAGAGTTTCTGAAAGGGAAGTGTCTGACAAGACAATAGCCAAAGTCCCTGAGAGGTCAAGAACAGGCAACTGTGCAAAAACCTCAACTTCGGTTAGAATTCTTGTTACTAGCTTAACATAAAAAGAGACAGCAGCAGTGAGTTCAACAAACACAAGAACTAAAGAAATCTTAGAAATAGTAGTGGCAACAGAAATAGCTGGTGGAAACGCCTCAGAATCCCTGGGGACAGTCTCAGAGGTAAGAGAGGCCAAGGCACCATCTCCACCTTCAGCCTGGGTCGCCTCTCTCTTCCTTGGTTCCTTCACCCTCTACTCGTGTTTTCTCTTTCACTTCTTCGATCGGGATGTCAAATGTACAATTTATGCCAGCATAAGTTTCTTCAGCATTGTCTTGAAATGCCACCCACCCTTTGGCCCACTCGGTGGTAACATCATTTGCCAGCTTAGCGATCAGATCATCCTTCTTCTTAGCGGTAGCTCTGTGCTCCTCAAGCTCGCTCCGAATAGTGTCGTTCACCTCTGCCAGAATATCGTATTCCTTCTTCATGCCATTATAGGAGCTTAAAGCTTTAAGAGAATCTTGGCTCGCCTTGATTCAACCGTCAGTCTTTCCCCTAAGCTCCTCCTTTGTCTTCCCCAACTCCTCCTTGGTATGTTTGTTCTCAGCCTCTAAGTTCTTGATGAGGGAGTTCTACCTCTCAACCTATGCTTGTAAATCCTGCATTTTGGGTCTTAAGGTCATTGTTGGCAAAGGCCAACTCGACATTTTGGAGTTCAAGCTCCTTAGAAGCTTTGGCTGAGCCCTCCAAAGCTTGGATCCGTTTCAACAAGCCACTGATATGAATAGCCAGCTAGAATATACAACCCCAAGAGCTAAAGTCAGTATAAGGCAATAAGGCAGGATAAAAAGGAAAAAATTTAAGGGACTGGACATATACCGAGGTGGCACCACACATGGCAGTAGAAATGAAAGTTCCAAGAGGCATAGTGGCCTCCCTCTGGATGTCTGACTTTGGGATGATGGAGGCAATGGCCTCGACTGCTCATTTAATATTATTAATGAGGGAATCCCCACCTACCTTGTTCTTGGGAAGTTTCCCTCTCTCATCGTTGGAACCCTTCAGAACTGACTGAGAGGATCCTCCGACTGGACCAGAGGGGACAAACTGGGGAGAAATACGGGTGAACGTTTCTAGATCCCTCTCAACTTCTAATAAAGAAGGAGAATTTGGATATATGCTTGGCCCAACAATCTCTCCAGAAGGTAAGGAACTCATCCCTTGAGGAAGAGAGGTTTGGGGGACGTTCGAAAAACTTGACGAGAGATTTGGGGCCACCTGAGTCGAAGAATGAGAAGTGGGGCCACATTCAATCTTGGCACCTTGGCTGGAGTAGCAGAACCTCTACCTATCCTAGTCTCAGCCTTACATTTACTCATTCCCCTCCTCAGCTCCTCCACCTTGACTTGGCGATCCTTTTCAGTGGGTTCCATCGATGAAGAACCTGGAGACACTGGATAAGCAGGTCAGTAAAGGGAAAGAAGAAGAGCTAAGAGCTAGGAACGAAGAGAGGGAATACTACCCGCCCCCTCTTCAACCCCAACGACTGAAAGAGGAATGAGAGCTTCGATTGTCACCCCAGGAAGGCTAAAACCTTGGGTAACGAGAACCCAATGCCTGATGAACTCAAAGTACTCTTTTAAGTCACAGCCCTTTAAGGTCAGCAAAGCCTGCCTATCAGCAGCGCTGAGCTCAATTCGAATACCTGAAAAACAAATTAAGATAAACGAAAAGAGGTCAGCGCACAAAACCACTGAAGTAGATCTCAGCTAGCTCAGATAAGGACTTACCCAAGTTATCAGGAGCACTCCAGGCCCTAGGGACTGACAGGGTATTAGAAGTGTCCGCAGGGTTGTACTCCCACTGTTTGCCCCCCACGAAGAAGAAAAGTTTTCTCCAGCGTTTGTGGGAGCTGGGAAAGTCAGAGATAACTAATTTGGATTTTGTACGCTTGGAGATATATAAAAAGCCATCGTTGGAGGTAAGATTAACACTGAAAAATTCAATGAGTGAGGAAACAGTGAGAACTCTAAGTTTATTTTTCTTGAAGAAAACAAGGAGGCCCACTAGGACACCCCAGAAGTTAGGAGAAAGTTGAGCAGGTCAGATGTTAAAATGTTGTAGAACACTCTTGATAAAAGGGTGAATAGAAAAACGAAGGTCATTCTCAAAAGCAGCTACAAAAAGCAAACTTTCTCATGAACTTGGGAAACATAAGGGGAGAACGCGTCTGGGCACCAATACTGGACACCAGGAGGAAAGTCATAACGAGCACTAAGAACCTTCATAAGAGAATGAGAGGCCTTACTAGAGCCCACGAGTTTTGCAGACCTGAAAGCAGCCCATTCACTCTTAACACTACCTAAAACTCCTACGCCACTCACTTTCGCCTTACCTTTGTTGGGGTTTTCTGGCACAGGAGAGGTCGATGGGGGTGGTTCATTTGTTCTTTCGTCGACTTCAACAGAGTCGACCCCAGGAAAGTTGTCGATCTCATCACTCACCTCTCCTATGTCAATATCCTCTTCGGCAGACCTGTCTCTCATGAGGGGAGCAAAGGAAGGGGTAGCCTCAGAGGAAGCAAACATAATTGAGCAAGAAAATGGAAGATTGAAAGAATGATAGAGGGGAAGAACACTGGTTAAGCACTCTCTAATGATCCTAGGGTCAACATAGTAACTTCCAACACAAAGGATTCATACAGTAGAACCTAGGTCCAAAAAGAGGGGGATAGGGGACAAGCAGTATTCTCGATTCTAAAAGTTAAAGAACCGAAAAGCCCAGAAATGCAATAACCACCTCAAACTCGAGGGATGCAGAACAAAGAAATGCGCAGGGGACAAGAAACGTACCTAATCAAAGACGAATGATAGATCAAAACTTGAAGTAAACAACAAAAAGTAAGCTTTGCAAACCAATTCGAGGAAGTAATGAGATTCAGCGAAACCCTAAGTGCACCAGCCGGATTGGGGAAGCGGTGGATGCGAAGAAGAGGAGGAGCCTGAAGAAGGAATTCAAAGGGCAAAAAAAGAGTCATGTCCCGTTGGTATAGAAGCATTTAAAGCTAACGGTGCAAAATCGAGGACGTGTGCAGGGAACGAGGGAGTAAATGATGGCCTGGAACCGTAAAAAACTTGCTCATACGCAAATCGAGGTCTGTATAAAGAGGTCAAACTTTATTAAATTACGGCCCAGCCCCTACCCAAGTTCACTTGGGCTAAGGGCTGGGGGCAACTGATGGTACCTAAAAAAGATTCCCGATTAGAAATGAGCTCTGCAAAGGAGGTCAGACCAGAAGGTCAGGTAAAACATCCATAGCTTGGCGGTACAGACCCCAAGCTCCCCCCAAAGCTCATCATCAGGGAAACAATAAGGAGACAGCTGTATAACAAAAGGCATCTCCGAAACAATAGCTAAGTTGTATTCAAGGCACAAAACTCTCAAGTGGCCAAGATCCTCTCCCAAAATCAAGAAGATCCCACGGATGGAAGGCAAGGATCTCGCTGCAAATCCCTAGATATAGGAATTTCATTATAAACACGGTAAAAAGCCTCCATCGAACATTTTTGCTGAAGAACACCCAGATCTGAAACCTAGATCTAAAAACCAGATCTGAACCATGCCGAAGAGCTCTCAGTTGTTGAAGATAATCTCACTCAGTCTTCGGAGAGGCGATCTCGTCTAGTTTCTAGTTTCGCGAAGTAGAGAGAGAAAGTTGAAGAGACAAGGAAAGTTCGGGACGAGGAGACACGCAAAAAAAAAAAAAAAACCTTTTATACTATGACATGTTTTGCTGTTAAGGAAGTTTGAAGGGGAGACATCGTTAAAGAGTTTAGGGTTGTTTCACTTGTTTTTTATTTTGGCTTGAAAATTCAGAGAACATCTAAATGTTGTTCTCTAATTTTTGTTCTCAATTCTCACTTTTTTGAAAAATTAT
Source organism: Ilex asprella (assembly GCA_023539305.1). Lineage (NCBI taxonomy): Eukaryota > Viridiplantae > Streptophyta > Magnoliopsida > Aquifoliales > Aquifoliaceae > Ilex > Ilex asprella. Next base: position 13,979,357 of record CM042198.1, on the reverse strand, counting down.
TATTAGAAATTGTTATTCAAATAACATCTTAAGAGTTTTACTATTTTTGAGAATAAAAAACTGTTTTGGAGATATAAACCAAACAGCCCCACAGTACAACTTTCTTCTTCTTAGTGATTGATGATCACTTTGTTTTTTTTTATCTGTATCATCCCAAGACTTTTCAGCAACGTACGACTGCAGGTCTTTCCACAAACGTTACTTTCAGGCTAGAAGATTGAAGCTTGAAAGTTTATGTTGTAGCTCTCATCCACAACACTAAGCACCTATGAGACCATGTTGATGTTTTTAATCCTCTCTTGGTTGTTCAGCCAAGCTTCTCTTAGTTGTGTGGAGTCCTACAATTTCTCGTTCCCGGGTTTCGATTCGGGAAGTTGTGGAAATGGAGGTAATTTGATCTGCATGGGATATGTTACTGCCAGCAATGGGAGCTTGGACATCACCATGGACCAACCGAGCGATGAGAACAAGGTTGGCCGGGTTTTGTTCCGCCACCCTGTGCTTGCCTGGCCGGTTTCGTTTAGTACCACCTTCACGGTGAGGATTGTGACCAACGTCACCGACCAGAGGAAGTCCGGCGATGGGATGGCGTTTATTATGGCTCAGGATGACCAGCCGTCACCATTGGAAAGCTATGGCTCATATCTTGGAATTCTTGATTCAGCTACTCAAGGTGAAAATTCGTATGAATCTCTAATTCATCTGACCAAATCTCGTGCACGGAATTGTCTTTTGTTTTTTAATGTACACATGGAATATTTTCTAAACCCTACCTCTTTTTTCCTGAATCTTTTTCTGGTTCATTCCTCCCACTTTCTTTGCATTCTTGTTTTTATTTTGATGACTATTGTCTGATTTTGTTTTTCGTTAAGTGCAAGAAAAATTAAATCTTGTTTTCTACAGAGGTCCAACCTTGATATGAATTGAAAAACAAGGGCAAGTTCTTTAACTGGATTACCAGTATAAGGACTTTATTGGACCATCATGAGTTTGAAGATTCAGTATTATTGAAAAAAAAAAAACAGTTCATTCTCTTCAACTTCTTGAGATTTTACATGTCATTTGATGGCATATGGAGAAACAAATGAAAGGGCCATAATACACTATGAATTGACTCACTATCCATAGGTTTAAGCATTTAAGTTGATGCGACAAGTTCCAACCTGTTTACTTATCTTGAGTGTGACATAGAAAATTAATCGATTATTCCCATGAACATGGCGACTTAGGAGTCGTGATTGTTTTACCTCCGACAACTGATTCTTCAGAAACTCAAACTCGATCATGCTAGATTCTTCAGAAACTGTATTCAGCTTAAAAGTCAACGCAATTTCGTCTAGGATTCGAGCTTTGTTGATCATGTCATGTGTACTGAATTTCTACGACATTGCCATCATTTTAATCTGCAAATGTAGGTGGAGTTCTTCGACAACTTGCAGTGGAGCTAGATGCATTCAAGAACGAAAATGATGAAGACGGAAATCATATAGCAATCGACACAATAAGTGTAACCGACCCAGTTGCATCAAAGAGTCTCAACAGCACAGGAATCAATCTGAAGAGTGGTAGAGATATCAAAATTAAAATTGACTACGATGGATGGAACAAAACACTTTACATTTATGTGGCATATTCTGGGGACCCTCTAGTCAATTTCCTCAACAAGAAAATTATAATGAAGAACACAGTTCCAAAATATATGTATGTGGGTTTCACAGCATCCACTGGCTTAGCCTCCGAGACCCATCAAGTTCTTGATTGGGATTTCACAGTGTATGAATTGCCAAAAAAGTCTTTGAAAGGCGGAGTCGAGAGAGATGATAAGATTTTGCTGATAGTTGTTGTTCCAGTGGTTGTGATTTTGTTGATTATATTGGCATTGGCTTTAACATTTGCCATCAAAGCTAGGAGGAGGAAGAGAGAGAAGAGGGAGAAATGAGAATCTTGAAATGCTGACTAGAAATGCAGCCAATGCTCCAAGGATTTATACTTACAGGCAACTTTCAAAAGCTACTCATAACTTCAGCAAAGAAAACCTGTTGGGAACTGGTGGATTTGGAAGTGTTTACAAAGGGGTTATATCAGATGATACTCCTTCAACTATTGCTGTCAAGAAAATTAAGGCCACATCAAAACAAGGTATGGTCTACTGGCAGTTCTTCGAAGAGTAGCACTATTTGGTTATCAGGGATTTCATTAGGAAAAAAGTTACGATCCAAATTAGTAAGTTACAACTCAATGAGATATAACTAGGGTGGATCCAAAAAACTCAGGATTGATCCCAAGTTTTTGGGTGGGGCTATTCCTACCCCACTTTATTATCAAATTACTAAATCCATATCTTCTATACTAATTCCAGTAGTAACTAAGTCCACTCTATGCTATACACAACCCCTTCAATAAGTAAACTCATGCTATATTTTTTTCTCAATTAGAGTTTCATTCACTGTCTCATCCCGTACACACCACAAAAACACTTTTTTAATATGAATTTTTTCAATAAAATACAACTTAGTATTACTTATCGATTTAATTATATATTTAATTTCATGTGTATTGTATAGATTTTCATTATTTTTGGCGTATTTTGATATTTCTGTCAAATTTAATAATTTTTTATTTAGAATTTATATGTGTGTGTATATATGTATGTTTTCAGATTAGTGTTTTGGTATTTCTTGGGATCTTTAAATGTATTATTTCAATTTTTTTTCTTGTATTTTCTTGTTTCGTCTTTATTTGTTATTTGTTATCTTGTTTAGGTTTTGTATCTATGCTTGTTATTCTTTTTCTTTTTCGATTTTGCGTCTTTAAGTCTTTGCTTATTCTTTTAGTCTTTGCTTGTTCTTTTCGTCTTTGCGTGGATTTTTTTTCTTGTTTCGTATTTTCGTCTTTGCTTTTTACTTTTTTTTTCTTGTTTCGATTTGCTTTTTTTTTTTCTTGTTTCATTTTTGGTTATTTTTTTTTTCTAGTTTCAGTTTTCGTTGTTTCTTTTTTTTTCTTGTTTTCGTCTTAGCTTGTTCATTTTCTTCTCTAGTTTCGGTTTTGCTTGCTTCTTTTTTTTTTCCTTGTTTTGTTTTTTGCAATAGTCTTGTTTTGTTAATATATTTATGCATTCAAGGGGTGGACTAAGTCATTAAAGGAGTGTACATAGAATAAGTGAGTCGCCAATGGGGTGTGTATAGCATGAAATTGATTTAATTACTAGTGGAGTGAGGATAGAATGAATGGGTTTAGTAATTTGATAATAATAAATTTAATAGGATGAAAATAGATATTTGTAAGGTGAAAATAGTCTTACGCCTGAATTGTTTCCTCAAGCCCTCAAAAAATATTCCCAAATTTGTTAAGAAATGTAGCTGCATTGTTCTTCGACATAAAAGCCAGTTGATTTTAACCTCAAGACGTAAATTTTTTAGTCAAAGTACGTATTTGCTTGTATTTTAAGTTATGTTTACTCAATCTCGTGCTATTGATTGTTTGATTTCGTGCATAACATGTACCAATGCCACATTCTTCCTCTAATTAAACTAGGTGAGAGGCAGTATTTGGCAGAAATATGCACTATTGGGCGCCTAAGGCACAAAAACTTGGTGCAACTCCATGGTTGGTGCCATGACCGCAAACAACTCCTCCTAGTTTATGAATTCATGCCTAATGGTAGCCTCGACCGCTTCATCGGCAAGGTCTTCCTCGACTGGAAAACCAGGTACAACATACTCACCGGACTTGCCTCAGTCTTAGTCTACCTCCATGAAGAATGCGGCAATCCTGTCGTGCACAGAGACGTGAAGCCCAACAACGTAATGCTCGATTCTGATTACAATGCCCATCTGGGTGACTTCGGGCTAGCAAGATTGCTGCAAAATGAAGCTTCCGTCACTACCATGATAGCCGGAACGCCAGGATATTTGGCTCCAGAACTCAGCTACACAAGAAGGGCTACGCCGGCATCTGATGTGTATAGCTTTGGAATGGTGGTGCTGGAAGTTGTTTGTGGGCGGAGATCAAAGGGAATCATGGAAGAAAATAGCTTGGTTGACTTCGTTTGGGACTTTTATCGAACAGATAGACTACTAGATTGTGTTGACCAGAAACTTGAAGGAAAATTCGATGAGGAACAGGTAAGGAGGACTTTGATTGTTGGGCTTGCTTGTTTGCATCTAGATTATGGGTTCCGACCAAGAATGAGGAAGGTGGTGCAGATTTTCATGAACGCCAACGAGCCTCTGATGAGTTTGCCGGATAAGAGACCGACGTCTATATGCATAGCGCTGAACTCTTCTTCAGCTTCAACCACCACTGATTTTGATTCTAAAACTGCTCCCGGTGCTGGTTCTGTGGAGTCCTTGACAGATGAGGTGACGGTCACATATGACTAGTGTGATAACCAGAGTAACTAATCCAACTGGTTTGGGTGTTGTAACGGAAATTGTTTCACTAATCAGTTGTAACTGATCAGCTGATATTTGCCATGTGGGCATTCTGTTAGATTCTAGCTGTATACTCAATGTCTTCATATAAATACTGAAGACATACTCTTGTATATGTACGAAGGATTTAAAATGAAAAATGATCTTTGCATTTCCTTCTGTCTTCTGTGTGTTTCTCTTCATCTGTAAAACTCTTCATGGCATCAAAGCCATTAGAGACGAAAGTCTTCATCAATGGCAAACTCATCATCTTCGGCTCCAATTACTACCACTTCGTTGAATCTTCCTTTCTAGTCTCCCATATATTTTTTGTCTAATATTTGCAATTTGATTTCTCTTCGTTTAGATTCCACAAACTATATTTCTTGAAAATTTCAGATCTCATCTCTGTTATGAGCTCACTCTTTGCTAAGTTTTCTTGAGGATCAAATTCTTGCCCTAAAAAATTTTTATCGGATGAATCTGGAGCTCCTAACACAGAGATTGATCCAAATTGTCAACAATGGTAGAATGAAGATCAAGCCTAATGAAACTGATTAATGCAACTCTGTCGGCATCAGCAATTGCTCATGTTGTTGGTTATAATAAATCACGAGATGCCTAGTTAGCTTTGGAAAGAAGATTCTCCATATAGTCACGAGCGAATGTTCTTCAACTCAAAACCAGTTTGCAATCTATTACCAAAGGAACAGATTCAGTTGATGATTATGTGCAGAATTAATGTAGGTGAAGCCATTTTTGTGGTTAATAGTTTATTTTATGTTTAGGGTAAAGAAGAGGTCAAATGACTCAGAACCTGAAGTTGAAGCTATTAAGTCACCTTGCCCAACAACCTCCTAACTTTTTTACTAATGAAAGATTTTTTTTAATCTAAATGCAAAACTATTTGTCTTGATCTTGTTTTTTATCTCCATTTGTTTTCTTCATAAAGTTCTAATATTCACTTGAACAGGTTGGAGCTCCTGCACGTGTTGGCCTTGTTGCACCAATTGATGTTGTTGTCCCCCCTGGAAACACTGGACTTGATCCTTCTCAAACTTCTTTCTTTCAGGTTATTTTCTAAAACTGACCAAGCATTTTAATTTGCTCCCATAATCTCATGCAATTTGCTTTTCAGGTGCTGAGCATTCCCACCAAGATTAACAAAGGCACAGTGGAGATCATCACCCCTGTGGAGCTTATTAGAAATGATTAGTTGTGTGAGCAACACACTTGCAGGACCCAAGCAAGTTTTCTGTTGTTGTGGCTCTAGTTGCTGCTGCTGCTACTGCTCCAACGGCCGCTGCCAAGTAGGAAAAGGAAGAACCAGATGAGGAATCTGACGATGCTTTTGTTTCTGGTTTGTTTGATTGAGTTCTCGCAATGTAGTGACCTGCTAGGTGGCATTAAGAGGATTGCAAGAGAAATATTCGAACTATATTTTGGTACTATTTGACGACCATTTGTTTTATGGATCAGACTATTAATATTAGGAGGCTTTAATATCAATCTGGACAAGGCTTTTGGACTCCATATTTAGGAGTGTCCATGGCCGGGTTACCCACGGGTCCCGTTATCCGGTCCAAAAAATAGGTCTGAAGCCCAATAGATCTAATAGTTAGCCCACCCGAGCCCAATATACTTTAAAAAAGGGTTTGAGTTTACCTATAAACCCACTACCTGGCCCGAATCCCACATACCATATATATAATATACATATCTACACTACTAATAAAATAAAACTATTAAGAAAAAAATTTGATTGACTACTTTAATCCTAAAACAATATATAAAGACAATACTAGCCTTATTTAATTTAGAACTCATATTAATAAGACTAGATTGATGTTAAATGTTCAATTGGACAACTTGACTCTCACAATACTAACATTATTAATATGTAATTTATATTAATAAAACTTCATTAATATTAGACATAGTCAAGCCTTTTATATTCTTTCTTTTAAAAGATAAAAATAAATTGTTAAAATAATTAAATTTACTATTATTTATTTCTATCTATTTTCATTAATTGATGACAAGTTTCTGAATTTTAAATGAAATTACATAGTCTTATTTAATATAAGATTTATTTCAATGTAATTTGGATAATATTATCAAACCTTTTTCATTTTCTTCTCTTTTATGTTTTAGTTTTAATAAATCCTCTTTAGTTATGTTTATTGGTAATACTAGAAGCCATTTTATTTGTATCGATTATCAATGCTATGAATATGTTCAATATTACATTAAATTACTTATTACAACTTAACTTTTTAAATTTGCTCAACCAAATTTTATAATTAAATGACCACTATAACTTAAAATAGTTCGCTTTCAACAAGCCCAACAAAAGCCCGACCAAACCGACCTGCAAAGCCCACTCAATCAAGCCCGCCCAATAGGTGACGACCTGAGCTGTGGGTAGCTTACCCCTACTCGAGCTCGGCCCAGCCCGTCACTCGCGGGCTTGGGCTTACACTACCCAAGCCGGCCCAAAAGAAATTTATGGGCCAAGCTCGGCCTGACCCATGGACAGCCCTATCCATATTATATTATGCAGTAATTTTATGCCCCTTCTTTTGTTATAATTCTACTTGAATTTCAACTCTAAGATAAGAGATTATGAATTACACGGGTAACAAGGGTTTTCTAATGGTCTCTACAAATTGCCTACAATATAATTTTTGTACAGTAGCCCCTCTGTTAAAAGGGGAGATGCAGTGAAACGAGGCCTCTTATGGCTTCCTATTGGTTGATGCTAATCTTGTTTAGTTTCTATGTTTTGGTGGATGAAGTTTTTTGATCTTTGTGTAGTAAAGTGTTCATGATGGGGAATTTAAGATTTGTGAAAGAAAAAACAGTTGCAGCAAGAACTTGGGGAATATTGCACTCTCCGGTGCCAATTCAAATTGATCTTCTATACTCTTGCCATAGTACTTTTCATGGAACCATTGACATGGTGATCAAGGAATTGTGATTTTGAAAGATCGGATACATTATGTGACAATTGCTGTTCAATCCTAATGTGTTCCCTCTGATAGTTTTATTGCAAGAAGTCCAAATCATGATTCTGTTAAGTTGCTAATTCCCATTGTTTTCTCTGTTATGGCTGCAGGGTTGTTTTCCTTGGATAGTACCCCTCCAAAAAAATTACAAATGAATCAAAGGGACCTTTTTAGAAAATAGTAAATTAGTAACTCTAGAAGTTCTGGTACAAATTAAATATAATTCTGTATACAAGGTTTCTCAAATTTTCTTCGTAATAATGTTCTTTTAATAATCTATAAAAATTATGTTAATTGAGAAGTGGGCATGGTAACTTCACACAACAGTTAGTGAAGAAGACCTTGAAGACTGCTGATCTTTCTATCCATTCATTACAACATTTGTTGAAACTCGTTTTAGCTGTCTGTCATTAAGCTTGCTAGAGCACTGATCTATATTTACAAAAATCACTATTAGCTAAACAAAAGTGACACCAATTAATGACTTCAGGAAGTATTATTAAAGCAATTCTTCCTAAACTTTAGTTTAGGAATGGGAAAATAATTGAAAATGAAATAGAAACCAATAGACAGATGAAGAATCACGAGTTCATATCCTCATAAGAAATTATTGAAGACAATTCTGGAAAAAACAAACACTCTGCTCCAAAATATTAAAAGAAATAACTCATACAAAGATATGGTGGCCCTGAAGGAGATAATTTAAAAGAAAACTCCAAGAAATTGAAAATATTTACGTAATATTTACTCACCTGCATCCATATAACAAAGTTAGAATGTTGACTTTTATGCGAATCTTTTATTGGTCACAAAGGCAGAAAATATACCTCCCCTACAGTTGTATCCTCCCTTCCCATGCGAAAAAGCTTCACAGCTGAGAACAGTATAATCTGCAGTAAAACATTGGTTTAGAGAGGTTCATAGGGACTAATCTTCCAAGACCAACAGAAGCAACATACATAAAAAGTAGGGCTACAACAGCAAATTATACTTGCTCAAACTTCATTTCTGTTGGTGCATTGGTCAAATTATACTTGCTCAAACTTGATGCATTGCTGTTTCTCTGACATTTCAATTGCTCTTTGTTGGTGGATGTACACCAATTCATGAAAAAAAAATGGAGACACAATACTAATGTGCTCTTGAATTCAAACAATGAAAAATTATTGATTAATGTGATTCAACATTTTATTATTGGAAGCATAGATTACCTATAATGCATCTTGATTAGTTCCTCATCAGAAACAACTTTTTAGAGATCATAAATACCAAGAACCTGATGGTTTTGGGTTGCTGTAATGAAACTTCTCATTCATCTCAACGTTCGAAAAGCTTTCTTCTGGCACAGTCAAATGAAATAAACTATCTGTTGAGCAGTTTATTAACTGAGATTTCGCTCACTTAAGAGTTTGGTTCGTGAGACTGACAAATCAATCGAACAACTCGTTTTATTAGAGGCACTTCAAGTTTAAAAGTTTTTGTTGTCCTTAAGTGGTGGTAAACTCGTCCTACAGAAGGTAGCCAGTCTTGACAAGCATGGTATTCAGTCCAGTGTTATGCCAGTAAAAAAAAAATCTTCACAACAACTTCTGTCACATCACATATTGGACCCAATTCCTTCCCTTGGGAAAATAAAACTTGCATTTTTCTACAGACATATATTTATCAAGCAAAGAGGTTATTATTGAACAAAAGTTTAACGTGCCTAATCGTAATAGGAGGCTTTTCATCCAGCAAGCCAGGTCGATGATTTTTCCTACAAGGAAAATATGTACTCCTTGCCACCATTACAATGGTACAAAATACAGTCCCAATTAAGGCTACCAGAAGAAAGCCAATGATGCTGGTCTAAGCAGTGAACTAGAGTTTAAATTGAAGGCACTATATGTAGGAAGTATAATCATTTTTAGTGTCAATGTATGCCTATATCTATCATTGTAAAGTTCAGTAACTCCTGCTAAAAGTAAAGATAACCATGTTCCTCACAAAAATCATATGTTGATGATGTGGGAGGGATTGTATAGTATCCAGTATTGGCAATCTGTATGCCTTTGACAAAGCAACATCCATATGATCCACTCTCGCCTGTGACAATTTCAATGCTACTAAGAGGAAGGAAGATTACAAAGAAGCAATATCAACAATACCAGGACACGACAATTACCAATAATGGAGTCATTGAAGTTGAAAAGGGAAAAAGGATTGACTTTTTGAAAAGTAGAATCAACTATACAAAAGAAAAACATCACTCCCATTGGATTAGAATATGTCACCTTTCTATACATAAACAAATTAGATATGGGTATAAAATAGTTAAAAAGAACAGGAAAGATAAAAATGTCCAAATCAGAACCAAGCAAATAAGACTGAGCTAACTAACAGTAATGCAAAAAATTAAAAAAAAAAAAAGAGATTAAATGCAGGTTTTGAATTTTTACAGATGGTATGGGAAATGTAAGGCAAAAGGGCCCTTACCTACAATTATCCAAACTCATCTTCTTTTTAGCAATCATGTCCCTCAACCTCCCAGGTGTAGCAACCACAATATGAACACCCTTCTTCACGACTTCCAATTGTGATTGCATATCAACACCACCAATACAAAGACATGGCCTCAATTCTGGGCATCCATGCTCCATCATGGGTATTAAAAACTGCTCCACAACTTCATAGGTCTGCTTTACAAGCTCTCTAGATGGGCAAATGATCAATCCAAATGGTCCCTCCCTAGGAACGATGGGCATCATTAGCTCCTCTTGCAAGGCTACCATGATTAATGGTAGCCATCTAGCCGAATTTTTAACAAGGACTTAAATGCGGTCAAAGATCAAATTTTTGCATCATGTCCTAAAAAAAACTAATAGAAGAAACCAAAAGACTATTATTGCCAGTAGTCTTTGGAATTCCTAGCAAACTGGGGATGCTTTAAGACAAAGAACCACAACAATGAACATAGAAATTACACTAACTATACCACATTTGTGACTTTCATTGCAGACTCCTACTCTGTACTTCTATCAAACAATTTGTGAGCCTCAGCTAACCAGTGTTTAAAAATCAACAAAATGAGATCTTATATGTTGAAACAATAAATAAAAACCACAAATTGGAAAATTAAGCAATACCCGTATAAAAATTCAAAGTAATTAATCAAATCCAAAACCAAGGCAGCGTAGATTTATACACAAACACACACACACATACCACGCATATAACAGCAAAAAGCCACAAACCAAAATCTAAAAATCCAATCAAATATATAAAAAAACAAAGTGGAAAGGAAAAAAGGTGTGAAATACACACTCTTTGAGGGCTGTTGGCAAGCTTAGTCATGGTAGCAGTGGGGCCAAACTGAAATCTCACTATGGCGATGACGTAATCAAGTAGATTGTCGACGGAGAGTCAGAATAAACCCGTCTAGAATGAAATGTAATGAAGCTTTCGAAGATTCAATCCTCTCGAGTGTCTGTAACAAATTATCCAAAAAACAACAAAAACTCAATAACCCAGGTCATGTCTCATTAATTGAAATCATTAAATCTGAAAGCTTCTACAAAAATAAATATCAAAATAAGAGCTCAATCCAATTTCAATAAAACGTTTGGCTCCTCAAGTTAATATCATGACAAAAATAATTAAGCTCTTATGCAAGAACCCATCAACTTCAAAATTGTAGATGTCAACTAAAAGCAATTATAATTTAAAACCATAAACCCAATTGGGTATTGGAAAAAAAGTTCAAATGGAAATAGAATTTACCTTTTATTATGGCGAAGAGAGTAGTGGATAGAAAGCTCGCTCACTTGTATTCAAAACTTAAATCCATACATCCATTTGGGTTTGGTTGGATTGATTCCATCAAACTTTTAGATTTTAACTAATCGCAAAAAAATATATAAAAAATATGAGTTTGATTGGATGAAAAGCATAAATCGTCCATAATTAATTTTTTTTGTACCACTATACTACAACGACTATCATCCCTAATTAATAACTAAAAATCTAAAAGCATTAGAATCAATTAAGTAATTTTGGTGATCCCAAAGTCTTCTGTCACAAACCGCTTAATCTGAGTCATATTACGATTATTCTTTATTCCAACTCCCTTTCTTTTTTGAACATGCGAAAGTGGTTACAACTTGCAAACATAATACTCACACAGGGGTGACCAATTCCTACTTAAGCTACAGATATACTTTGACCATCCAATGTAATAAAACAAGTTGAAAAACAAACTCATTTCGTGATTTGATCTGCCAAAAATTCTAAAAATTGTGCAGTAAAACCTCGAATTCAAGATTCTAAGCCTTCACCTACAAATTCTAAGGCCTATCTACCAGAACAATATGCAACACCAAAAATAATAATAGATGAAAACAAACAAATTAAACAATAATTTCTGGAGAACAAAAAAAAAAAACTCACTATTGAAAATTTACGACCTGTATAATTTTTTCTGTTAGATAACCAAGAAAGTAACTTGACGTGATGAGGTCTTAAGAAGTCTCTCAATAACTTTTTCGACTATATCAAACTGTGAATTTTTGGTCATGCCATTTGCACCTACTCAAGATTCAAGATCAATGTAGCTAGGATAACAATAAGAAGAAGATAGACTTTACTCTCATTCTTTTTTGGTGGGCTTTGTTTAGGTCTCTGTTTTCCTACAGGTTGCGAAGAGAAGAGCTTTTATCTCTGTCATGGAGAAATTGAAGAAAAGAGCTTTTATCTCTGTCAAAAACCAATTACTACAGCAACCTCTATATCTAATGGTGGGGTCCATTAAGGTTGAAATCAATTTCAAAACTCCAGCTTTTTCTCTTTTTAGGTGTTTAATGCAAGCAGATGCTTGTGAAAATGAAAAAACAAGGATAGCCACATGATGCATCAGCTTCTTATGATACAAACTAAGTTAGTAATTGCCAACATGGTAGTCTTTAAATTGATAAGAAACGTATGCAATATGTGTAACAGGATATGAGCATCTTTACCAGGCAAGACAAATGCTTGGCCCTTGAGTTTGTGTTTTAGAAGAAGTCTTCTAACAGGCGCATTCGGTAAAGGGATGTAAATTCTTTTCACTTGTGCAGGATTTGTGTTAGACCACACCACATGATTAAAAATCAACGTTCAACATATCAATTATATATCAGAGTATCCATCCAAAAAAGTACGAAAATATTATCACCATAATTCACATTGCTTGCAGAATCATCTTTTCTTATGTTCCATCCGAAACTAGGGATCATCCAAAAGTAGCATATCTTATGCATCAACAAGCATGGATGCAAGGCTTGGAAAATTAGGGCAATAATTCATGTAATTCCAATGGTCCATGTTTTATCATGAAAATTTTCTTTCGAGTAAGACATAGTTTAGGTCTGATAAATAACACTCACAAGAATACAGTCTACGCATAATTCCTATCAGTAATAGTCATGGTGTCACTAAGTCAGTAAATTATTGCACTAATATACTGACCAATCTCCTAATATACTGACCAATTATCGCATCATCCAATTCTTGTGGCTTATTAGTTGCACCTGCATTAACATAAGCATCAGTATCAAGTCGAGATAAAACCGAAAATCTGGATATCCAACCAAGCAAACAATTAAAATATTACACTTCACATGCTTCTTAGTGCCATCTTGAAAGACTACAGGAAACCTCACCATCAGTTTAAAACCTTGTCTTTTGTGGGCATTTTGTCGAGCAGTTCTGAGCGTGTGGTGGCAGACGGTGGTGATTGGTGTTGGGATGGGGTTGAAGGATTACCTAGGGGTGTCGCTGGCGTGGCATGCTGGCGGTCGTCAGCGGTGGTTGTAGTCGCTGGCGAAATAACTGAAATGCTTAAGAAGCTCTTGTAGAAATCAAAAATCAAAAAGCCCTAAATCTGGGAGAGGATTGAGGGGGTGGTGGCTATGATAGTGGTGTGAAGATGTGATGATGACAGATCGTGGAAAGAGAGAAATATAAACTTGGAGGGGGCGATGGTGGAGAGAGAGAGGTCTTAATAGAGAGAGAAGGCGTGAAGGTGGCGTTGTTTGTTCGTCCTTTCTTAGGTTAAAACACAAGCCTAACGAAATCCCTGAAAATTACAGTTTGTTACCTTCTCCAGCCAAACAAAATCTCAGGAGTCGTCTTCCTCGTTGCGATGTCGTTTGCTCCAACCGTTCATTGCTATCTTGCTGTCTTCCTCACTGGAGCAGATTGATCCAGTAGAGGATTTGCATATGTGTACATGACTTGTAGGTGTTTGTTTGTTGGTCTGAGTGAAATTATGTATATCAGATGTATATCAAATTCACTGCCAAAGGCACTATTGGTATAATTGAATTTATTAATTTTTTTTATGTTAGTTTTTTGAACTTGTTGAGCACATAATTGACGTAAGGAAGACAATTAGATTCACTTCAAGAAAAAATTTGGGTGTTTTTTCAGATGGTTTTTACAACTAGGATACCTATATATAACTTTTGATTGTTATGGAAATTGAATGATCTAGTCTTATATTACACTTCATGAGAATAATTTGGAGAACCGTTGGGACATACCTAGGAGATTGAACTCAGTATGATCTGATATTTTGGTTGGGAAGAAATTGGTGATCAAGTCTAGATTTTGTTGTCTAGGCACAAGTGAGTTAATGCTCCATTGTCTTTAGTTATACTAAATTTGGTTCAGTTGTTTGCTTTGAGAGAGTTATACTGTCAAGATTGGAGCTTCTTGAACTATGTTGCCCACTTTGTACATGCAACTTGACTTTGGTACATCTAATGATCTTTGCATTGATTAGAGATTGAGGATTGCATCAGATGGTATCATAGTGACTGACTGAATTTTTCCATGTGCAACAAGAGTCTTTTGTTAATTCTTGATCTCAGGCAACAAAATGGGCAGGCAAGGATGATTGTATCATAGTGAATGACTATCATAGTTCAGATGGTATCATAGTGAATGATTGTATCAAGTGCAGCAAGAGTCTTCTTTTGATTTTTCCAGTCTGATTAAAAGTTCATCAGGCAAGAGGCTACAGCAGCAAGATCAGCAGGGTACCAAAGCTTTAAGGAAGAAGATTGTCATTTTTTAATTCTTGTTTTTTCTTGCATTTCTGGATAAGGATATAGCAGGGATTGTCTGCCTGTCTTATTGATTGTAATTCTTTTTCTATGAAATAGAGTGTACTGGTTGGTTGAAAATGATGTATTGGTGTATTGGTTGGTTGAACATGGTGCTTTGGTGCATGGTACATAACAAAAATTTACCTGTTTAATATAACAACTGCACATTGAACACCATGAATCATACATAGATGAGATCAAGTCCATAAAAACCAAAAATGAGATCATGTACAGAGGTGTTTCCAAAGGGATGACAGATCTTCTAAAACAAGAAAATAGAAGATTCACCATCCCCATAGCAAAAGAATACATTATAAGTTCACATTTCAAACGGATCAAAAAAAATTGTAGCAGCATTGCAGCAACATCATTGCAAAAATCACACCAAAGACAACTAACCATAAGCAGTCAGCTGATTAATCCTAATTAATGCATAATTTAATTAAGTTAATAGGTCAATTGTGTTAGTTAAACAAAGTTAAACTAGGTCAATTGTGTTAGTTAAACAAAGTTAAACTAATCAAAATTGACCTATTAAGGTTAGTGTGTGAATTAGGGATAATACATTAATTGTTGTTCTTTTCAGGGTATTATGCGTCAAAGCTACAAACTACCGGGGAGCCAAATGTGACAAAGCTACAAATTCTAATATGACAATTATTAAAGCTCTAAACAAAAAGAGATTAAAGTAATTCAAATGTCATCTTGTGCAAGCATGTGAATGGCATCTTTTGCAAACATGTGAATGACCTCTTTTTCAAACATGTGAATGACGACTTTTGGAAGCTTGTGAAGGACAACTTTTGGAAGCTTGTGAATGTCATCTCTTGGGCTTGTGAATGGAATCTTTAGTGTTTGTAAAGGCTTTGCCTATAAATACCACCTCTTTGTGGCTTGTAAGAAATAAGTTTTTGCTAGAGTTCTTGGTTGTGGACATCCCTCCAAGTTGTTATTGCTTTCTTTGTATGCTTACTAGTTTTTCTCTTGGTTGTGGAAAACCCTCCAAGTTTGTATTACTTTCTTTGTATTGTTACTTTCTTTTATGATATTATCATCTCTTGGTTGTGGATTACCCACCAAGTAGTATTGCTTTCTTTTATTGTGTTATTATCTCTTGGTTGTGGAATACCCGCCAATTAATTATTGCTTTCTTTTAATTTAAGTCTTGTTTTATTTTACTTCCATTGTTGAAGCTTCTTTCTTCCCTTAGAGGAGTGAAACTCTTCCACTTTTCTAGAGCTTCACCGAAGCCGTGAACGGTGGAACGTGATTCACTCATTCTTTGTCGAAGATTATTTATATTGATGCATTTTTTTTATGCTTAGTTCTAACCTTTATTTCTTCATAATGTCTTTCCATTTATTTGTTGTCTTTACTTTAATCATGAGTAGCTAAGCTTTTAGTTGACTAATCCAAGGGAGACCTCTTCTTGGGTATGTCATTTCAACTCGTTGTCTTTCCTCCTCTAGGTGTACGATAATTCGATTTGAATGGGTTGAGAGTGGATGTGGTTGTGAGTCTTTGATATCCCGTAGGCCTGGTCACGTGTTATGCTTGGATCTTTATCATCTCGTCCCTAGCTTCCTACGAATCAATCGTTCATCTATGCACTAGTAGAGGAAGGTTTCGAGTTGAATTGAGATTCTCATTGGAATGACCTCTTTGGATTAGCCAACACTTGTTTTTATTTTATTATCACAACTTAAACCATCACCAAATTCCAAAACAAAAATGATTTTACCATTTTCTTTAATAAAAGTCACCTTCATGATGGTTCACTTCCTTCCTTGAGGAGACGACCTTGGAATAATTTTTCAAGTAAAACACGATACTCAAAAGACTCCTTGCGCTTGAGGAGCACTTTTGTTCACACACACACACACATTCATTCATCCCATTTCATTTTTTTCTTGTCCTTTCTTTTGACATCGTCACAAGTGAGAGTGACACTCCCCCTCACACATACATCATACATACATTGTGGGAGATGTTAGTAAGTTAGGAATAGCAGGAAAAAAACACCAAGCATTTTTGGCGCCGTTGCCGGGGAAGGCAAGTGTCAAACCAAGAAGGTGATTTCTGGACGACGGAGGTAAGTCCCGTGATCTTTATCATGGGATAAGGTACGTTGTCCTTGTATATATTCTTATTTTTGTATAATTTAATTTTTTGATCCTTTGTTGTATGTGGGGGCGGGACGAGCAAAACCGATTGGTTAGACAACTCATAGACCCCAACATGAACCTTGAACTAGACCTACCCGAGGATACGAGTGACAATTTTGAAAATGCAGGTGTCAACCCAAACATGCATGGGGGTGAAAATTTTGATAATGGCGGTGCAAACCAAAATGACCAAAGGGGTGGGGGATTGCCCGAACCTAGGATGCCCAACTCACGTGTTCATTTTCCCCCACCTATGAATGAGGGGAACATCCAACTTGACCCCCCCAGCTAGGACAATACGGGAGTTCCTTCAACCGACCCGTAGCACCACACCATCATGCATCCTTCTTCCCGTCCAAGCTCATCTCTTTGTAGTCAAACCTTGGATGTTGCAACTACTCCCCAAATTTCGCAGGATCGAGAATGAAAACCCGTATAATCACATAAGGTCCTATGAGGAAATAGTTGCAACCTATATCCAAAATTATAACATGGAGGAAATAGCAAGGATGAAATTATTCCCTTTCTCCTTAGATGGTAAGGCCAGGATTTGGCTTGATTCCTTGGCGTCCCGGACCATGTTATCTTGAGACCAAATAGTTTCATCTTTTTTGAAAAAAAAATTTTCCTGTTCATAGAACCACTTCTTTAAAAAAGGAAATCCAAAATTTTTCTGAAAACCCCAATGAGCAATTCTACCAGTGCTGGGATCGTTACAAGGATTTAATCCAATCTATTCCACATCATGGGTTTAAATCATGGCAATTGGTGAGTTTCTTCTACGAAGGAATTACACCAAATCATAGGCAATTCATTGACATGATGTGCAATGATGAATTTTTGAACAAAGATCCCGATGAGGCCCTTGACTACTTTGCTACCTTGGCCGAAAATGCACAATCTTAGGATGTTAGGGACCCAAATGATGTACCTAGGATATTGTCGGGTAGCAGTCAATCACAAAGAGGGGGGATATATGACTTGAAATACCTGGAGGATCTACTTTCACAAATTTCCAAATTGTCTAAGAAAGTAGATAGCCTTGAGGTGGATAAGAGACGAGAGGTGTCTCATGTGTCAAGAGTTGAGGAGTCTTGTTCTATTTGTGGTGGTGTCGACCATTCCACATCGGAATGCCCGAGCATCCCGGCACTTAAAGAAGCATATCATGAACAAGTCAATGCCTTCAACCAACCTAGGCAATCATTTCCTCCGAATTCTAACACTTATAATGCGGGGTGGAGTGATCACCCTAATTTTAGTTGGAGACATGAGAACCCCATCCCTTATGGCTCAAACACATACACATCGCCCGCACCTCCTAGGCAAACTCAATTTCAATCCTAAGGTCAAGGGCAAGCATCTAGCTCCCAATACCACTGCTCCAATCCATCTCCCCAAGGTCCTCCCCAACAAGCACCATCTAATCCTCTCACCTACCAACCTCCTCATAAGAGGAACTTGGAGGATGTGCTTTACAATTTTATCCAAAACCAAACCACTTTCAATAACAACATCTCGGCTCAACTCACAAAAATCACAAATCACATCGGGTTGTCTCAACAAGAGAAGGAAAAATTTTCCGCTCAACCCCAAGAAAATTCCAAGGGTCAACATGTGGTTGAGTTGGCTGAACCCACCCAAGAGAGTTGTGAGCAACTTAAGGCGGTTACTACCCTTCGGAGTGGCAAGAAAATTGATAAAATCATTGTGCCAAAGGTCTCACCCAAGGCCACATTGCCATTAGAAAGAGAGACTAAGGGTAATGCCGATGGGGGTGGGGTAAGTGATAAGAAAGAGAGTGAGGCGGTTGAGAGAGAAAAGGTGATTGATGAAAGTGTGATTGCTTCTCCTATCCCTGCTCCTTTTCCTAATCGTTTGAAGCCACCGGTCAAGGTGGCTAATTATGCTGATATTCTTGAGATGTTCAAGCAGGTGAAGATAAATATCCCATTCCTCGATGCTATAAAGCAAATTTCATCATGTGCAAGGATCTTAAAAGACTTGTGCACGGTAAAAAGGAGGCTCAATGTTCACAAGAAAGCCTTCCTCACCGAGCAAGGAAGCTCAATTTTGAGGACAAATATTCCTCCGAAGTTTAAGGACCCCGGCTGCCCCACCGTTACCATAACCATTGGAGATTGCCGGGTTGAACAAGCATTGCTTGATTTGGGAGCAAGTGCCAACCTCCTCCCCTACTCCGTGTATCAACAACTCAAGCTTGAGGAATTGAAACCTACTCCAATCACGCTTCAACTGGCAGACCGTAGTGTTCGAACACCAAGGGGAGTAGTTGAGGATGTTTTAGTACAAGTGGATAAATTTTACTTTCCTGTTGATTTTATTATGCTTGACACTCACCCTGTTGCTAATCTTAGCTCCCAAATCCCTGTAATACTTGGTAGACCTTTTCTTGCCACATCTAATGCCGTGATTAACTGAAGGAACGGTCTTATGAAGCTCGCATTTGGGAATATGACAATGGAGCTCAATGTGTTCAACTTGTGCAAGCAACCGTGGAATGATGAGAAAGCACATGAGATTTATCAGATTAACACTTTGGTAGAGGAGCACATGGAGTTACTGAGCACTTTCAATTTGAGAGAGGAGGAAGTTGTTGATATGGAGGAGGTGGATGAGCAAAAAGAATTAGAAAGTTTGAAAAGGATAGAAAAGTGGATCCCTACATTTGAAAAACTCCCACACCAAGACAAAAAGTTATTCCCATCCGATGTACAAAAACCTAACTTGGAATTGAAGTCATTACCTTCCCATTTGAAGTATGCATATCTTGGGAAAGATGAGTCATTTCCGGTGGTGATTAGTTCAACGTTGGATGCAAGGTAAGAAGAAGAGCTCTTGGAGGTGTTGAGGAGACATAAAGGGACAATTGGTTGGACAATTGCAGACATAAAGGGGATAAATCCCACCATTTGCACACACCAGATCTATCTTGAGGAGGATGCAAAACCATCTCGCCAGCAACAAAGGAGGTTGAATCCGATCATGAAAGACGTGGTGAGGGATGGGGTGTGGAAACTACTTGACGTGGGCATTATTTTTCCAATTGTCGATAGTAAGTGGGTTAGTTCCACGCAAGTAGTACCCAAGAAGTCGGGAGTCACTGTTGTGGAGAATGAAGAGAACGAGCTTATCCCAACAAGGGTGATCACAGGATGGAGAGTTTGTATTGATTACCGGAAGCTCAACCTGTGTACAAGAAAAGATCATTTTCCAATCCCATTCCTTGATCAAGTGCTAGAACGAGTAGCAGGGCATCTTTTCTATTGCTTTTTGGATGGATACTTGGGCTACAATCAGATAGAGATTGTTCTAGAAGACTAAGAGAAAACTACCTTCACTTGTTCCTACGGTACCTTCGCGTATTGTCGCATGCCTTTCGGACTATGCAATGTCCCCGAAACTTTCTAACGTTGTATGATGGGGATCTTTAGTGACATGGTAGAGAATATTGTTGAGGTATTCATGGATGACTTCTCAGTCTTTGGGGATTCTTTCGATGGGTGTTTGAAAAATTTAGAGAAGGTTTTGGAGAGATGTAAAGAGAAGAGTCTGGTTTTGAAATGGGAGAAATGTCACTTCATGGTGACACAAGGAATTGTTCTCGGGCATATCATTTCGGCGAAAGGAATAGAAGTTGACAAATCAAAGGTGGAGGCCATCTCCAACCTTCCTACGATGAAAGTCATCAAGGATATCAGGTCGTTTCTGGGCCATGCGGGTTTTTACCGTTGTTTCATTAAAAATTTTAGTGCATTGGCCCAACCTTTGACCAATTTGATGTCTAAAGACGTCCCATTTGAATGGTTGGATAGTTATGAGGCATCTTTCTCAAAACTCAAAAGTATGCTTGTCACACCTCCAATTATGCGACCACCCAAGTGGGATTTACCTTTTGAACTAATGTGTGACGCGAGTGATTATGCGGTCGGCGCAGTGCTCGGTCAAAAGGAGGATAATAGACCATATGTAATATAATATGCTAGCAAAACTCTTAATGAAGCTCAAATGAATTACACCACCACGGAAAAAGAGTTGTTAGCAGTAGTATTTGCATTAGATAAATTTTAGTCTTACATCATTGGTTCACCGATAATTGTTTATACTGATCATTCTGCTTTAAAGTATCTATTGTCTAAGCAGGATGCCAAACCAAGACTTATCCGGTGGATCCTCCTACTTCAAGAATTTAATCTGATAATCAAAGACAAGAAAGGAGTGGAGAATGTGGTGGCGGACCATTTATCTCGATTGGTGGTGCAAGAGGCTGATGAGCGCATTCCCATCCCTGATTCTTTTCCCGATGAGCATTTATTGACAATTCATTCTATTTGCCCTTGGTATGCTGACATTTGTAATTATCTTGCGACAGGACAAATACCGCCACAGTGGAGCCCTAAAGACAAAAGGAGATTTATTGCAGACGTGAAGTATTTTTACTTTGATAATCCGTACCTATTCAAGTATTGCCCAGACCAGATCATGAGGAGATGTGTGCCTGAGAATGAACAGCGGAACGTCCTTGCCTTCTGTCATTCCCAAGCCTGTGGTGGACATTTCTCGGCAAAGAAAACCTCGGCCAAAATTCTTCAGTCAGGTTCTACTGGCCCTCTCTTATTAAGGATTGTATTTCATATTGCAAGACATGCGATAGATGCCAACGATTGGGTAGTGTGACCCGTCGAAATATGATGCCCCTTTCTCCCGTACTTGTCATTGAGATATTTGACTGTTGGGGCATCGATTTCATGGGACCATTCTCCATGTCGTTTGGCTACCTGTATATTCTTCTTGGCGGTGGACTATATGTCCAAGTGGGTAGAGGCTATCCCAACGAAGACTAATGACCACCGGGTCGTAGTCAAGTTCCTTAAAGATAATATTTTCTTGAGATTTGGGATGCCTCGTGCAATGATTAGTGATGGTGGTTCCCATTTTTGTAACAGGTCATTTGCATCATTAATGTTTAAATATGGCGTTATACACAAAGTGTCCACTGCTTACCACCCACAAACCAATGACCAAGCTGAATTAGCCAACAGGGAGATTAAAAATATTCTGGAAAAAACGGTTAACCCAAACAGGAAGGATTGGTCAGAAAGATTGAACGATGCCTTATGGGCATACCGTACTGCCTATAAGACTGTTTTAGGCATGTCTTCCTACCGGCTAGTTTATGAAAAAGCTTGCCATCTGCCAGTTGAATTGGAGCATAAGGCCTACTGGGCCATAAAGACTTTGAACTTTAACATGAAAATGGCTGGGGAGTAAAGAAAATTGGAAATGAATGAATTGGATGAGATTCGAAGAGATGCGTATGAGAGCTCTAAAATTTCCAAGGAACGGGCTAAAGTTTTTCATGACAATTCCATCACGAGGAAGTCGTTTGAGCCTGGGCAAAAAATGCTCTTATATAACTTTCGTCTATCCATTTTTCAAGGGAAGTTAAGATCCCGATGGGATGGTCCCTATCTTGTCAAGGTGGCCTACCCCAATGGAGCGGTGGAAATCACAAACCCCAAAGATGACCAAACACTCAAGGTCAATGACCAAAGACTTAAACCATTCTTTGAGGGTTTTGATGAGCAAATGGTCGAGGAGTATTTAATTGATCCGAGGTATCCGGATTTGGTGGAGGAGTAGCTAGTATTCATATGTACAGTTGCCTTTATTTATTTATGTTAGGGAAAACTTCAGCCACACCCCCTGTAGTTTACCATATCTTCAAAGACACCCCCTCTAGTTTCTAAATCTTCAATGACACCCCTTCTAGTTTATATTTAAACATCACTAACACCCCCTACCATTAAAATACTATTTCTAACAAAAAAATTTAATCTAAAATACCAAAAATGCCCCTACATAAATCTCAAGTAATTTTTTTACATAAAATTTTATTAAAATTCAAATCGATTAAAATTTATTTTTCTACATATTAAAATTTGAACCAATTAAAATTTGATTGAAGTTGAATAAATTTTATTTTTTTAACGTATTAAAATTTGAACATATTAAAATATAATTTTTACATATTAAAATTTGAGTCAATTTGAACTCTACCCGAGTTGTTAGCGCGTTTAAATTTCGCTTTCGAGTCGATTAAAATTTATATTTTTATGTATTAAAATTTAGCTGATTAAAATTCAATACGAGTTGATTAAAATTTGACTTTAATGGATTAAAAATAATTTTTGATTGGCTCAAATAGAATTTTAATTAGCCCAAATTTTATACGTAAAAAAATCTAATTTTTAATTGGCTTAAATTTTAATATGTAAAAAAATAAATTTTAATTAACTTGAATCGAATTTTAATTCACTCAAAATTTTAATACTTAAAAAAAATTAAAAAATATAGGGGGTCTCATTGAAGATATGCTTATCTAGAAGGGGTCTCATTGAAGATATATATATTTAGAGGGGGTGTGGTTGAAGTTTATCCTCAAATATATCATGGGTAATTTAGTAAATTTGTATTTTAGTTAAAAATTTAAATCTGATAAGGGGTGTCATTGAAGATTCATAAACTAGAGGGGGTGTCTTTAAAGATATGGCAAACTAGAGGGGGTGTGGTTGAAGTTTTCCCTTTATGTTATTATTTATTTCATGTCACTTACCTTTTTTTTTGGTTGTATAGTATTATTTTTCCTAGCTCTAGAAGTTGGTATTTTGTCAAAAGCTCCAATACGAGGTGTCCTATATCCGTACTCTTCTTTCTACAGTCCTTCATTATAGTTCATAATTTTAGTACATTGAGGACAATGCGCGAATCAAGTTGGGGGGTGAGGTGGACCATTTGCATGGTGTACCAATGTTGGATCTAGAATAGTCTTTTGTAAATATTCGTTCTTGCTTTTTTTTTTTTAAAAAAAAACGAATATTCATTTTCTGCCGACACTAAAATAAAAAAAATTAATATTCGTTTCCTGCCGACACTAAAAATAAATAAATTGGGACGCCTTTAATAAGGCCTCCAACTTTTCCATTTTTTCCATCCACCGGTGTTGGCCCCCCTCCTCCTTCGTTCTTCTCCTTTCTTCTCCCTTCTCCTTTCTTCTCCTCCTCCTTCTTCGTTTCTCTCTGTTCTCTGTAAAAATAACCCACCCTTTGCAAATCCATGACCATATTCCCAAAAGACCCAGTCATTTGTCTATTGATTTTTATTATATGTTTGTATTTGTACATGGCTGTTCTTCTTCTAGCTGCACTTAGGTTGAAGGGTTTTCAGCCTTGCCGAAACCCTTATCTTGAAGAATGATAATCAAATTGGGTATTTTTTTTGTAGGTTTTGGCAGATGAATGGATCTCGAGTTCTCAAACCCTAACTCTATTTGCAGTTCTAGTAAATTCGAATCATTTGAGAAATAGTTCAGTTTGTTGAGGGGTGTTGTGATCTATAGTTTTAGTTTGTTTTAGTTTTATATTTGCGTATGTTTATAGTATTTTTGAGTATGATCGTGTCGAATGCAGTTTTAATTGTCTTTGTGACTGGTAGACATTAAAAAACCGGATAGGGTGTCCGTAGTTTAGCAAGTATGGACAATAAACTTTTTTGGTTTAGTTTAAGCATTTTTCGCACTTTTCCATCTGATGTGCATGCTGTGATAATGAGAAAAGCAAGAGATGTGAGAAAAATTAAAATTCGAGAGCAACCAAAACCATTGTGTGGCAGAAGCTCTTTTGCTAAACGTTGTCGTTCCAAACGACTGGGTGCTTGTTACCAATGTGGATGAATATTTCACATGAAAAAATATAATCAGTGTTCTGAACCAATTTCGGGTCGTGCGACCGATCGGTTAAACTGGATAGTGTATGGGTAGAGTAAGGATTTTCCTGACACGCCATCCTATTCCACTCCAGGACTCGCACGTTATGTGCGACAAGAAGTTGGAAGGGTCACTAATAATGACATAGACACAAGCGATGACTTGGATTAGATTTTTTTTTCTTTTGACAAAGTTGTAGAAAAGTGTGTATTTGGGGATGAAGGTAAATGGTTCGAATGTTTGTAAAAAGTATAAATATCTTGTTATTAGATGTGCAAAAATAAAGATGTGGGCCGAGTAAGAAATGTCCTAAAATACCAACCAGTAGCGTGGGTAGGGACTTATTCCTGAGACGCCATAGTCTTTCAAGTTCAATTGGTGGATCTAGTCTTCTTTCAATTTTCATAGATAAATGAGTATGTTAATAATTTTGAATTTTATTTAATGTTCGAAAAAAATATATATTTACATACTCATTTATCCTTGAAAAATGGTATGTTAATAACTTTGAATTTTATTTAATATTCGAAAAAAAAAATGGTATCTCATCTCCTATGTTACTTTCATTGGATGATTCTTTGTGCATTAAGGACAATGCATAGTTCACGTTGGGGGGTGAGGTGCACCATTTACATGTTCCACCACTTTTTGTATAGAATAAGTTAGAAATGTGAAAAAAAAAATAAATTTGGACAATTTTTGTGAAAAATATCCAATATTGAACTATATTCCCCTACCCTAATTGTTGTGGGATTTGTGATTACTTGATCTTCATTTTGAACTTTGAATACATGAGCATATTATAGAAGTTTATTCTATTGCTAAGAGTATCACATACTTGTTTGCTTTTGAACTCAACCATAAATGTACCATGAACTTGTAATTTTGGCAATTTACGGATTGAGTTCACATTTAGTACTTGACATGAATAGTGGAGATGAGTAGGAACCCATGTGAGCTTTAGTGACAATCCTTGTTGGAGGGAACTTACATTTACTCAAGGTACAATTGTTCAAATTCCACATTTATTCAATAATCTCATTATGCTTGTTTTGGTTAGGTGCATTTGGGTAGTTAATTGACTTTGTCTTGATATATACAATGTTTCCCTATGCTTATCTAGAGGTGATCTTAGGCCATTTTTGAATATTTTGAGCCTTAGCCTTCTTCTTGTGAAAATATTATCCTTAGTGCCGTGATTGAGCCTTAATTGAATTAAATTCCATGTCATACATTTGACCAAGCCAATGAAAATGATAAATATTTACCTTACCTTGGTTGTTCCTAGTGCTGAGTATGAATAATCATAAAAGAGAAGGAAGTATGGTGTGGGAACTCAAACAAAAGGGATGAATAATATTAAAAATCAAGGAGTTTAAAAAAAAATTGAGAAAGCCAAGAAAAAGGAAAAAAGGGTGAGAGGAATAGAAAAGAAAGAAAAAGAAACAAAAAGTAAAGTGATGGTATTAGACTAGAAATCCCAATAAAAAAAGGAAGATCTTTTTGGAAAAAAAGAAAAGAAAGGGGTCATTCACTCGGAACAACTCTCTTTGTTATCTTATATCCTTCGTTTCTCTTACCTCAATATCACCCCAAGGCCTCATTACAACCCGTGAAAGTCCTAAATGATCTAGAGAAGCATGGGGGATGTACACTTTTTAAGAAAAGTTAATTTTGCTATCTAGTGCCATAACATTCATTTCATGAGATTATGCCAAGGTTGTTTCATTTTTTATGCATGTGCTTCATTTTTGGATTATATGTGAGTATATTTCGTTTGAGCACAATATTCTATCTCACATATATACATGGAGAGTATGCCAGGATAATCATAGTATGATTCATTTTTGAGAGAAACCCTTGGTGAGTTTTGTATCAAAGCTGAATTTGGATAGCTATGTGAATGTGGATTCCGTTATGTAAATGTTTAAAACTACATGTTCATTTCACACACACATGAGTTTTGAAAGGAAATGTGTACGTGGATACTCTAGAATAGCATTTAAAACTATGATGTGTCTCATGTGTGATTAGTTCAGATTCATAGGACAAAGCGATTTTAACATCCCAGTGCTAATTAAGATGAGGGAATATGTTTTAAATATTGGACATAAAAAAAAAAAGAGAAGTTTGTAGGTACCTTCACTGGAAACCTTCACGAGACAAAACTCATCCACTAGGGATTACCTAGAGGTTTAACGGCTTGTTGCATATACTAAATGCAATCGTGTTATCTATGAAAGTGATGTTTTCTGTTGTTATTTATTACTAGGGACTATTAATGTTTAAGTTGGGGGTGTGATTAATCCTAATTAATGCATAATTTAATTAAGTTAATAGGTCAATTGTGTTAGTTAAACAAAGTTAAACTAATCAAAATTGACCTATTAAGGTTAGTGTGTGAATTAGGGATAATACATTAATTGTTGTTCTTTTCAAGGTATTATGCGTCAAAGCTGAAAATTACCGGGTAGCCAAATGTGACAAAGCTACAAATTCTAATATGACAATTATTAAAGCTCTAAACAAAAAGAGATTAAAGTAATTCAAATGTCATCTTGCGCAAGCATGTGAATGACATCTTTTGCAAACATGTGAATGACCTCTTTTTCAAACATGTGAATGACAACTTTTGGAAGCTTGTGAATGACAACTTTTGGAAGCTTGTGAATGACAATTTTTGGAAGCTTGTGAATGTCATCTCTTGGGTTTGTGAATAGAATCTTTAGTGTTTGTAAAGGCTTTGCCTATAAATACCACCTCTTTGTGACTTGAAAGAAATAAGTTTTTGCTAGAATTCTTGGTTGTGGACATCCCTCCAAGTTGTTATTGCTTTCTTTGTATGCTTACTAGTTTTTCTCTTGATTGTGGAAAACCCTCCAAGTTTGTATTACTTTCTTTGTATTGTTACTTTCTTTTATGATATTATCATCTCTTGGTTGTGGATTACCCGCCAAGTAGTAGTGCTTTCTTTTATTGTGTTATTATCTCTTAGTTGTGGAATACCCGCCAATTAATTATTGCTTTCTTTTAATTTAAGTCTTGTTTTATTTTACTTCCATTGTTGAAGCTTCTTTCTTCCCTTAGAGGAGTGAAACTCTTCCACTTTTCTAGAGCTTCACCGAAGCCGTGAAGGGTGGAACGTGATTCACTCATTCTTTGTCGAAGATTGTTTATATTGATGCATTTTGTTTATGCTTAGTTCTAAACTTTATTTCTTCATAATGTCTTTCCATTTATTTGTTATCTTTACTTTAATCATGAGTAGCTAAGCTTTTAGTTGGCTAATCCAAGGGAGACCTCCTCTTGGGTATGTCATTTCAACTCGTTGTCTTTCCTCCTCTCGGTGTATGATAATTTGGTTTGACTGGGTTGAGAGTGGATGTGGTTGTGAGTCTTTGATATCCCGTAGGCCTGGTCACGGGTTATGCTTGGATCTTCATCATCTCATCCCTAGCTTTCCACGAATCAATCGTTCATCTATGCACCAATAAAGGAAGGTTTCGAGTTGAATTGAGATTCCCATTGGAATGACCTCTTTGGATTAGCCAACACTTGTTTTCATTTTATTATCACAACTTAAACGATCACCAAATTCCAAAACACAAATTATTATACTATTTTCTTTAATAAAAGTCACCTTCATAATGGTTCACTTCCTTCCCCGAGGAGACGACCTTGGAATACTTTTCCAAGTAAAACACGATACTCAAAAGACTCCTTGCGCTTGAGGAGCTCTTTTGTTCACACACACATACACATTTCATTCATCCCATTTCATTTTCTCCTTGCCCTTTCTTTTGACATCGTCACAAGTGAGAGTGACACTCCCCCTCACACATACATCATACATACATTGTGGGAGATGTTAGTAAGTTAGGAATATCAGGAAAAAAACATCAAGCATCAACCCCCAATCATCTTTGCAACCAACAACTCAGCCAAAAGATCAAAACCAACCAATAGCAATATCATTGCCAAAATCAGTACCAAAGATGATGGATTCACAAGCAATTGAGCACATTTACAATTAAAGAAAATTGTCACCTCGATTCTCCTCATTAGAATCATCAATGACGCTGTCCAAGAAACATGATTCAACATTTAGTCGAGCATCTTATGAACCAATTTATGTTTGAGAATTTGATGCTTGAGAAGACATGCTTGAGAATGGATTTAAGTGACTATAAGTTGATGCTCATGAGTAGGTAAATTCATTCATATGTGAACTTTGCTCTTCCGATTGAGAGACCTTCAAAACAAGCATTCAAAGACGTAAGATACAATTAAGAAAAAATAACCATAATGTTGGGATTGTAATACCTTAGACCTATAGGAAGTTCCAGTTTTCCTCTTTGTTGGATTCTTATGTCAAGGCTTCAATCGACCCCAACCCTTGTAACCACCATCTTTCCTCTTCAATCTAACTACTTGTAGAATGTTAGTGTCAACATTTTCTAGTCCTTTAGAGAGAGAAATTTTATACTCCATCACCATCATTTTCCTCCTCAGCACCAAGTGATACATACATCAAATCCACTTGTTTGAATAACTCATCAATACCACGGTTCACCAACTGGTGTGCAGACTTAGGTTAGAACAACGAACTACTAAACGTACCATTCTAGGACATAGCTATTTGTAACGTGATATTGCCATCAGCTTGGGATCCTCCTCAGTTAGTGTGGCACTAGAATAAGGATTTGACCACTTTCTTGCATCTCGTCTCTATATCTGTATTATGTATTGGTGAGGAATTTGCTTAATGTTCATTGTGTCTAGCGCTTTAAGTGCATGACCACATAATATCCCAATCATTTCAAATTTTTGACAGTTACACAAAACGGTTTGTTCATTGACATTGATCAACACCATGCACTTTCTGTCTTCATCATACAATTCCACCATAAATTCATGACATCCATTGAACACATTAGAAGGATTCACAATAACACACTGGAATACATCATATTCATCTTGAAATAAATCAAAAACAGGAGTGTAACATTGCGCTACTTGCACATAAGAGCTCTTTTCAACTTCATTCTAGGCAACTTTTGCCTAGCTTGATATTCCTTCTCTATCTCCTTATATCTCTTATCATTTAAAACATTGTCAAAATGAGTAAAAAAAATGAACAATATCATGGTCTGGCTTTAAGTACTTTCGTAATGCTGAGTTTAAGCTCTCACTTAGTTGAGTGCTTCTCATACCAGCTGTGAAAGTACGCATCATATACACATATGCCCATTTCTCTCTTAGTACCCAAGTTCAATTCATCCAACTATTATCGTGCAAATCATACTCATCAAGCAACAATTTTCAGGCATCAACTAACTCATGCTCTTCATCGTAACTATACACGCACTCTTTAAATTGGGATGAAATTTTTGAACCGTCCTTATATATGTTCCCTAAATGTTTTAAAGTATTTTTGGGAAAGGTGCCAACAACATAACCCACGATATGTCTCTAGCATCACTATAGTTATAGCTTTAGCCATTGTTAGATCTTGGTTAGTGAAAATGGTAACAAGCTTCTTCCCAAACATTGCTTGCAGGAATGTCTCAAACAACCACTGAAATGATGCTACAGTTTCATCATACAATAATGCAACACCAAATATCACCATCTCCCTGAACTGGTTGAATCTAATCAAAATGCCTAAGAGTCGGTACTCCTTGTTGGTTTGGAATGTTGTGTCAAATGTGACAACATCCCCAAAGTGATCATAATTAATAATCATCCATGTATCAACACAAAAAATATTTGTTATGCGTTCTTCAACATCCAATTGGACTCCATAATAAAATGATGGATTTTTAGTTGCTTATACTTGGAAATATTGCAACAAACTACCCGTTTCACCGTAATTCAAATCTCGCTACCTCCTTTCTTGAATGTAATTTTTTTGGTTTTGATGAGTGAACCCTAAGCTTTCTCTCCCACCTGCTTGGGTACTCAAAAGCTCGTAGAACTCCTTAAGTGATATCCCATAATCCTCAGCAATATCAACATTGATGCCTTAAGCTACAGTAACCTTTCGTTGGATGACATCATATGCATACAATCGGTCATGTGCAAAATGTGATTCTGTCGGTCTTCCCATTTAACAACAACAAATTTTTTAATATCTCTCTTAAGGGATATACACATGTGAGTAGGGCAATTTGTTCGAGTCTCTGCCCGAGCCTTTGTTGTTTTTCAATCCCTCTGATCTTTACTTATTTGTCCCTGTTTACAACATACGTATTTTCGATAAATTAATACACCATCCTTCAAACTCTTGTTGTGATAATCTTTTCTCACACTAAATCTCACAGTTCCACTATAATTGTTATAGAACCTATAAGCATCTTCTTTTGAATCAAATTGCATTCTCATACATGGAGTATTGTCTGTTTTATCAATGTCAACACATTTCATCTCTACTATAGATTAGGTCCCCTTCAATAACCAAACAGTTACACAAATTAAACATAAGATCAAAAATTTCCCGTAGAAATTTTCAATTGCAAATGGAACA
The DNA here is from genome assembly GCA_023539305.1 of Ilex asprella. Classification (NCBI taxonomy): domain Eukaryota; kingdom Viridiplantae; phylum Streptophyta; class Magnoliopsida; order Aquifoliales; family Aquifoliaceae; genus Ilex; species Ilex asprella. Next base: position 13,948,336 of record CM042198.1, on the reverse strand, counting down.
AGTAAAAGATTATTTTTTATGTTCCCAATGAACAAGAAAATCTTGTGTATCAAAGCCTATATAACTCAATTTCACCAAAGCCTATAACATCAATACTCATATATCAAACAATCAAATATACTCACAAAAATGTAGTAGAAAGAATGATGGTAGTCACATAATTCTATCAAGATTCTACTGGAAATTTTTTTAAAAAAAGTTCTCAATTTTATGAACTGGAATTTCATAAAAAAATTCTGAAAAAAATATCAAATTACCAGTATGAAATCGTAAGAGACGAGGTCGAAGTGCCAAGAATTTTTTTAAAAAAAATTCTGAATTTTATGAACTGGAATTTCATTAAAAAAAATAATCTGAAAAAATATCAACATTACCCGAAATCATAAAATACGAACAGAAAGAGAGAAAAGCAATGGAAACTTTGGAACTTTGGAAGAGCGGAACTTTATGCAGTGGAGTTTTTTGTATGCTTTGAGAGGAAGTGATTTTCCAAAAATGGAGGCGATCATCCAGTTTGCGTAACAAGAGAAGAAAAGCAGAGGTCTTTGCATGCTTTAGGTGGGAGTGATTTGCCAAAATGGAGGGGGATCATCCATCTTGTGTAAGGAAGTAAAGAAGAGCAAGCGACGTCGTTTGTTGCTGTCTTCTTGGCTGGAAAGATTGGTCCCAAAACAATGTCGTCCCAATTAACCTCAAAAGTTGTTGTTAGACCACTAACAGCAGAGGATCTGTAGTCGTCTGGCATTGACTGAGGGTGAGAGAGAAAATTGGATGAATTGGGGGGGGATATTAAGGGAAAAGATGGATGAATTGAATTTAATTTGGTGTTAATATGATAAATTGAATATTTATTTGATGAAATTGAATGTTTATTTGACATAAATTTGCTGAATTGAATATTAAATGTTATTAGTTGAAATTGAATGTTAATTTGTTGAATTGAATATTAATTTGGTATTGATTTGATGAATTAAATATTTATTGGATGAAATTTTATGTTATTTATTTGTTAAATTGAACCTTTGTTGGATGATTTTTTATGCTAATTTGATAAATTGAGTGTTAATTTAATGAATTTGAAAATAAATTAAATGAATTGAATGTTAATTTTGTGTTAATTTGACAAATTGAATATTAATTGGATGTGATTGAATGTTAAGTTGTTGAATTAAATGTTTATTAGATGAAATTGAATGATAATTTGAAAAATTGAATGTTAATGTTTTATTTATTTGAAAATTAAATGTTTATTGGATGAAATTGCATGTTACTTTGGTGTTAATTTGTTAAATTGAATCTTTATTGGAGAATTTTTGAAGTTAATTTTATGAATTGAGTGTTAATTGAATGAATTTGAATATAAATTAGATGAGATTGAGTGTTACGTTGATGAATTAAATGTTTATTAGTTGAATTTTAATGTTAGTTTAATGAATTAAATGTTTATTACTTAAAATTAAATGTTGATTTGAAGAATTGAATGTTAATTTGGTGTAAATTTGATGAATTGGGTATTAATTGGATGAAATTACATGTTACTTTGATGATTTGATAAATTGAATATTTATTAGATGATTTTGGATGTTAGTTTGATAAAATAAGTGTTAATTGAATGAATTTGAATATAAATTGAATGAATTGAATCTTATTTTGTTGTTAATTTGATGAATTAAATATTAATTAGATGAGATTGAATGTTAAGTTGATGAACTAAATGTTTATTAGTTGAATTTTAATGTTAATTTGATGAATTAAATGTCTATTAGATAAAATTAAATGTTGATTTGAAGAATTCAGTGTTAATTTGGTGTAAATTTGATGAATATAATATTAATTGGATTAAATTGCATGTTATTTTGATTTTGAGTTGATAAGTTGAATTTTTATTGAATATTTTGGATCTTAAAGGTCGTCTAGACTATTTAAACACAAAATTGAATATTTTAGGGATAAAATTGACAAATTAATATTTTAGGAACCATAAATATATATAATTTTAAGGATAAATATTTAATTAACTTTTGTTTATATTAGGACCAACCCTAGGAAGCGACCATTGGTTGTAGCTTAGCAAATGAAGACTTATACTTTCACCTTAAAATTATACATATTTATTAGTTTGGTCTTTAAAATATTATTTTTTTAATTTAACCCCTAAAAAATTTAATATCTAAATCTAAATGTGCAACAATAGCTAGAATCATGCGAATCGAGGCAAACCTTACAATTGGAGAAAAAGTTTTCTTGTAGTCTACACCTTCTCTTTGGGTGTAACCTTTTGCCACTAGGTGAGCTTTATACCTTTCAATGGATCCATCCCCCTTGCGCTTAATTTTGAGAACTTATTTGTTCCCAATGGCCTTGTACCAAGACAAAAGGTCAACCAAGTCCCAGACTTGATTATCCTTTATTGACTTTATCTCGTCATTCATTGTAGCTATCCACTTATTACTACCAGGTGATGATATCATGTGGTGCAACCATGAAAGCTTCCACTTCAATCTCAAAATGACGTCAAGGGATGGTTCCACGTTTGCTTCTATGTAACTCTGTGTCGTATGGATCTACATCCATTGGAACTGATCCACCATTGAGTATATCGCTCCCACTATCCCTAGGAGGTGACGAAACTATTTTCTCGATTTCTACTTGATTAGTGGGTATATCTCTTTGGGGATCATCTAACTCATAGAGTTATATTCCTTTAGACACATCTCCTCTGCTAGGGAAATCCTTTTCAAGAAAAATTGCATCCCATGAATCAATTTCAGTTTTTCTTCCATCAAGTTGTTCACCTATAAATACATAACCCTTAGAGTGCTCATAATAGCGGATGAAGATACATTTCTTTCCTCTATGACCTAACTTCTCATATTTATGAGAAGTATTGTGTACGTTAGCCGCTAAACGCCATGGCCACAAATTATTTAAGTCAGGTTTTGTGCATGTCCATAACTCATATGGGGTAGAATGAACTGATTTAGAAGGCACTTGGTTAAGGATATAAGCAGCAGTCAATAAAGAATTTCCCCACTATGAAATTGAAAGATGAGTCTGTGGCATCATAGACCTAATCATTTCAAGCAGTGTGCAATTTCTTCTCTCAGCTACACCATTTTGTTACAGAGTGTCAGGTATTGTCAATTACTTGATTATTCTTTTTTCCTTCACACAGCTCTTTAAAATATTCAGATAGATACTTGCGACATCGATCAGTTCTAAGATCCTTAATGTTATTGTCTCGTTGATTCTCAACGTTTTTAATGTAACATTTGAAGCAATCCAATGTTTAAGAGTTGTGAGAAATCAAATAGACATGACCGAAGTGCGTAAAGTCATCTGTAAAAGTGATGAAATATGATGCGCTATGTTTTGCCTTTGTGAAAATCTGTATATAAAATAATCACTAACACGTTAACTAGATCATCAATTATGATTCTATATAAATACAAATTATTTTTAAAAATTTTAAATAAACAAATGGACTTCAATTATGATTTTTTTATGTGAAAACAAGTCAAATAAGTTTAATATATGTCATATTTCATATTAAAAATAAAATGTGATATAATATATGAGTATGTAACACCCCGCATTTTCTTTTATAAATGTATATAGTTATATGATAGATAATTATTGTGAAAATGAGGATATGTATAATGATGTAAGAATGAATCACATAGGTTAAAACATTAGAAAAGAATGATTGGGAGACAAATGGATTTGGGAAGTTAAGTTTCAAAGACGTTGGGGATTGGAATTAATTATTAGACAAATTTCTAAATGTTTCTAGGTCAAAATAATGTTTCCATTGAATCCGGAAGGTCGAAAAACCTTGGGAAGGGTAATATGAAGTGCATTGGAAACTTGAAAGACGGAGGAAGAATCTGTCTGCTGAGTAGTACCGGTACCGGGTACCGGTACCCCGATTTCAGAAGGTTTTTTGGTACCGGTACTGGGTACCGGTACCCCGATTCCAGAAGGTTTCTGGTATCGGTACTGGGTACCGGTACCAAATGGTACCGGTACACCCGATAAAAATTTGAATGTTTTAAATCGCGACGTTGGTCCGACTTTTGAGCCTATAAATACCTTAGGCCGCCTCCTTAGTCGTCCATACCTCATTCTAAACCCTAGATAACTTGAGAGAGAAGGAGAGAACTCAAGATCAAAGGAAGATTACAAGAGATTACGAGTATATTCAAGAATCCAAGCCCTAGTTCTTCAAGATTCAAGGTAGGGGGTTTTCTCTCATTCACTTACATTGAGGCTAGGGCATATATATATGTAATCTTTTCACTTTAAATTATACATGTATGCTATATAATCATTGTTTCTTGATACCTTGTGACTATTACCATGATTTAAACAACATTATTGTTTGATTAACCCTTGAATCCTTTTCTTGCCTAAAAACCCTAGATTCCAAGAGAAATGAACTTTTCTTTGAATTGTTCTTAATTCTTGATTTCAAAATTTTAGTGTTGAATATTGTACAACAAAATAATATAAATTATGATCTCTTGCATATTTTCTTGGATTATTTGAGTATATGCCACATGTGAGAGAAATTGGGGATTTTACTATACTTGTGAAATTGTTGTGAATTGAGCATATTCTCGGTTTCCTCATTGTATGGGTGTTGTTATGGACTTGGATTACCTTCGAGAGATGCTGTAGAGTGTTAGAGGTTAGTCTACCCCAATGGGGGTGAGATGGTTTCCTAACACTTGTAGTGGGTTGTCATTTGGTAATGTAACCACTATCGTTCACTGGAGTTCGAACAAGGGATAGTATACTTTTCCTAGGAAGGGACTCGTCACTGCCATTGTGATGGTAGACGCCCCTTTCTAAAGTGCTTGTGACTATGATTGTGATTGTGATTGTGATTGGTGGACTAGGTATAATCGTGGGGTAGATTCATGGGAAGCAATCATCATACATGGTACGGGGATGAACCGAAAATACATGGACTTATGAGTTGGGTCGTTCTTGCCGATGCATTGGTATGGGACAATGCATGGGAGAGAAACCCTTTTTCTAAATAGCTTAAATTGGAATATTGGTTATTGTTGCTAAACGCCTTTTATTCGTTTATTTGAGTATTGCTACTGTTTAAACTTGAGATCACTTTTAAAATGCCCCTGTTTTATTTCAAAGGTTATATATGTTACTTGTGAAATGAGACCGACTATTTTCTATGTTTTAAAACCTTCTTTGTGTTTGGGAGAAATGTGGCTACAGAGCTTCATGCTCACCCCCTACAAATTACATTTTTCAGATTTGGTACTAGAGGAGGATCTCGGCATCGACGAGCCGGGACATTGGGAGGCGCCACCCGAGGGGAATCTAGATCCCGAGGTGGATATGTAGAGTTGTAGCTTCTTTTGTACTAGACTAGGACATTCTTTTGGAACATGGTGTAGTCTAGTTTATTTTGTATTTCTGCTGCAAGATTTACTTTGATATTCTTTTGGAGATGTAAATGCCATTGTTGGGCATATTCTTTTGGATGTCATTGTATATGCCTGAATAATGAAATAAATTCTTTTGGAATATGAAGTTATGTAGTTGCTCTCGTGATTGTAAATGGTTTTTAAATAGTAATACTGCCAAGGTGTATTTTGGGGTGTTACAGAGTAATACATTACATATAGAATATATTGAGTATATATATATAGATAACAATAGGCATGTGGTCTATTAGAAAAAAAAAAAAAAAGAAACAACCATGAGAGAATGGACATTTGTCCAATGGCTTCCTCAGAGGTCAAGCATTTGCACCCTATAAATAAGGGGCTGCCAACATATAAAATGTAGAGCAAGGAAGGAAGAAAGAGAGCAAAAGATGGAGAGAGAGAGGGAGAGAGAGATGAAGATAGAGAGAAATTTATGAGATTTATGAAATTTAGAAGATAGAGAGAAATTTATGAGATTTTGGGGTCAAAAATTAAATAGTGAATTTTACTTTCGATCATTATCAAATTGAAGTGTCTTGTTCGGGTACTTTGAATTTCTTATCTATTGAAGTTATTAATGATTTTGAGATACAAAATAGTATAAAATTTTCTCCAGTATTTTAAATATCTTTGCAAAGAGTGTCATTTGATTATTAGATATTTGTATTCCCATTGATTATTTTGATTAATTCGAAATTCTGAAAATTTTATCGGTTGATCTGTACATTGTGCTAAATACTTTGGGATTAATTGGTACTGATTAACCATCAAAATTGCTATTTTATTATATTTAATAATTGATTACTTACATATTATTTGTGATTAAATGTGTTAAATTCCTTGATTTTCTAGTTTAATACTTTTTTCTAGTTGTTTGGTTTATTTTGTAGGTAAATTGATTGACTTAAAGTAATAATGGATAATGCAAGTAAAGCAATCACTAAAAGAAGAATCATAATCGATAAGGATTGAAGAGTCCAGATTGAGATAAGAAGACTTGAAGATAAATCAGCAATTCAATCCTTATAAGAGTCTAAGTTTGAAGAAAACCCATTTAAAGTTGGATTTGGAATGTATTCTAGAAGATAAGGATTTGACACGTCTTCAGTATTCTGGTCATAACTTTTGACTCTAATATCCGATTGACCTGATTTTTGTGGGGTTGGAAAGAACACTCCAAGAGTTACAAAAGTGTGTTTCACAAACATTTCGTGATTCAACCTCTAAATATGCGAAATTTTAGCTCTAAGTCTGGACATATTTTGTACTCGCGAGGCAAAAATTTAATGCACGGGATTTGACCTTACAAGACTTCTATTTGGCAAAGGAATTTCTTCCAAGACAACCTTAGATCTCCTACCTATACCTATGATTTATTTTATTATAAATAGGAGTTCTCATCTTAGAGACTAGAATTATTTTTCTATTTTTTTATTTTGATTTGTCATATCTGGCTAGAAGGCTAAGCTAGGGCTAGGAAAAATCTCTCAACGGAGTACGGTATTTTTATTGACTTTGTACTTTATGATTTATGAAATTGTGTTAATTTAATTTCTGATCTTTTAGTAAAGTTGTTTATTCTGTAAAAACTCTTGAGTTGTTGTGTCATGTACATCGATTGCTTGAGTTTCCTTGCGAGTAAATCACTGGTTATTCCACGCTTGAAGTATTAGCATGAATTCATAAAATAATATGATTGAATGATTATTCAAGTTCCTGGTAGTCTTTTGATTGTAACTATTGGATTTAGTATTTGATTTGTACTGGAGTTAACTGACATCTAATTCCTGTATCGAATTAAGCTTTGAGTCTTTAAGTATTACTGTATGAAGTTGAGAGGGAGTACCTAATGTTCTAGTATTTTTATTATTATTTTATTTACCAAAATCAATCTTTTCCATCCAACAACTCATCAAACAAACTCTTTTCCTTTAAATTATTTTTAGTGTTCGTGTGATTGTCTTCTTGTTACAATTCCTTGTGGGATCAACCTCGGACTTCCGAAAATATATTACTCTGCTCAACCTGCGCTTGGGTTTACAATATTAAAGTTGAAGCAAGTTTTTGGCGCCGTTGTCGGGGATTGAAAGACAAGGAGTCATCACATCTTTTGAGGTTTTTGGTATTTGTGATTTGTTGGAGAACCGGTAACTTCGTTTCAATTTCTTTTATTTTCATTGAAATTTATTTACTTTTTGTTATTTAGTTAGATTTCTGTTCTATTTAGTTAGTTTATTTGTTTTATGAGTTCTTGACATCGTGACTTAAGTGGTCGTTTGATAAGAGAAGATTTAGATACTTTGTTTGAAAATTTATTTGGTTCATCTGATTCAAATCATTCTTTGCATACAATGTCTGTAAGTCCTAACAATAATAGACAAAATGAACTTCCCGAACATGAGGATCATATTGATATAATAAGCCATCATGATGAGAATAATGTGGATAATTTAAATGCTAATCAGGGTAGGACTTTGCGAGATTTTCTACAACCTGCACGTCTCACTTAACCTTCATGCATTATTTTTCCATTAAATGCCACTAATTTTGTTTTCAAACCTGGCATGATTACATTACTCCCTAAATATCTTGGCCTAGATTCAGAGAATCCATATTTACACATTCGAGAGTTTGAGGATGTATGTGCTACGTTCCATGATCAGAGTGTCTCGATGAATACAATTAGATTGAAGTTGTTTCCTTTTTCATTAAAGAAAAAAGCTAATTCTTGGTTATATTCACTTAGATCTAAGACCATAGATACATGGCCTGAGATGCAAAAAAAAAATTTGAAAAAAATTTTTCCCACACATCGCACAAACTCTTTGAAAAGGTAAATAATGAATTATTCTCAAAAAGAGTCTGAACATTTTTATCAAAGTTGGGAAAGATTTAAAGATCTTCTTGCATCTTGTCCACATCATGGTTATGAGAGCTGGCCCTTGATCAGTTTCTTTTATGAGGGTTTGAGCCCTCAATTGCGTTAATTTGTTGAAATGATGTGTAATGGTGAATTTATGAATAAGGAGCCGAATGATGCATTTAACTATCTAGATCAATTAGCAGAGAATGCACAATCTTGGGATACCACATCCCCAGAGTCTTCTAAAGGAAAAAATACACAATCATCTGGTAGGGGTAAGTATCAGCTAAGAGATGAAGATGACCTAGGGGCTAGGATTGCCACTTTATCTAGGAGGGTAGAAGTCATGGAATACAAAAGGTTAATGAGGTTGACACAATACCTGTTGAGGAAGTCTGTAGTTTTTGTGAGGTTCCTGGACACCCAATTAAGCAGTGTCCAACTTTTTCGGTTTTAAAGAAAGTTTTGTATGATCAAGCAAATGCTGCAAACAATTTTTCAAAACCTTACAATAACCATTATTCAAATACGTACAACCCGGGGTGGAAGAATCATCCCAATTTTAGTTGGAGGAATGAAAATCATGCATCACAACCACCTCAACAAAATTCTTCTAATGTTGTACCATATGTTCCACCCCCAAAGAGGGATATTGAGGAAGTGTTGTCATAATTCATGCAAAGTCAGACAAACTTTAACAATCAGCTGACACACTTTAACAATCAGTAGAAAAATTATAACAGACAGATTTTACAGGCTATTGATGATATCAGGAGCACACTCAATCAGACCACACAAGCTATAAATGATATCAGGAGCACACTCACTAAATTGACTACTGCCCTATGCCATCAAGAAATGGGTAAGTTTCCAGCCCAACCACAACCAAATCCACAGGGTCAATTTTTTGTAAATGAACTGGCACTTCTAATACAGTGCATGAGCAGTTAAAGTCTATCACCACACTCCGTAGTGGGAAAGAAATTGATAAAATTATTCCTTCAAAAACTCAAAAATCTGAGAAGATTTCAAAACTTATGGAGGGTGATGATAAACTTAACCCGTCTGAAGATAATGAGCCTGAGAAGTATGTCTCACCTGCACCATTCCCACAGAGATTACTTATCTCTACCGGGCCAAACATGGATAATGATATGTTTGAGATTTTTAGGTGAAAATCAATATTCCCTTGTTGGATGCCATAAAACAAATATCTTCTTGTGCAAAATTTTTGAAAGATTTGTGTACTGTTAAAAGGAATTTAATTATGCAAAAAAATGTATTTTTGACTGAGCAAGTATCTTCCATCATACAGCTTAGGACTCCACCAAAATATAAAGACCCAGGTTGCCCCATCATTTCTTGTGTTATAAGTAACCACAAAATTGAACAGGCTTTATTGGATTTAGGAGCTAGTGTGAACTTGCTTCCTTATTCAATATATGAATAATTAGGGTTAGGGGAGTTAAAACCCACTTCAGTTACACTTCAATTAGCTGACCGATCAGTAAAAATACCAAGGGGTATGGTGGAAGATGTTTTAGTACAGGTTGATAAGTTTTACTTTCCTGTGGATTTTATAATTTTGGATACTCAACATGTATTAAATACTAATGCTCAAATTCCTGTTATATTAGGTAGACCATTCCTAGCAACCTTAAATGCTTTAATTAATTGCAGGAATGGTGTGATGAAGTTAACTTTTAGGAATATGACATTAGAGCTCAATATTTTTAATGTGTGCAACAACCCGTGAATGTTGAGGATGAAGTGCATGAGATTAATATGATTGAGTCTATTGTTCCAAGCAGAGTATATGATTTTTCTTTGTTTGATCCACTTGAAGCATGTTTGTTGGAACAATCTTCTTTGTTAGAGATGGATGAAAATAATTCTGAAATTTCTATTTTGACTGATTTGTTAAATTCTTCACAGGTACTTGAAATAAGAGAGTTGAGAGAGAAATTTGAGGAGCTTCTACCAAGAGCCAATCCACCAATCTCATCTAGTGATAAAGCTCCTAAGCTTGACTTGAAGGAAGATTTGAATGGTCGCATATTCAAATCTAACTTTAAGTCGGATTGAGTGTGTGTTTTTATTTTTATTAGTATATAGTAGTTAGATTTTATTTTATTTTATTTTATTTTTTGTTTAATTTTAGTTTCCTTTTTATTTGTTTCAATTTATAATTTTTTTTTGTTGAGTATTTTATTTTTAGGTTTTAGAATTGTTGCGGCACCAAGTATTCCTATCTCCTTGATCTTTATTCATTATTTTGATTGAACATTATGGTACTTATTTTTACATTGAGGACAATGTTGGATTTAGGTTGGGGGGGTATGGGTATGTTTTGTGTTGTGAAAATTCTTAATTTTTTTCTAAGTTTATTTACTTTGCTAAAAAAAATTAATTAAAAAATATAAAAAAATTAGTTATTAAATATCTAAATAATATTTTTATGCATAATTTGGCACCACAATATAGAAATAATTTGCGTAGCTTTAAATTTGTAACTGTTTAAGCATCACATAGAACTGTATTCTATATTTTTGTATCTCATATCATGTTCTTATAAAAATTTACAATTTGTACACTTTAGACTTTACCAAGTTGAAAATTTGTTAGCTATTTACCTTGAAAACTTGACACATATAGTGGAGATGCATAAAAATTCTGGTGAGTTTTGACTCAATCTTTTTTTGGAGGGTTATTTACATTTACTCAATAAAGAATATTTTTATTCAGCTAATTTCCTTCAATAGTCTCATTATTTTTATTTTGGTCAACACCAATATTGTGAATGATTGCTTGACTTTAAATTATTTTCATGGTAAGTGTGTTATCAAGAACTCTTGAGATATGATTTTAGCCCATCTTTGACATCATTTGAGCCTGAGTCTTATTCTTTGAATATTATTATCCCTAGAAGCCATGATTGAGCCTTTGAAAGAAAAAAAAAAATTCTTTTCTTATACCAAACATATAATAACCAAGCCAATGAAAAAAAATAATATCATTTACCCTTGGTTATCTTGAGATTGAATTTTTATTGTTTATATAATTTGGGAGATATTGGTTGAGAAAAGATGAATTTTTTTTTTTTTGCATACTTGTGAATATTTGCATTAGATGTCTTGCAATATATATATAAAAAAATTGAAAAAAAAAAGACAGACAATATGTCTAGCTATGAAAAAAGCAAAGAAAAAAAAATAGCAAGCATGAGTTTAAAAAAAATATATATGATCAAGTGTTGTAAATTGTGCTTCTAAATGATAGAGAGTGAAAAGCTATGGAAAGAAGTTTGGTTGTAATGTACATGCTCTTAAATATCCTCCGTTTCAAAACCCTAATCCCAAGACCCTATTACAACTTTAAACAAAGTCCTATTTGATCTCAAGAGTGTATTGATGGATGCATGACTTGTGTGAATAAGAAAGATAATGGTGATTATTTATTTATTGTGTGTTGATTTCCTTTCATGAGACTATGTCAAATCCTTTTCTTTCAAGTGACGATTATTTTAATAGACATGTGAGCATTTGTTTGTTTCGACTTAAATATCTTCTTCTCACATGTGATACTTGACAGTATAATCATTATAATCTGAGAGAATCATTTATGAGTGAATTATCTAGTGAGATTTGGCATTAAGACAAATAGTTGATAGTTGTAGGGGTGATTACTAGATAAATTATTGACTTGATATAGTTAATTGACACTACACACGAGTTTATATGAGAATATGATAAGTGCATACATTTATATAACGTAGAGTTCTATATTTTGCTTTGCATGTGCTTATAAAAAGGCTTGTATCTTAAAAATTTTATAGTGTGGTTGCATTTTATGTTATATAATTATTATTCAGATATTTAATCACATGGTGATGTTTGTGGATATAATCTCTGAAAACCCTCACGAGACTATACTCGTCCACTAGGAAGAACCTAGGGATTTAAAGGCTTGTTGCATATGCTAAATACAATCGTGAGTCCTACAAAAGTGGATGTGTGTTTTATTTATTAGGCTAGTTTATTTTTATTTTTTAGATTTTAGAATCCATGTATTACTAGGGTGTGATTATTTTTTAGTAATATTCAGGTTGGGGGTGTGATTAACCATCAAAATTGTTATTTTATTATATTTAATGATTGATTAATTACATATTATTTGTGATTAAATGTGTTAAATTCTTTTATTTTCTAGTTTAATACTTTTTCTAATTGTTTGGTTTATTTTGCAGGTAAATTGATTGACTTAAAGTAATAATGGATAATGCAAGTGAAACAATCACTAGAAGAAGAATCATAATCGATAAGGATTGAAGAGTCCAGATTGATATAGGAAGACTTGAAGATAAATCAGCAATTCAATCTTTATAAGAGTCCAAGTTTGAAGAAAACTCATTTAAAGTTAGATTTGGAAAGTATTCTAGAAGATAAGGATTTGACACGTCTTCAGTATTTTGGTCATAACTTTTGATTCTAATATCCGATTGACCTGATTTTTGTGGGTTGGAAATAAGACTCCAAGGTCTACAAAAATATATTTCACAAAAAGTTCGTGATTCAACCTCTAAATATGCGAAATTTTAGCTCGAAGTCTGGACATATTTTGTACCCGCGAGGCAAAGATTTAATGCATGGGATTTGACCTTACAAGACTTCTATTTGGAAAAGGAATTTCTTCCAAGACAACCTTAGATCTCCTACCTATACCTAGAATTTCTTTTATTATAAATAGGGGTTCTCATCTTAGAGACTAGAATTCTTTTTCCATCTTTTTATTTTAATTCTTCATGTCTGGCTAGAAGGCTAAGCTAGGGCTAGGGAAAACCTCTCAACGAAGTACGGTATTTTTATTGACTTTGTACTTCATGATTTATGATAGTGTGTTAATTTAATTTTTGATCATTTAGTTGTTGTATCATGTACATCGATTGCTTGAGTTTCTCTGCGAGTAAATCACTGGTTATTCCATGCTTGAAGTATTAGTATGAATTCATAAAATAATATGATTGAATGATTATTCAGGTTCTTGGTAGCCTTTTGATTATAACCGTTGGATTTATTATTTGATTTGTACTGGAGTTAACTGACATCTAATTCATGTATCGAATTAAGCTTTGAGTTTTTAAGTATTACTGTATGAAGGTGAGAGGGAATACCTAATGCTCTAGTATTTTTATTATTATTTTATTTACCAATACCAATCTTTTCCATCCAACAACTCATCAAACAAACTTTTTTCCTTTAAATTATTTTTAGTATTCGTGTGATTGTCTTCTTGTTACAATTCCTTGTGGGATCGACCTCCGACTTCCAAGAATATATTACTCTGCTCAACCTGCGCTTGGGTTTACAATATTAAAGTTGAAGTAGGTACATTACGAAGTGTACTTGGGGCATAATTGGTAAAATTTAATTACCCTGCGGGGTGCGATTGTGATTACAGCGTTAAGGGGTATAATTGTTCGACATGAATATAGATTTTAAATGTCCAAGTGTCACTTGTCATGTCACCAAGAGAACCCGAATATGAGGCTATGTTTGATAGATATTGAGCTAGGTGACTTATCGAATTGGATTCTTGATTCTTTTATCTATAATTGTCTATCGATTGAATTATTTGGTATTTGATCATTCAAATTCTTGTCTCGTTGAGCATATTGTTTCCTGTCATATTGTATACTTTACCGCCTTTAATATTTTTCAGGATTATCTCGAAGGAAAAGACCAAAGTTGATATTTGAAGAATCAAAGATGGATGAGTCTTAATATAATTTTTAACTTTTATTGGTATTTGGATATCAAAATTGTGATTATAAATTTATTAAGACAATTAGAGCTCTATCCTGTATTCTAAGATTTATTTGTGCTTTATTGTGATCAATAGATTTAATCAAGTAACGGGTCCAAAAATTCGGGGCATTATAGCCTTCACATTCATTGGACCACATATATCTAAGTGTATTAATTGCAATGGAATATATGCTCTTTTAGCCTTACCAAATGGTTTTCTAGTTGCCCTTGCGAGACAATTTTCATATGTGGGCAAGTTGATTTAGCGAAGGGGCCCAAAAACCACTCTCTAGCTAATCTATTCATTCTGCCTTGTCCAATATGACTTAATCTAGCATGTCAACTAATAGAATCAACACTATCCATAGATGTAACATAATAATAAGTTTCATTACTAGAATGATCAATATCTAATACAATAAAACTATTTGTGGTATAACCAGCTCCATAGAATGTAGTTCTCTTATAAATGCCAACATGTTGGCCTTAAAATCGAAGGTATAGAATGCGCCCTTGTTGCAATTCCAGTTTGTATGTGTCAATCCCAATCACATCTATACTGGTCTCATTTCCCATATAAATTTGTTTGCTTCCAACTGGAACTCGATGGTACTCCACAAATCTGAATATGTGTCTCGTTATGTGATATGTTACTCCTAAGTCTACAATCCACGAATTAGGAGAGTGAGCAACAAAAACTTGACTAGTAACTAAATAGTCAATGCGAGAGACAGAACTAGATTGTACCTTCTTCGGCTCAGTGCATTCACAAGCGAAGTGTCCCTTCTTGTTGCAGTTATAGCAGACCATGTTGACTTTATTCTTCTTACCAACTCTTTTACCCTGCTTGTGCTTGTTATAAATAGAGTGACCAGCCATAAAGTAAGCATCAGACCTATTTCCACTGTGCTTGCACTTGGACCCAAAGGTCTTGCGCGAGCCAACTTTAGTCATATAAGAGCTACTCTCACCTTTGGTAGCCTTCAAACGCTTAGCTTTAAGCTCAAGGTGACGTGATACATTCTCGAATGTTTTCACATTCTCATTATACGTCATATTTAGTTTCATATGCTCCCATGATGATGGAAGTGAGCAAAGTACAACTTGAACTTCTTGTTCAATGGTCAACACATGACCAACAGCGCCTAAATCACGTATCATAGAGGTCATAGCCCTTAGATGTTGTTTCATTGTATGCTCTGGCTTCTTTTGATACGAGTCAAACCTCATGGTCAAACCACGAAATCTAACACGAGAAATAATACCTTTCTTTGAGGGACTTCCACATGGCGTGAATTGTGGGGTAATTCTCAAATTCAGGAATAAGGTCATCTTGCATTCTTGCTTGCATGGTATAGCGTGAAAGTCGATCCTTATTCTGTCAGGACTGATAATCCTCTTGTTCTTGGCAAGTTTGAGGTCACTCAGGCTCTGCCAACACAGAGTCAAGGATATCCAAGACTTGTTGCTCATACAGGATAAATTGAATCTACGATGCCATATGTCATAGCTATCGCCGTTCAATTTGTCGCCCTTAGTTAATTCAGCCACTATGATTTTAGTAGTTATTATGATTTAATCTACATGCAGAGATAGTGCGTATGGGATAGCAACACAACATATTCTATAATTTTGCCTCAAAAATTTAAATTCAAGTATTAACAACTTTCACAAGTCGCGAGATCGAAAGTTCACTAAGTTCCCAATCATCTCCCATACCACAAGTGATTATTACTAACACTTAATTTAATTAATGCGTAAAATTTCGGTTTCCTAATACCGAACAAAATAAAACTCCCACTAGATCTAGTATCTCTAGGCATACTGATCATAATTAATTTCATATTATGCATGTTTTCATTTAAATCGTGCTAAATAACGAAATAAATGCTATAAACATATCAAACATGGTAACACTACTCATTCAGAATTTCGATTGATTTTATTATAATCAAACATTTATTTCTATTTCAAAAAGATTTTAAACAATTAAAATTTGATCCACAAAATACTATACTAGTTTTCTGGATTCTTGGACTAAAACCCAGTAGTCTACTCTAATCCATGCATTAACAATTTAACATGGCAAGTATCAAATGCAATCTTAAAGAAAACAAACAAACATGGATACTGCCAACCATTAGTTCCCTAATAAAATATTACATCTAATATTATAGGTATCCTAACAGATGCACATGGATATGCTCCTTGAACGGTTGAACCAAAAAATAAATAAATAATTTGGGAACAAAAAAAAAATGCGGCTTGACAAAACAACGAAATTGAGAACAACTAGAAAAAAATTGGCATCCCCACAAATTGTGAGTTGCTTTATTCCTGAAAATCACGATTTCATCCAAACAATCACAGTGGGCGAAAATTTTGATTTCCAATCTAAATCCGAAACTTGGACTTTCAAGTTTTTTTTTTTTTTTTTTAAAGATTCTGATATATTTTCTTATTAAAATAAATAAATCAGATTAGTTCATGCATCTATCAGATACAACATACTTAAAATTTCAAGGCATCCGAGACCATTTGTGCGAGATGCCATTAAAGCCAATTCGAAGATTTTCACTAAAAGAGTATTTCTAAACAATTTATAATTAATCCCAAAAATACAAGAACACCCTAAATGACTCTGGTATCAATGTGGGGAATCGTATACATATTGCGGAAGAATAGGATTAAAGACATACCTTGTTTGTTTTAATTCTAAAAACTGTTTGAAGATGTTTCATGTACTTTAGAATCGAAAATCATCTTTTCTTCAATTACTCGAGCAGTATGGTGTTATTAGACAATAGGAATCAACATCGAATTTTCACATCACAAAAGTCTTTCAACGTTATGTAGGGAGAGAGAGAAGAGAGTAGGAGAGTTTTAACGTTAGATGAATTATTAGAGGTGTCAAATCTATTGAATTGTCATGGATTTATATAGGCAACCAATCAGTGTCATTAAGAGACACATACCTCCAAAAGACATGCCCCTTTGAGCATTCTTTAATTTGGGTCAACCCACCAAGGGCGCCCCGGTTCAGGTCCATGACCTAACCAATATCTAACATAATCAAACTAGAAATGGATTTTAATTTAGAACTCCAACAAGTATCCCATGCTCGTTGTAAAGTAACAATTTGGTTAAGTCCTTTCCCAGTCTCCAACTCCTAGATATATATCATACGGGTAACTTCAACAGCTTGAGCAGTTTTCAGTTCATCAGTACACTTACAAGATGTTTCAACAATATTGACGATAAAAGTCAATTTAGTAAAAACCTAGTGAATAGGAATAACTTCTTTGGAAGCTGCAACTAATGCCAACTACAGACGATGAGCAAAACAGTGGATATAGTATGCATATGGTCAATCTTTGCAAGCCAAAGCTTGTAATCCATTCCATTCACCTCACATATTGCTTGCACCATCGTATCGATGCCCTTAAGTCTTAGTTAGTTGTACACAATCTGCTGAGAAGTACGATTTTCAAGAACTCTTTGTATGTGTTGAGATTGATTCATAAGACCCTGACATGATCGTTGACAAATTTTATGAAGGGAATTAGGATATTTCCCCACATGATTCAAGAAAGCACAATTCTCTCCATTTTTAACTTTCTTCCAATTTTGAAATTCATCAGTACTAAATGCATTCAATCCTAAATGCCCACTTGGTTTATTAAAGAGGTAAGACGGTAGACAAAATGCAATATCTTTTGTGGTAGAATATTCTAAGCATGATGGGTATAACTTGAACCATGAAGGTTGAAAGCGGCGCAAATGAGTTGTTGATCTAAATTTCAGATAATTTGACAAAATGCTTTTATAAGGACCTACTTTGATATAAGCTCGTCGGATCTCATCACGTTGGTCAACATGATACTCCCATATTTGGGGACGTACTCATGTGTCATGCTCTAAAAAATTGATATCAACTCTTGAAGACTTGTTAGAACGATTTTTGGCATCCAAAATCTTTACATTAGATGTAGGTAGTGATTCAATAGCTTCTGAATTTGTACTATTTTTTTCACTTGAAGAAGGCATTAATGGTAGAGGATTTTTCCATCTAAAATTAAAATTTTTTAAAATACTCTGACATCAATCAAATAAATTAACGAAATTGCACACTCAAAGAAACACAATAATTTATCACATTCACAATCAAAGAAAAAGTAAAATAACAATACATAGTTGAAAAGTTTATAACTAGATACAAACATTTAATTAAGAATGCATAATAATCTATTGGTAAATATCTATATAATAAAGTATAATACAATTCAAATCTCAAAAAATAAACAAAATAATTTTTTATTTTTCACGGTTGATATTACTTTAAATTTTATATTAAAGTTCATCCGACGATTAATATTAATACCCAAAATTTAATAGGAAAAATAGACCCCTAAAGATTTATTTTGAGTAACTTTTTAAAAGTATTTCTAGAACTTATAACTTCTCATAAGTATTTAAAAAAAAATGTAGTGTTTGAAATCGCCCCACCAACACCACTACCACCTCCACCTCCACCTCCACTGCCCCACCACCACCACCCCCACCCCCACCACCATCACCATCACCATTGACGTCGCCGCCACCA
>CM042198.1:13918638-13929507 GCA_023539305.1 Ilex asprella | reverse complement strand
CCATCACCATTGACGTCGCCGCCACCATCACCACACCCATCACCCTACCATCACCATCACCACTACCACCACTCTCATTGCCCCACCATCACCATCACCACCCCCCACGCCCACCACCACTTCTGCCACAAAAATCATCACCACCACCACTGTTGTCGCCACCACCCTAACACCACTTCCATCACCCCATCACCACCGCCACCATCACCACCCTATAACCACCACCGCCATGACCACCTCTACCACCACCGACATGACCACCTCTACCACCACCACAGTCTTCGTCGTCGTCGCCACCACCCTACCACCACTAGCACCTCCATTCTCACCTCCCCACTATCACCATCCTTATCCCTATCACCACCACTACCGTCATTGTCACCACCCTAACACCACCACCACCACCACCGTCGCCGCCGCAGCCACCCTACCACTACCACTGCCATCAACCCCACCATCATTCACTACAGATTGCTACCACCGTCATCCATTGTTACCACCCACTATCATCATTATCTTGTTCTTATATTTATTACCACTACCACCGTCGCCCACCTCCACCACCACTACCACCCACTAACACCATTCGTCGTCATCAACCGTCGTCATCCACCATCGTCATCAGCCACTGTCACCCACCCCTACCATACCTACCACCATCAACCACTACCACCCGTCATTGCCCACCACTACCGTCACCCACTGTCACCCACCCCCACCATATCTACCACCACCGCCATTCGCTACCACCACCATCATCACCACCCACTACCACAACCCACCACCGCCACCACTACTGTCTTCGCCCCACCACCACCACTACCAACCACCATTGCCTTCACCCATGACTATTACTACCACCATAGTCACCCAAAATCCATCAGTACCATCATTATTGTCACCCACGACCATTACCATCACCACGGTCGTCGCCACACACCACAACTATCTCCATCTCCCACCACCACCACTACCACCCGCCATCACTATCACCGCTCACTCCCATTACAACCGTTACTTAAACTTTTTTTTTTCTCTCCTCTATGTCTGTGATTTAATTTTGAGTGTGAAAACAAATATGTCCATTTTTTTATTATTCCGTTCCTTCAAGTACGGGCAATAACTAGTATTGAATGGGCAATAAAATAAACACTTTTTTCAAATTAAAAAGAGAATAACAGTAAGAATCAATAATAGTACTAACTAGTTAATCAATGGAAGATAAAGCAACGGCTGAATTTTTTTGGGTTTGGTCAATGATTTTTTTCTTGTGTGAAAGACTAAAGAATGAGGTTTGGATTTATGGGCAACAACTGTTTCTATTTTTTTTTAAAAGGTTAGGGCTTGTAGTGAGAGAAAGAATAAAAAGAAATTGGAATGTGTTTTAATCTTATAGTCTTTCTATTTATTAAGGACATTTTTTATGGAATGAATGACAGCCTTTACTCTGTTAATTAGGGAAAGATTAAAAAAAAATATTTTAATGCCTCTCTATTGATTAATCTAATTAGGAAAGGATAATTTTTTTTAAAAAAAAAAAAACCATCTTTAACTCTCACAAGTTAACCAAGTGTGGGAAAGGGGGGGGGGGCAAGTCTCCGTTTAATGTAGGACTCGTTCAACAACTATACTACCTAACTAGGGATTATCCCAAATTTTGGGGAGGCCATGGCCTTAATACGTAGTTAGTAATCTATTATGATATAATGTTTTGATCTAAATTTAGGTTGAACTAGTTATTGATTAAGTGACTTGATATTCGGGAGACTATTTTATTAGCGTTATGTCAACCGACACATATCATTAGAACATATTGTTTGGCTAGACTCGAAGTTTTAAATATTAAAATATCTTATTAATGAGATTCATGGCTATCTAGATCCTTTATCAAACTTCTCAGTATCTTGGATTTGATGATCCGAAAAAATAGTCGTATATTGTTTGGCTAGATATTCTATCAATTGTAGGTAGGAAGGTTCAAAATGTAGAGGAGGCTCCCATGTATTACATATCCTCATGATGTTTTAAACTCTTGATTAATACAATTCTCTACAAAACAATGTTATTGTGCAAGAATGTCATTCATGGAATTAACAACCGCCCATTATCCCTAAAATAAAAAATAAAAAGATTACGGGTGTCAATCACACTCACAACTTGCATGTGTTCAATTTTTTTTGAAAATACACTTATCAAGTAACCAAAAATCATCATCTATAATTATAGGCAGTGATAAAAGATACTATTGGGTGGCTGGTGGTGGTTGCTGGTTGCGGATGAGCATTTGGCTAAGTCGTTATCATTTGGTTCTTTGTTTGTGGTGGGGAAGCGGTGATGGTGTCATTGGTAGTGGTTGAGTAGTAGAGTAGGGTTGCAACATACGATGAGATCAGAAGAAGCAGCATGAAAGAGAGGGAATAGCATGTGACAAGCCCAAATTGTTATTTTTTGCCAAGTTGTCACGCAAATCCATTTGTAACCAAATTGCAACAAAAAAATCAACCATCTGTTATGGATTTAAACAGGTCTAGTACAGAATGTTGCCAGTTAAAATTTGAACTGATAAAATACAAATTGAAAACATCAAAAATCAAGTTGTCAAACTAAAACTTGAGGAATCAAATCAATAAAAAAAAAAGCACATAGTTTAGATGCCAAATGTATAATTAATGCTGAATTCATTAGAACCCTTCAATATTCACTAGTTATATGTGACCGTCACCTCATCTGCCAACTGCCAACGACTCCATAGAACTAGCACTAGGATCAGTTTTGGACCCAAAATCAGTGGTTGTTGAAGCCGAAGAAGAGTTCAGCACTATGCATATAGACGTCAGTCTCTTCTCCGGCAAACTCATCAAAGGCTCGTCGGCGTTCATGAAAATCTGCACCACCTTCCTCATTCTTGGCCGGAACCCATAATCTGGATGCAAACAAGCAGGCCCAACAATCAAAGTCCTCCTCACCTGTTCTTCATTGAATTTTCCTTCAAGTGTCTGGTCAACACAATCTAGCAGTCTATCTGTTTGATAAAAGTCCCAAACGAAGTCAACCAAGCTGTTTTCTTCCATGATGTCCTTTGATCTCCGCCCACAAACAACTTCCAGCACCACCATTCCAAAGCTATACACATCAGACTCCGGCGTAGCCTTTCCTGTGTAGCTGACTTCTGGAGCCAAATATCCCGGCGTTCCGGCTATCATGGTAGTGACGGAAGCTGCATTTTGCAGCAATCTTGCAAGCCCAAAGTCACCCAGATGGGCATTGTAATCAGAATCGAGCATTACGTTGTTGGGCTTCACGTCTCTGTGCACGACGGGGTTGCCGCATTCTTCATGGAGGTAGACTAAGACTGAGGCGAGTCCGGTGAGTATGTTGTACCTGGTTTTCCAGTCGAGGAAGACCTTGCCGATGAAGCGGTCGAGGCTACCATTAGGCATGAATTCATAAACCAGGAGGAGTTGTTCTCGGTCGTGGCACCAACCATGGAGTTGCACCAAGTTTTTGTGCCTTAGGCGCCCAATAGTGCAAATTTCTGCCAAATACTCCCTCTCACCTAGTTTAATTAGAGGAAGAATGTGGCATTAGTACATGTTATGCACGAAATCCAACAATCAATATAACTTGATTGAGTAAACATCTATATTACTTATAAATGTAACATCTGCGAAAAATATTTGATTTACTATTTCACCTCTAATTATCACACTAAAGATAATTATGCCCACAAAATATTTACTAGATAAATTTTATGTATTTTACCTTTAATTATTACACTAAAGACAATTATGCCCACAAAATATTAGCTAGGTAAACTTTAGCTAAATAAACTTTATCTCTATGACTTCCAATTTTATTGTTGGATAAACTTTATTACTAATATTCCAAAATTTTTGATATTTTTTTAGGTGATAAACACAACCATCAAAAATTCATTATTCATTGTTATATCATAAAATATTATAAGAGTAAAGAGCTAAACTCATATATTTTTCTTTCTTTCATTTCTGTTAGACTTCCAAAATATTTTGAATAATTTTATTAAAAATAAATATAACACGAAAGACCTCTATCTCTTCAGTAACTTCATTAACATATTGGCAGGATCAACGGTTCTTAGTGTTGTCAACCTTTGAGCTTTTTTTTTTCTCTGTCATAACATGCTTATTGTTGGTATGATATTTTCTTTACTTTGTTTTCTACCTATTTTGATATGGCTATTGCATAAATGTTTTATTTACCTTACAACAATATTTGTAATTGGAACTAAAATTAATTTGTGTTCAATTGAATTGGTGTTCTCATCAAAGTGATTATAAACACCCAAAAAAATATATTTTTTATGGAATGAAGAGTTTAATCTGTTAAACTAATCTCCTAATATTTAATTATTTATTATTAGTAGGTTTGTAGTTTTTTAAGACTTATTATATTATAAGTAGAATTAATTTTGTTACCAGACTTTTTGAATTCATGTGGTGGTGGAATAGTTTTGTTAGAATATGTGTGGCTCATGTTTGCTGTGTGCACAATGGCAAGGAGGCAGATGCCGGAGCGGAGCGGAGCGGAGCCCGCGACAGTACAGGGGTATTTAGTTGGGGGTGCGGGGGCAACGCCCCGCGGTACGGTACAGGGGTATTTTTGTAAATACATCCGTACTAGGGTTATATAAATACTTAAGATGTAACCCTACTTTGATATGATGAATAAAACCGCCGCTCGCTCCTCGTGGATGTAGGCACATTGCCGAACCACGTATATCTGTGTGTTATTCTTTCTTGCTTTCTTGATTGTTTGTTTCGTAATTATACACTATAATTGCTGCACGATCACAACAAGTTTTAAATTAATAAATTATATTTATGAGTTTTCTTAGTCATATGTTGTAATGTCAGAAATTCTTATTGAATTCAAGAAGTCATTGAATGCATATATCAGCAGTCTTTTGTTTCGTCAGCTTCATACATTTTGTAATTCTAAAAAATATAATTAAAATATCATGATCTAAATTTTTTTCGCGTGCAACGCATATGTGCATTACTAGTAACTTAAAATACAAGCAAATGTGTAGTTTGACTCAAAAATTTACGTCCTGAGGTTAAAATCAATTGGCTTTTATGTCGAAGCAGGGACAAATTGGATTGGAGTATCAAAAGAACAATGCAGTTACATTTCTTAACAAATTTGGGAATATTTTTTGAGGACTCCAGGAAACAATTCAAGAGTGGGGCTATTTTCACCCCCATTTAATTTTTTATTATCAAATTATTAAGTTCACCCATTCTATACCTACTTCATTAGTAATTAAATTTATTTCATGATATACACACTCCATTAGTGACTCACTCATTCTATGTACACTCTTTTAATGACTTAGTCCACCCTTGAATGCATAAATATATTAACGAAACAAGACTATTGCAAAAAATGAAACAAGGAAAAAAAAAACAAGCAAAACCGAAACAAGAGAAAAAAAAATGAACAAAAGCTAAGACGAAAACAAGAAAAAAAAAAAAGAAACATCAAAAACTGAAACTAGAAAAAAAAATGAAACAACAAAAAAAAAAAAGAAAAAGCAAAAACAAAAATACAAAACAAGAAAAAAAATCCATGCAAAGACGAAAAGAACAAGTAAAGACGAAAAGAACAAGCAAAGACTAAAAGAATAAGCAAAGACTTAAAGACACAAAATTAAATAAGAAAAAAAATAACAAGCATAGATACAAAATCTAAACAAGATAAAAAAGAACAAATAAAGATGAAACAAGAAAATACAAGAAAAAAAATTGATATAATACATTTAGTGATAGCAAGAAATACCAAAACACTAATTTGAAAACATACATATATACACACACATAAATTCTAAATAAAAAATTATTAAGCTTGACAGAGATATCAAAACACGCCAAAAATAATGAAAATCTATACAACACACATGAAATTAAATATAGAATTAAATCGAGAAGTAATACTAACTAGTATCTTATTGAAAAAATTCATATTAAAAAAATGTTTTTGGGTGTACGGGATGAGATAGTGAATGAAACTCTAATTGTGAAAAAAATATAACATGAGTTTACTTATTTACTATTGGAGTGGGTATATAAGAGATGAATTTAATAATTTGATAACAAAGAATTAAACGTGGTGAGAATGGATATTTGTGGGGTAGGAATAGCCCCACCCAATAGCTTGGGATCAATCTTAAGTTTTTCGGATCCACCCTAGTTATATCTAATTGAGTTGTAACTTACTCATTTGGATCGTAACTTTTTCCGAATCAATTCCCTGATAACCAAATAGTGCTACTATTCGAAGAACTGACAGTAGACCATACCTTGTTTTGATGTTGCATTAATTTTCTTGACAGCAATAGTTGAAGGAGTATCATCTGATACAACCCCTTTGTAAACACTTCCAAATCCACCAGTTCCCAACAAGTTTTCTTTGCTGAAGTTATGAGTAGCTTTTGAAAGCTGCCTGTAAGTATAAATCCTTGGAGCATTGGCTGCATTTCTAGTCAGCATTTCAAGATCCTCATTTCTCCTACTTCTCTCTCTCTTCCTCCTCCTAGCTTTGAGGGCAAATGTTAAAGCCAATGCCAATATAATCAACAAAACCACAACCACTGGAACAACAACTATCAGCAAAATCTTATCATCTCTCTCGACTCCGCCTTTCAAGGACTTTTTGGGCAATTCATACACTGTGAAATCCCAATCAAGAACTTGATGGGTCTCGGAGGCAAGGCCAGTGGATGCTGTGAAACCCACATACACATATTTTGGAACTGTGTTCTTCATTATAATTTTCTTGTTGAGGAAATTGACTAGAGCGTCCCCAGAATATGCCACATAAATGTAAAGTGTTTTGTTCCATCCATCGTAGTCAATTTTAATTTTGATATCTCTACCACTCTTCAGATTGATTCCTGTGCTGTTGAGACTCTTTGATGCAACTGGATCGGTTACACTTATTGTGTCGATTGCTATATGATTTCCGTCTTCATCATTTTCGTTCTTGAATGCATCTAGCTCCACTGCAAGTTGTCGAAGAACTCCACCTACATTTGCATATTAAAATGATGGCAATGTCGAAGAAATTCAAGTACACATGATCAACAAAGCTCGAATCCTAGACGAAATTGTGTTGACTTTTAAGCTGAATACAGTTTCTGAAGAATCTAGCATGATCGTGTTTGAGTTTCTGAAGAATCAGTTGTCGGAGGTAAAACAATCACGAGTCCTAAGTCGCCATGTTCATGGGAATAATCGATTAATTTTCTGAAGTCCTAAGTCCCAAGCTAGACCCATTTTCTATCTTTGGGCCAACTTATATCTCTTGGTTTCACAACAACAAGAAGGGGCAACTTGTCTTTTCACACATAATAACCAGCCCTAATCTCCTTTACTCCTTTTCTCCGCCGTCTGAACACAACCCAGCTGAACAGAGATCCTAGAAGCTCCTTGAAGCTCAGCTGAACAGAGCTCCTCAAAGCTCATAAACTAATGCCGTTAAAGAGAGATCAGGTCTACACATTTCTTTCTCTTAATCTCTATTCTTCTCCTTTCATATATTTTCTAGTTTTCAAGGGTTGTTGATGCGTAATGGCTGAATAACGGGATGTAACATCGCCGTAACGCGCGTTACAGCCCGTTACGCTGCCGTAACGCTCATTTCGAGTGTGAAAATTTTTTTGGCCGTTAAATTGAAATGTAACGGTATTGTCGACCGTCGTTACTGTTACGTAACGGCTGTTACGGCCTATTTTCCGAACCATGGTCACACTCAAGATAAGTACCCAGGTTGGAACTTGTGGCATCAACTTAAATGACATCAAATGACATGTAAAATCTCAAGAAGTTGAAGAGAATGAACTGTTTTTTTTTTTTTCAATAATACTGAATCTTCAAACTCACGGTGGTCCAATAAAGACCTTATACTGGTCATCCAGTTAAAGAACTTACGCTTGTTTTTTAATTCCTATAAAGGTTGGACCTCTGTAGACAACAAGATTTAATTTTTCTTGCACTTAACGGAAAACAAAATCAGGCAATAGTCATCTAAATAAAAACAAGAATGCAAAGAAAGTGGGAGGAATGAGCCAGAAAAAAGATTCAAGAAAAAAGAGCTAGGGTTTAGAAAATATTCCATGTGTACATGAAAAAACAAAAGACAATTCCGTGCACGAGATTTGGTCAGATGAATTAGAGATGCATACGAATTTTCACCTTGAGTAGCTGAATCAAGAATTCCAATATACGAGCCATAGCTTTCCGATGGTGACGGCTGGTCATCCTGAGCCATAATAAACGCC
The DNA here is from genome assembly GCA_023539305.1 of Ilex asprella. Taxonomy (NCBI): domain Eukaryota; kingdom Viridiplantae; phylum Streptophyta; class Magnoliopsida; order Aquifoliales; family Aquifoliaceae; genus Ilex; species Ilex asprella. Next base: position 13,921,187 of record CM042198.1, on the reverse strand, counting down.
ATCCCATCGCCGGAATTCCTCTGGTTGGTCACAATTCTCACCGTGAAGGTGGTACTAAACGACACCGGCCAGGCAAGCACAGGGTGGCGGAACAAAACCCGGCCAACCTTGTTCTCATCGCTCGGTTGGTCCATGGTGATGTTCAAGCTCCCATTGCTGGCAGTAACAGATCCCGTGCAGATCAAATTGCCTCCATTTCCACAACTTCCCGAATCGAAACCCGGGAACGAGAAATTGTAGGACTCCACACATCTAAGAGAAGCTTGGCTGAACAACCAAGAGAGGATTAAAAGCATCAACATGGTCTCATAGGTGCTTAGTGTTGTGGATGAGAGCTACAACATAAACTAAAGCCTTTTTCTCTTGGTTGCATTGCATATACACGTGCATGGATAAGACAATGGTACCGACCGAGAATATTTTTCGGTATTATACTGACAGTCGATAGTAAAAATAATAAAATGAAATAAAGTACAATATCAAAAAAATATTTTTTAATACCCTAATTGGAACCATAAGTGCATAGGAGAAGGTTCAGTTCTAAGGATGTCTATGCTGTTTGTAGTGCTTAAAATCAATGAAACAATAGAACCATTCAATGGACACGTAATTTTTCCGTTTTTGTTTTTTTTTTTTTGGGGTGGACAGGGGCGGTGAACAGTATTATGAAAAAAAGTCTACGCTTTAGACCCCAATTTTGAAAAATGTCATAAATTTTTAAATATTATAAAAAGTTCATATAAAAAAATTAAATTTATAAATATTTTAAGTCCTACAAAAAGGCATTATAAAAATATAAGTCCAATAAAAAAAAAAGTTAAGGTCTCATTTTAAGGAAGACTCATAACTTATAGTTGTATAGTAATAGTCCGAACAAAAAATTTAAAGTCATGCTTAAACAAAATATTTCAATTTAAATAGATGGGGCTTATTAATTCAGCCGTAAAATTAAAAGGCCCTAAAATTTATTTTTTAAATTTAGTTTACTTAAATAAACTAAATTTACAAAAAAATCTAGTTTTAACTCCTAAAAAAGTCAAGTTTAAACTTACCATCATAATTTTTCAACTATTTTTTATCTCTCTTACAATTAAGTTCAAATATATTAACAAAAACTTGAATATAAAAAATTAATTAATATTTTTGTATTTAAAAAAATTAAAAATTAAATTTATTATTAATATTAAAAATAAAAAAACCTTATTTATTGTTTCTGCTTTAAATCCCAAAAAGTCTCGGGGCACTCCTGCTGGTGGAACATCATTTGCTATAACCACCAGTTAGTCTTAAAATTTAAGCTATTAAAAATAAATATATTTGTTTGGCATATTTTCAAAATGTGTGTGTACCAAAGTTTGACTAGACATAAGATTCAAACACATACAATTATACCTATTCGAACCAACATAGAAATCATAAATCGTGATTGTTCAGACGATTGTAACGAGATGTAAGGTTATCTCTGAATTTTTTTATATGCCTTGGAGATCAATGACTTAAACAATTTTCAACTTGTAAATGAATGGACAATAACGTAGAAAGACAACCGAAATGTAAAGTAGCAGAGAAACTAAACTTGATAAATTAAAAGGTTGTTGTATTTAACGTTAAACGAAAAGGAAAAATCATCAGAATGATGGATTACAATTCAAAGCAAATTTGCTAGAGAAATAATTTAAGAAAAGAGAGGCTGACTCTGTGTAAAGTTGGTGTTGATCGAGGATCTCTTTCTGGTAGCACTGCCTTCATTATTTATAGGAGATGACCCCCAACCCTAACGTCGTAGCCATCTTTTTCGACCATGATTATAATTATGGCCTCTTCTCTCGAGACATGTTGGCGTGTACTAAACCGTCTTTAATTGGCAGTTCATGATGTCACATTTTCTCATTTCTTGGGATTCTCATAGTCCTTCCTTAATTACACTGTTAGGTTTAGACTTTCACCGACTCTTTGTTAACCATCGAATCACTTCTACATGTCACCCTTAAATTTTACTATTTTAGGTGTAAACAATATTATAAATAGTGACGGAACCAAGAATTTAATTTAGGGTGGACACTTCAATTCAAGGACTAAAATTTTTTATGACGTTCTACACTATCCTTCAAAATTCAGTTATTGTTTTCTGATAAGCGTGCACTCGCAAAATACATATGTTTTTGAACTCTCCTGATTGTACCCAAATGTAGTAAAATAAATCTCAAAGCATGATATATATAAAAAAATAGAAATGAAGAAATTGGGCATATGAATTCTAGAAATTCTTTGCAAAGCTCACTGTATAAACTCTTAGTTTTCTTTTCTGTTTCTTAACTACTTATGAAATGAAGTATTGTGGCCTTATGTAATGACTGAAAAATTAATGGGTCTTTGGTCTAATGATACTTCTTATCATATGAAGACTTTACTTTTGATGATACCAGGAAAAATATTTCCAAGTATGAGCTCAGACCAAGAGATCAACCCAGATGGGAGGTCGGATAGGTAATCCGGAGCTCAAGGGGATCCACCCAGAGCTCACCCCACCAGGATGGTAGAAGGAATAA
>CM042198.1:13882403-13902143 GCA_023539305.1 Ilex asprella | reverse complement strand
ACACTTATATATATAAATATATATACAAGTATGTATATATATATAATTATATATATACATATTTATATAAATATACGTATATATACATACTTGTATATATATAAATATGTATATATAAATATATATACAAGTATGTATATATATAAATATATATATACGTATTTATATAGATATATAATTATTTGTATGCACACACACATATAAATTAACAAATACACATGAATATATATATATATATTTGTATGCACACACATACATATATATTAACAAATACACATGAATCAAGGTTCATTAAATATTAAAGTTCTTCCATAAAACTAGGAGATATTTAATGCTCTACTTTTCCTAAAATGAGCATTTATGTCTTTGTATCCAACTAGTGTACCTTTTTCTAAAATATTTTTTAATATGTATTTTTTGTCAAATAAGTCTAATTAGGTGTATCGGCTTCCAAAAATCCCTTTAAAAATTAGGCAAATTTGGACCTCCCTCTTCTTTTATATGAACTTATTTAGATTTAAATTCACTCAAAAAATTTATTTGAGAATATATCTATTTTATTTTGCATTGTCTAAAATATCTTAAATAATTATATTTAATTAAAATAAATTTAAAATTTAACAACTACTAAATTCTAAGAATTTACCAGCATTAAAATTGTTTTTCTCTGTCAAATCTATCTTATATCTATATATATATAATGACTATTTTGTTTCTCTCTCTCTCACACATACGCACACGCACGCGTGCACACACACATATATATCTGTGATAAAATAGTAATATTCCAACACACAAAAATAATAACATTCAAACAAAAATAGATAATTTTTAATATTAATATTTGAGAATACAAATAATAATATTTAATATTAACATTTTCAAAAAAAATAGTAATATGCAATACACTATTAAACAAAAGTTGAAGATAAGGAATGAACAACAATTAATGCCCCACGTGCTGCAAGGATTTAAAATTTAAAGTGTTTGTTGGCTTTCAACGGTTAAAATATTTTTCATAAAAAAATAGAACACTTGATTTTTTATTTTTTTGGATGGGGAGGAAAGTAGGACTTGAACTTAAGAATGCAAAACTTTCACAAGGTAAGGAGAACCATTTAATTAAAAGATTTTTGGTACTTGATTTAAAAATTGTGGAACAATCAAGAGAAATACAAGAAATAGGAAAAGAGGAGACTAGGGTTTCTTTGATACTGCATAATTGATTTGAATACAAAGAGGTGTTTTAACTTAAATACAAAGAGACTATATATAGACTAAACAAATGAATAAAATAAAAGACTATTCTACCCTTAATAATTAAAATAACCCTATATTTTTCAACATCTCCCCTCAAACTCACGATGCGGCAAATACAAGCATCGAGAGTTTGCCAACTAGAAAACGAAAACGGGAAATAGAATGCGACTTGGTAAAAAAATCTAAAATCTGCAAAGAAGAAGAAACAAAGGGCAAAGTTATGGTGCCATGCTTGAGATGATGACAAGTAAGGTTATAGTCGATCTCAATGTGCTTAGTTCGTTCATGAAAAATCGAGTTGTGTAATCTGAATAGAATTTTGGTTGTCACAATACATAGGAGTGAGATGAGAAAGAAAAACTCCCATATCTGCAAGTAACCAACGTAACCAAACAATCTTTTTGGTAGTAGATGTCATAGCACGATATTTTACTTCGGTTGAAGATTGAGAAACAATAGATTGTTTCTTACTCTTCCAAGAAATAAGAGAATCACCCAAAATAATACAGAAACCAGTAACAGACTTGCGATCTGTGGGATCACTGTCATGATCAACATCAGAGTATGCATGTAGCTCCAAGGAAGAGGTGGATGAAAGTAAAAGACTCTGAAAGACTGTACTCCGAAGATACCGCAAAATACGAAGAACAGCTGCCCAATGAACTGTAGTAGGAGAAGTAACAAACTGACTAACAACATGAACAACATATGCAATATCTGGACGAGTAATAGTGAGATATACCAAGCTCCCAATAATAGTACGATATAAAGTAGGATCTGACAAAGGTAAATCATCAGAAGAAGAATACTTTGCGTTAACCTCAATGGGAGTATCTACAGTCTTGTTATCAGTAAGTCTAGCCCGCTCAAGAATATCTGCAATATATTTCGACTGAGAAAGAAGATAACCTCTGGGTGAGTGGGCTACCTCAATGCCCAAAAAATATCGTAGAGAACCCAAATCCTTTATTTCAAACTGTCTAGCTAACTCTGTCTTTAAAACTGAAATACTATCAATATCATCACCAGTATAATCATATCATCAACATATAAAGACAGAATGATACGACCTGCATCAGTGCACTTAACAAAAAGAGTAGAATCATGACTGCTAGAAGTAAAACCAAGGGAAGAGATCACAACAGAAAATTTCTCAAACCAAGCACGAGGTGCTTGTTTGAAACCATATAATGCTTTCTTGAACTTGCAAACATACCCAGAATCATGTGAAACACCAGGAGGGGGCGCCATATACAATTCTTCTTGAAGATCTCCATTCAAGAAGACATTTTTAACATCAAGCTGAGAGATATGCCACTGACGAACCGAAACTACAATAAGAGTACGAATAGTAGTCATTTTTGCATCAGGAGCAAATGTCTCCTCATAATCCATACCATATTATTGAGAGTACCCTTTTACAACTAACCTAGCTTTGTATCGCTCAAAAGATCCATCAGAATTAGTCTTGATCTTATGCACCCAACGTCAACCAACAGCACTCTTACTAGGAGGCAGAGGAACCAAATCCCAAGTACCTGTCTTATGCAAAGCAGAAAGTTCCTCATGCAAAGCAGAAAGTTCCTCAACCAAATCGGGGCTCCGCCCCAAACCCCGACAGGGGCGCGCTGCCCCCTGTAAACCCCCAACCAACTCACCGCAGATTTGGATCCATGAAAGCTGTGTTTGAGATTAAGTCTCGTCCCATGAAACTTAGCTCTGATACCATGTGAAATAATCAAGAGAAATACAAGAAATAGGAAAAGAGGATGCTAGGGTTTCATTGATACTGCATAATTGAATTGAATACAAAGAGGTGTTTTAACCTAAATACAAAGAGACTATATATAGGCTAAACAAATGAATAAAATAAAAGATTATTCTACCCTTAATAATTAAAATAACCCTATATTTCTTAACAAAAATAACAAGTTAAAACTTAAAGTAACTCAACTATAGAATAATCGTCTTCACACACCTAATTGTTTATGTTTTTTGTATTTTTTTGCAATTATTTTAGGTTTTAGTGTTATTGGTTTATTGTGTTGTTAAATTATTACATGCTATTTAATTAAATTGTTAAAATAATTCAAAAATTAATAATTATAAAAGTGTTCACCCAATTTCCTATCCGACTTCCTACCTGATTAATTTGGCCGAAAGTCGTGTAAGAATACCACACTTGATCGGGTAGGGTAGACTAAGAATTTTTTTTTCTACAAAATATTGGATAGAAAGATGAAAGATCATATTTCTTATCCATAGGGTAGGATGAACACCCCTAATCACTCACCCTCACCATACCTACCACCATCAACCACCACCATCTGTCATTGCCCACCACTACCGCCACCCCACTATCACCCACCTCCCACCACATCTACCACCACCACTATCGTCACCGCCCACCACCACAACTGCCAACCAGCATCAGCATCACTTCTGACTGTCACTACCACCATATCACCTTAAATCCATCACTACCATCACTGTTGCCACTCATGACTATCACCATCACCACGGTTGTCGCCACCCACCATAACTATCACCGTCTCCCACTACTGCCACTCGCCATCATTATCGCTACTCACCCCATTACTACTAGTGCTTAAATTCTTTTCTCTGTCCTCTATGTCTGTGATTTGATTTTGAGTCTAAATATAAATATGCCCATTTTTTTGAAGACACGGACAATAACTAGTATTGAATAAAATAACACACTTTTTCAAATTAAAAAGACAGTCAACGGTAAGAATCAATAATAGTACTAACCAGTTAATCAATAAAAGATAAAGCAACGACTGAATTTGTTTGGGTCTGATCAATGTTTTTTTTTTCTTGTGTGAAAGACTAAAGAATGAGTTTTGGACTAATGGGCAACGGTTGTAAAAGGTTAGGGCTTGTGGTGAGAGAAAGAATAAAAAGAAATTGGATTGTGTTTTAGTTGTATTGTCTTTCTATTTATTAAGGACATTTCTTATAGAATGAATGATAGCTTTTACTCTGGAAAAGATTAAAAAAAAATATTAAGGGAAGGGGGGGTTCTCCATTTCGTGTAAGACTCCTTCAGCAACTACACTACCTATCTAGGGATTATCACAAATTTAGGGGGGGGGAGGCATGGTCTTAATCCGTAGTTAGTAATCTATTATGATTTAATATTTGATCTAAATTTAGTGTTGAACTAGTTATTGATTACTAATTGACCTTTAGAATAATGGTACTATTTGTTTTGTGAAAGTTTTGCCTTCTTGAAGTCAAGGGTTCAAGTTTCCCTCCCCTCTAAAAAAAAAACTAATTATTGATTAAGTGACTTGATAACCGAGAGACTATTTTATTAGCATTATGTCAACAGACATGCATCATTAGAACATATTACTTGGCTAGACTCGAAGTTTTAATTATTAAAATATTTTATTAATGAGATTCATGGCTATCTAGATCGTTTATCAAACTTCTCAATATCTTGGATTTGATGGTCCGAAAACACAGATGCATATTGTTTGGCTAGATATTCTGTCAATTGTAGGTAGAAGGTTCAAAATGTAGAGGCTCCCATGTATTACATATCCTCATGATGTTTTAAACTCTTGATTTATACAATTCTCTAGAAAACAATGTTATTGTGCAAGAATGTCATTGACTGAATGACCACTATCCTTAAAATAAAAAATAAAAAGACCACGGGTGTCAATCACACACACAACTTACCCATGTTCAAATGTTTTTGAAAATACACTTATCAAATAACCAAAAGTCATTATTTATAATTATAAGAGGTTATAAAAATATTATCGACTGGTTGGTGGTGGCGGTTGCTAGTTGTGGAGGAGCATTTGACAAAGTCATTATCATTTGGTTCTTTGTTTGTGGTGGGGGAGGCGATGATGGTGTCATTGCTAGCGGTGGAGTAAAGATAGTCCTGAAGGATCCAAAAACCATATCTATAGCCACCCTATCCAGTAGCCCACTTTTTGTTGACGGCAGGACAATTGGATTTTTTTTTTTTGACAAAGTTTACCGGTCCATTAAATGAGTTCCTTTCTTTCTTGATTTTTTGGTTAGAAAACTCCCTTTAAATAGAGAGCTTAATGAAGGCCAAAAGTGTGCTCAAAGATCGGTGAAAAAACAACAAAAAAAGAGAGAGATTTAAAAGAGATCTCATTTGTGAGAGAATTTTTAAAAAAAAAATTTGTATTTATTTTTCAAAAAGAAATAAAAAATTTCTCTTCTGTTTATATCTTATTTGTGGTGCATTTATGATCCTGAATATCCACCAGGTACACAATGGTAGAATCGGTTGCAACATACAAAGACATCAGAAGAAAAAGCATGGAAGAGAGAGATTTGCACGTGAGAAGCCCAAATTGTTATTTTTTCCAAGTTGCCATGCAAATCCATTTGTAACCAAATTGCACAAAACAAATCAACCATTTGTTATCGATTTAAACAGGTCTAGTACAAATGTTGGCAGTTAAAAATTGAACTGATAAAATACAAATTGAAAACATCAAAAACCAAGTTGTCAAACTAAAACTTGAGGAATCAAATCACTAAAAAAAAACACATAGTTTAGATGCCAAATGTATAATTAATGCTCAATTCATTAGACCCTTCAATATTCACTAGTCATATGTGACCGTCACATCATCTGCCAAGGACTCCATAGAACCAGCACTAGGAGCAGTTTTGGACCCAAAATCAGTGGTTGTGGAAGCCGAAGAAGAGTTCAGAGCTATGCATATAGACGTCGGTCTCTTCTCCGGCAAACTCATCAGAGGCTCGTCGGCGTTCATGAAAATCTGCACCACCTTCCTCATTCTTGGTCGGAATCCATAATCTGGATGCAAACAAGCAAGCCCAACAATCAAAGTTCTCCTCACCTGTTCTTCATCGAATTTTCCTTCAAGTTTCTGGTCAACACAATCTAGCAGTCTATCTGTTTGATAAAAGTCCCAGACGAAGTCAACCAAGCTGTTTTCTTCCATGATGCCCTTTGATCTCCGCCCACAAACTACTTCCAGCACCACCATTCCAAAGCTATACACATCAGACTCCGGCGTAGCCCTTCCTGTGTAGCTGACTTCTGGAGCCAAATATCCCGGCGTTCCGGCTATCATGGTAGTGACGGAAGCTTCATTTTGCAGCAATCTTGCAAGCCCGAAGTCACCCAGATGGGCATTGTAATCAGAATCGAGCATTACGTTGTTGGGCTTCACGTCTCTGTGCACGACGGGATTGCCGCATTCTTCATGGAGGTAGACTAAGACTGTGGCGAGTCCGGTGAGTATGTTGTACCTGGTTTTCCAGTCGAGGAAGACCTTGCCGATGAAGCGGTCGAGGCTACCATTAGGCATGAATTCATAAACTAGGAGGAGTTGTTCGCGGTCATGGCACCAACCATGGAGTTGCACCAAGTTTTTGTGCCTTAGGCGCCCAATAGTGCATATTTCTGCCAAATACTCCCTCTCACCTAGTTTAATTAGAGGAAGAATGTGGCATTAGTACATGTTACGCACGAAATCAAACAATCAATAGCACGAGATTGAGTAAACATCTATATTACATTTTAATGCCTAATATAATTTTGCTTGTGAAAAAAAAAAGCTTTAATAACCTAGGAAAAAGACATTTTTATGCATGTGACGCCTTTTATATGAATCTCTTTTTTTATTCACAAAGTTAATTGCACTGGAGTCTGGTACTAATATAAGTGTATTGGTCAGTTTAGTAATGGGTTTGCTTGGACTATGCTATGTGTGAATGATCTTTATTTGCTTGAAGAAATGGAAGGTTGGTTCTAAGTTGATAGCCTGCTTTTGTAAGTTTTTTGGCTGTAGATTATACAATATTTCCACTCTCTAAATATACAACATAGTTTCTTAATTAAATTACAAAACTATATTAGAAACATATAATTGATATGTTTATGAGAAGGGTAAAATTGAAACAAAACATAGCATTGATAAAGTTTAAGACTTCATCGCAAAAAAATATTAAAAATATGACTTGACTGTACTACTAAGAATTGATAGGACTTGGTCGTTTTGTGAGAGGAAATATATTACTTTTAGTGATTTTTAAAAAAACAATTGTCCAATTTAATATTTTGAACTTATCTCATGTATAAAACAGACAAATGTATATAAATCATGCAAAAAATATTTATTGAGTTTTGGACCTCAAACAAGCTCTTATTTAATTTGAAGCAAGAGGTGTGAATGAAAAAAAAAATTACGCTTCCACATTTTGTTCTATATATATTTTAGATCTCATTTAATTTTTTTTATCTTTTTTATTCTCTCTAAGTTGTTGTTTTCTATTATATTCTTATAGGATGAGTTGCATCTTTGGAGAGGTTGGAGCTGGTTTGCATCGTTGGAGTGGTTGGAACTGTACGTTTGTTGAGCTATTGGATCTTTAAATTCACAAGTAAGGATCCAAGAACAAATTATATCTACTTGGGATCCATTAAAAAGTAGAGACATTTCCATCAGTTTTATTTATTATTTCAATGCATCTGCTACATTATTGGTGTGAACTTCTTTACTTTTCTCCCACATGTTATAAGAAATCGTCTTGGTTGCATGTGTAGTAGATTCAATTGATTCAAACTCAACTAAATTAAAATTCCAATAAAAAGACATGGGTGTAGATTTTCTTCATGGGTTAATAAGTAGATATGATATTCATTCAAATATTTATAAACTTCCTCAGGATTATAAGCTAAATTTTGTTTAATGCTTTTTATCTTTGATTTTTGTTTGATTTGACCTGATCGAAATTAGTTACATTATAAACTTATGTTAATTACATGGATGAATTATAGTTCAAATATTATTGAAAATAATTTATGTGCAACACACGTGTGTAACAACTAGTAACTTAAAATACTAATACGTAGTTTGACTAAAAAATTTACATCATGAGGTTAAAATCAACCGGCTTTTATGTCAGAGCAGGTACAAATTGGATTTTTTTTGATCAAACACCTAAACTACCTCTTAAAAGAGGCAGCTAGGTGAAAATATATAACACAACACACACACCCGAAGCTATCCGATGTGGGATAGCCCAGTCCCCCCACACCCCACGATATTACCATAGCACGAGCCAACAACATGCCCTAGGGAGAGGGTTTCCAGCCCAACACCGAACGTCCCATGTAAACATGCACGTCGGCCTTTTTCATTTTGATCAAACACCTAAACTACCTCTTAAAAGAGGCAGCTAGGTGAAGATATATAACACAACACACACACCCGAAGCTATCCGATGTGGGATAGCCCAGGTACAAATTGGATTGGAGTATCAAAAGAACAATGCAATTACATTTCTTAACAAATTTGGGAATATTTTTTGAGGACTTGAGGAAACAATTTAAGGGTGGGGGCTATTTCCACCCTACAAATATCTATTTTTACCCCATTTAATTTTTCATTATCAAATTACTAAGTCCACTCATTTTATACTCGCCTCATTAGTAATTAAATTCATTTCATGTTATACACAGCTCATTAGTGACTAACTCATTCTATGTATACTCCTTTAATGACTAAGTCCACCCCTTGAATGCATAAATATATTAATGAAACAAGACTACTGCAAAAAACGAAACAAGAAAAAAAAAACAAGCAAAACTTAAACAAGAGAAAAAATGAACAAGCTAAGACGAAAGTAAAAAAAAAAAGCAAATCGAAATAAGAAAAAAATAAGGAAAAAGCAAAAACGAAAATATGAAACAAGAAAAAAAATCCAAGCAAAGACGAATAGAACAAGCAAGGACTTAAAGACGCAAAATCGAACAAGAAAAAAAAATAACAAGTATAAATACAAAACCTAAACAAGATAAAAAAGAACAAATAAAGACAAAACAAGAAAATACAAAATAACTTAATAGTTATTGCAAAAACAAAATAAGAAAAAAATTTGAAATAATACATTTAGTGATCGTCAGGGGTGGCTTAAGGTAATTGGAGGCTTAAAGCGAAAACACAAAATGAAGTCTTTTTTCTTTTTAATATTAATTTTAAAAAAAATTAATTTATTTTTAATTTATTATATGAGAGAGAGACCGAAGAAGGACGTGCTAGTGTTACTGAAAAAAATATTTTAATTTTTTTTTATTTTTTTATCAGAAAGAGTGTTTAATTTTAATTTTTTTAATGTTTTATACTAATCTTTACACACACACATACACACAGAGTAGGGGTAAATATGAGTTGACATTTCAGTACTTTTTATTTTTTTAACTTATGATTTTTAGATTTCTAATGTTATGAATTGAATCATGGACCTAAATTATTACAATAAAAATGTTGATTGTACTTAATATTTTGGGGCATTTTTTTAGGGTTTAAAATTTAAAGAATTTAATTTTTTCATGCGTTAGTAATGTACCTAAAAATTTGGAGTTTTCGAAAAATTTGAGGCCTAAAGCCTATGCTTTTTTTTTTAATGCAGGCCCTGGTGATTGCAAGAAATACCAAAACACTAATCTAAAATTATACATATATACACACACATATAAATTTTAAATAAAAAATTATTAAACTTGACAGAGATATCAAAACACGCCAAAAATAATGAAAATCTATACAACACACATGAAATTAAATATATAATTACATCAAGAAATAATACTAATTTATATCTCACTGAAAAAATTCATATTGAAAAATGTTTTTGTCGGTGTTGAGATGAGATAGTGAATGAAACCCTAAATGTAAAAAAACATCATGTGGGTTTACTTATTGAAGTGGTTGTGTATAACATAGAGTGAACTTAGTTACTATTGATGTGGGTATAGAAGAGATAGATTTAATAATTTGATAATAAAAAATTAAACGTGGTGAGAATAGATATTTGGGGAGTAGGAATAGCCCCACTCAAAAACTTGGGATCAATTTTAAGTTTTTTGGATCCACCCTAGTTATATCTAATTGAGTTGTAACTTACTCATTTGGATCGTAACTTTTTCCGAATCAAATCCCTGATAACCAAATAGTGCTACTATTCGAAGAATTGACAGTAGACCTACCTTGTTTTGATGTTGCATTAATTTTCTTGACAGCAATAGTTGAAGGAGTATCATCTGATACAACCCCTTTGTAAACACTTCCAAATCCACCAGTTCCCAACAGGTTTTCTTTGCTGAAGTTATTAGTAGCTTTTGAAAGTTGCTTGTAAGTATAAATCCTTGGAGCATTGGCTGCATTTCTAGTCAGCATTTCAAGATCCTCATTTCTCCCACTTCTCTTTCTCTTCCTCCTCCTAGCTTTGAAGGCAAATGTTAAAGCCAAAGCCAATATAATCGACAAAACCACAACCACTGGAACAACAACTATCAGCAAAATCTTATCATCTCTCTCGACTCCGCCTTTCAGGGACTTTTTTGGCAATTCATACACTGTGAAATCCCAATCAAGAACTTGATGGGTCTCGGAGACATAGCCAGTGGATGCTGTGAAACCCACGTACACATATTTTGGAACTGTGTTCTTCATTATAATCTTCTTGTTGAGAAAATTGACTAGAGGGTCCCCAGAATATGCCACATAAATGTAGAGTGTTTTGTTCCATCCATCGTAGTCAATTTTAATTTTGATATCTCTACCACTCTTCAGATTGATTCCTGTACTGTTGAGACTCTTTGATGCAACTGGGTCGGTTACACTTATTGTGTCGATTGCTATATGATTTCCGTCTTCTTCATTTTCGTTCTTGTATGTGTCTAGCTCCACTGCAAGTTGTCGAAGAACTCCACCTACATTTGCAGATTAAAATGATGGCAAAGTCGTAGAAATTCAAGTACACATGATCAACAAAGCTAGAATCCTAGACGAAATTGAGTCGACTTTTAAGCTGAATACAGTTTCTAAGAATCTAGCATGGTAGAGTTTGAGTTTCTGAGGTAAAACAATCACGAGTCCTTAGTTGCCATGTTCATGGGACTAATCGATTAATTTTCTATGTCACACTCAAGATATGTACCCGGGTTGGAACTTGTCGCATCAACTTAAATGCTTAAACCTATGGATAGTGAGTCAATTCATGGCTCTTTCATTTGTTTCTCCAGATGCCATCAAATGACATGTAAACTCTCAAGAAGTTGAAGAGAATGAATGAACTGTTTTTTTTTAATAATACTGAATCTTCAAACTCATGATGGTCCAATAAAGACCTTATACTGATCATCCAGTTAAAGAACTTTCCCTTGTTTTTCAATTCATATCAAGTTTGGACCTCTGTAGACAACAAGATTTAATTTTTCTTGCACTTAACGAAAAACAAAATCAGACAATAGTCATCAAAATAAAAACAAGAATGCAAAGAAAGTGGGTGGAATGAACCAGAAAAAGATTCAAGAAAAAGAGCTAGGGTTTAGAAAATATTCCATGTGTACATTAAAAAACAAAAGCCAATTCCGTGCACGAGATTTGGTCAGATGAATTAGAGATGCATACGAATTTTCACCTTGAGTAGCTGAATCAAGAATTCCAAGATACGAGCCATAGCTATCCGATGGTGACGGCTGATCATCCTGAGCCATAATAAACGCCATCCCATCGCCGGACTTCCTCTGGTTGGTCACAATCCTCACCGTGAAGGTGGTGCTAAACGACACCGGCCAGGCAAGCACAGGATGGCGGAACATAACCCGGCCAACCTTGTTCTCATCGCTCGCTTGGTCCATGGTGATGTTCAAGCTCCCATTGCTGGCAGTAACAGATCCCATGCAGAGCAAATTACCTCCATTTCCACAACTTCCAGAATCGAAACCCGGGAACGAGAAATTGTAGCACTCCACACAGCTAAGAGAAGCTTGGCTGAACAACCAAGAGAGGATCAAAAGCATCAACATGGTCTCATAGGTGTGTAGTGTTGTGGATGAGAGCTACAGCATAAAATAAAGCCTTTTTTTCTTGGTTGCATTGCATATATAAGTGCATGGATAAGGCGATGGTACAGAATGAGAATATTTTTCGGTATCATATTGTAAAATAAATTCTAGTCATAGATGTTACTTTAGTTTATTTGTAACTAAACTATTTTTTGATACCCTAATTGTAACTATAAGTGGATAGGAGAAGGTTCAGTTCTAAGGATGTTTATGTTGTTTGTAGTGCTTAAAATCAATGAAGTCAAGTTTTAGTAGAATGTTTCTTAAATGATAAGGAATTGAAATTCTTTTGTTTGTACATTTGGGTGAGGGTATCGCCTGAAAGAGACCGGGTTGAGAGGACAACAGATGCAAATTCTTGTTTTCTTTTTTATCTCATCTGAACAAGAGATGAGTATGATAGAAAATTCAAAATAGAAGATGAAGAGATTTTACTATATAAGAAAAGACTGAAAGTGTGTCGTTATGCATCAATCAAACAATAGAACCATTCAATGGACACGTAATTTTTTTATTTTCATTTTCAGTTAGTTCTGTGGGGAATCCCCACTTTGTTTTTATGTTTTTGGTGGATAGTCACCACTTTACTTTTGTTTTGATTCTCTCACTTTGTACTTTTAAAGGTTTGGTCATATGTCTTCCTCTCTTGTACTTTTTTTCTTTTAATTATATATACAGGTAGGGGTCTTGTTAAACCCTCCACAAAAAAAAAATTTAAAAGGTTATTGTACTTAATATTAAACAGAAAGGAAAAATCACTAGAGTGATGGATTACAAGTCAAAGCAAATTTGCTAGAGAAATAAAAAAGAGGCTGATTCTGTGTAGAGTTGTTGTGTTGATCGAGAATCTCTTTCTAATAGTATTGCCTTCGTTATTTATAGGAGACGACCCTTAATCTCGAAGCTATTTTTTTCGGCCATGATTGTAATCATGACCTCTTCTCTCGAGACATGTAGACGTATACTAAACCGTCTCTAACTGGCAGTTCATAATGTCACATTTTCTCATTTATCGGGATTCTCATTGTCCTTCCTTAACTGCACTGTTAGGCTTCGACTCTGATCGACTCTTTGTTGACTATCGGATCACTTTCATATGTTACCCTTAGATTTTAATACTTTAGGTGTAAACAATATTATAGACAGGGACGGAACCAAGAATTTAATTTAGGGTGTACACTTCAATTCAAGGACTAAATATTTTTTAATTGATAAAATGTGATAAAAAATTTATACTTATTTGGATAGAGATCGATCGTTGAAAATTAAAAACCAATTCTAGGTCAATTACAAGTAATATAATTTCACGTTTAAATTAAGTGTTTAAACCAAAAAAAAAATCATAAATACTCAAATAAACTCTACTACAATAACACAAACTAACCAAAAAAATTAAAAGAGTAGTTGAGACTCATACTTTGGGGAAAAAAAACACCTTAGTCAAAAATTATTAGTAAAAAGACGTTAAAAACTAGAAGAAAAAAAGGTCACAGGCAACATTGTTATTGCCCCACCGGATCTTCTATAAAGGCAAGACATAGCTCGCGAGAGGCTTGCACAGTCACCAATTATGTATTATTATCTCTCAGTTTCTCTGTAACTCTCTTTGTCTCTTCTTCATTTTCGTTTTATGCAGGGAATTTTTCAAATTTAAATGTTTTCTTAATTTATTTTATAAACATGTTTCTTATATAGTTTATTCTATATTTTACCACATAATAATCCTATTTTTTATCCAACAATAAAAGAAGTTCATAATTTTTATTAAAAAAATGTTTACAAAATGAGTTTCAATGTGTCAAAATATATTCAAATATGTCCGAGGCATGTTTATCATGCTCACAGTCCTTTTGTATTAACTTATATGAAAATATTAGAATTGACACAATAAAATCAATCAGTAAAGTTTTTAAGAGATTGATATATGTGTATATTTAAAAAGAAAATTCCAAAATTTTGAGGCCGGCCCTAGTGTGGCTCCGCTAGTAATTATAGGTATTGATTTAATACTTTCACGTGTAGCTCATTTTTGATGTACCACCAACTTAATTGCAACCGGACATAAGTATTTCTCTACTAAATTTTTAAGGATAGTTTAGTGATTAAGTCTGATTTTTAATAATTCATTAGTTTCAGATTTAACACTTTCTATATCCCTTAAAGGTCAGTCATCCTTATTCTTGAGGAAACATTGTCTAAATTCACTCGAGCTACGGTGATCAGTATCCGAACTCGAAGGAATAGTTGATGTAAACATATACACTATATAGTCAAAAAAAAAAAAGAAGTATTTTTCTACTATACCACCTAAGCGATACGTTACATGTTCAAGTTTAAAAATAAACATTTCTGAAAAGGATATTCACTTTCTTATCACTCCCTTATTCCAAATCCAGCTACAGAAGATAGCCTTGGGTGCACTGAATACGACCGGGATTTTTTTCTATTTTCTATTTTTGGGTGTTCCTTCGAGCTGTGCCGTATTGATCAACAACACAAGAATGTCCTGAGAGTTCCAAGCATTGAACCTCAATATCTAACTACTTCATGATGGGTTTGGGTACAAACATACAGTAGATGACAATACATATGTTGTATGAACGTATATAATACCAAACCACAGCTTCCATACGAAGGAAACAAAGCTGCCTGGTAAACGGTCCTCAATCTATCTCCTCTTTCTGTCTTTAGTCTACGGTCCAATCAGTTCAGGATCTCCTGCCCTGTAGAATAGAAGTTTTTTGATGCATGAGGAACTCTCTAAAAGTAAAAGGCATCATTGGTAGGCGGCTAAGCGAATAGTCCAAAAAGCCCCCAAAGACTATTGAGCGTTAGATCAGTTGGTGAGAGACTGTTCTAGCTTAACCAAAGTCTCGAGTTCGAGTCTTGGGAACGCAGCTGCATTCGGTAGGGAGAGCTTTGCCACCCTTGTGGTCCTACCCGGCTCGAATCCGATTTAGTCGGAGCCCAAAATGACTTTCGGATACCAAATAATTTGACAAAAAAAAAAATCCCCTAAGAGTAGGTGAATAACATTTAATGTCCCAAAAAAACTTATCTAATTTTTTAGGGCTAGTCGCTGCAAAAAGCTGCTCCAATTCTCAACTTGCACACAAAAGATTTCAATTCTCGAATTACACCCTTAATGTCATAAAATTGATGTAATGTGGCACAGTCTTAAACGTCTGTTAAATTTTCCGTCTCATGAAAGCGGCCTCCATAATGTGTTTTCAGACCTAAAAGTGAATGGACGTTTGAGATTCGGTCATATTGCACCCTCATTAAAATAGGTGCAATATGATAATCAAAATTCGTTGGTGTCTAAATTGAGAATTGGAACTTTTTCAGGGTGCAAAGTGCAATTAACCCAAATTTTTATATGAAATGGTAATACTCACGGTCCTTGGATGATAAATGATGGTTATTGAAACTCAAAGCAAACTATGCCTTTTGGTTCGGCAAAATTGGATGGTCTTTATAGAGGGATTGA
Organism: Ilex asprella; assembly: GCA_023539305.1. Lineage (NCBI taxonomy): Eukaryota > Viridiplantae > Streptophyta > Magnoliopsida > Aquifoliales > Aquifoliaceae > Ilex > Ilex asprella. Next base: position 13,886,490 of record CM042198.1, on the reverse strand, counting down.
ATTGCATTTATCAAACTCTTCCAAACCAAAATTCAAGATTTTGTCATATGAAATAAGGAGAAATTGTAAGGAGGTATACGAAAATAGAGTTATTTGTCAAAAAGTAAATAACTCTTAACATTTATGTCATTAAATCCTTATTTTTAGAACTTAATTACATCCAAGTATACAACTTGAGTTTTTGTGATTTTCTTTTGACATATTTGTCCTCACTTAAATCATGTATATTTCTTTTGACACCTAATTAAAATTAAAATTTTGTTTTACTGTATTAAAATTGAATTTTAAATTTTGTTGGCATTATTGTTGTCAGTTAACATCTCTCTCCTCTTCTTTTCCAAATTATTAGTCATTAATGTTCCAAAAAGTTCAAACCTATCATTCTTATTATTCTTCGACGAATACGAAAAAGTTCAAATATATCGTATTTCTTCTTCTACAACATTCATATATTATCATGATGAACTTATGCTTTCTTTCATATTTTCTTTCATAGCCTTGTTAGTTAGTTTTGGATTTTTTTTTCTTCAGTTTTTGTATTTGTTTTTACTTATTGTATTGAGTTGTCACTTTTTTGGTTAACTTTTCATCTTTCAATTGATTATTTGTTAACTTTAATATTTTTGTGTTTTATGAATTCTTTTTACAATTTTGTTTTTGAATATTGAACACTACAATAATGGCTGTTGTTTGAATTCTAAATTGTGTTTTCTTATCTTCTGGATGTTATTTTCATGGTAGTTTCTTTAGGACTAACAGATGCTATGTATTTGTTTAATTCATAATTATATGGTGTACATAAAATTACTTTATAATTTAAATTCATATGAAGTTATGATTTAAAAGTGTATCAATACAGTTTGATACTAAAAGATTTATGAAATTAAATGTTTAATTTTTATACATTCACAATCATAATATCAAATATATGTGATTTACCCTAACAAAAAATCAACTACATGAATAGAAAAAAGTGTTCAAGAATTATATGATTATGATATATTTACAAAAATTTTAAGTGTATGATAATAGTGTAGCTAAACAGTGTGTCAGTAATAGAAACTAGGGTTTAAGAATTATACAAATTTAAAGTATATTAATACAGTGTAGGAGTAATAAAAACTAGGCTTCGCAGTATTATATATATATATATATATATATATATGTATGTATGTTTCCTTCCCCGGGTTTTTAGAGGAAGTTCCTTTAGTGGATTTTCTGTCCGCCATGAGGTTCCTGCAAGAATTCACGGGTTAGAAAATCAGGGATGCAGTTATTACTGTCCTTAATATATTCTATATCAAAATAAAAAATACTTAAAATAGATTGCTTGGCAAAAATTTGCTTACTAGCAATGTTTTGTTCATCTTTTTTCAAAACATATTTTGCTGATTTACAATCAACTCTTACTAAGAATTTTTGATTTAATATATCATCTTGAAATTTGGAGATACATAGGATAATAGATAAAATCTCTTTTTCAATAGTACTATAATTTGCTTATGTTTTGTTCCAAATTTTAGAGTGGAACCGGACAATTTGTTTAGGAGAGTTAGGAGACTCTTTCTGAAGGAGGATACCACCGTAACAAATGTCGGAGGCATCAATTTGAATAATTTTGAATAAATCAAATGAAGGAATACTAAGACAAGACAAAGTTTTGATGAACTGCTTGGCTTGTTGAACAATAGATGTATGTACAGAAGTCTAAGGAGAAGGATTTCCTTTGAGTCTGTTATACAGAGATTTTCCTAAAACCCTGATAGGAGCCAAAAACATAGTTTAGGGAACCTAAAATTTTTTGCAACTGGGTTTATCTGTGATCTTATCAAGGAACTTATCTGCAAATTGGAAAGATCTGCTGATGGAAAAAATGGTTGACTGTTGGATTTTATATCCAAGAAACCTTATTGAGGTTTGAAACAACTTAATTTTACTGGAAGAGATGACTAGACCATTATGTCTGACAACCTCTAAGAATGCATTAATGTGTTTCCAATGTTCTTTTATAGATCTGCTGAAGATGAGGATATCATCTATATAGACCATAAAAAAATGACTAATGCAATTGAAAATATCATTCATTATGTTTTAAAATTCACTAGGTGCATTTTTTAATCCAAAGGGCATTACATTCCATTCATAATGACCAAAGGGTGTTCTGAATGCAGTTTTGTATCTGTCTTCTGGGGATATAAGGATCTGCCAGAAACCACTTTTTAAATTAAATTTTGAAAATATTACTGCATTACTGAGTCTTTTTGATTAAATCCTGTTTATTTGAAATTGGGTACCTGATCCATTCCAACATAACATTTAATGGTTTATAATTAATAACTAGTCTTGGTGTGTCTCTTTCTAATTCTGCATTTTTGATGACATAGAAAGCAGGACAAGACCAATGAGATTTGCTTTTCCTAATGATACAATTTTTGAGTAATTCAGAAATTTCTTTTGTACAAATTTTCATTACTTCATGATTCATTTGGATGAGTCTGGATTTAGTTGGGATATTTATCTCACTAAATCCTTTAACATAAGGAAGTTTCACCATGTGTTGTTTCCTATGCCAGAAGGATGTAGGATGGCTGGAGCAAACTTCTTCTTTTAATTTTTCCTGGAATTGTTTAACCTTTTCAATTAAGATTGGATTGGTTAATTGTTCCTGAATTCTTTTGTGATTTATTTCTTCTTTGAGAAATTTTACTTGATTAGTTTTTTGGTTAATTAGCCAAAGGTACTTAGAGATTGAATGATCTTTAAGTTGTCTTAACTGCTTAACTTCAGGTTTAAAGATGAACCTAAAAGTTACAGATTTGCCAAATGATTTTGTGGATACACCATCAGTGTCAGTTGTAAAAGGGTACAACAGATAGATGAATGGTATTCCAAGAATAACTTCATCAGTCATATCTTGTACTAGGACAAATAATGTTTTAAAGCATACATTGTCTTGACAGATATGCATCTTTGGTAACTTGTATTTAACATTCATTTTACTACCATTGGCAGAACTAAGTCTTTCAACAGTTTTTTTCGTAAAACTTTGTTGGAATAATCCCTTCCTGAATGCAGTTTACATCTACACCAATGTCAATAAGGGCAATGGTGTCAAGTTCAAAATCATTATTAATTATGATTTTTACTTGAGAATACTATTTTTGAAAATTAATTATATTAACTAAATTTATCTTATTATTATCAGTTTGCGAACATCCATCGTGAGATAGCAGCTTCGTTACACCTGGAGTATCCACTAGAGAGGCGGAGGTTGCAGGTTTTCGATGTGAACATGTTCTTGTTGAATTATCTGAATTATCAGTGTCAAATTGTTCATTATCTTGAGGCTATTTTTTAGGATAAAAATCATTTGAATCAAGAGTACTGGTATTGGACATTTGTAAAAGATTCAAAGTTTCAACAAAGATTTGGTCTTGTGCTTTTAAGTCTTTTATTTCTTTTTTAATTTTACTAACTTCACTTTGGAGATCTTGTAAGGTGAGTTCTTTCTTTTTTTTCCTTACTGAATCTCTCCATTGTTTTGTTAAGGCTGATTAACTGTTTTTCATTAGAAAGATGTTTTTTATCTTTCTTAACAAACAAATCTTTGAGATTTTTAATATATTTTACTTTAAGATCAGGGTCTTTAATTTTGTTGATTAGATCTATGATGATATATTTTTCTTCAACTTGTTTGATGATTACCCTAACCATTTTGCAGCAATTATCTTTGTAACCTAATTTAATGTTAGGTTCACTAAGATTGTTATAGTCTGATTAGTAATCTGAAGAACTTTCAGAGCTGCTTGAGTATTTTGAACTTTCTTTGCTTTGATTAAAATTGTTTAGCCTAAAGATTTTGAGAATTTCTTCTTCATCTTCTTTAGCCAATTTTAATCTCTTAATTTATTTCTTAACTGGGCACTCTGGACTAATGTGGCTTTTTTTATCGCAGTTAAAATATTTAACATCTTTTTCTTCTTTTTTACCAGTTTTTTCCCTGAGTTTTTCTTATAAGTTTTACGCTTATAAGTCTTCCTAGGTTTTTTCTGATAAAAATCCTCTTTGCGGAAAGTCTTTTTACTAC
>CM042198.1:13789049-13866429 GCA_023539305.1 Ilex asprella | reverse complement strand
TATGATCTCTTGCATATTTTCTTGGATTATTTGATTATATGACACATCTGAGAAAAATTGGGGATTTTATTATATTTGTGAAATTGTTGTGAATTGAGCATATTCTCGGTTTCCTCATTGTATGGGTGTTGTGATGGACTTGGATTACCTTCGAGAGATGCCGTAGAGTGTTAGAGGTTAGTCTACCCCAATGGGGGTGAGATGGTTTCCTAACACTTGTAGTGGGTTGTCATTTGGTAATGCAACCACTATCATTCACTAGAGTTCGAACAAGAGATAGTATACTTTTCCTAGGAAGGGACTCGTCACTGCCATTGTGATGGTAGACGCCACTTTCTAAAGTGCTTGTGACTGTGATTGTGATTGTGATTGTTATTGGTGGACTAGGTATAATCGTGGGGCAGATTCATGGGAAGCAATCATCATACATGATACGGGGATGAACCGAAAATACATGAAATTATGAGTTGAGTCGTTCTTGCCGATGCATTGGTATGGGACAATGCATGGAGGAGAAGCCCTTTTTCTAAATAGCTTAAATTGGAATATTGGTTATTACTGCTAAACTCCTTTTATTCGTTTATTTGAGTATTGCTATTATTTAAACTTGAGATCTCGTTTCAAATGCCCATGTTTTATTTCAAAGGTTATATATGTTACTTGTGAAATGAGACCGACCGTTTTCTATGTTTTAAAACCTTGTCTGAGTTTGAGAGAAATGTGGCTACAGAGTTTCGTGCTCACCCCTTACAAATTACATTTTTCAGATTTGGCGCTAGAGGAGGATCTCGGTGCTAACGAGCCGTACCTTGGAGAGGTTTCACTAAAGGGATACTTGGATCCCGAGTGGGACATCTAGAGATGTCATTTATTTTTGTTCTAGCCTAGAATATTATTTTGAAACACTGTATAGTCTAGATTTCTTTTATAATTTTCGCTGAGCTATAATAGTAAATTTTCATTGGGAATGTAAAGGCCAAAGATGGCATATTCTTTTGGGATATTGATGTAAATGTTATGAATTATTGTTATGAAGTCTTCTTTATTGATGGTTTGTCTTAGTGCTCTCATGGTATGAATGGTTATGGAATGTAATGTCGTCCAGGGTGTATTTTGGGGCGTTACAGGCGGGGATGAGGGTGTGGCAGTGATAGTGATGGTGGTAGTGGTAGTAGTGATGGTGGTTGAGCAATAGGGGGTGGAGGTGGTAGAGGTAATGGTGAGACGATTCCAAAAATTAAAAGTTATTTTAATTAAAAGTTAGTTCAAACACACCCTTAAGAACCTATTTTTTCTATTAAATTTGAGGTTTTAATATTAGTTGTCAGATTAATTTTAAAGTAAAATTTAAAAAAATCTCAACCGCGAATAACAAAAGTTATTTTGCTTATCTTTTGAGATCTTAATTGTATTGTACTTTATTATATAGATTATTTGCGCCCTTGATTTATTTATAGGCATAAGGTTACATTATAAAGAAAAAAAGAGAGGAGATTATCACAAATAAATTTTCATAGTAAACACCACTTTTGAGTTTTGCGCTTAATTTTTTTTTTCGATGTCATTGCATAAAAATTAAATTTAATATGTTCTTAATAAATAAAAATTTATCATTGACAATGACAGTTGAATAACCCCATTAAATTAAAAAAAAATTCTATGTCATTGTTGGCACTCCTCAAGATAAAATTTTAGTTTCGTCCTTAGATACGAAGGGGCACCGGGGTAATTTCCTCCTCTTTTCCAGCCTGTTCAACTCACCAACTTTTGAAAATCCAAACCCTTAGCCAAATTTGAGTTGAAAAAAAAAAGTAAAAAACTTGATTTTGTATAGACCTCTCTAATGGACAAACTCAAATTTAAAAGAAGAGAAATTCAATTTAAGTGAGAACAAACCTAAATTTAAAAGAGGATAAAATATGACAATTAGATCTTTAAAGTAGGGTAAAATCTCATCATAAAAAATTTGGGTATGAATTTGAGTAAAAAAAAAGAGTAATACTATTTAAACCTAAAAATCTGACTTAATTTGCTGACATAATGACGTGGCTTCATTAGAACCATTGGATCAACACCAAGTTCCAATGTTTGATGGGCTCTACAGTCAATCCAAAGGTTATAGTGAATTAGGTCAGTAAATTAGGTCTCAATAGCATTGCTAAAAAAAAAGTCTCTCTTCATTCAATATGGGTATGAGTCTAGCATTGGAGAAAATTTTTAAGAATTTTTTTAATCCAAATTTAAATTTGAGTTTAAAAAATAGTAAGAATTAAAGATGCTCTAATGTATGTCTGACACACCCACAAAGTAAGAACCCTAACTTCTAACATGGCAAAACAAAGGACAATAGAGGGAGGCGAAAGACGCATAGTAGGGGAGAGAGAGGAAACAAAAGGCTACTCTTGCGTGCACAACATGTCTGACTCGTATTGCAGGGAGAAGGACTCGAATTTTAATGCCTTGGACAAATCTAAATCCAGGTAGAAGATTCATTGGATTTGAGAAAGACGAGGTAAGTTTCATTAAATCCTTCAATTATCTACACATGTATAAGTCATGGGGGATGTGGTTACTTTGTCTGGTACGATCCTTCGATGTGTATGTGTTCAAAGATCCCAAACTTACTCAAGAGAATCACAATGATGGAAGGACAGGTGGCTGGATGTCAACGCAGCAAGAAGGTTGTGTGGATATTTCTAGCACTGACATGGGTTTAGGTCTTTACAAAATGAAGTTGGTCATAAGCCATATTCGAGGAGCAATTGCCACCAATTTTGGCTGTAAAATGTTATTGTTGGTATCAATGCAACGTTGTGGTTGGAATCAATATTGTGGTCATCTTATTGCAATTTTATTATGTATATGTTCATTGAAAAGTCCATACCAATGCTGTCATGCCAGAATGATGATAATGCCCCTATTTGCAAAAACAAAACATGTTCATTACCAAAAAGATGACACTTCCCCCATTTACAAAAATAGAATATGTTCATTACCAAAAGAATGACACTGCCCCCAGTTAAAAAAAATAGAATATGTTCAATGCAAAAAAAACATTACTTAGTCTGTTTAATACAAAAAACCAGTCCAATAACCTCGTTACAAGACAACTTTGCAAGTAGGTAGTAACCTAACACACTAAGGGACTGTTTGGTAAGGGGATTTGACAATATGGGTTTGGGAAAATAGTCCAAAGGACCCTCAAATTCTATGTTTGAATTGAAATTCAATCCTGGATTCTCAAATTCGACTCGTAGCTAGTCTGAAGATTAAACCCATGATCATGGGTTTGACGAAACCTAGGAAGGCGATGAGTTTGGGAAGATGGATTAAAGATGCAAAAGACAATTGTACCTCTTAACATGGATATAAATTAGATTGATCAAGGGTAAAATAGTTATTTATATGACAAATAATTATTAATAATTATGATATATCTGTGAGTCTTATATATGTATATGTTGCATACCAAATATGGGTATGAACCAGATTGAATGTTGAACCTCATCTTTGTAAAAAAAGGTTTAAGTTTGGAAGAGTTTGGAGAAGCGAATCCAAACCCCTCCCCCAAAATTCATCCAAACAAACCCTAAGTCCCTTTAACTCTTTTCCTTGCTTTCTATTTGGCGTTGGCACCACCATTCCCTGAACTCCCCTGCGTTTGTTATGTTCCACCTTTTATTGACCACGACTGTTGAATTGTAGGTGCTCTTTTGATATGAAATAATACATTACATAATGAGCAATGCTAATGGGTCCTATTGTAGCATTAAATGAATTCATTATCATTTCATTGGTGACAACTCATTATGTCCCCAAAATTATGTCCATAAATTATGTCCCAATAACATTATTGTTACATAATACCTCCCAAGCAATTCATGTAACATAATTTAACACAAATGCGTATGTATTCTCATAGCAGCTCCATTGGTTGTCTCTACATTGGTTAACATTACAGGTCTTTGTTTATTAATCGTGCTCTTTCCAAAACCCGGGTTGCCTTCATGTCCTCTACTAGTAGAATCTACAGGTGCAAGTCCAGGGTAGCCTCTATGTCCTTTACCATTAGAACATGCACCTGTAATTCCCCCAGTTATTGCCTCTACAACTCCAGAAGTGCCTCTATGTCCTGTCCTTGTTATTGTCTCTGTAACAGCAGAAGTGCCTCTAAGAACTAGTAATAACTAGGTTGGGGGGTGATTAACCATAAAATATGCATATATTTTTTTTCTCTTTTTAAGTTGGTAAAATATGCATAAATATCATCATTAAACATTGGTTGATTGCATTATTTTTTTATTTTAATGAGCGCGAATGATAGAATTTCAAGTTTTATGCTTGTTTTGTCGTGTTTGCTTGTTTAATAGGTAAGAATATCAAAAGACAAAGTTTGGAAGCAAACATGCGAAAAAGAGCATTTGGAGTGAAGACTGATTTGTATGGAAGTGATTTGTAAAGAAAAGAAATGGAGGAAATATGTAATAGAAAAAATCTTAACCCTAAAGGCGACAACAGCAGTCCGTATAAGCCACGGTGTTGTTAATGTCCTCAATGATTTTAGTGGAACAAGTTTACTAAATAAATATTATGATAAAATATATAAAATGCTAAGAATATGAAAGTATGATAGAATGAAAGTATATGTCCAATTGGAAGACAAATAGAGGTGTTTGCCCAAAAAACTTAAATAAAAAATGATTTCTTTTTAGATAATGTATGGCATTATTGTAAATATTGTAGATGATAAAATTTTTGAGAGAATTATACTCAAACTCTCTGAGATTTGTCATTTAATCACTCATATTCCTTAACATTTGAAAGTTTGTACTCGCGTAATTCTTAGACCCGTTAGTATATCCATTAATAAATTACACTCAGACCCTCTGAAGTTTATAGGCTTATAATACTTAGACTCCTCAAATTTAAAATGTTATACTTAGACTCCTCCAGTTTAAAATGTTATATTTAGATCAAAAATTAATTGAATAGTAATTATGAATCTATGATTTTATAAAAAAAAAATTATATTTTATATTTTCAATTTTATTTCAATAAATGTCATAATGGAACATGAATTTTGATTGTAAAATTTAAAATATTTGATATTCTATTTATGATTGAAATATTTTTTTATCTAAATATAACATCTTAAATTTGAGCGGTCCAAGTATTATATACCTACAAACTTCAAGAGGTCTAAATATAATTTAGTAATAGATATACTTGCGGATATTGAAGGTATGAGTCTAAGTGTTATGTACATTTAAACCTCAGTGGTTTGTGTGTAATATTTCAAATATCAGGGAGTTTAAGTAATTAAGTGACAAAGGTCTCCTAAATTTTTTATCTAATATTATAAATAGAAATTTGAATTTTCATCTTATAAAAGTGCTATAAAGGCCAAAATTGACACAATTTTTGTCTATTTTGATCAAATTATATAAAATTCAACCCAATTTTTTTTATTCAAAAATATCATTTTCTCTATACGACCTCTAATATTAGACAATCTCATTAATCCACATCTATCTCTCTAACCTACCTCTCTTAAGTGATATAAATACAAATGGGGCTCACAGCTTCATGTTGAAAAATATTGTTTTTGTTATTCAATTGACTAAAATTTTGATAATTAGGTGAATGGGAGGTTAAATATTTAGATAAAATAGTCTTTTTATCTACAAATTCAATCTCTCACTTTTGAACCCAATCTCTCACTTTAGAATTTTCAAAAATGAGACATTGGGTTTGTAGTAGGGATGACAGTTGACTAGGAAAAAAGTGGGTATTCGTCTAAATCTGCTCTATTTAGATCAGGGATGAATTATACATATTGGACGGTGGACGTATATGAGAATACTCGTGTAAGGATAGAGACAAAGATGGACTGAAACTCATCCTTGCCCCTCCTCGTGTCACTAAACCCGTGATATATATATATCACAAAGACTTAAACCCTACCGACCCACACTTTTCTCATTACCAAAAAAAAACTTTGCTTTCTCTCTCTGTCTCTCTTGATCCATTTATTGTATAATGTGGTTTCATCCTTCTTGTAGATCTATTAGTGAGATTTTATGATTTTTTTTCAATTTTTTTCTTAAAATCAAAGAAATTAATTATTATGGGTGGGGCCGGTGGCAGAGATAGAGATCAAAATTTACTTGCAGGGTAGGGACAAGGATTAAAATTCCCCTGGCTAATAGGTGTGGACTGGGGGTGGAGACTACTCCCCCCGCCCATATCTCGGTCCACTTTCATCTCTAGTTTGCATATAAAAAGCCTACTTTACTTGAAATTCATATCTAATAATGAGCATTTTAGTCCATTGGATATTAAAAAATAGTGAAAATTGAGGGTGAGTCCCCTTAGATAGACTTATAATGACTTGAGTCCTAGAAGGAAACTTATTTAGGGGTAAGTCCATGTTTAAACTTATATGTAGGTACTTAAGTCCATTTATCTTTTAAATCTCAAAATTATTCCTAACAGTGTTAATATTTTTCAGTTATGGAAAGTCACATAGGTTAGATCATTGAAATATATATGAAACCATTAATTAAATGATATATGAAAACTGTTTATTAAATATTATGATAATTAATAAAAGTTTTATATGAAAGTCATATATTCTGATAGTTATATATGAGAAGCTTAATGTATGAATTAATTATTAGTTTATTAAGTCAAAATCAGATCACAAAATTTTCTTAATAAAAATAATGCATAACATAAGGAGGTTGAACAATGCGAACAGAGTTCAGTAATACGAATGTTAATATATAGTAACATTCATGTTACTATATGATTGAAGTTACAATTATGGTCGTATTACAAGTACATTCGTGTTACTATACTGACACTGATGTTACTATACTGAATTTTAACATACAATTGTAAATATTGAGACGTATATTATATAACATATATTTTAATATTCACGTTAACATCAAAATTTTGTTCTCATATCCATCGTGTGTTGTGCTGTGCATGTGCATTTTTTTATCATCTATTTGGATGGCAGTTAGGGATAGGGATCACATCTGTCTATGTGTAAAGATGAATGATCAAATTGACTAAATTAGAACATTAGGGACAAAAGTTCAATTATTAGCAAACCTTATGGACCATCTGTGCAAATAACCCTACAGCCAATCAAACGATCGACCAGAGTTAAAATAACTATGGACCCAAATGAAAAAAACAGTACAAAGTAAAAAGAAAACTGTAGAAGAGCTATTCTATCCCAAGGAAAAAATCTAATCCTGATGGTGTTATTTCTGGCGGTTCAAAATCAAAACCATGAAAACGAACAAGTATGTTCTCTCTCTGTATACACAAGTGTCTAAGTGGTACCTTTACCCGCTCTCTTACTTCAATGGCAACATCTCTATTCACTGCACCAATAAATTCCTTCACAACAACACGCAAACCCGGTTATTCTCTCTCTCTCTCTCTCAGTACTTCATAGTGCTCCTCTGGTTCTCTTGAGTTATTTTCTAATTGTTATCCTCAGGATCTTGCATATTCAACTTTGGTAATCAGAAGCTTATTGGTGCAATCAAGTATTTATCTGTGAAAGCTAAGGTCTGTGTTTATTCACCTTCAACTTCACAAGCTAGACTTCAATTTTAGGTTCTGTAGTTTTACTCTAGCTGTTTACTGTTTACAGGAAGGACTGGAATTGGTATTATTGGCTTTGGTCTAAATTGTCTTGTATCAGAATTTATTTGATTCACTGTATGATCCAATCCATTTTATGTCATTTCGTGTGGTGTTTAAGTGATTGCATATCAACTCGTTTATTAAATGGTTCTTGGCGGATCTACCTGATTATCATCAGATGATTCACGAACTCACTAACTGATTTTCGGGTTCGTGGATGGGTGCTAATATCATCAAGCCTAGTATAAAGGTCTGAGAGTCCAGACACTCAATGGTCCAATAACATAAATTTTGCATTTACCTGATTTTGGTCCTTTCATCCTCTGTAGTTTAAACTTTTTTAACTCTCTTGTTTCTTTGATTTTTATCCAACTTTACTTACAGGCCACCAATAACGACCCAAGCACCAAACCAAATAGTGTTATATGTGCTGACTGTGATGGAAATGGTAAGTATCTCATGCATTTTTTTTTTCAAAGTTGGTTATGTTTGGTTGAAAAAACTTCAGCCTTACTGTTCCTTGAGACTTTATATAGGTTGTTATTTCCAGCATACCATAAGGGGATACTGGAAATTTCTAACAAGGTTCTGTTTCGTACCGATGGATCTAGAATATGCATTTTTGGAGATATTCTTTCGACAGGTCTTTAGGGAGAATTTAGGAAAATGAATTGAATTTGGGAGAAATGAACTCCTTGAAATTGTGAAGATCATTTCATAAATTTTACATCAAATGACGGAAATTTCCAATCTTAGGCCGTTTCCCTCCACCCTTCCGCCCCGGATCCAAGACAGAATAATTTTTTATACAATGATCTTTCAGAATTACTATAAATTTAAAGTCAAATTCCTTCATTGTGGGATAGCTTTTATCAACATAATGAATAGGTTCTGTCTCATTACCAGGTGCAGTTCTTTGTTCACAATGCAAAGGTAGTGGAGTGAACTCTGTCGATTTCTTCAATGGACAATTTAAAGCCGGGGAATCATGTTGGCTTTGTGGGTATGCTCTTTAATTTGTAGTACTGATGTTGTATTAGGTTCTGCATTAGGAATGTCATCTCGATTGCTGCTTCCTTTTCCACAATACAGAATAAAATTCTTTGAATTGGGAAGAAAATTTTTCTTCCAGCTCTTTTGCTGCTACCTAATCCCAAAAAGAAGTGGTCATCAATGTATATCTAGCTCTTTTGTCTTGGGTCAATCCTCTTCTTTTAGACATTTAGTTGCGTTTGGTTTTTTCTGCAATTACCTTAATCGCTTGAGACGTTTCTCTTACAGAGGAAAGAAGGATATGTTGTGTGGAAATTGCAATGGAGCTGGCTTCATAGGTGGTTTCATGACCTCTTTTGATACTTAGAACAAAAGAGCCTTCATCAAAAGGACCCAAATACCCAAATTTAGCTAATGTAAATATACAATTTGCGATCGATATCCCAAGTGCAATTTGTACCAGTGATTTTGTAGTTTTTCTTAATTTATGTTCTTATTGCCAGAAATGCATATAAGACTGTCTACAGTATGATATGGTTTGCTTCTCATCAATATTTGAGTACTACATTTCTGCATATCCTTCAGTTGCTGCATGTTTTGGTGATTGGACAGCCTGTCCATGGCAATTTGGGGTTCTAAAGGCTGTCTATAAACTCACTCATTTGCTTTTGGAGCAAACGAGTAGCCTCTGATTCGGGATGAAACACATGATAAACATGCGTCTCGGCCTCAGCTTCAACCAGCTTCACTTCTTTCACATTTTTCTTCTGCAAAAACTCGGCATACATTACCCCTCTTTCCTTCAGGAAGTCCAACCCTGCCAAGTAAACAACCACATCTGGGAAGCGATGCCACTCAGCTGTTGAAATCTCTGCCTTCTCAAAGTTGCATCTATAATAGTCACGGTTTGATCCTTCTGGCAGACTAAGCCTCCAAAACATATCGTTCATCGCCACATCCCCAGCTGACCCATCAGCCAATTCCAGTTCAGTCCTTCTTTGACTTCCAAAGTAAGGATGAATTAACAGCAGCCCTTTAAGAGTAACAGGAAATGCTTTGTTCTGGATGGCCTTGACGGCAACCTGATGAGCTATATTTCCACCAGCACTGTCCCCCGATAGGAACACACGAGATAGGTCAGCTTTTTCAAGCCATGGTTCAGAGTTCACATTGCGACTTAGCCAATCAAGCGAGCTATAACAATCATCATAGGCTATGGGAAGCTTATTTTCTGGTGCAAGACGGTAGTCTATAGAAAGGATAATGGATCGGGATGCAACAGAAAGATCGCCAAGGAAAATGTGGTAGCCAAGCCATGTGGTTGAGCCAATGCAAAAGCCACCACCATGGAAATAAACAAGAACAGGAAGCTGATCGAGTGATGCTGGGATGTCAGGGAGGAACATTCTTGCAGTTATTGGTTTTGATGCATCAATGATGACATCCTTGGACTTGTATTTGACCGATGATTTTGTTGACGCATGGGCTATTTCAGGAGCAAAACGATTCACAGACCCATCGGAAAAAACTTGGATGTAACCTGGTGCTTCGGCAACTATGGACATTTTGGTGGGTTGTATAAGTAAATTATAGAGTATGTGGATTCTTAGGTTCAGGGAGTGAAGAGAAAGGCTAATCCTTAGGAACTATATATTGGAATGAAATAAATGGTGGGTTGATCATGTAAAGTGTATTGAATCCAAAAACTGTCAATGACAATCCAACTGTTGAATTGTGTTGATATTAACATTTAACTGATGGAAGAGAAAATTTTATTTTGGTCACAAAAAAAAATGGACAGGAGAATTTGGTAAGAGCAGCACTTCTTGTGTCCCATTATTCTTTGAACCCTCCCTCTCTCTCTCTCTCTCCAATACTCCGAAACCTTCTCTAGAAAGGGTGTTTCAATCTACGTTTATATCAGATCAAAAAAAAAAATCTACGTTTATCCATAATTTCCTAAGAAGCAGAAAAAATCAGCAAAGATAAACCGCATCTAGTTTAAATAAAAGGGCAAAGAAATATAAATGTAGCCATCTATGATAGTTGAACTGATTTATTTGTACCAGCCATCACGTAAGTTACTAGTGTCTTGAAATTAATTTTTAACGATGAGGCAGATGAAACTGTTCTTCAAATCAAGAGCCAAGAGCAATGTTGCAGCAAAATCCTTCATATTTCAGGTAATAAAATTTTCTACAAGAAAGGGATTCATATCGTACAATGACACAGGCAACCAGCCTTTGGCCGCTTGTTCTAAAACAGGACTGTTCTTACATGCCTCCCTCGCAAGAGCAGTCAACCAAACTAACTACTTGGCCGCTTGTTCTAAAACAGGAATGTTCTTCCATGCCTCCTCAGTATCGTTAGTTTGCAAAGGGGGCAATGAAAACATGCTTACTGTAGAACTTCCACTTCGAATCTCTTTTAAGACCCGCAATGCTGATGTGGTAAGCTTCATGTACATGCTCTCCATGTTCTCAATTTCAGCAAGTTCTTCAGGAACCTTAAGAGGCCTCTCATTATTTTCAGCAGCAGTGTTGGCGTCGTTGATTACTTCAGATGGGGCCAGCTGCTCATTCTTGGAGAAAAACCGATCAATCATTTTCTCACACTCTTTCACAAGATTGCTAAGAACATCCATTTTGTAGAATGGCTGCTGCAAAACCTTTTGGATAAAAGGCAAGCGAATAAGAGCACCACTTCGCTTGTCATATTTCTTGAGTATCTTCACTAGTCCTGCACAAAGCAAGTTAGGATTGGAGACATCAACGTAAGCTTACTGAAGAAAGATATCAGCATTATTGGAGCTAAGGAACAAGTTCATTAATCCTAGCCATTGACCATGCTTTAGTTAATTACCATTGTACCACTATTTTCAGCAAAAATAGCCAGTAAATTCAGAGTGATCCAACATATGCAATATAAAATAGATATATCCAATCATGTACCTAAAATAACACCCGGAAGATATAGGAATCTAAGACACATTCAATTATAAGTGTTTCCTCCCTCTGTTTCGTGCAGCCAGAATCTGATAATTCCTTGGTATAAGAGGTTCAAAAGGTGACAAAAGAAAAGAGGGTTGTTACCTAGTTAAGTCCCCAATAATATAGGGTGAATGGTGGAATGAACCAATATTTCCTTGATTGTGGGTAACTTTGGCATGTGATCAGGGGTGGCTCAAGACAATTTGGGGCCTAAAGCGATACTTTTAAATGAGACCTTCTATGTTTAGTATTAATATTTTCTATTTAAAATTAATTTTTCTTGCTTTTTGAGTTGCAAAAATATTAATTAAGTTTTTATATTCAAGTTTTGCTACCATATCTTTTTCAATTGATAGCATCGCTAATCCAGTTAATCTTTCTTGTGACATAGTTGATCTTAAGTAAAACTTTATCAATTTTAATTTTGAAAAACTTCTTTCCGCAGAAGCAACTGTTACAAGAATTGTTAATAATATTCTACAAGCAATGCATGCATTTGAAAAAGAATCTAACTTTTTTATATAACTTAGTATCTCAATTGGAGTATTTTCTTTTGTTTGTAAAATTTCTTTTAAATCATTTAGTTCTAAAAATAAATCTAAGCCATCAATCTCGGAAAAAAAATTGTGTTTTAAGAAACATTCCAGATCCAAACAATATTATTTTAAACTACCATTGGTCAATGATTTTAATTTTTCTAAGTTAAATCAAAAATCAAAAATATTTTTCTTACTTTTGTAATTGTTCAAATCTAATTTTTAGTGAAAAAATAACTTGATCAATTATATATGTAAAATAATCAATTCTAAAAGATTCTTCAATAGATTGTGTTACCTCATCGTCAACATTTTTATCAAATTATTATTTTTCTACGAACTCTATATTTTTCACAAAATATAGGTTTTACAAAAGAGAGAGAAAGTAAAAGAATTATTTTTGTATTGATTAGTTTAGTTGGTTTACTGAGTGAGAGAGAGAGAGAGAGAGAGAGAAAAGATAGAGTTAAATAGAAGATATGAATAATTATTTTTGGTTTAGTTGGTTTGGTTGGTTGGTTTACTGAGAGAGAGAGAGAGAGAGAGAGTAAAAAGTATGATTTGATTTGACTTGTTGATTTTTTTTTTAATTTAATTTGACCTTTCAGTTCAATTTTTTTTATTGTTATTTTTTTTTAGATATTTAATATTTGAATTGAATTATGGACCTAATGGTTGATTGGGCTTATATTTTTATAAGTCTTTTTTTATATGGATTATACACAGTGTTTAAAAATTTGAGGCCTTCCTTTGAAATAAGGCCTAAAACCAGACTTTTTTAAGCATGTTGTTGGCCTGCCCTATACGTGATATGAGTACTACCCTATGTAGTACAATACTTTCTTAGATATGCGGTACGATAGAGGTAGACTTAATTGGTACGGTATTTTGTGTCGCAATTTATTTTGGAACTCTTATCTAGATCGTTTTGACATCTATACAACATTGTATATCACAAAACATCTATAAACACTCTAAGTCAATTAACATTTATCTTACATATGTACTTAATTTTTTATTATCTAAAACAATATATAATTATAAATCTATATACACGTAATTAATAAATGTGTATTTTATAATTGTGCTACGTGTACAATTTAGGATAGTACAATTTGGTAATTTGGATTGTGAACCCATCTTGCTTGGAAGAGATGTACCAAACTCGTGGGTCGTCCGGGGTTTAGTGGTTAAGTGAATTCTAATAACTATGGGTGGATGCATACCTAATCCATAACATTAGTTACATGTAGTGGCTACTTCAAGATTTGAACCAACAACCTCACGGTTGTTTATCCTACACTTTTACCATTGCATTAGCTAAAGACCCTACGCTCAAAAGACAACATGAGACAATACCTTGCATCCATCAACTACAAGATTTCACAAACTATTAAAACATACCACATTCCATGCTTTGATCTTCCACATCTTCGAGTATAGACCTAAAACATTTGGCTAATCAATTATCAATGGAATTCTTTGACATCACTATTTTGGTCCCTATTTTATCATGATGTCAATCAAAGACGAACTCTCTTTAGTTTTTTCCTTAAAAAACTAGTTATAAACTTGTTGATCATTATGTGACTTATTACCAGTCCACATAATGCACATGAGATAGGAAAAGTACATATCTCCAAATATAATTAGCTACGCATTTCAACTATTTATTCCAAATTGAAAGTGCTGGAATAAGATCCTAACACAAACTTTAAAGATTCAAAATAAAAAAAATTACGGAAAAAAAATTGGGCATCGTTTGCTCAGCATGGGAGTTAGTCATATTTGTAAAATACGAAATGGAATAAAGATGTCAATTTCGACTCGTCTAATTCACAGTGGAGGATTCTAATTCATATTAAGCTTTTCAAAAAGTGACATCATATCACAAACATGCTCAAGAATATAAAGACCATAGGAAATCTCAAAGGGGCAACTCAGCCACTCTTCCCATCAAATTCCAAAAATTTCAGAAAATAGTAGCCACAAAACCAAGGTTTATCATGGTGAGCACAGAAGTCTGCCAGAACTGAGACTGATAAAAAGTTTCAAATCCTTACCAAATGCACTGACAAGGTTTCTCCCTGGCTCTAAACAGATATTCTTCTAGACCTCTACCATATCACCTCAAGTCAATAAAGCCTAACCGCAAGTTTACCTTTAATCCAATAATAACCTTATTGCGAAGCAGGACGAGGTATTAATAGTAGACATAAGTAAAAATTGGCAGAGAGGTGGACAGGTCATCGCAGAATGTTCAATTTGTAAATAGGTACAACATCTAAACTCCAATTTTTTTTAACGTAAGCTTTTCTTTTCTTTTGGGGGATTGTTTTCTGAATTTTTAGGGATTTGGCAACAAGGAAAATGTTTTCAGCATAATCTTTGTTTGTGAAAATTGCAAACTCAAAAAATGGCTTTTTGATTTTTGTAGCCCAAGTCATTTTCCATGTACTTACATGCACTATCATACCCTTACGGTTATGTTTGCCAGTTGCCACATATGCAAACATTTATCCACATCCATATACACACTTTTTCAGGTATTTTTCTGCAAATTTTTAGTGAAGAAAACTTTATCAAAATGCCCATCAAACACCAGGAAAAATGGTGGAAAATGGTTTTTTCCACGGAGATGATATCCTACTGAATATTTTCGGAAGCAAAAACTTTTATGTTGAAACAATGGAGTGCTAAAGTACTAAACTGATAATTATATTGGAGTAGCAATCTATGCAGTTATACTGATATATTATCAACCAGTTTCAAAAAACCCATTTAAAGCAAATCAGGTAAAAGAGGTGAATACCTGTGTAGTTTAGGGCACTATAATTTTCCAACAGAACCATCTCCCCATGAAAATCCACTATCTCCCTCCCTACTTTCATCAACACTTCATTAGAATCCCTAGTCTCTGCTATCCTATCTTGCAACACCTGCATTCCAATATAAAAACAAGGAAAATCATGTTCGATAGAAGAATCTTCATTGTTCCTTCCTTTCTACTACAACACATGTGCAGCTCCTCTCCATACACAAGCATACAGAAATAATGGAAACTGAATATATGTATCAACAAATAAGCATGATTGGCTTTTCCATAGGACAAGCAATGTCCCCAAATTACATGACCAATTTTTTCCTTCCTTCCTTCCTTTTGAACCAAGTGGCCTTCCCTGCTCTCACCCATTGGGCTAAACATGTGCAAGAATAATAGAAGGTAAAAGTAATCCAAAAAAGAAATGGCAACAAGCTACTCTCAAACAATGTGGGTCAATGATTTCTAACTTACCCAAAATATAAAATAGTGGCTACATACCCAAAAAAAAAACAGTGGAGATAGGGAAAGGAAAAATGTATCTCATCAACTCTAATGAAAAAAAAGGTATACTTACTCAATCACTCACTTGGTTCAAACATAATTTTATTCCCAACCTGACCTTACCAGATAGCAAAACTAATAGACCAATCTTCCTTCTATCTAAGGGATTTCCAGACTCCAATTCGGGAAAGATTTTATTCATCTAGAGATCACTGCAATATCCATCTAAAAAATAAATCAGGAAACGTGAAAAGGGATTGAAAGATTTCAGATACATTTAAGTTCGATTATTGCAATTTTGTCGATTATAAATTTCTCTCTATTATAACAATTGTAAATAAACTCAGAACTATAAATTTACCTTTAATATGATGACATACTCCTCTTCTTTATCCTCAAAGAACGCATTAAACTTTTCGATTTCTTGCTCCAAAAGCGTCACAAAATCAGTCACCTCCTTCGTCACCTCCTCCTCGACATCCTCTCTCTCTCCTCCATCAACAACCGCACAATCTCCGGTGGAACCCACTTGATCGTCGCCACCGTCCGTTTCACCGCTCAATCTTTGCCGTTTATTCGGCTGATTGATATCCACACCCTCGCCTTCCTTCGGATATATCAGCTTCAACTGCTGCTTCAAATCCTTGTACGACAAGAACTTGTCTTGCCAATCAGGCAAGGTCTCTTCGATCAACTTTCTGAGACTCTTCCAGAACTTCATGGTACGTTACAAATTTTTTTTTTTTGGGTCAAATCCGTTGCAATTTCAATGTACAAAATTACAGGTGTATGTTTGTGCAATTTATAGTGTGGAGAGAGAGAGAGAGAGAGAGAATTGGAGAATATTCGGGGACCTGGGAATAAGCATATCCCACGTGGATATCTTCGGGGTTTTAGTTCAGAATAAATTATACGTGGACCCCTCAATTATGACTTTTTAGTATTGTCACTATTGTCCCTTGATTTTCATTTTTTTATATTATACTCCTAATTATTATTTTTTATGTTACATACTTAATTATGTGATTATGTTTACATGGTTTCAAATATTAAAATCCGATGTAAATTTAAAATAAATTTGTTTTATTTTACTCTCCAAATTTTAAATTTTTTTACTTTACCTTGACACCATAATTTTAGTCCAAAAAAATTGCGGACATATGCAATTAAGCAATTTAAAATGATTCAAGTAGTTGAGGGGATAACGCAAATAAATTTAATATTTCAATAGGCAAAGTAGCATAGAGTTTATAATTTAAGAGGTCAAAGTATATTTTTTTTCATTAGTGTATATTTGTTCCTCTTGGTTTGACATTGTCATCAATATTAAACTTCTTGGTAAGTTGCAGGTATAAACTTCTTGGTATTATAAGACTGGCAGCGACCCTTTCCATCGTAAAACTCGCCTATAATTTAATAAATAGGGATTGTGGACATATGCTTGCCACTTCTCGATGTCCATCCAATGTTCTAAGAATAGGATCTCCGTTTATTTAAAAGAATATTTCTCTTTCTTTACATAGAAGTGATTCTTCCTTAAAATTTTGAAGTCTGGAGATGGCTAACGTGATCGTTTAACGAATGATTATAACCCACATTCAAAGTATATCACCAGTTGTCATGGAAAAAAAGAATTTCAAAAAATAATGTAATAGAGACTACACAGCTAATACACGTCATGAGTTTACAATTTGATAATATGTATGAGATCAGGTCATAAAAAATTTAGGATAAACAACATAAATGCCCCTCGAACTTTAGTGTCCGTTTTAAATTGGCCCCTGAACATTCAGTTGTACCAATTTAGCCCTTATACTTTTGCATTTGTACCAATCAACTCATTTTGTCTATTTCAGACGTTAAAACTAACTACAACAGGGAAAGTGTTAGGAACTAAGGTCTTAAGGGATATTATACTCCATGGATGAGGGTTTTGGCACCAAACTTCTCCCCCTTTCCCTCCTCCTGTTGCTCTGTTATTGCTATATAACTCTTCATCTTCTTTGTATGGCATGATAGGTAGACAATATAGGGAGAAAGTGGGTTGTTCAACAAGGGCACTGTAGAAGCATTGGATTCAACAATGATAGAAGCCATTGATGTGTCTTGTAACTACGGCACTATGGTAGTGTTGAAGACCTCATGGACGAATCAAAATCCAAGAAGGAGGTTTTATACCTGTGACAAATCCATGGTAACTTTCATTTGTGTTTTTTAAATGAAAGTGTTTCTCTTATCCTGTTTCTCTTACCTGTGGCAAATAAGAAATTGTTTCTTATTTTGCTTTATCACAAAATTTTTAAAGTGTTTATCTTATAATGCAAATTTCATTTAGGCTGGGAGATATGGTTTCTTTGTTTGGTGCGATCTGCCTATGTGCCTTCGTGCACGCTAGATAATTCCAGGATTGACAAACTGCATTTCAACAGTAGAGAACCAGTTGAGGAGAAGGAGAAGACGAGAGATTTGTTTGTGGATAGTGCTGATAATTTCGTGGTTGTTGTTGTGGCTTATGTGGAGTAGCAATGATGAAGATGTTGTAAAGGGTCCATTTACTCAATATGCACTGGGTACTGGGTGATAAAGTACACTAATTTGGGCACGAAATTAGTACTAATGGTTGTTCAACAAATTGTAAGTTGTATTGTACTGATGACTCTTGTACTTATGGTTTTTATTGTCATGTTGTGTAATGCTTTTGGTAATGCAACTTGTTTTGGTTTTTGATTACTTTAGTCGAATCTGAGGCATTGCAAGTACATGTCAGAATAGTCAGTATAATTACTTAGAAATAAAACATCATTACAGGGATGTGTTCACAATGCACTTGCATAACAAAAAACACATACATAATCCTATACAAAAGACATTACTGTGATGACAAAATGCCCTGTTATAATCCTATACAAAACATCACTATGATGACAAACTTCACTGGCATAACCCTATACAAAAGACCTCCAAATGCTACCCCTATATAACTAAGTTTTCTTGTTTCTCATTGCCTTAACTTGTTGTTGCAGTGATGATACTAACTTTGATTTTCCTGGTCTTACAAAACAAAAGGTCATGAGCTGCTGAGTGTGACCAAGAAAAGGTAGAACTTGCTGGTTGTGAATTTGATGTGATAATGGCTGAGGCTGAGCTGCTAGTTGTTGGCCTTGATGGTTGTGATTGAGATTTGGCATTGGTTGAGACTGAGCTGCTAGTTGTTGGCCTTGATGGTTGTGGTTGAGATGTGGCAGTGGCTGATACTGAGCTCCTAGTTGTTGGCCTTGGTGGTTGTGGTTGAGCTGTGATAATGGCTGAGACTGAGGCTTGTCTTGGAGGATTGAATTGTTTTCCAATTCCTTTGAACCTTCTTACCTGAAGTGCATTAAAACAACTGGTATTAAAAAATTCTTTTTTACCTTATGTTTAATACCATAACTATGTAATACAAAAAACTCACTGGCAATTTATTCCTTCTATGACCAGTTGATGTCTGTTGATTCTGCTGATGATGTTTATTTTGTTGTCCTTGCTGATGATGTTCATTCTGATGTCCTTGTTGATTGTGTTCAGCTTGCTACTCCATATGTGGAGCTTGTTGATTCTGTTGAGTCTGTTGAGTATTCCTTTTATAACTTCTTTTGTTATGGCATGTATTCCCACATTTGGTGCATGTCATCTTAACTCTTCTCTTACCCAATTTTTCAACTTTGGCAGGCTCATGTTGATCCCTTTTTCTTGCCTTTTTTGGTCTACCTAGTTGCACATGGACAATTGGTGGGTCTAATGGATTTTTCCCTGTCTGAGGCCACATATCAGGGCATTAATGGGCTGCAACACATGACTGTAGGTTTTCAAATATTTGTCTCTCTTGAAATAATCATGCACATGCATATGTGGGTCACCACTATTGTAGTGAATGGCAGACACACCATAAGCACATGGAATCCCAGTTAAATCCCATTTCTTGCAAGTGCAACTTCTATCCCTTACATTCACTGTAAATTATGACCCATCAGAACATGACACTTGGAAACTTGACACACCATTGAACCTGGGTCTACATGTCATAGACTCTGCAATCACTTTCTCTAACCTTTGTCTAACAATAGGGCAATTAGGACTAGACAACCTAAGTATAATTTGTCTCCTCCTCACTATCCTATCCATCAAGAGGTTCCTAATAGTTTCCAACATGGTACTGATAGGCTTATCTCTTACTTCTAGAATGAATGCATTAAATGATTCAGCATGGTTATCTAGTAAGTGATCACACTTAGAAACAATAAAGAAATGTGATCCAGCCCAGTGTTGTGGGTGTACAGATGAGGCTAGACAATCAAAAGCAGAAACACTCTCATTTTTTAGGACATTCATTACCTCCCTAAAATACTCCACCGTGGTAACACTAGCACAATTCCACATCATATCTCTAAGCAACTTTCCTTTATGTTGTTTTTTGAAATTGTTGTGCATATGTTTAAGACAAAATCTATGCTCACAATTTGGTAACAATGTGGCCATAGCATTGCCAATTCCCTAAAATAGACAAACATATATGTATTCAGTAAATGAAATTGAAAAAAAAATAGATGTCCAATGAAATTCAGTAAACATCATACCTTCTGTTGGTCAGACATAAATGTCCAATGAAATTGATTGATCATATTCAGATCATCACATAGCAGCTACATAAACCATTTCCATGCGTCAGTGCATTTGTTCTCCACGACTACATATGCTATAGGCCAAAATCCATTGTTTACATCTATCCCAGCTGCTGTTAGTAGTTGACCAGGGTATGTACCCGTCATAAAACAACCATCTATGCAAATGAAAGGTCTGCATCCTACCAAAAACTCCTATTTCAATGGTCCCAGGCAGTAGTAAATCCTCTTAAGCCTTTTATTTTCACTCCCAAGGTTATTTTCTTCATAATCAATTACTAATGTTGACCTTGGGTGTGTTCTTTTGATCTCTTCACAGTAATCCCATAACTTACTGTATTGTGCCTTGTCACCACCTTCAATTACATCTTTAACAATTTTTTTTGCTCTGAAAATCACATTTTTTGAAACACCCACACTATAATCTTCTTAAAGGATTGTAATGGTCATCCAGAATTAGAACTAAGCTTATTCCTGCATGTTTCAGATAACCAATTTGTTGTTACATGACTATTACGCCAGGCCCAATCACAGTTCTAGTGCACATCATTAAAAGTCTTGATTTGTATTGTATTGCTACCTTGCATCTTTGAAGCAAAAATCATCCATTCGCATGGTGGCTTGCATTTGACCCTCACCCTATGTTTCTCATTCCTAATAAACCTTATGTCTTTCCCCTTCCAAATGGCATAATTCTTAATAGCTTCCTTGAATTGTTTGGTCGAGGCAAATACAATTCCCAACTTGAATTCAAGTTTCCTCATGTCTGTTAATGGCCTAAAATCTAGATATCTCCTCTTCGCAGTATCCAACTCATCATCAGATGAACTATGCAAATACTGAAGTTCATCTGATGTAGCATTGTCAGATATAACATCATTCTCATTGGCATTAATCTTAGGATTCTTATTGCTCTGCCCAACACCTTTATCCCTCAATCCACCCAATTTAACTTCATTATTGTGAGATCTTGGTATCCCACATCGGTTAGGGAGAGGAAAGTTGCTGGGTTTATAAGTAAGTGTAACACCCCGTATTTTCTTTTATATACTTGTATAGATATATATAGTAAAATATTGTGTGAATATGTGGATATGTATAATAAGGTAAGGATAAATCATATAGACTTTAAAACTAGGATAAATACTAGAGACGCACATTGATTGGCAAGTTTGAGTTTTAAAGACGTTGAAACATGAAAATGGGGATTAGATGAATTTCTAAATACTTTTAGGTCAAGATAAGGTTTCCATTGAATCCGGAAGGTCGAAAAACCTTGGGAAAGGTAATAGGAAGTGCATTGAAAACTTGGAAGACGGAGGAAGACTCTGTCTGCTGAGTGGTACCGGTACCGGGTACCGGTACCAAATGGTACCGGTACCGGGTACCGGTACCAAATGGTACCGGTACTGGGTATCGGTACCTTGATTCCAGAAGGTTGTTGGTACCGGTACTGGATACCGGTACCCCGATTCCAGAGGGTTTGTGGTACCAGTACTGGGTACCGGTACTAAATGGTACCGGTACCGGGTACCGGTACACCCGATAAACGTCTGAACATTTAATGTCGCGATCTTGGTCCAAGGCTAGCCTTATAAATACCCAAGGTCGTCCATTTTGGCCTCATTTCAGCCACTCCAACATTAGAAACCCTAAGAGAGAAAGAAAGGAAGAGAAAAGAGGAAGGAAGGAAGGGAAAAACAAGAGATTAAGGGTAGATCCAAGAATCCAAACCCTAGATCTTCAAGACTCAAGGTAGGGGTTTTCTTCCATTCTCTTACATTGAGATTAGGGTTATTACATATGTATTTCCCTTGACTTTAAATCATATACATTGGCTATAAAATCATCATTTCTTATCACTCTTGAATATATTTTTCTTGTTGTAAACCGTATTATGCTTGAGCAACCACTAATCCTCCTTTCTTGATTTCGAACCTTAGTTGCAAAAGAGATGTGTGATTCTCTCAACTCCTCCTTCATTATTGGTCTTCAAACATAAATATTACTTGTTATAAGCTAGGTTATGGGTGGGTAACCACTAAATCTCATAGTATGCCTTGGAAACCCTAGTTTCCAAGGAAATTGTATTTCCTCTTGATTTCTTCATTTGTTCTTGCTATTTGAAATTTGAGATTTAATTGGGATTGATTCTAACCCTAGTGATTCATATATCTTGATTTCAAGGCTCGACATTCAATTGCTCTTGATTTCAACCCTTAAGTTCTCTTTTATTCTTGACATCAATATTTGATTTATTCCGTTACTCTTGACTTCTCCTTGGTTCATGACCTTTAAGCTTGATACGCCTTTATTTTATATTTCCAAGCTCCACATTTATTTGTAATGATTCCAAAAATTTGATTACTTATGTATTCTTGACTTCAAAACTTTAGTGCTTTATAAGGAACAATAAAATAGTGTTATTGGATGATCTCATGTACTTTTCTTAAATTGTTCTATTGAAATTGTTAAATGTGAATTTGGTCATTTATGAAATTATCGTTATTTGAGAAAGTTGTTGGTATTGAGAACAAAACCCTGAGGCAGAGGTTGCTTGTATGCATGCTGCCAAAGAGGACCATATTATAGGCAGAGGTTGCTTGTATGCATGCTGCCAAAGAGGACCATATTATAGGCAGAGGTTGCTTGTATGCATGCTGCCAAGGCAGAGGTTTCTTGTATGCATGCTGCCAAAGAGGACCATATTATAGGCAGAGGTTGCTTGTATGCATGCTGCCAAGGCAGAGGTTGCTTGTATGTATGCTGCCAAAGAGGACCATATTATAGGCAGAGGTTGCTTGTATGCATGCTGCCAAGGCAGAGGTTGCTTGTATGCATGCTGCCAAAGAGGACCATATTATAGGCAGAGGTTGCTTGTATGCATGCTGTCAAGGCAGAAGTTGCTTGTATGCATGCTGCCAAAGAGAACTACTGAGACACAAATCCTTGAGGGTGAGAGGTTTCTTGTATGAATGCTCACGCCAAAGAGGACAATACTATACCATATGAGATACGAATACTGTGTGAGTTATGGTTCATTCTACCAGATACGGTTTCCACAAGAGTCTTGGGGTAGTATGGGATGCCACAAGAACTTGTTAGAAGTGGTGTATGGTGGAGATGGATTATAAATTATAAAGGAATTACGTTTTGGAAATTTGTTGCCATCTCTACTTGTTTTCATTTCTTTATTTATCCATTTCCATTACCGTTGCTATTTAAACTTGAGATCTGTATAAATGTCCCGGCTTTACTTCAAAAGCTATTTATGATATTTTTAAAATGAGACCGACCGGTTTTGATATGTTTTCTAAACCTTGTTTGAGTTTGGGAGGATTTTCCTACAGAGCTTAGTGCTCACCCCCTACAGTTAAACCTTTTTCAGGTGTTGGGCCAGAAGAGGTACTCGGTGCTAACGAGCAATGCCTTGGGGAGGCTTCACTACAGGGATACTTGGATCCCGAGTACGACATCTAGAGATGTCGTTTTCTTTTTGTTCTAGACTAGAATACTATTTTGGAAACACTGTATAGTCTAGATTTCTTTTGTCATTTTCGCTACGCTATACTAGTACATTTTCATTGGAAATGTAAAGGTCAATGATTGGCATAATCTTTTGGGGATATTGTTGTACATGTTATGAATTATTGCTATGAAGACTTATTTATTAATGGTTTATCTTAGTGCTCTCATGGTATGAATGGTTATTGAATGTAATGTCTTCCAGGGTATATTTTGGGGTGTTACAGTAAGTCCCTCACCTTACATGACATAAGACCTTTTTTCAGGGGTATTGGAAGGAACAAAATCGTGAGGGTCAGTTGGCCCAAAGCAGATTATATTATGTTATGTGAAGGGTGGGGTGTTACAAAATGGTATCAGAGCCGACTCTTGCTTGGACCGAGTGTGGGGACCTGCCGTGCTCGCGTGTAGTGGGCGGGCAGGTAGCTGGCGAGCTGTTGCACAGGGGACGTGCAGCCTTGAGGGGGGTGGATTGTGAGATCCTGATATCCCACATTGGTTAGGGAGAGGAAAGTTGTTGGGTTTATAAGTAAGCCACTCACCTTACATGACATAAGGCCTTTTCCCAAAGGTACCGGGGAGAACAAAATCGTGAGGGTCAGTGGGCCCAAAGCGGATAATATTATGCCATGTGAAGGGTGGGGTGTTACAATTATCCACATAAGTATCAAACAAGTAGTCACCAGTTTGTCCATCACTGTTACAAAAATCCTCATAATTTGATGTATCTGAATCACATGTGTTAGAATTTTCCACATTTTCTGAATCATTGCCATCATCTGCAATGTCACATTTTGTACTGGGGATATACTCATCTTCATTTGGTGTGTCGTGTTCTAGGTATACGTCAATTACTCTGATATTTGGAACCCACTCCAACATTGATGATACATCATAATCATGCTTTAATACCCTCAACC
The DNA here is from genome assembly GCA_023539305.1 of Ilex asprella. Taxonomy (NCBI): domain Eukaryota; kingdom Viridiplantae; phylum Streptophyta; class Magnoliopsida; order Aquifoliales; family Aquifoliaceae; genus Ilex; species Ilex asprella. Next base: position 13,841,814 of record CM042198.1, on the reverse strand, counting down.
CTTTTGTGAGATCCATACGTGGAACTTTATATTGATAACCAATAACCCCTGTACACCCTACTTCCTTTGCCATTTCACTTATCTTAGAGATGGAGATTAGGTCAGGGTCACACCAATCAACATGCCTAACATACCCACCCTTATATACCATCTGAGACATGCACTCAAATTTTCCACCATAATGCAACTATATGGTGAATAACATTGAGTTCACATCTGTGCAAAAAGTTAGAAAGCATCTTCAATCATACCCAATATATCCTACACCATAAACAATAATAAAAAAAGACAATGTTTTGCCTCCCACTCAGATTACAGAATATGGTAAAAAAAAAAAAAAACAACAAAATCCGTTCGACACAAGAACTTGTAGAATATTAAACCTGTTCAAAACAAAACTCAACACCTTCTACACTTTTCAAATTCAATAACTGTATAAACAACTAATTTTACTACTTTCACACATACAAGTGAATTAAAAATTTCACACTTACCATACATTTGGTTTGGATTAAAAGCAACATCCACTGGTCGGATTTTCCAAGACATGTCTGCTTGATAAACAAAAGCCCTCTTCTACAAACTGATTCTTCTCACTCATCCTTGGAATGAATTTTTGCACATGATCCACAATGAATTTGTGGTAATGGATACAAATTGAATTTGGGGGAAGACGTTTCGCGAACTTTCATTCTCGAGGAGGGAAGGGGAAGAAGTTTGGTGCCAATACTTAGATCCATCGAGTATAAAGTCCATTAAGCCCTCAGTTCCTGACACTTCTTGACACTTTCCCTGTTGCCGTTAGTTTTAACGTCTAAAATAGACAGAATGAGTTGATTGGTACAGATGTAAAAGTATAAGGGCTAAATTGATACAATTTAATGTTCAGGGGCCAATTTAAAACAGACACTAAAGTTCGAGGGGTATTTATGTTGTTTACCCAAAATATTATGAAAAAATGTTAACCACATCTCTTCTAATTTATTATATCTTAAAGACACATTCTCTATTATAAAAAAACATGATTGACACTTTTTCTAATTTATTCAACCTCACTGACAACCTCTGTCATTAAACCACAATTTCTAAAAAAATAATTATTTAAAATACTAAAATTATCCTTGCATAAACCTAAACAATCTTTCTAAATAAAATTTGAGTAGATAAAAATTTATTTTTCTGTATATTAAAATTTAAGTTGATTAAAATTTATTTTTATATATTAAAATCCGAGTCAATTAAAATTCAATTCAAGCTGATTACATTTTATATTTTTTACGTATTAAAAATCAAGCCTATTATTTTTTTTACGTATTAAAATTTGAGTCGATTTGAGTTCTATCTGAGTTGTTAGCGTCAATTAAAATTAGCTTCGAGTCAACTAAATTTATATTTTTTATTTATTAAAATTCATGTCAATTAAAATTTGATTCAAGTTGATTAAAATTTATTTTTTACGTATTAAAATTTGAGCCAATTAAAATTTATATTTTTTTATGTATTAAAATTCCTCATAATTAAAATTCACTACGAGTTGATTAAAATTTGATTTGAGTCAATTAAAAATAAAGTTTTAATTTGCTAAAAAATATAAATTTTAATATACTCAAATTTTAATTAGCTCAAATCGAATTTTAATCGGTCTAAATTTTAATTCATAAAAAAAATTTAGAAAACAAATGGGTCTTATTGAAGATATTTCCATCTAGAGGAAATGTGGATGAAGCTTTTTCAAAAATATATCATGAGCAATTTAATAAAATTACATTCTAGTTAATACATTTAAGATGACAGGTGGTGTTAGTGAAGATTCAAAAAATAGAGTGCGTGTCTTTGAAGATATAATAGATTAAAAGGGATATGGAAAAAAAAAATCAAAATTTATTCATCCTCAAGTATCTAATTTCGATGTGAATAGTTTATCTTTGACCGAATTGAAAAAGAGATTAGTAGAGGTTTGCGCAAATTAACTCGGACATCTAACTGCAATATCAAAAAATAAAATGGTTAGAAAGAGAAAAATTAGAAAAGGTAATTTTTTTTGTGGTTAAATTTGATAGAAGATAAATTATTGAATAGGTAAATGTGGCAAAGAACAAGATATAAGTGAGTAAATAAAAAAATATAAAGTATTAGTACTAATGACTATCAAATGTTACACCAAACCAAGTCTCCCTCTTTATTAAGAGTATAAATTGAAGAAATTAACAATTTTAATGAATAAACTTCGTCAAAATGTGCTTTTGTTGTACTAGTTATTTGCACACGTGTGTTGCACGTGAATAATTTTGTATTATAATTTTTAATTTTATTTATTTTGTTAATTTAATTGTTCAATATTGAATGATTTGAGAGTTTTTAGATGGGGTTTTCATCAAATGAGAAAAATAATAAATAGCATATTTGAACTCCTAAATTTACAAATAATTCATTCTAAGAAATACAAATTTCTCTCTCTATTTCTCTGTAACAACCCATTTAATTTTTTTAATAGAAAAACTATCATTATCTATATATAACTACTCAATGGATGGAACTATATACCCACATTTGAATTTCCTTCCTCAATTTGGCAAATATTCATGGATTATTTTTCAATAATTTTATGATTGGAATAAGGATGGAGTAGATGTAGAGATGGCAATGGGGGTAGAAATAACAACGGAGAATTTTATAAATTTCTTGCATTGTACAAGACGATTGCTAGTTTCTTGTATAAACATAACTCTATTTTCTTGTACCTGTCTATAACATAACCTCATGCACAAGGTCATTGATGTGGAGGTAATGATAAATCTAAAAAATCCAATAGATCCATGTTCCATGCGTACTACTACTTTATTTAATATTAAAAGAGACAGAAAAATTAAAAAGCAAAAATCAACATCAAATATACAACCAGTTATTCTAGAAATAAAATATATATATTTCTAACTAAATTTTGATTGTGCCCAAATAATGAAAACAAAAAATGATTTAAAAAATACAATAAATATGTTACCTAAATCATCTAACCAGATTAACCTTGAATTTTCTTGAATCAACCATGAAATCGTATCTTAGAAATTTAAATTCTCAAAAATTATACTAGATGGGAGGAAAAGATAAGTGTATATAAATATTGAAGACATGTTTTGGTTTGTTCGATAACAAAATTAGAATTATTTATCATCAGCAACTACTTTGAACCGACCTGTGTCACACCTTGCTTTGATTTCATTCATTTGCAAAATGAAACTATAAATTTGAAGATCAAATTGCTTGAATTTACGTTTTGAATGAGCCTAAATGAGTTAAAACCTAATTGAGATCAATTTGCTCAAGTTTCTTAATGGTCCTAGAGATGGAGTAAATATTCAATGTAATGATTACATCACGTCAATAATGTTACATGATATAACAATTCAATAAGAAAGTTAGAAAAAAAAAACTTAACTCCTTTAAATGGAGTGGTTATATATTATATGGGCCGGTGAGTGATTAATGAATTTTGTAGGATTCACTGGACCACTTGTTAATAAACGGTTAAACCATATAATACTACTAGGGGCTATTTGTTTGAGATATAAGGGTGGTACAAGAGGGTGATATAAGAAAAATAGTACGTGGGGCTTACTTTATACCGTGTTTATTTGACTTATTTTGGACGGTATTAATTTCTGGGTCGTAATAACGACCCGCTATGAACAGTGCTCCTAATGCCTTGTACAAGGTGTTATTCAATACCACCTACCCGGTGGTATAATATCTTGGCACAAATTTGAAGGAGATATTAAAATATAAAAAGACCCAAATGCCCTCTTCTACAATGTCTTTATATTGAAGCCGTAATTGTTGACTTTGGATTATAAGGTTAAAATTATCTTTTTACAGAATAGTTGCAATTGTTGACTTTTTTAAGTAAGTATTATATAAATAATGTTTGTGACAAACAAATAAGAGAGAGGATGAGATTATAGATTAAGACCGGGTATAATATACCATTGGATGGGAGTGAAATCGATATAAAATCTTATACCACCTAAATCTTATACCACCTAAATCTTATATCTCAAACAAACAGCCCCTAGTGTGATATAACTTTTATACTCAATATTTTCTCCTAGAGGTGTGATTGGTTTACTACCATAGGGTAATTTTCGATGACCTTGTCATCCATTTAGAATTTGCACATATCAATTTGTTAATCTCTCTCTCTCTCTTATGGGTGGTATAAAAATAGTATCAAAACGTTCCCTTTTTTACCTGCTCAATATGATATATTGCCTTCCGAAAAAGAAAAAGATTTGTACATCCTACATAAAAGATGCACCTATATAATTTGGGTTTTTTGAAATTGATAGTAATGAAGTAAAAAGTTTTTCTTTTCTCAAATTGTTTAATAGTAATCTCTCTTCTTGTCCTTGTCTTCTAAGGTTGCCGACAAAAGGATTAAATTCGAACAAGAGCTTGGACTTTGAATCAGTAGGAGTGAGAAAGAGGGCTTCGCTGTTTTAGAATTTGGATCCAGATCGTATCGACTTGATTCAATTCATTTCGCATGATTCAAGTTTTTTTTTTTTACCATTTCACGAATTTTGTAAATGTTTTGTACCGTTGTTATTTGTGATTTTGGTGGGGCTTCTTTGTTTGAGTGCGGGTATAAAAGAAAAAGCCCAGTTCCAGAATAATGGATAAGGTATGGAGTTATAGTATGGTGGCAATCTCTCCAATAAGATCCAAAGATAATGGTTTAAGTGATCTTATCATTTAGTGGAGACCTGGCGGGTCTGTATTTTTTTTATGATTTCACTAGGAATTTATGGTGGTTTTCTTTATGAATTTGCATAAATAATTGTAGTTGATAATTCCGTGCGTAACACATCTGAGAAAGTGAAATTGGCTTATTATTCGACCTAAGCCATTGTATTAGGTAGTAAAATGGGCAAAAAATCATTGTTTTGGAAAGTTTTATAGTGTTATATCATAATTTGTAATTGACTCATTTCGTAAAGTTCTTGTAAATTTCAATCTATTTTATAGTCATGATGCTACACCATGAAAATTTGAAAACGTCAATTAAAGGGAAGAGATCACACGTCAAAACTGTGAAACCCAAGCATATATTCATAGTATATAAATAAAATAAGATTTTTCTGAATTTTTGTGTAATTATCAAACTGCCACTACATGACACTAGGACCCAAGCTGCTGCCTGGCAATAGCAGTGCTTTCCCCATTACTCTCCAACCATCCAAAGGTGTTGAGAGGATACTAGAGTCTTTAACTATGGTTTTGGATTAGATAGGCTCATAGGCATCGTTTGTGGAAAGAGAAACTGAAGAGAGAAATTAGAGAGAGAGAAGCAGAAAGTGTGAAGGTCAAATCTTTGTAGGAAGCAATTCGAGTATCAAGGGGTAAGTTTCTAGCCTAATTAGGGTTCTAGGAGTCCATTTATGATGCTTAAAACATGTTTTGATCATTGCTTAAGTAAGAATTTTCGTTTTGAAGTTTTCGAATTATAATAGAATTGAAACAAGTTTAATTTTTTGTTGAGTTATGTTTAATTCTTCATTTGTAAGTGGTTTATGGGTGTTTGTTATGAATATTGGAGGTGGTTTTTAGGGTGGTCGTGGTTTGTAGGGTTGATATGAAGGTGGTGTAGTTGAAAGTTAGAGTTCGAGATTCCGAAAAATCAAAGCTTTGAATTTTGAGTTTTAAAAATGTAAAGGGTAATGGTGTACACTAAAACCAACCCTAGAAATCCATTGGTGACCTTAGAAATGAATTTTTAGCTCATTTGATGGGAGATGCAGGTCTGGCCAGAGGTGTTAAACCTTATTTTTTTCAAAATTTGGATAGGGTAAAGGTTAATTCGAGGTGTCTCGCCTATGGAGTTTTACAGAGGGGTGTGAGGCGAGTTAGTAGGCTTTGAAAATAGTGCAAAAGGTTTAGTGTAGAGTGAGAAATAGAGGTGAGAAGTAGGATACCTGAAACAAAAAGTGGAGAACCTAGGGTTTGTTGGAGGAAGAAGATGAAATGGACCGGAGGATCACTGGACACCCCGATGGCGCGTGATGGCGTTTTTAATTTACGATTGACCTCTAGTTGGTGCCAAAATTTTTGTACCATCGGTGCGGAGGTCCCGATAAAATTACCGATGACAGGATTTAAATGACTATTTTCGCCTCCAGGACCAATTTGACCCAGTTTTTGGGTGATTTTGGAAAAATAAATTTTCTATTCATTCTTAGGTAGATTAATTGAGTATATGTATGAAATTTCATTGAAAAATAACATCATTTTATTTTTAGCTGTTTCGGATCGAAAAATAACGCAAGGTAGAGTTTCTCAATTCTAGAGTGATCGAAGCTTTTCAAATTCAATTTGAATTCATGTCTTATATTATTTATGAATTTTTATCATATTTTAAAACTTATGATTGGATTTTTGAATTTGGACTAAAAATCACGGATCCAAATTAGGGTTTTGAGTGTTGTAACACACAGTGATCCAAAACGATGGACTTGACTATATAAAATGAGGTACTAGAATCCTTTTAAACTAATTGTAAGTTTACATAGGTTGAGTGGCAACAAGGGTTTACGTTGTAGTTTGAGTTTATAGAAGGTACTCATTTAGTTTGTAAACTCATGAGTGGCCAGTTGGTCTTCGAACTTTGAGTGATAAAGTTAAGTTGTAGTGAATATGAAAAGTCACGAAACATATTCATTTGCATCAATTATTTATTTTTGAGTCAATACTCATTTGCATTCATCCATGCGTTAACTATTAGGGTTGGAGGCTGTTACCTTAGTTACACATAGGGATCGACCATAAAGCAAAGAAGGGTATCTATTAGCGGTGAAGTTGATGTTTACTGTTTCACAGTAATTGGAAATAAAATTATATTATATTTCAATTTTATTATCTTGTATGTGAGAAATCAATTTTGCCGAATTGATTTGAGTTGAGTTGCTTAAACTATGGATCAAATGTGTTTTTATGAAAATCTTGTGAATTGATTATTATCCACTATGTCGAGTTGTTGATAGCTTGTCATGACTTACATGTTTTTGATTTGTACATTGTGCAGTTGTTATGAGACAGATTGACAATGCTTAAATGTTGTAGATAGCCTGATATTGTTTATATGTTTTTGTTTGACACGTTGCTTATGTGAATATTTACTATTTTGATATATGAGGTTGAGTTGAGTTTCAGAGTGAGTTGAGTTCACTTTGGTTGTGATTTTGAGTTATGAGTATCTTTGGGGGTAGAATTATATTTGATCCATATTTTTGTTATGTTTTCTTTAATTATGATGTTCAGTACACTCAAGAAAATTATTGGCTTTAAGATGCTGAAGTCTAGAGTGAGGTCCACTACTGCACTAGTATGATAGAGATGGAGGAAAACTAAGAAAACTAATTTATGTACATATTGTACATGTTGTTTCCCTTCTTGTTTGTTGCAATGGGATGAATTCTTAATCTTTTGTTTTAGTACAAACAACATCGTTGTGCACTCTGTTATATAGTTTATCTGTTTTTAGTGTTATTAGGTGACATTTTTAATTTTAAATGCATTATTGCATTACAAACACATGTATTGCTACATGTTGAGTTACACTTCCATCTTTGGGAAACTAAAGAGCAGTGTTATAAGAATCGGACCGGACCGGCCGGTCGGACCGGTTCAACCGTGAACCGGGACCTTAGCCGGTCCAGTTAACTAATTAAACCGCATAAGAAAAGAAACCGGATAAAAATCGCCAAACCGGCCGATTTTTGGAGAAAACCGAGAAGCAGCCGATTTTTTTAAAACCGGGCAGTTTGAAGTCTATAAATCTACTTTTTTTATTTGGGTTTGGGCCAATTTGATTTTTCCCTAAATCACCGAAGGAGAAGGCAGAGAATGAGAAAAGCTCCTCTGTTCTTCGATCAGTGTTCTTCGTCTCACCATACAAGGCTCTTCGACCAGTGATCAGTGCTCTTCAATCAGTGATCAGTGATCTTTGTCTCTCTCTCCTTCAAGCTTAGCTAGATCTCCCTTGAAACCCATACAAGGCTGATCTCTTCAGTTGTAAGAGAAAATGCATTCTTCAATATTTCCTTCACAATATCAGCCGGTAGACCTTGAATATCAGCTATTGATGATCAACTTCACACACAAGCACAAAGAGAGAGAAGAGAGAGACTGAGAGTTGTGGTTAAAGATTAAAGAGTTGACGATTTGGATAATTCATTAGATCTAGGTCCAAAACCCAATAACATTAATTAATGGGAGAACAGTCTCTTGAGTTGTACTTTCATTATGCATATTATATGTATTTTAGACATTTTTTATATTTTTTAGTTAAAATATTATAGTTTATAATTATTATATATATATTTTTATTTTTTTATTATATAACCGGTCCGACCAGTTGACCTAGCGGTTGAACCAGTGAACCATTGACCCAGTCCCCTTGTCGGTTTGATGACTGGTCCGATTCTGATAACATTGCTAAAGAGGGTCTCTCAGGAGATGAAGTGTGACAGTTTTTGGTATCAGAGGTAGTGTCTATAGATTCTATAGACATATTAAAGTCTAGCGCTAGCAGTGGACCGTATGAAGTATGTTGGTGAGTCGGTAGAGTGGGTACGAGTTTTTAGTCGTGTTCTAATATGTCAAGTGATCACATGGTGCATATATGCATGTGTACCAATGGGTCTTTGGTCCAATAGTACTCTTTGCTTTGTGAAGACTTTTTCTTCTTGAGGTCAAGGGTTCAAGTCCCCTTCCCCTCCCCCCCAACATATATATATATATATATATCTATATGTTTGTACATATCATTTTATATAACTAGATTTGAATTCCAGATATAAAGCAATGAAACCAAATTACTACGTTGAGGAGGTAGACTCTGATATATCTGATTCAGTTGAGGGGTTAATTCGATCAAATCAAGAGGTCTATAGTGGATCTCATAGTGCAGTGGAACAATCTAATGCAAGGGTGAGAGAGACTAAAAATCTTGAGTAGGAATTAGTGATTGGTACTCAATTATAACATTTTATTGTGCTTCTTTTTGGACTAATTATACTTTGATGGAGTTTAAATGGTGATGTTTCAGGTGCTAAAGTGAGAAAAAGGGTTAAGAATTTCAAATACAACATTTAAGTTTAACTGCAGCACTTTAAGGAAAAAAGGTGGATAAGCTTGAGGACAGCATCACCGTTCGAACGGTGGTTAACGTTCGAACGCCCCTATGAACCAGGCAGATGAGACAAAGGCGTGTTGCAGACAGACCCTAGAGATTAAAGCCACGTTCGAACGCATCATCACGCTCAAACGCCATCCCACGTTCGAACGACACTGGAAGCATTGACATGATCAGATCGACTGAAATACATAGCGTGTGTTGACTTCCAAGCCAGAAGAAAGATCCTCAGGCACATGAACGCCATGATCAAACACAATTTTTGAATTATTTGAGGACCCTGACTGCTGCAGGGAGTTGGTGACCGACTCCGGACTCACAACGTTCAAACACAGATTATAGGGCAAAAACGACCTTCACGTTCGAACGGAAGGGACCGCTCGAACGTTCCCACTGACAGACAGTAAATTGTCAGATTCTTTGACTGCACTCCAGATCTTTTACCTTGATTCGTCCAGCAATGTTCTTTCACCCCTCCCTTGCTCTTCCCTGCCTATAAATATCCCTTTTTGGGAGCTTTGAGGGAGACTTTTGGAGAGGAGACATCAAGATCTCTTCTCTTGAAGAATAGATAGTCTCTATGTGTAGTGTTTCATTTTAATTCAAGTATTCTACATTCTAGTTCTTTTAATTCAAGTCTTTACATTTTAGCTCTTTTAATTCAAGTCTTTATTATAGTTGGGAAGTTCAATTCCCTACTTGTCTTCATCTTTATAGTTGGAAAGTTTAATTCCCTATTTGTATTGTTAAGTTCATGCACTTTATGTTCTTGTCTTTACATTAATGTTCTTACTTTCTAGCTTTAGTTTACTTTCTTTCACTTCCATTGCTTGAGTATCTTCTTCTTAGAGGAGTAAAACTCTTCCATTTTTCTAGAGCTTTACCAAAGCTAAGAAGAGTGGAACGTGATTCACTCATTCTTCGTCGAAGATCAACCTCGGAGTTCCTCTACTTGGAGGGATGAGTACCATTCACTTTTCTAGCTTTACCCAAGCCATGAAGAGTGAGTAGTCCTCATTCACTCTTTAGGGAGAGGTGATGAATACATAATGAACATCCGGATGTTATACTTGTGCATTTTCTTTCATACTTCAATGCTTTATTTACTTGATTATTGGGAAATTGGATGCGTAAAGCAAAACTAGGGTACTTTGCATAACCAAAGGATAATTCTATGATCCAGATGACTCCTACATAAAAAGATCCGTTGGTTCAAGGCAAGCATCCTAGTTAAAGTATTTTGTGTAACCTATGGGTATTCCTATGGTAAATGAATGACTCCTGCTAGAAAGATCCATAGTGTGAGACAAATACTCCAGGCTAAAACTTCATGACTACTCTTCCAATCTCCACCACCATTGCACTTTATGAAAAGGATGGAGCTTTAACCTAATCCATCCTTACCTTCCGATTAACTTACTGTTGACACGGGAGTTAATTGAGTTATAAAGCACAAGTGTAATACACCGGATAATTCATTACATATTCTGAACTTCGAACTAAAGAGTGACTTTAATTTCATTTGAATCTTATATTTTGTCTAGAAAAACTCTCTTGAAAAGAATTCCGTATTCTATTCAAGAAAACTCTCACGTCTCACAAAATCTCAAAAATGTTACAATCAATTGGTCTTCATCACTACCCACTTTAAAACACTAGGCAACAAAATTCCATGTGGATTCGACTCTGGACTCAAACCGGATTTTTACTACAACTTGACCGCCTGCACTTGGGTGTACACATTTCGGATCAAGTCAAGTTTTTGTCGCCGTTGCTGGAGAATATTTGGTAAAAATGTTGAAAAGGTAAAAAGTGTTGAAAAGGTAAAAAGTGGTATGACTTTTCCTTTCTGTATATATTCTTGGTTGCTGTAAATAATTTATTTCTTTTTATTTTATTTTATGTCTAAGGACGCTCCTAACCATAACAATTTTCCAGGAGAATCTTCTGGGTCTGTGAACCAATCTGAACCAAATTCACCTAGATCAATAGCAGACTCATGTGAGAGTAACATGACAAATAATGATAGAAATGGAGACGTGCCTCCACGGGAGGAAGAAGTGCCTAACACTCGAACTTTGAGGGATTACTTGAATCCCACAAGAAATAGTGCACCCTCGTGTTTTGTATTCCCTCCAGATACTCCCCCCTTTACTGTAAAGCCAGAGATAGCTCAGTTACTACCTGAATTTCATGGATTAGAGACAGAGAATCCGTACTTGCATATGAAAGATTTTGAGGAAGTGTGTGGAACATTCCAAGATAATTCTAAACTGGCCAAGATGAAACTTTTTCCTTTCTCTGTAAAGGATAAAGCTAAACAATGGCTAAATTCTTTAAAAGCTTCTTCCATGCCTAACTGCCAAGCCTTCCAAAATGAATTTTTCAAAAAAAAATTTCCCTTACATAGGACCAATACACTCAAAAGGAAAATCATGATTTTTTCGGTCAAAGAAGGAGAAACTTTTTATCAAAGTTGGGAGAGATTCAAAGAACTACTCCAAGCCTGCCCTCATCACTCTTTTAAAAATTGGACCTTAGTAGGATTTTTCTATGATTCGTTGCCATCTAGACTGCGTCAATTTGTTGAAATGATGGCACAAGGAGAATTTATGAGTAAAAGTCCGGAGGAGGCATTCAATTTCTTTGACACCATATCTGATAGTTCTCAGATGTAGGACTCAGCCTCCCCGACCACTATCGAATCCAAACCATCCACTTCCCAATGGGGAAATTATGTCTTGAAAGAAGATGATGACTTGAGAGCAAAAATTTCCACCTTGTCTCGAAAGCTTGAAGCTTTATAGATGAAAAAAATTCATCAGGTAGATATCATCCTTCCCACAGAACAAGTATGTGGAATCTGTGCATTGAGAAGACATCCTACTGGGGACTGTCCTACTATCCATGCATTCAAAGAAGTCTTGTTGGAACAAACAAATGCAATCTCCAATTTTAACAAGCGTTACTCCAACCCATACTCTGAAACATACAATCCAAGGTGGCGAAACCACCCAAATTTCAGTTGGAGGAGCACACAACCAATTCCCATGAATCAACCTCAAAATCCACAGCCACCACCTCAGGGATCTCCTGCATATCAACCATACCGACCACCATACAAAAGGAACCTTGAAAATACACTGAACCAGTTCATGCAAACCCAACTGAACTTTAATACCTATTCCACTCAGTCCTTCACTGATTTCAAATCACAAACCACTCAATCCTTCGAAGATCTCAAAAGCCACATTCAAAAGTTGACTCAATCCATGGTTACACATGAGAAAGGCAAATTTTCTGCCCAACCAAAACCTTCACAGGATCAAGCTCAAGCTATCACCACACTGAGAAGTGGTAAGATAATTGACAAGACCGTAATAGACATGTTATTTCTAAAACCAAGACCGGAGTCAATACCAATCAACTCATCAGTTGAGTTTGAAAAAGAACCTGAAATTAAAGAAGATCCTGAGCCAATAATTGAGCAAGAACCAGAACAATCAAAGGAAGAAGAACCCTCATGTTCTATTTCTGCTCCTTTCCCTCATAGACTCAAACAAAAACAGAAGGTGAATAACCAAGCTGAAATTTACGAGCTCTTCAAGCAAGTAAAAATCAACATCTCACTTATGGATGCAATCCAACAGGTTTCATCTTATGCCAAGTTTCTCAAAGACTTGTGCACAGTCAAGAGAAGCCAGAATGTCCAAAAAAGAGCATTTTTGATAGAACAAGCCAGTGCCCTGCTTCAGTGCAAAACCCGTCCAAAATTCAAGGACCCTGGATGTCCAACTGTTTCTTTTGTCATCAGAGGCTTCAAAATTGAACAAGCACTTCTAGATCTAGGAGCCAATGTCAATCTATTGCCCTATTCTATTTACCAGCAATTGGGCCTGGAAAAACTGAAACCCACAAGTATTTCATTTTAGTTGGCCGATAGATCTGTCAAAATCCCTAGGGGTATTGTAGAAGATGTACTTGTCCAAGTGGATAATTTTGTCTTTCCTGTGGACTTCATTGTTCTAGATACTCAGCCAACATTACATCCAGATGATCAAATTTTCATTATTCTTGGTCCACTTTTCCTAGCAACGTCTAATGCACTGATCAATTGCAGGAATGGAGCAATGAAAATAACTTTTGGGAATAAGACTCTTGAGCTGAATATTTTCAAGATTACCAAACATCCCGGTGAGAATGAAGAGGAAGGGGAAGTAAACCTCATTGAATCATTAATCCATGAACATCTGAGTGACACATTGTGTGAAAATCTGACTGAAACATCTCTGATAGATCCCGACTCATCTGAGTCACATCCACAAAGCTGCCATACTCATATTGTTGAGAAATGGACACCCAGATTCGAGGAACTATCATCAAATAGCACAAATCCAATCTCATCAAGTGATATGCCACCAAAGCCTGAATTGAAACCTCTCCCATGTGATCTCAAATATTCATTCTTAGGGGAGGACGAATCATACCTAGTGGTAATTTCATCTAAGCTAACAATCTTGCAAGAGTCTAAACTAATCACAATTCTTGAAAAATATCAAAAAACCATTGGATGGACCATCGCTGACTTGAAAGATATAAGTCCATTAATCTGCAATCATGCTATATATCTTGAAGAGGACTCAAAACCTTTTCGTCAAATGCAGCAACAGCTGAATCCACATATGAAAGGAAGTTGTGAGAACTGAGGTGCTCAAACTCTTAGATGCAGGAATTATCTTTCCCATCTCCGATAGCAAATGGGTAAGTCCAACTCAAGTTGTGCCCTAAAAGTCTGGAGTCATAGTGGTAAAAAATGATGCAAATGAATTAGTGCCAACTCGAGTCGTCACTGGATAGCGAATGTGTATTGACTATCGAAAACTCAATTTGGTGACTAGGAAAGACCATTTTCCCTTCCTTTTCTTGATCAGGTTCTAGAAATAATTGCAGGTCATGAATTTTATTGCTTCCTGGATGGATATTCTGGATATAATCAAATTGAGATTGTCTTAGATGTTAAAAAAAAATACATTCACATGCCCCTTTGGCACGTTTGCATTCAAAAGAATGTCATTTGGACTTTGTAACGCTCCTGTAACATTCCAGAGATGCATGTTAAGGTTATTCAGTAACATGGTTGAGAAATTCTTGGAAGTCTTCATGGATGATTTTTTCGTATATGGTGACTCTTTTGACTTATGTTTGGCTAATTTAGAAAAATTTCTGATAAGGTGTGAGGAAGCCAATCTAGTGCTTAACTTGGAAAAATGCCATTTTATGGTAACACAAGGCATTGTCCTAGGCCATATTGTGTCGTCTGAGGGCATGAAGGTTGATAAGGCCAAAATAAATTTAATTAAAAATTTGCCTGCCCCTAAGACTGCATTAAAGATTTCAGTACCATTGTCAAACCAATGTGTCATCTTTTAAGCCAAGATACAATCTTTGATTGGAATGTGCATGCCATAAAGCCTTTGACAAATTGAAAGGCATGTTAATCTCCGCCCCAATAATGCAACCACCTGACTGGAACTAACCCTTTGAGCTAATGTGTGATGCAAGTGATTTTATTTTCGGTGTTGTGTTGGGACAAAGAAAGGATAAGAAACCACATGTAATCTACTGTGCAAGTAAAACTTTGAATGATGCTCAAATGAATTATTCAACAACTAAAAAGGAATTACTTGCTGTAGTGTTTACTTTGGAAAAATTTCGTTCTTATCTTGTTGGATCTTCTGTTACTGTATTCACTGACTATGCAGCCCTAAAATTTTTACTCACAAAGAAGGATGCCAAACCAAGACTTTTAAGATGGATACTCTTACTCCAAGAGTTTGATCTTGTCATTAAGGATAAAAAAAGGCGTTAAAAATGTGGTGGTAGACCATCTGTCCAGACTAACCTATGAATTTCATGAGGATGGACTGCCAATCAATGAGAAATTCCTGGATGAACAACTGTTCATGATTAATGAGACCCCATGGTACGCAGATATTGCTAATTTCTTTGCCATTGGAACACTCCCTCCATCATTCACTCCCATGGATAAAAAAAAAAATTTGAGGGAGGTTCGTAATTTCCTTTGGGAAGATCCATACGTATTCAAATACTGTAAGGACCAGATCATAAGATGTTACATCCCAGCTCATGAAAACAAACAGGTGATATCATTTTGTCACTCTGAAGCATGTGGAGGCCATTTCTCATCAAAGAAAACCACTGCAAAATTTTTACAGTGTGAATTTTATTGGCCCACACTTTTTAAAGATGTCCATACATTTTGCTTAACATGTGATAGATGCCAAAGATTGGGAAGCATTTCAAAAAGAAACATGATGCTCTTAAATCCTATTCTGGTGATTGAAATTTTTGACTGTTGGGACATCGATTTTATGGGACCATTTCCCCCTTTCTTTGGCTATCTATACATTTTAGTGGCAGTAGATTATGTTTCCAAATGGGTTGAGGCAATTCCATGTCGACATAATGATCACCAAACAGTGATCAAGTTTTTTAAAGAAAACATTCTGTCCCAGTTTGGAATTCCTAAGGCAATCATAAGTGATGAGGGTGATCATTTTTGCAATCGTCCTTTTTGGAATTTGATGAAAAAATATTTGATTTTTTACAAAATTGCAACCTCTTATCACCCACAGACTAGTGGGCAGGCAAAATTAGCTAATCGAAAAATTAAATTAATTTTAGAAAAAATGGTGAATCCAGATCGCAAAGATTGGTCATCAAAACTAACCGATGCACTCTGGGCATACCGCACTGCTTTCAAAACAATTTTGGACATGTCGTCCTACCGATTAGTTTATGAAAAGCCATGTCACCTACCTATAGAATTGGAACATAGGGCATATTGGGCCATTAAAGCAATGAATTTTGACCTAGACAAAGCTGGACTATCAAGAAAACTTCAGATAAATGAGTTGGAGGAATTGAGAAATGAAGCATATGAAAATGCTAAAATTGCTAAAACCAGGATGAAAATTTTTCATGACAAAAACATTGTGCGGAAGTCTTTTGAACCATCTCAAAAAGTCCTGTTGTTTAATTCAAGACTCCGCCTTTTCCCTGGTAAGTTAAAATCAAGATAGACAGGGCCATACATTGTTAAAAAAAGTATTTGAAAATGAAGCAGTGGAAGTGGAGAACCCGTCTAATGGCAATATCTTTACTGTCAATGGTCAGAGGTTGAAACCATTTTTGGAGAATTTTGTTAAAAATGTGAAAATCATTACTTTAATGGAACCAGAATGTGACTCCGAGAATCATACCTGCCGACACTTGAAAGAGTCAAATTAGGTAAAAATCTGGCCCAAGGAGACATCATTATGATACCTCCCAGCCTATCGTCGTTGGCACCCCCTATCTTTTCCCCACCTGTCACTATTAGCCCAACACCCCGCCTATTTCTTCACTCCTCTTCTCCACTGTCTTTTGCCATCCTCGTTTCACTTTCTTTCTTTTTCGTTTTCTGATAGTTTTTGGATTTCTTCGCCTTCAACTTCTTTCCTGTTTTTCTGTAAATTTGACCATACCCAAGCGAAACCATGTCCATGTATGCTGAAGATCAGACCTCCATTGCCATAATTTACATTGTGTTACTCTACTTTTGTATGGGTATTCTGATGTTATTCGCAATCACACACAAGGGTTACAAACCCAACTTTGATTCTGATCTGCACAAAGAGGATTAATGGTTGCATTTTAGTTTGTAGGGTTTGGCAAATGAACTGATCTGTACCTTTCAGCTTCATCTCCAAGATCTTCAACTGGTAAATTCGAAACATTGAGGACAATGTTCAGTTTAGGTTGGGGGGTGAGAACAAAAGTTCATATTTTGTCTGTCTGATTTTTTTTTTAATTTTTCCTTGTTTCTGCTATTGTTGTTAATGATCATGTCTGTGAGTCAGTATAATTTGTCTTTGTGACTGACAGACGTAAAAGAACCAGATAGTGAGTCTTAAAGTGTAGGAAGTATGGATGTTAAAATTTTTTGGTTTAATCTAGGAGTTTTACGCACTTTTCCATCAGATGTGCACAATGTGATCATGAGAAAAATAAGACTGGTAAAGAAAAATAAAATCCGAGAGCAGCAAGCAAAACCCCTCTGTGACAGAAGCACTTTTGCTAAACGCCGACGTGCCAAGAGACTTGGTGCTTGTAAACAGTGTGGCCGAGTATTTCATGATAAAAGATACAATCAGTGCTCTGAATCGATTTTTGGTCGCACACTCGATCGATTAGACTGGATAGTGAATGGGCAGAATAAGGATTATCCTGACACACCATCCTATTCCGGTGTTATGCTTAACCAGTTTGTGCGACAAGAGATTAGGAGAGTCACTGGTAGTTCAAGCTACATAGAGGATGACTCAGATTAAGATTGTTTTCCGATAAGCTGTGGAATGATTGTGTGTTGGGGAATGAAAGCCAATGGTCTGAATTTTGAAAAAAAAAAAAAATTTAGTACATATTTTTCTGCTGTTTGATTTCTACTTTGAACATATGGGCCGAGTAAGGAATGTCCCAAAAACACCAACCTCAAGTATGGGTGGGGATTTATCCTGAGACGCCATGAATTTTTGTTTTGAATTTGTGATGTGTTCTCTGATTGTGTATAGTGTAACAGAAAATTTTAATTTTTATCTACCGTTCGAACGTTGGTTCCGTTCGAACACCTTCTGCTCGCAGTACTTTGTCTTGGATGTATTCTCTGATGAAAACACTGTGGAAAACGCAAAGTACTGGGAGCAACACATTTGAGTTTTTGTTTAAACGTTCGAACGTTGAGTACCGTTCAAACGCATGATGCTTACAGTACTTTTTTGACTGATGAATTCTCTAATGAAAACACTGTAGAAAATCCAATGTACTGGGAGCAACACCTTTGATTGTTTGGTTAACCATTCGAACGTTGAGTTCCGTTCGAACGATATGACGCAAACTATAAAAGCCTAATCGTCTTTTTCATTTCAGAAACCCCCAAATCATTATGAAATTCTCCAACCCTAGGGCTCGAGCTGATGATGGCGATGCATGAGAAAGAGTCCCTTCTTTGGTTTGTTTTTGTGTGGTGATTTTTCTGCAACCATGAAGGATGTGTTTGTTTTTTGTGAATAGTTGCTTCTTTTGTTGTCTAGTTTGTGGGATATCTTCAAAATTTTTGTCGTAGATCACTTTTTGTGGATGAATTGAACTATCAATGCTAATGATGTGAATGATCATATTTTATGGAATGCATGGTTTGATTTATCACTTTTATTATGTTTAAATGCATATGTAGAATAATATTGTGAACTAACAAATTTTGAAACAGAGATGGATGTTTCAATTGTTGTCATAGTGTCTAACTTACATGATCATTTTGACACCTATCTGGGCAATCTCAACTTTGAACTACATTTCTTGATAAATGGTGTTTTCTCTATGCTTAAATTGTCAAATGTGCAGTAATGTTTGTCATTTTTAGAAGGAGCAAAGGTGATCAAACTCGAAAATGGAATTAGTATATAACTGATATTCCTCAAAACACTCAACATAACCAGTGGAGATGACAAAGAAACCATGGTAAGTTTTGACCCTTCTGATGCTTTTCAGAGGATACTAACATTTACTCGCAGAAAGATTGTTTCACATTCTATTTTCCCATGATCTCATTAACTTTGCCCTGATTGATGCAACTAAAGTGATTTATTTTCATAACTCACAGGAACATTTGCGTACACATACATACACACCTACTTGAGAAAGGACCTTAGGCCATCTTTGAATCAACTTTGAGCCTCAACTTTGAGCCTCATCTTTGAAATCAAAACTATCAATGGTGAGTGATAAGCGGAATGTTTGTTATATATCAACTCTTGTTTTGAGAATGATCATCCCATTCCTAAGGAAATTTCAAATGCTAATGTGACAAGTGCTAAATTTTTGCATAGAATTAATACCACTAGAAAAGAAATGTGGGGAATAAGTCAAGATTGAGGGATGGGTGTCTCAGTAATCATGTTGGTGATTCACTTGAATCAACAATTTTACATGCACATCTGTCCTACCGAAGTTTGTGGGTAGCTTCATTGAAAACCCTCACGAGACACCACTCGTCCACTAGGGTAAACCTAGGTGTTTAACGGTTTGTTGCATAAGCTAAATGCAACCGGATAACCTACGAAAAAGGTATTAGAGATAGATTTGTTTCATTATTGTATTACTAGGGACTAGCAATATCTAGGTTGGGGGGTGTGATTGGTACTCAATTATAACATTTTATTGTGCTTCTTTTGGACTAATTATACTTTGATGGAGTTTAAATGGTGATGTTTCAGGTGCTAAAATGAGAAAAAGGGTTAAGGATTTCAAATACAACATTTAAGTGTAACTGCAGCACTTTAAGGAAAAAAGGTGGATAAGCTTGAGGACAGTATCACCGTTCGAATGATGGTTAACATTCGAACGCCCCTATAAACCAGGCAGATGAGACAAAGATGTGTTGCAGACAGACCTTGGAGATTAAAGCCACGTTCGAACGCATCATCACGTTCGAATGCCATCCCACGTTCGAATGATACTGGAAGCACTGACATGATCAGATTGACTGAAATACATAGCGTGTGTTGACTTCCAAGCCAGAAGAAAGATCCTCAGGCACATGAACGCCATGATCAAACATAATTTCTGAATTTTTTGAGGGCCCTGACTGCTGCAGGGAGTTGGTGAACGAATCCGGACTCACAACGTTCAAACACAAATTATAGGGCAAAAACGACCTTCACGTTCGAACGGAAGGGATCGTTCGAACGTTCCCACTGACAGACTGTAAATTGCCTGATTCTTTGACTGCACTCCAGATCTTTTACCTTGATTCGTCCATCACTGTTCTCTCACCCCTCCCTTGCTCTTCCCTGCCTATAAATACTCCCTTTTTGGGAGCTTTGAGGGAGACTTTTGGGGAGGAGATATCAAGATCTCTTCTCTTGAAGAATAGATAGTCTCTATGTGTAGTGTTTCATTTTAATTCAAGTATTCTACATTCTAGTTCTTTTAATTCAAGTCTTTACATTCTAGCTCTTTTAATTCAAGTCTTTATTATAGTTGGGAAGTTTAATTCCCTACTTGTCTTCATCTTTATAGTTGGGAAGTTTAATTCCCTACTTGTATTGTTAAATTCATACACTTTATGTTCTTGTCTTTACATTAATGTTCTTACTTTCTAGCTTTAGTTTACTTTCTTTCACTTCCATTGCTTCAGTATCTTCATCTTAGAGGAGTGAAACTCTTCCACTTTTCTAAAGCTTTACCAAAGCTAAGAAGAGTGGAACGTGATTCACTCATTCTTCGTCGAAGATCAACCTCGGAGTTCCTCTACTTGGAGGGATGAGTATCATTCACTTTTCTAGCTTTACCCAAGCCATGAAGAGTGAGTAGTCCTCATTCACTCTTTAGGGAGAGGTGATGAATACGTAATGAACATCCGGATTTTATACTTGTGCATTTTCTTTCATACTTCAATGCTTTATTTACTTGATTATTGGAAAATTGGATGCGTAAAGCAAAACTAGGGTACTTTGCATAACCAAATGATAATTCTATGATCCGAATGACTCCTACATAGAAAGATCCATTGGTTCAAGGCTAGCATCCTAGTTAAAGTATTTTGTGTAACCTATGGGTATTCCTATGGTAAATGGATGACTCCTGCTAGAAAGATCCATAGTGTGAGACAAATACTCCAGGCTAAAACTTCATGACTACTCTTTCAATCTCCACCACCATTGCACTTTATGAAAAGGATGGAGCTTTAACCCAGTCCATCCTTACCTTCCGATTAACTTACTGTTGACACGGGAGTTAATTGAGTTATAAAGCAAGTGTAATACACCGGATAATTCATTACATATTTTGAATTTCGAACTAAAGAGTGACTTTAATTTCATTTGAATCTTATTTTTTGTCTAAAAAAACTCTCTTGAAAAGAATTCCGTATTCTATTCAAGAAAACTCTCACATCTCACAAAATCTTTAAAAGGTTACAATCAATTGGTCTTCATCACTGCCCACTTTGAAACACTAGACAACAAAATTCCCTGTGGATTATTACTACAACTTGACCGCCTGTACTTGGGTGTACACATTTCGGATCAAGTCAATTAGCACATGCTAAAAGGACAAGGTCCCATATATCATTATTCGAACTTTTTAAGAAACTTGGGCCACCAAGTTTTGTGGAGTCAATAAACCCAACTAAGGTAGAAAACTGGAAAAAAGCTATGATACATATCTTTGATATTATGCATCCAAAGGTTTGAACAAAGAATATGCTTTAAATTGGTGGGAGGATACAAAGAGATTGATGACTACCACGAGACAAGGAGCTCAGGATGTAACTACAATAAAGGTTACTTGAGCTATGTTTAAGAAAGCATTTGATTAACAATATTTTTCACAGTCATACTGATATGAGAAAGAGCAAGAATTCATGGAGTTATCACAACGGAAGATGTCCGTAGCTGAGTGTCAATATAAATTCTCAGCATTGTCTCATTTTGCATTGGATATGATAAGGACTAAAGAATCCAAATCTAGAATATTTCAAAAGGGACTAGAGCATTCTATACATTTTCCACTGACAACTTATCATGCAATTGAGCTAGTAAATATGACAAGACATGTGGAAAAAAAAGTGAATGAGAAATTTGAAAATGATGGGAAGGAGAAACAAAGCCAAGAGGAAAGTCATAAGAAAGCTAGATACGAGATGGGATAGGCTAGTAAATATATGGGTAGTTTTTATATGAACAGTCAAAGGATGCAACCTTTTAGAAGCCAAAATATAAATTGAGCTGGGAGAACAATTTCAGGGAAGAGACAGAGTCCATCTGGACAAAGATTCAGCAACCACTCTAATAGAGGATCTTCAAGTGAGTGAAGTGGACATGCCACTTGTTATCGATGTGGGGCGATAGGTAATTTTATTAAAGATTGCCCATAGCCAGATCGAGGTATTGTGTGTTTCAAATGTGGTGAACCTGGACATATAGCTTCTCAGTGCCAAGGAGGATCTGCATCTATTTCATCTTCAGTTGGTAGTGTGAGGACTAGTGGTAATGTTTCTTCCGGTATTCATGAGCATGGGAGAGGAGCAACAAACAAGTATAATGCTCCAGGGAGTGTATTTGCTATGACCCGCCAGGATGATCAAGCCACTCCTGAGGTTATTATAGGTACACTCTCTATCTCCGGTAAAGACGCATGTATCCTGATAGATCCAAGATCCACACATTCATTTGTATCATGTGCATTGAGCATACATTTGGACCGACCCTTGACATTTTTGGATACTTGTTTAGCTATTTCTACTTCAGTAGGAGAGAAAGCGACCGTGGAGAACGTATACAAGAGTTGTGTGTTACATGTGGGTGATAGAGATTTATATGTTGATCTTGTACCTCTTAATATTCGAGCTTTTGATATTATTTTAGGGATGGATTGGTTATCAACATATCATGCTACTATAGACTATTTTAGGAAAGATATGATATTTAAGCTACCAAATGAAACAAGATTTAGATTTTCTAGTGATAAAAAAGTGACCCCTACGTGTCTAATTTTGGGTATGAAAGCTAAGAAATTATTAAGGCAGGGTTGTTAAGGATATCTTGCTTATGTATTGGACACCAAGAAAGAAGAGGTACAACTTAAGGATATTGTAGTGGTTCAGGAATTTTCAGATGTATTTCCAGAGGAGTTACTTGGACTACCACCAGAGAGAGAAGTGGATTTTACCATTGAACTAGTCCCTAGAAATTCACCAATATACATTACTCCATATCGCATGACTCCTGCTGAGTTAAAAGAATTGAAGATAGAGTTACAAGATTTGTTAGATCGAGAATTTATTCGGCCTAGTGTTTCACCATGGAGTGCTCATGTTTTATTTGTGAAGAAAAAGGATGAGACTTTAAGATTATGTATTGATTACCACCAACTTAATAAGGTAACAATACTCAACAAATATCCCTTACCTCTTATTAATGATTTATTTGATCAGTTGCAAGGTGCTAGAATATTTAGCAAGATTTTAGGGCAGGTTATCATCAGCTAAAGGTAAGGAGTAGCGATGTTTAAAAGACAACTTTTTGGACTAGGTACGGTCATTTTGAATTTCTACAGATGCCATTTGGTTTGACTAATGCGCCAACTGACTTTATGGATTTAATGAATCAGGTTTCAGCCTTACCTAGATTCATTCGCCATTGTGTTTATTAATGATATCCTTGTGTATTCTTGTAGCAAGGAAGAACATGAACAACATTTGAGGATTGTGCTACAGACTCTATAAGAAAACCAATTGCATGCTAACTTAAATAAATGTGATTTTTGGTTGGATTGAGTTGTATTTTTGGGATATATAATTTCAGATAATGGTATTTTTGTGGATCCCAAAAAAGTGGAGGCAGTGGTAAAGTGGGAGAGACTAACTACGATAACGAAGATTTGCAGTTTCTTAGGTCTTGCTGGATATTATCGTATATTTGTACAAGGATTTTTAGTATTAGCAGCACCTTTGACACAATTGACTAGAAAATATGTAAAATTTGACTAGAATGATGCGTGTAAACACAGTTTCCAAGAGTTAAAGCAGAAATTAATGTTAGCACCAGTTCTAACTATACCATCAGGTAGTGGTGGATTTGTGATATATAGTGATGCCTCTCATCAAACATTGGTTTTTGTATTAATGCAGCATGGTAGGGTGATTGCATATGCCTCTAGATAATTAAAGAACCATGAAAAGAATTATCCTATTCTTGATTTGGAGTTGGCTGATATTGTTTTTCTTTAAAGCTTTGAAGACATTATTTATATGGCGAGACATGTGAGATTTTTATAGATCACTAAAGCTTAAAATATCTATTCACACAAAAGGAGTTGAATTTGAGGCAAAGGAGGTGGATGAAATTAATTAAAGATTATGATTGCTCGATACACTACAATCTATGGAAAGCTAACTTGGTGACTAATGTACTAAGCAGGAAATCATCGGTGAGATTGTCATACATTCAGTGTAACCGTGTGAATAATATTACTAAATTGAAAATGATGGGAGTGGCTATGGTATTAACTGATACTATGACGCCCCAAAATTCGGGGGTTCTTTTTAAAATTATTGATCACCAATCAACCCGTGGAAGTACCTGTGAATACCACTTAACCCAACACCACATCATCACATCCCCTTCCCCAGGATCGTAATCAATACAGAGCTTGGGCAGAGTCTCTCTTGCATCGAAGCACTCTAAAACTAATATCATGTACGCATATCAACCACTTAACCATTCCAAGGTCCATCTCCAACAATTTGGACTTAATGTTTGACCAATTCAATCACATAAATAAGAGGGTTCAAGATCTGAAGGCCTGGTAGAATTATAGAGGTACTGATACGTTAAGCCTTCTACATGCCAAGTCTTCCCATGTGCTAGGTACCGGTACCTAAGCCCATTGTCTGCTAGGTATCGATGCCTAAAAGTCGTGGTACTGGTACTTGAGCCCAATTTGTATAGAGGTACTGATACCTTAAGCCTTGGTACCAGTACATGAGCCCACTATAATCTAAGTACTAGTACCCGTAAGTCTAGGTACCGTTACTAGGGCCATCCAACGCGTGGTACCTGTACCTAATCACTTTTTTTTTACCGGTAAGTAGGCCAAGATTTTTCCCAAATCTTTCCAATCTTCAACCTTTAACTATCCAATCTCTTCCCATACACATTTATATATTCATATATACAAATTCTAGTCCATAAGAGTTCATTACATGACCCTTTGTACAATTTCACAACTTCAATTCAAATTACACATTTGATTAAAAAAATGTAATTTAAAAGCCACATGTCGGCTTTTTCATCAACAAGGGCCCATGTGAGGGCCGTCCATCAGTGCTTGTCCCGCACCTGAAATGTTGTTCGCGTAAACGGTGAGCCACGCTCAATAAGGTATCTCCTAAACAGGATACTCCACAACCCAAATGCATATAAAATGTTCGCATACCATTCTACAATCAATCAAACATCCATTCAAGAATATGGAATTCATAATGGATTTCACAATGTCATGCCATGTTATGAGAAGAAACTCACACATGTAATGCAACCCGAGCCTTCCTCGACTGCCATACCACATGCAATGCCATGCATATGCATCCGGTCATTCTAAGCCTCCGCCATTGATGTTGAACATCCAATGACCAATTTTTAAAATCTTAGGTCTTTCTTGGGGTACGTATTTATAGACTTCCACCAGTAGTTCCATGCACGCCACCACACATTACGGACTCAATACCAATGGAGTGCGTATCCAAAATTACCTGGTCTTGAACCCAAAAGAGAATCTAGTCATTCTTGCTAACCCCGACCCTTGTTTTCAATGCAACTCGTGTGACTTAATCGAACCTGGGTCCAACTTTTCTAAGCCCACATATCAACCCACCAAGGATGGTGTTTGATCAAAATATTCACACTCATGTCACATGACCACAATCTTGTGCGTATGCAAATGTAGTGTACACTTGCAGTTATCAAATCATGTTCAACATAGCTTGAGTATATTATGAATATATGTCATCTTAATCAACATTTCCCAATTATCAATTATATCATAAACATATAATCACAATTCATGATACTACCAAGCATGTTATCTAATTACCAAACATATAATCACTGAAGTCATTCTTAGGCATTTGATCAAACACCTACAAGGCACAAAATTATGTAAACAAATAGAAAGCCCAATTTATCACATTCCTTCATGAAATTACAAACAAGCAATTTCAACATACTCAATTCATGCTAGAATTGATATTATACGTTCTGGTACCATTTTTCATACTTTAGGTACACTTGGTGCATGTTAAACAAGAGATTTCATCTCTAATCATGCTACTCATTCCATACAACCCTAGGTTGAAAATAAATATAGTTAGGAGATAAATCCTACTTCTTGAAGTACAATACTGCACAATAAAAGCTTCAAAATACCCAAATCAAGCTTCGAGGACTTGATCCCAACAATCTCATTCTTGAGATTTTAGCAAAATCCATGATCTTTGGTACGTACTCGTATCTCTCGTCGTGTAGAACAACTTTTTTTCTTGGTCCTAACGTATTTGATGAACGGATAGCCCTATATCAAAGAAGAAAGGTTGGAGTTGTAAAATCCCGGTAAATTTAAACTTTTATGAATAAAGGGTAAAACGGTAATTTACTACTACAATACGGGTTACAAACCTGAGTTTTTTTAGAACTCGGATGACGAAATGGAACTCACCGTTAGATTCGTCTCGCGAAATTTAGTTAACATGTCAAATTTGGTTGAATTCTGAGATAGTCGAATTTTTTACGTAATACGAGGCGGTCGGACCCCAGGAGAACAAAATACAAATTGATTTGGAAAATTATGAGATTTTTAAAATAAATGAAGTCAATACAAATTAAAAAAATATTTTAAACTTGAACCGGAACAAAATTTAATCGTTTTGGGATGAAAACAGACTCGAAATTAAAAAGGGACGTGTGACCAATTGTGGGCCAAGTATTCTAAAAATATAAATAGGAAAAAAATCAGATTTTCCCCCATTGTTCAGCCATTGCTCAGCCGATAGAAAGAGGGAGAGAAAAGAGAGGGAAAAGAGAGAAAAGCTCACCTTCTCTCTACGATCTACGGGGATACGGAGCTCTATTCCACTCGGGCCAAGAACTAAGTTGGTCTCCTCGACGAAAGCTACACGTCTGCACCAAAAGCAAGGGCTTTCACCAAAGATGAGAAAACCAAAATTCTTGGAAGATCTTGGGATTGAGTTGGGTTGGTTTCTTGGGGCTTCTACAACTTGTTTCATGCTTCAAGTGGTAGGGGATTCTCCTACTTAGGTTTATTCACCACTCTAAATGTTATGATAAAATGTGTAGGTTAATATAGATATATATATGACTTGCCTATGGAAGTGATTTGGTGAAATGGGTATTGAAATTAGGTAGAATATATTCTATCCTGAAATGGGTATGTAAAAATTGCTCAATGTAATTTCTTGAATTATGTGAACTGTGGGCATGTTATGTGTTTACATAATGTCTTGATTTGAAAGTATGTTATTGCTTAATATGAGATAACATGCTTGGACTTGAGTTTTGGATAAAATGTTGATAAATGCATATTGGTTTATTGACATTGTGAGACATGAGAATTATATGTCTTTGATGTAATTTATCATGGGTTATGTGAATTGGATTTGGAATAGTTCATATAGCACACTTAACATATTTAACATCATATTGTAGTTGCAATGAGACATTGCATTGCATATGCACAGAAACATCGCGATTGAGTCGGTGTGAGTGCATGGTGTAGTCGACACCACACTTGGTGGATGACCAGTGGGCTCAAGTGATCTAGGTTGATGACTTGGACGATTCGCACGGTTTGCATGGTGTTGAGGGCCAGGGTTAGCAAGAAGGGCTAAAAGATCCCTCGTGAGTAAGGTCTGGTGATTTGGATTCGCACTTCCGTTGGTATTAGTCCATAAAGTGTGTCGGTGTACGCGGGACTATTGGTGGAAGTCCATAAATCCCTTGTCGGCTGGGTACCGTAGGTGTAAGTCCATAAATACTCACTCCATACAAGACCCCAGATTGATAATGTCATTTAATGTGTAACCTAAATGACGGAATCATACAAATGAGAAATTGCATGTGTTGGCGAGCCAGGAAGGGCTTTGTATGTGTCGAAGAGCCGGGAAAAGCTCGAGTTGGTTGCTGAGAGTGAGTCTCATCTCATTCCATAGCATTGCATTGTAAATTTCCAACATTGATAGCACATTTATGTTTGGAATGTATGAATGGTGAATTAGCTGCATATGTGCATTTCATGTGCATTCGGGTTGGGGAGTAGCCTATTTAGGGAATACTCTATTGAGCGTGGCTCGCCCTTTATGGAAAAATATTTCAAGTGCGGGTTTTGCATCGGTGGATGGTTCTCACTTTGAGCCTCATGGATGAAGAAGCCGGAATGTGGCTTATTTTGGGTAAATTATAAAGAAATTTGTAAAATTACAATGAATGTTTATTTGGGCATTTAATTAAATGAAATCACATGCTAATGTTGTAATAGATCTTATAAAAACCATGTTGCATGTCCAAATATATGTTTTTAAGAGTTTGGGTTTATTTTAGAAAGGTTTGGAATGAATGGGAAATGAAAAACAAGTGAAGTAGGCAAATTTGGGCAGGACCTACCGGTAGGAACTACCGATAGTTAACAGGTAAACTGGTGCCTTTTGGGCATGAACTACCGGTAGCTCATGGTCTAGAGGGTAACAGTTACCGGTAGTCAACCGATAGTTGTGGTCCAGAGGGTAACAGCTATCGGTAGTTGTGACCAAGAAGGTAACAGCTACCAGTAGTCAACCGGTAGTCGTGGCCTAGAAGAAAATAGCTACCAGTAGTCAACTGGCAGCGTTTATATATATATATATATATATTTAAAGGGACCCGATCTACTGGTAGCTGTTACGCACCTACTAGTAGTCAGTCCAAAAATCTGAAATTTTATAATTGTTGTGACAAGCTTTGGGCTTTGAATTTCCTTCCTTTTAATGACCAATTGGACCCTAATGGAGTATGAATCATGGTGTTTTGGGACTTGGATTGAATTAAACAAATGTTGGAATCCGAGTTACATCGTAGTTTATGATCTTGATTAAGGGATGCTTTTGACGTGGTGTCGGGTTATGCGACATCTATGGGTATTTTTGTGAGTTGACGAGCTGTCAACAGTAAATTAATGACCCCCGAATTTTGGGGTGTCACAAGAGTTCCCTCGATTTTCTCTCTCTCTCTCTCTATCCGAAAATGGCCACGTAAAATGGGGACAAAAATCTGATTTTCTCCCCTATTGATACCCCATTTTGCTTGGCTCTCATTAAGCCACACATCTTGTATTTTCTGATTCAATTTTATCCCAAATCAATTAATTCTTGTCCTATTTTAAGTTCAATATATTTTATTTGAACTAAATTTAAACTATTACCTCCATCCTTAGAGGAGTCGTATGAGACAAAAGCTCCACGTACAGTTTTGAAGTCGAGCCTTTCCAACAATGGGGCCTATGGACCGATATTATGATTGGTTTAGGTAAGGCGGCCGACCTACTACAAAACTTCAAATAAGTTAGGCGCAAGTGCCGAACCCACAGCTAAAGCGGGACCGCACGAAAAATCATCAACAATCAGTAGTGCTGCTAGTTTTTGGAAAGGGAGGTAGTTGTGGCAATTCTTTCTCCACCTAAAGGTGAAGTAGTAGTAACGAGCCGGCAAGGGTCAGGGAGAAGAGGAGTTCAGTTCATAGAGAACGGTTTCATTCTAAGATTAATGCCCCCTTCTTTGTGTTTCGCAATTAAAATCCATTCGCATTTATTTTAGTCGTGTGACACTCGATCGCATTGTACAAGGTAAAAAATTCGACTGTCTCAAAATTCAACAAAAATTGGCTAGGTAACTAGATTAAGAGAAACAAATCCAACAGTGAGGTCCGTTTCATCATCTGAATTCTAAAAAAATTCAGGTTTTCAACCTGTACCATAAAAACTAATTACCATTTTACCCTTCACAATAAAATTTTAAATTTTCCAATATTTTATAGATACATATATTCCACTAGCTCAATTCAAAATCAGACTTGTGCTGGTGGATCATATCAAAGAATTACAACGTCAAGACCCACAACTAGAAAAGGTTATTCAACTGAAGTCTTGCAACTTCATCTCTGAGGAGAAGAGTACACCGTCAAAGTCTTTCTTCGGTATATTCAAACCATTTTTAAGTGATTCATTATAAAGAACAGTGAGAAGATCTACCAAAACCATAATCAAATCAAAGAACGGGAACCATGTCAATCTGACATTCACCTTCAACAAATTCACTAAAGCCATCATCAAATTAAATATTGAGAATCACGTTAATCTGGCCCTCGCCTTCATCAAACTCACCAAAGTCATCATTATATTGAAGATCAAGATTGACGCTGATAAAACCCTTATCTTCGCCAAATCCACCAAAGTCAACACTAAATCGAATAACAAGAAACACGCTTTTCAAGCTCTCATCTTGATCAAATTCATCAAAGTTAACACCAAATCAAAGATCGAGAAACACTCTGATCTGGCCCTCGCCATTATCAAATCCATTGAGAGTCAACGGATTATGCATGAGAAAAGCACATTAGAGAGAGTCAACACCACTCTATTAAATTAATTCAAACAAATCAAATGATTGTAATTTATCATTTTTTAGTGTTACTTTTACACAACAAAATTTTTGTTACACCCCCATTTATTCATAACAACCAGGGACACCAAAAGAAGTTAAGAAAAAATGAGCCAGAGGAACAAGTCCAAATCAAAATAAGCTAAAGAATTTTAGAATTCTTTGATGTGTGGGAAATGTGATGGCAGGAGACACGACAAGAGAAGTTGTAAGGTGGCTGTGAGATCTGAAAAAATGGCAACAACAAAGGTAGCACATGAAAACACTTTTGGAGTTTCAAAGGCATCAACAGAGGCAAGACATGGAGGCATTTTTGGAGCTATAGAGGCAATAACAAAGGTAAGACATTGAGGCACTTTTGGAGTTACAAAGGTAGGAACAGAGGAAGTGACAAGTGCAAATTCTACTAGTAAATTTCAAGGAGGGTATGCTTGCTTTATTTTCCTGTTGTTCCTAACTTACTAACATCTCCCTCAATGTATGTATGATGTATGAGTAAGAGAGGGAGGTGTCACTCTCCCTTGGGAAGATGTCAAAAGAAAGTGCAAGGAAAAAATGGAATGTAATGATGAAAATGTTGGATGTGAATGAACAAAAGTGTGTGCAGGCAAAAATGCTTCCTAAATGCAAGAAGACTTTTGCGGGTCGCATTTTACTTGGTGGTATTCCAAGGTCGTCTCCTCAGGGAAGGAGGTGCATCATCATAAAGGTGATTATTATTAAAGAAAAGTGTAAAATTATTTGTGTTTTGGAATTTGGTGGTGGTTTGTGTTGTGATAATGAGAATGAAAAATAAGTGTTAGCTAATCGAAGAGGTCACTCCAATGGGAATACCAATTCAACCCAAGTCATTCCTCCAATAGAGCATAGATGAATGATTGATTCGTTGGAAGCTAAGGATGAGGTGAAGTGATGATGTAAGTATAACCCGTGACAAGTCTACTGAATATCAAAGACTTACGATCTCATCTACCCTCTACTCAGTAAACTAAACCACCATACTCTGAGGGAAGGGAAGAAAAAGAGTTGAAATGGCATACCCAATAGGAGATCTCCTTTGGATTAGCCAACTAAAAGCTTAGCTACTCACGCTTGAAAGAGAAACAACAATGAAATGGGAAGACATTATGAAGAAATAACAATTAGAGCTAAGCATAAACAAAATGCACTAATATAAATTTGCGATAATTTATACACCACCTCTTGCTAAAGAATGAGTGAATCATGTTCCATCCTTCACGGCTTTGGTAAAGCTCTAGAAAAGTGAAAGAGTTTCACTCTTCTAAGGGAAGAAGGAAGCTCCAACTGTGGAAGTAAAAGAAAGCAATAATACAATAAAATAAAGAAATTATATAAAAGAAAACAATAACTACTTGGAGGGTATTCCACAACCAAGAGATGATAATACTATAAAAGAAAATAATAAGAAAGAAAGCAATAATACTTGAAGGATATTCCACAACCAAGAGATGATTATATCATAAAAGAAAACAATAATACAAAGAAAATAATAACAAGGAAAGCAATAACACTTGGAGGGTATTCCACAACCAAGAGAGATCTAGCAAGTATACAAAGAAAGTAATAACAACTTAGAGGGTATTCTAGAACCAAGACCTCTAGCAAAAATTAATTATTTTTAAAAGCCACAAAGGGGTGGTATTTATAGGCAACCAAAAGATGCCTTTTACAAACCCCAAGGGATAACAATCACAAGCCCTAAAGATGTCATTCACAAGCTTCCAAAAATTGTCATTCACAAGCTTTCAAAAGTTGTCATTCACAAGCTTCCAAAAGTTATCATTCACAAGCTTCCAAAAGATGACATTCATAATCCCCAAAGATGCCATTCACAAGCCCCAAAGATGTCATTTGGATTACTTTAATTTCTCTTTGTTTTGAGCTTTAATAATTGGCATCCTATAGTTTGTAGCTTTGATAAATAGCTCTCCAGTAATTTGTAACTTTGTCATAATTGGCTCCCCGGTAGTTTGTAGTTTTGACGTTGATTCACACTTTTTAGTGTATCTGAATTATATTATATTATACACCCAAGTATAAGTGGTTAAATTATAGTTTTTACGGTTTTAAGTACAAGTATCAATCCCACGAAGAGTTTTCAGTAATTTAGATTGTAAAAAAATAATAAAAAAAATATAAAGTTGTTGTTTGAAGTAGTGTGATGTTTGATAGCTTGCAATGTGAGCTTAGATTGATAACTTGTTTATTTAAATAAAAGAAATACGAAAATAAAGTGCAGAAATAATAAAGTGCGTAAGTAAAGCAGATTAATGACAGGAATTTAAAAGATACCCTTCAGTTTAGGGATCCATATGCTTCATATTGTTTAATTTCAAGAAATGCTACCTCACTACAATTAACCTCCATTTTACTGGAAAGTCAATTGGCAGGTCTGATGTATATAAATCATAACACAGTCGTTTCTTAGGCTAGCTGGTGGTAATAAATTATATCTCAGTAACTTAGGAAAGCTGGTTATATCCACATCAATTGATTAACTCAAGCAAACTAAAAGGACAAGCCATTCATGAGGAATACTTGTTATTCCCTTGATGTTATGATTGTAAGTGCATATATAATAAACCATAGCACAACTGCCTTTTAAGCTAACTGGTGGTAATATAGTATAACACAACAACTTCTTTGAAAAGCTGGTTATAGATGTGCCAAGTGACTAATTCAAGTGAACCAGAAGGTGAAGCCAATTCATGAGGAATACTTGAATTACCCAATAGGTCATCTGTGATATATATATATATATATATATATCAGTTAAACATCCTCAGCATTCCAGTAGAGGACAAGTCATACTGGTAGGAACGTCGTGGTTATTAGACTGTCGATATAGTTATAAATAAATTGAACAACCCTAATAATCCGTGAGGATTATTTAGGTTTTGTACCACACATCAGTAGAAAATTCTCAGCATGCCGATGGAGGACAAGCTATACCGGTAAGAACACCGTAGATTTTTAACTCACGGATCTTATGATATACTGATGACATAATTCCAAGCACATCACCGAAATTACATACATCACTGTATCACACATTAAGCATATACTACATATATAAATAAACATATAAATAAAACATCAGCATTTCCAAAACTTAACCAATATTATGCATATGTTTACCCTAGTTTGAAGGTTATAAAAGACTACTCACGCTCCATTGCTATAGACAAACAAGAAGTGCGGGTAGTATTCATTATAATTGAAATTAAACGGTAAATTCTTTCACAAGGAACAATTAAAAACACAACCACTTTTATTATCATTCAAGACACAAAAGTGGCGGTAGTTCAACTATCCGAATAGAAAGATACAAAAGAAATGTAGAAATACATAAACGGTATCCCACACACCGGCTATTTTTTTCTCTTTTCTCTCTTTCTGTCTTTTCGTTTCTCTCATTGGAACTTGTCTTGGAGTAATTTGGAGAGAAAGTGTGGTGTTGGTGTGGAATGTTGGTGAAATGAAGAAAACCCCTATTTATAGAGGGGAGGGAGGTGCACGGCCAAAGTGGCTTTAGGAAGGTCAAGGAGGGTTTAGGAAGGTCAAGGAAGGTTTAGGAAGGTCACCACCACCTTCAGGAATGGTGGTGGCTTGTAGTGGTGCTAGCTGTAGCCCTATCGGTCCGCCAGGTGTCGTCCTCCTGATGCGCCAAGTGTTGTTGCCTGATTGGTTCATGTGTCGGGTTTTCATTGGTCCATGTGTCACCTCCTAATTGGTCCAAGTTTCTTTATTGCACTTTAGTCCTTCGTAGTTTTAAGCTTTGCAAAATTGCCTTGTATTCTCCAATATTTCTGCATTTGACCCTGAACTTTAAACATAAAATATTAAACACTTTACTTTGCATATAAACTCTAATTCATAATGTTTAGTTTTTTTATCTTACCAAATTGATTACATAATCATTCTAATTTACACACTAATTAGGGTTAATCACACCACTCAACTTAAACTTTACTAGTCCCTAATAAACATAAATTCTTAAAACGATAACAGGAGTGAAATCATTTTCGTAGATTTTTGCATGATTACATTTAGCATATACAACAAGTCCTTGAACCCCTAGGTGACCCCTAGTGGACGAGTTTTGTCTCGTGAAGGTTTTCAGTGAAGCTACCTGCAAACTTCAGTAGTTAGGAGTTTATAAGTCATACTTTTCACAAGTAAAATTAAATCAGTATTCCTATGTATTGTTACAATACTTTCTTTTTCTGATCACTATAAGAGTAACAAACGTTAGTTATAACATTAACTATATATTTTTATAAAAACTTGTGTCTGTGTGTGTGATGATTTCTTTTGTTTCAAAAATCATTCAAGAAATATTACCATCTTTCATGGTAGTCTTGATGTCAATCCTTTCCTGAAATACACTCAGCAAAGAATTTATATATGTTATAGTGACTACTCCCTCAGTGATTACATGTGATTGGAATATTGTAGACAAAGCAAATAATATCACATGTAATATCTGAATCAACGGATATTTAAATAAAATTACATATTAGATATATTATTAATATTCTCCTTTCCATGGATAGATAGGAGTAATACATATTGATAATTTTGGGAATCAAAAGGACTTTCTTTAGGTTGTAATGTGGTCATTGGTTTAGGTTTAAGAAATGACGTCTATCAGATTCAAGAGCTACTTTTTATGTTGTGGCACACCTCTTTTTATATTTCCAAAACTTTATATTTATTCTTTCCATTTTTTCACTTTCTTGGCTCCTTTTTTTTCCACCCTTGTCATGGGTTTTTCTTTTCTTTGAATGACCAATACCCTTTTCTTTTCCACCTTTTGTTTTTCTTTATCTTGCTGATATAAAAGAGGGTGCAAGAAAATTATGTAGTAAATGTAGGTTTTAATATATTTTTATATGGCTCGGGTATTTGTTAGGTTTCATGAAAAGAATATATATATATTCAGGCTCAGACATGGCTGACTAAGGATAATTTTGTAAAAGAGATGGTACAGACTCAAAGATAATGAAAAATGACCTAAGATCATTTTCCCGAAATCATATATCGGTATAACTCCTATAAAAGAATTTCAAGAAAAATATTAATAAGATAATCTAACAAGTGTTAATCAAAATAAAATTAATGAGATTATTCAACGAAAGTTTACCGTAGAAGCAAAGATGTTTAGTCGAGTAGATGTAGAATTTCTCTCCAAGAAATATTGGCTCAAAATTTTCAATTGGTTTTACATCTCCACTATATATGCAAAGAGTGTAATATTTCACAAGGTTTCTGAAATAAAAGAAATCTATTGGTGCTTATAAGAGTAAGTTTTAACAAAAAAATTAAGATAATATATAACTACAATATGAAAATTCTGCGTGATCAGATTAAAGCATAGGAATATTAATCTAATTTAACTGCAAATTTTATGAAATAATTCTCCTAAATTAATATATAAGTTCCATATATAAAAATTGGTTTAAAACATAAATAAATTTAAAACACACAATATGCTCAAAACTTAAAATAATTTATAGTTCAAGTGCATAAAGTAAAGGCTGAGTGAAAGATAGTAAACAAATTTTTTTCGTAAAATCTCCAATCTATTTAGGAAGTCGAAGATTCTCCTCCGCAACGATCTTGAAACCATTTAGCTTGATTTTGTTCATATTCATCTATGCGTTGATTAATCTGAGCAATATTGGCCTCCATTTCAAATAGGATTTGTCTATCAGTTCTATTATCTACTAGGATGTATGGTTGATCCTCTTGTGGTTGCTGCTCTTGTGGTATCCAGAATAGTTCATCTTCTTGTGATGAAGATATTCCTTGTTGGTTTTCCAATTATCCTCCACGACTTTTCTTCAATGAAGTTTTATCCAATGGTCCAATATGATTTATTGTCGTCCATATCGGATCAATGACTACTCCCTCATTCCTGCACAGCTGACAAACTAACATAGCATATGGGAGCGTGAGTTTCTTTTTATCAAGAGCGATTATCATTTGGTCTATAATTAAGTTTGGTAGGTCAATTGTGTGTCCCATTCCAAATGCATATAAGAATAGGCATGGTCAATAAAAATTTGATTCTTTAGCACTCAAGGTAGCAAATTGTACACTGTTATCATATTTAGGATGCAGTATTTATCTGTTAGGTTTCCTTGCTTAATGTAATTATTTGGGCGTCCCCAAATAAATTCTGGATTTCCTGACAATTCTCTTCCTACTTCAGTTAAACTAGGTAGTTCAGTGTAAGGATATTGTGGATGGGGTTGTCTTTGCATGGGCTAAAAAAATTCGGCTATAGTATTTGGTGTAACTTAAAAAACTATTCCCCAAACAAATATACGCAATTGTCTTTTCCATTTAATTTCACCATTACTGTAGAATTCCCTAACTAAACAGTCATAAGTAGGAACAGATAACCTAACATACTGTAACCATCCTCTTGCATGGAGAATTCATCTTATTCCTATATTCTTAAAATCTTCATATATTACTGTTCTTTCAGAAATAATAGTTTTAGTTAGAAAATTAGTCTCATACCAGAGTTGTTGTTCAAAATCTTCAAACATCAACTCATTGAAGATATTTCTCAGGTGAGGTTGTTGTGGAGATGTCTCAGATTGCGAAGATTGATTCCTTTGTGCTCAGTTTGAAGATCTTCTTGTTTGTTGTCTTAAATCCATATTTTTGATTGGTTCTTGATTTGTAACTGCAGACTGTTTCTTTGATGTTTTGCACTAGTGGTTTTCTTCCTGCAATTTACAATTTTAGATATAACTTTATTCTACGAAACTTTATTAACCACTCTTTTTCTTTTCAAGAATGGAGGGGTTTATTATTTTAATTATTTTTTATTTTCGTATTTACTGATTTCCTAGCTATTCTATAGTTACTCACATTTATTTACAACTATTTATTTCCAAAAGTATGCATTTCGTTGGTCATGTCTAGTCAGTATCAGAACTATCTGGTTCGGTAACATACGTGACACTATTAATTTCAGTTCTCACGAATCTGTTTAACATCGAGGCAGAAAAATATGGCGTCTTAGGATATCCCTTACTCTGCCCATCTCTAATCCACCGTAAATGATCGGACGCTCGTCCTGAAATTGGTTCTGTACACTTATTATATCGTCTCAGATGTTCTGTACGACCACAACTTACACAAGCACATAGACAGTTCGCTCTTCGGTGTTTAGCATATGTACTTTTTTCACACAGAGGTCGTGCTTGGCTTTCAAAAATTTCTAAATTTCTAACATACTTAGCTTTTTGCATGATCAATGTATGTATATCTTTTGGAAGATGACGTAATAAAATTAAACTTAACCAAAATAAATTTTTGCCAATTTTTCAACTTTTTCACAAAATTTAAAAATTACTCAAAAAATTATTGAAAATTGACTCCCTATTTGGTTCTTTAATGTCTACCAGTCACAAGACGAACAGAGTTTTTAAATTGTAATTATTATTTTAAACACAAAACTTAAATTCACAGTCATATTTCCCTATCTTAAATTAAATATTATCTAAAATAAAAAGACAGTAATAGCCAGGATTGATAATAAAAATAAAAACCAGGAGTTTGTTGTCTTTCAGCGATTTGGATATCTGACTTTTATTCAGGAGGTTTTAATATGTCAAATAAATTACAAGTAATTAGTAATAAAGCAACACTATTTTTTTATATACATAAACTGAATCAAAAAGTTGCACAGAAGTTATATCTTGGGTAAAACTATTATAATAGGGTTTAAGACTTTGCCCATTTACTTTGAAAATATTCCCAGTTACAGGATTTTCAATTTTAACTGCCCCATGGTCGAAGACTTGCTTAACAATATAAGGACCTGTCCATCTAGATCTTAGCTTTCTAGGAAATAAACGAAGCATTGCATTATATAACAAAATTTTATTAGAAGGTTCGAAAGATTTTCTCATGATATTTTTATTATGAAAATTTTTTGTTCTTGATTTAGCAATTTTAACGTTTTTATAAGCTTCATTTCTTAATTCTTCTAATTCATTAATTTGTAGTTTGCGAGACATTCCAGCTTGATCCATATCAAAATTCATCATTTTGATTGCTCAATATGCTCTATGTTCTAATTTTATAGGCATGTGACATGGTTTACCATAAACTAACCGATAAGGAGACATTCCTAGAATAGTTTTATAGGCAATACGGTATGCCCAAAGCGCATCGATTAATCTTAAAGATCAATCCTTACTATCCAGATTTACTGTTTTTTCTAAAATGTACTTTGTCTCCCTATTATCTAATTCAGCTTGTCCATTTGTTTGTGGATGGTACGGAGTGGATATTTTACGAGAAATCATGTATTTTTTCATCAGGTTATTAAAAAATTTATTATAAAAAAGTAATTCACCATTACTGATAATGGTTCGAGGTATCCTAAATCTAGATAAAATATTTTTTAAAAAAAACTTGATCACTATTCTGTGATCATTATTTCTACATGAAATTGCCTCTACCCATTTAGAAACATAGTTAACTGTAAGCAAAATATACAGATATCCAAAGGATGAAAGAAATGGTCCCATAAAATCGATGCCCCAATAGTTAAAAATTTCAATAACTAAAATCGGGTTTAAATGCATCATGTTTCTTTTCGAAATATTTCTCATTCTTTGATATCTGTCACAGTTTAAACAAAAGATATGAACATCTTTGAAAAGAGTTGGCCAATAAAATTCACACTGTAAAATTTTAGCAATGGTTTTCTTTGAAGCAAAATGACCTCCGCGAGCTTTAGAGTGATAAAATTGGATTACCTGACTGATTTCATGATTAGGTACACATCGTCTAATTATTTGATCCTAACAATATTTAAATATATAAGTATCTTCCCAGAAAAAATTATGTACCTCCCTTAGGAACTTACTTCTATCAGTCTAGGTATAATTAGAAGGAATAGTACCAGTAGCTAAATAATTTACTATATATGCATATCATGGTACTTCGGTTATGGCTAACAATTGTTCATCTGGAAAGGTTTCTCTAATCGGAATTGGTTCTTCCTTTATATCGTAATTTAATCTTGACAAGTGATCTGCTACCACATTTTCTACTCCTTTCTTACCCTTAATTATAAGATCAAATTCTTAAAGTAATAAAATCCATCGTAGGAGACGTGGTTTCACATCTTTCTTACTAAGCAAAAATTTTAGAGTTGCATGATCCGTAAATACCACAATTGACAACCCAACTAAATATGATCAAAATTTATCTAATGCAAAAACAATAGCAAGTAGTTCTTTTTCTGTGGTTGAATAGTTAATTTGTGCATCATTTAGAGTTTTGCGTGCATAACATATAACATAAGGTTTTTTATCCTTCCTTTGGCCTAATACAGCTTCTATTGCATAATCACTTGCATCACACATTAGTTCAAAAGGCAAAGACCAGTCAGGAGGTTGCATGATAGGTGTCGAAATAAGCATGTTTTTTAATTTATCAAATGCTAATTGACATGCTTCATTCCATTCAAATATTATATTCTGACATAAAAGATTACAAATTGGTCTTGATATTGAACTAAAGTTTTTAATAAATCTTCAATAAAATCCAGCATGACCCAAAAAAGACCAAACATCTTTTACGGTTTTTGGTGAAGTAAGATTAGCTATTAAGTCAATTTTGGATTTATCGACTTCAATTCCTTTTTCAGAAACTATGTGACCTAAAAAAATACCTTGTGTAACCATGAAATGACATTTTTTCCAATTTAAGACAAGGTTTGTTTCTTCAAATCGAATAAGTACTCTTTCTAGATTTTCTAAACATTTACTAAATGAATCACCATATATTGAAAATTCGTCCATAAAGACTTCTAGATGTCGTTCTACCCTATCACTAAATATACTTAACATACAACGCTGGAAGGTAGCTGGGGCATTACATAACCTAAAAGGCATCCTTTTATAAGCAAAAGTTCCAAATAGACATGTAAATGTAGTTTTTTTTTATCATCTATTGCAATTTCAATCTGATTATATCCAAAATATCCATCTAGAAAATACTAATATTCATGACCTGTTATTCTTTCCAATACTTGATCCAGGAATGGTAACAGAAAGTGGTCCTTTCTGGTTAGGGAATTTAGTTTTCCATAGTCAACACATACACGTCATCCTGTGACTGTACGCATTGGAACTAATTCTTTTTTTTTTTGATTTCAATAGCACCAGATTTCTTTGGGACTACTTGTGTAGGACTGACCCATTTACTATCAGATATAGGATAGATGATATTAACATCTAATAGTTTCAGTACTTCCATGCAAACTACTTCTTTTAAGTGTGGATTCAATCTTCCTTGCATTTGACGAGATGGTTTAGCATCTTCTTCTAAATAAATACAGTGAGTACATAGAAGTGGACT
Source organism: Ilex asprella (assembly GCA_023539305.1). Taxonomy (NCBI): domain Eukaryota; kingdom Viridiplantae; phylum Streptophyta; class Magnoliopsida; order Aquifoliales; family Aquifoliaceae; genus Ilex; species Ilex asprella. The sequence goes on along the minus strand of CM042198.1, from coordinate 13,800,883 downwards.
TATACCTTTTATATCTGCTATTGTCCATCCAATAACACTTTGGTGATTTTTTAGAATTTTTGTTAATTCTTTTTCCTAAATTTCAGATAACTTTGATTATATTATTACTGGATGAATTTCATTCTCTTCTAGAAAGACATATTTCAGATTGGTTGGTAAAGGTTTTAATTCTTGTTTAAAAACTTTGACATTCGATTTTACAAGTTTAGGTAACAATTCTTCACATTGTAGATTCTTTACGGATGTATTTTTAGATTCAATATCAGATATTAATTCCAATTCACATAACCCTTTTTTCAAAAAAAAAAAATTCAAAGAAACTTTTGTAACACCCCATAGTTTTTTTTATATATGTATATAAATATATAGAAACTACTTGTGGTAAAAGTGTGGATAGGTGTAAGTGATGTGTGTTTTAATTTGATAAGTTGGAAAAGTAGAGATTTAGAATGTCAGTGTAAATCATAGTTAAAGCTAGTTTAGCTAGTGAATGGGTGACATGAATTGTAAAAGAACTTCTAGCAACTATGTTTGGGGTACAAATGTATGTTGTGAAAGTTTGGGTTGGTTTTGGAAGGGTTTAGGATGGATTGGAAATGAAAAACGGAGGAAAAAGGCAAAACTGGGCAAAACCCTACCGGTACAGCCTACCGGTAGAGTATTGTACCGGTACACTTTGGTCCAGAGAGCTCGAGCTACCGGTACAGCCTACCGGTAGATTATTGTACCGGTACAGTGTACCGGTACAGCCGAAAGAATTCTGAAACTTAAATATCGCGATCTTAGTCCCATTTTAGCCTTATAAATACCCAAGGTCCCCTATTTTGACTCCATTTCAGTCCTCCAACCTTAGAAACCCTAAGAGAGAAAGAAAGGAAGAGAAGAGAGGAAGAAAGGAAGAGAAAAACAAGAGTCTAAAGGGGTTATCCAAGATCAAAACCTAACTTCTCAAGAACAAAAGGTAGGGGTTTTCTCTCACTCACTTACATTGAGACTAAGACCTATATATATGTAATCTTTTCACTTTAAAATTTTACATGTAGACTATATAATCCTTGTTTCTTAATACCCTTGTGACTATTACCATGATTTAAACAATATCATTGTTTGATTAACCCTTGAATCCTTTTCCTTGATTAAAAACCCTAGATTTCAAGAGAGATGAACTTTTCTCTAAATTATTCTTAATTCTTTGATTTCAAAACTTTAGTGTTGAATATTGTACAACATAATAATATAGATTATGATCTCTTGTATATTTTCTTGGATTATTCATTTATATGACACATGTGAGAAAATTGGGGATTTTACTATATTTGGAAAATTGTTGTGAATTGAGCATATTCTTGGTTTTCTCATTGTATGGTTGTTGTGATGGACTTGGATTACCTTCGAGAGATGTCGTAAAGTGTTAGAGGTTAGTCTATCCCAGTGGGGCGTGAGATGGTTTCCTAGCACTCGTAGTGTGTTGTCATTTGATAGTGAGACCACTATCGTTCACTGGAGTTCGAACGAGGGATAGTATACTTTTCCTAGGAAGTGACTCGTCACTGCCATTGGTATGGTAGACGTCTTTTCCTAAAGTGCTTGTGATTGTGACGGGTGGACTAGGTATAAATCGAGGGGTAGATTCATGGGAAGCAATCATCATACATGGTACAGGGATGAACCAAAAATACATGGAATTATGAGTTGGGTCATTCTTGCCGATGCATTGGTACGGGACAATGCATGGGGGAAAGGCCCTTTTTCTAAATAGCTTAAATTAGAATATTGGTTATTGTTGCTAAACTCCTTTTATTCGTTTATTTGATTCTTGCTACTGTTTAAACTTGAGATCTCTTTTAAAATGCCCTATTTTATTTCAAAGATTATATATGTTACTTGTAAAATGAGACCGACCATTTTCTATGTTTTAAAAACCTTGTTTGAGTTTGGGAGAAATGTGGCTACAGAACTTCGTGCTCACCCCCTACAAATTACATTTTTCAGATTTGGTGCTAGAGGAGGATCTCGGCATCGACGAGTCGGGACATTGGGAGGCTCCACTCAAGGGGAACCTAGATCCCGAGGTGGATATGTAGGGTTGTAGCTTCTTTTGTACCAGACTAGGACATTCTTTTGGAACATTGTGTAGTCTAGTTTCTTTTGTTTATTCCACTGCGTTTCTTTAATTAAATTTTTGTAATAGCCATGGCATGTCCTATTCTTTTGGAATGATAGTGTGGATATGATATATGGTGAATGAAAGTTTATATTATGATGGATTAATAGACCCGGTGAGGTAAATTGTAGTATAATTGTACAGGTTGTGTTTTGGGTAGAGCTCCCCGTACAGAGGTGACTCTGCCCGAATTTTGTTAAAAATATCGATTGTGATGAATGAAACTTCCTTATTTATGGATTTATTTAGTGCTCTCATGAGGTGAATGGTGATTAAATAGTAATACTGCCAAGGTATATTTTAGGGTGTTACAACTTTGAGCTAATGTTTCAACACAATTTACTTCATACGATTCTTCTTCTTCTTCTTCCTCATCTTCTCTAGGTCATTTTGTACCTTTAAAAATATTTAATTCTAAAGTCATATTTCCAAATGAAATTTTCATGACTCCATTCCTACAGTTAATCAATGCATTTAATGTAGCTAGAAATGGTCAACCCAAAATAAGAGGTATGTATTGAGATGCATACATTTGACACTTTGGTTCTGTGTCTACAACAATAAAATCTGCAGAAAAATAAAATTGATCAACTTAGACAATAACATCTTCCACAATTCGTCATGGAGTTTATTGATCGATCTGCTAGTTATGATTTAACATTGGAAAGTTTTATCTCGCTTAATCCTAGTTGTGTGTATACTGAATATGACATTAAATTACAACTGGACCCAAGGTATAGCAGTGCTTGTTCAATTCTAAAATTTTCAATGAGACATGAGACTGTAGGATGACCTGGATCTTTATATTTGAGAAGCGATTCATGCTGTATTATAGTATTAACTTGTTCCGTTGAGAATACTTTCTTTGGTACATTAGTTCTTCTTTTTATTGTGCACGGATCTTTAAAGAATTTAGCGTAAACTGGAACTCTTTTTATTGCATCCAATAAAGGAATATTAATTTTTACTTGTTTAAATAGTTCAAGAATGTCAGATTGATCCTTTTCAGTTTGAAGTAGCTTGGCTCTTTGAGGAAAATGTAAAGGAATGGGACATGGAGGATCTTTTTCACTTTGTATTCCTAGTTGCTTTTTGATTAAAGGTTCAAATTCATATGGTTCATTTACAGGAATTGACTCACGTATCTTCTTTGAAATTTTGGGTTTAATGATTTTATCAATTTTCTTACCACTTCTTAGTATTGGGATTGCTTGTACTTGACTTGGTGAGGCTTCAGATGACACAACATTAGCTTGGTTTTGACTTTGTGAAAGTTTCGGTTGAGATAGAAACTTTCCTTTCTCTGAAATACTTAAAGACTGAGTCAACTTAGTAAGATTACTTTTGATATCTTCAATACTCTGTGAAGTTTGAGATTTAAATTCATTGAAAGCTTGAGTTGATTGACTATTAAAATTTATTTGACTCTGAATAAATTGATTCATAGTGTCTTCCAGAGTTCTTTTCTGAGGAGGTAGATATGGTTGATACTGTAGTTGATTTTGTTGTTGTGGGGGACCTTGTGTTTGATTTGTAGGTTCTGTATTTCTCTAACTAAAATTCAGATGATTTCTCTATCCTGGATTATAAGTTTTAGAATATGGATTTGAATAAGATTTATTATAAGTTGGAATAACATTTGATTGTTCAATTAAAACTTCTTTAAATGCAGGTATAGTTGGACATTCCCCAGCAGGATGTCCTGACAACGCACAAATTTCACACACTTGATCAGTAGAAGAAACAACATTTACTCGCTTAAGTTTTTTCATTTCTAAGGCTTCTAATTTTCGAGATAAACTAGCCACTTTAGCTCTTAAATCATCATCGTCTTTTAATACATATTTTCCTTTTTCGGATGTAAATGGCTTATTTGCCACAATATTTGAAGAAGCTGAGTCCCACATCTGGGAACTCTCAGAAATAGTATCAAAAAATTGAAATGCTTCTTCAAGGTTTTTATTCATAAATTCTCTTTGAACCATCATTTCAACAAATTGTCGCATTGCGGATGGAAGAGCATATAAAAAAAACCAACTAAAGTCCAGTTTTCGAATGCATAATGTGGACAAGCTTGGAGAAGATCTTTAAATCTTTCCCAACATTGATAAAAAAAAAATTCTTTTTCTTTTACAGTAAAATTCATTATTTGACGTCTTAATGTATTAGTACGATGTACAAGATTTTTTTTTTTTTAAAGAACCCAGTTTGTGAAGCTTGCCAACTATTGATAGAGTTTGCTCGTAAAGCATTAATCCATAATTTAGCTTTATCTTTCAAAGAAAACTGAAAAAGTCTTAATTTGATTATTTTAGAGTTATCTTGCAAAGTTTCACAGACTTCTTCATATTCTTTTATATGAGCATAAGTGTTTTCATCTTCTAAACCATGAAATTGTGGTAGTAATTGTATGGTTCCTAGCTTAATACTAATATTTGGAGTGTCTGTAAGAAAAACAAAACATGATTGGACATTAGTTCTTGTAGGATGTAGCTATTCTTTTAATGGTCGAGTATTTTGAACCACTTTCTGTTCTCGGGCTTCGTGCTCCCTAGGTACGTTTTGAGTCATACTTAAGTCGAAGGATTCTTTTGTAGATTTTGATGATGAGGCTGATGAAGTTGAAGGAGTTGACTAATTTACAGAACCTTCTGATGAATGAACAGACATAGACTATTGAAAACAAATGAATAAAATATAAACATATAAAACAAACTAATTTTTTTTATGTTTTATTTTTTTATTATTATTTTTTCAAATTACTTTAACTGTCCGACAACGACGCCAAAAACTTGATTCCCACTTTTTAGTGTGTCTGAATTATACTATATTATACATCCAAGTATAAGTGGTCGAATTGTTATTTTTTTAGTTTTAAGTCCAAGTATCAATCCCATGAAAATTTTTCAGTAATTTAGATTGCAAAAAAAAATAAAAAAAAAATAAAAAAAGTAAAGTTGTTGTTTGAAGTAGTGTGATGTTTGATAGCTTGTGATGTGAGCTTAAATTAATAAATTTTTTATTTAAATAAAAGAAATGCGAAAATAAAGTGTGGAGATAATAAAGTGTGTAAGTAAAGCAGATTAATGACAGGAATTTAAAAGATACCCTTCAGTTTAAGGATTTATAGGCTTCATATTGTTTAATTTCAAGAAATGCTACCTCACAACAATTAACCTCCATTTTACTGGAAAGTCAATTGGCAGGTCTAATGTATATAAATCATAATACAACCGCTTCTTAGGCTAGCTGGTGGTAATAAATCATAACTCAACAACTTCTTAGGAAAACTGGTTTTATCTACGTCAATGGATTAACCCAAGCAAACCAAAAAGACAAGCCATTCATGAGGAATACTTGAGTTATTCCCTTGATGTTATGATTGTAAGTACATATATAATAAACCATAACACAACCACTTCTTAGGCTAACTGGTGGTAATATAGTATAACACCACAACTTCTTAGGAAAGCTGGTTATAGATGTGCCAAGTGACTAATTCAAGTGAACTAGAAGGCAGAGCCAATTCATGAGAAATACTTGAATTACCCAATAGGTCATCTGTGATATATATATAAGCCAGTTAAGCATCCTCAAGACAAGTCATACCGGTAGGAATGCCGTGGTTGTTAGACTGTCGATATAGTTATAAATAAATTGAACAACCCTAATAATCCGTGAGGATTATTTAGGTTTTGTACCACACATCAGTAAAAAATCCTTAGCATTCCGATGGATGACAAGTCATACCAGTAAGAACACTGTAGATTTTTAACTGACGAGTCTTATGATACACTGATGACATAATTCTAGGCACAACACCGAAATTATATACATCACTATATCAAACATTAATCATATACTACATATATAAATAAACATATAAATAAAACATTAGCATTTCCAAAACTAAACCAATATTATACATATGTTTACCCTAGTTTGAAGGGTATAAAAGATTACTCATGCTCCATTGCTATAGACAAGCAAGAAGTACGGATAGTATTTATTACAACTGAAATTAAATGGTAAATTCTTTTGATGAGTCCGGATTTTACTAAGCTAAGGCCCAATCCAAACGGAGTCGGAGAAGCCCATAGAAGAGCCCAAAAGACCCATGTAGTTGGGCCAACCGAGTGGCAATCGTCAAGGAAGACGGAGGAAGGACCAAGACCGCAGGAGGCAGCGAAGGGCGCTGCCCGAAGCCCCTAGGGCGCCGCCCAGGGCACCAAGGGCGCCCAGCTCCGCGCTCGGCCTCTCCTTCGTCCTCTCCTACGACCTCTCGTCCTTCGTCATTTGACTCCGGTACGAATCCAAGTCTAATACAAATACGAGCTCGACGTCCGACCTCAAGGCCAAGGCGAGCACCAAGTTGCACCAACTCAAGACCGAACACCAAATGAAGGGACAAGGCAGCCTAAGGCACCTGGGGCGCCGCCCACCTCATGGTCCATTGACCTCTCCTCTTGGCTCCTCTTCATGCCTTGATACAACATCAAACACAACACAAATTCAAAACCCACTCCGAAGCAAGACCGAGTTCAAGACTCAAGTCCAAGGCTAAGCATGAGCACACTCCGCACCAGAGTGACATACGAGTAAATAGGAGCACGTGGAAGAAGACTCGGGATACGGAGATCTCCTACTATAACTCTACTTACCAAAGAGGCTCACTCCTACCATATTTGTACTTACCAAATTAACGGGAGCCTTCTCCCTCACGTCATCGCCTCACCGCCTTGGTGAGCCTATATAATGTAAGCCTCACTGTATAAAGGGCGGGATGACTCTTGAGACACACAGAGGAGACTAGTTGCACTCAGCAAGTTCTCTAAGCTCTATACACTCCCTCTCTCTCTAGACTCATTGTAAACTCTCTAGAGTACCACCGTTGATCAATAATACGCCTAAGGCCACCATCGCCGTTCGAAGAGTGGACGTAGGTCACCCGGACCGAACCACTATAAATCTCCTGTGTTGACCTATATTTACTGTTTCGCCACTAATTGCCATTGGTTGCTCATTAATCACTCTAGTGACTGTTGATCTCGCACGAATACGATCTTGTGCATCATCAGTTTGGCGCCGTCTGTGGGAACCGATGTAATCTTCCTACTTTCCTCGCAATCCATGGCAATCACCACCAGATCGAGGTCTCATCAACCCGGAGACAACAACCCCGTGCGCCGGAAGGAGACTCCGCCACCCCTCGCACCCGAAGGACCCTCTGCTACGGCGACTCCTGCCGTTGGGTCACAACAACAACTCCTATAGACCATGCAGCTTCTGGTGAACCAAAACCAGTATATTATCCAGTTGATGCTCTCTCAAGGAGGAGTCACCCATCACTCTGTTGGAGGAGTCCAACTCCCTCCAACGGGAGAGGAACCATTGCCTATCCTCTCCGGACGCCAGGTCCCTCATTGGAATGCTTCAGCAGCATGCCAGGGAGTCCCTCGTCAACCGATCCCTCCTCATCATGCAGGGAGCTCGCGTGTTCACCCTTCGCACGTACCTGCGTATGAGGATAAAGGAGAGAGTCAATACGGAGACCATGAGAGCCAGTACCGCCATCAGACCGAGGATGTCCCCAACCAGTGGGACGAGAAGATAAGGGAGGTGCAAAACCAGCTTGGCGACGCCCTCAACGCCATCAAGACACAAGCGCCTACGACCGTGGACTACCTGGTGAGACGCACTGACACACCCTTTATCACTGATATTGTCAACTATCCACTACCTTTAAAGTTCAAGATGTCCAACATCGAGACCTTCGACGGTAACAGAGGCCCTCTTGACCATCTGGATACCTACAAGTCCCTCATGCAGCTCCACAATGTGCCTGAGGAGATCATGTGCAGGGCGTTCCCTACCACCCTGAAGGGGTCCGCCCGCCAGTGGTTTTCAAAACTTAGGCCCTCTTCCATCCGATCCTTCGCAGAGCTAAGTAAGTCCTTCGTCTCCCACTTCATTGGGGGACACCGCCATCAAAAGTCAGTGACCCACCTGCTCACCATTAAACAGGATAGGGATGAAAGCCTTCGTGACTACCTTGCTCGCTTCAATGAGGAGGTGCTCCAGATCGATGAGTCGGATGACAAGGTAGCCATGGCTGCTTTTATCGCCGGCCTCCGAACATCCAGTTTCATGTTCTCAGTCACCAAGAAGCCACCCTCTGGCATGGCCGAGCTACTGGCCAGGGCGCAAAAATATATGAACGCGGAGGACATCGCCAAAGCACGTAGAGGTAAGTCCTCCCGAGGGGAGAAGAGGAAAGACAGCCGAGAAAACCAAAGGGATACTGAGAACAAGAAAAAGAAACCAGAAAGGATCCCCGTAAAGGACCGTCTCAGACCACTACCTCCGAGGGATCGACAGTCGTTCACTCCACTTAATGCATCAGTGGAACACATCCTACTCTAGATACAGGATGACCCAGCCATCCGTTGGCCCAGAAAGATGAAATCTGATCCCAAGCGCAGGAATCCCAGTAAGTATTGTCGTTTCCACCGCGACCATGGACATGACACGGATGACTGCTTCCAGCTGAAAAGGCAGATCGAGGAACTCATCCAGCGGGGTCATCTAAGACAGTATATAGCTGGTCGAGGACCAGCACCTCCGCAAGAAGAACGGGAGCACCAGCCTCCTCTCGATGAGATTCATACCATCGCCGGAGGATTAGGAGGAGGAGGTGACTCTAACTCCGCCAGAAAGACACACGCCCGCAGAGCCAGACAAGTGGAGTCTCATGACTCTCGCCCGACGAAGACCCCACAACAGGGGGAGGAGGAGGTCATTACCTTCTCAGACAGAGACCTTACAGGAATCCAAGTCCCTCACGATGATCCTTTAGTGTTGACCCTGATTGTGGCTAACTACCAAGTCAGAAGGATCCTAGTCGACAGTGGGAGCTCAGCCGACATCCTGTTCATCACGGCTTATCACAACCTTCACCTTGGCAGGGAGAGGCTATAGCTGGTTAGGACTCCCTTGGTTGGTTTCTCAGGAGAAAGAGTTCAGCCGTTGGGATCCATCACTCTACCCGTCACAGCAGGGACTGCTCCCTGGAGCTCTACCATCATGGTAAACTTTCTCGTGCTTGACTGTCCTTCTGCTTACAATGTGATACTTGGACGCCCTGTCCTCAACGCCTTAAGGCAGTGCCTTCTACATACCATCTTCTCCTCCATTTTCCAACCTCTAGCGGGATTGGGGAGATAAGAGGAGACCAGGTCTCAGCCAGATAGTGCTATGTAGCCTCTATGAGGGCTAGAAGACCACACGAGATTCTACAAGTCGAAGTGTTCGACCCCAAGGATGACAACTCCTTGGAAAGGGGCAAACCAGCAAAGGAACTCCAACCAGTAACACTAGATGACACCCTTCCAGAGAGGAAGGTCTACCTAGGCTCCTCACTCTCCCAGGAGCTGGAATCTGCCTTAGTAGACTTCCTCAGGAGAAACGCAGACGTCTTCGCTTGGTCCCATGAGGACTTAGAGGGCATTGACCCCGAGGTAGCCTCCCACCAACTTAATATCGACCCCAGATGCAAGCCCGTTCGCCAAAAGTTAAGGAGTGTGAGCACTGGGAGGGGACAAGCCATGGAGGAGGAAGTAGACAAGTTCTTGACTAACGGGTTTGTAAGGGAGGTAGCCTACCCGGACTGGCTATCCAATGTGGTAATGGTGACAAAGGCCAATGGGAAGTGGCGCCTCTGCGTGGACTTCACAGAACTCAACAAGGCCTGCCCCAAAGACAGTTACCCTCTCCCCCGCATCGACCTGCTCATCGACGCCACTGCGGGACACGAGCTCCTAAGTTTCCTTGATGCCTACTCCGGCTACAACCAAATCAGTATGTTTCCCCCAGACCAAGAGAAGACTTCGTTCATCTCCCCTAGAGGCACTTACTGCTACAGGGTGATGCCATTCGAACTTAAGAACGCCGGAGCCACATACCAGCGCCTCGTCAACAAGATGTCCGAGGCCCAGATTGGGAAGACCATGGAAGCATACGTGGATGATATGTTGGTGAAGAGTGTAGTAGCCACAGATCACATTGCACACCTACAAGAAACCTTTGATGTGTTGAGAGCCTACAAGATGAAGCTGAACCCGGAGAAGTGCGCGTTCAGCGTCAGCTCAGGAAAGTTCTTGGGCTTCATGGTTCATAGAAGGGGTATAGAAGCCAAGCCGGATAAAATCAAAGCAATTTTGGAGATGAGGTCTCCTACCTCAACCAAGGAGGTCCAACGACTCAATGGGAGAATAGCCGCACTTAACAGGTTCGTTTCTAAGTCTGCTGACAAGTGTCTCCCTTTTTTTAAAATCCTTCGCAGGTCCTTTCAGTGGGGTTTAGACGCTGAGGAGGCTTTCCAAAAGCTAAAAGCCTACCTTGCCGCCCCACCGTTGCTCTTTCGGGCCACACCAAGAGAGGTCCTCTACCTTTACCTCTCGACCTCGCCCTCCACTGTCAGCTCTGTCCTCATCAGAGAGGATGGGGGCATCCAGAAGCCTGTCTACTATGTAAGTAGAGCCTACCGAGGAGCAGAGGTGAGATACTCGGAGTTAGAGAAATTAGCTCTCGCCCTTGTCACTGTCGCCAGACGTCTGCGCCATTACTTCCAAGGTCACACTATCACGGTGGTCACCGATCAGCCACTCAAAAGAATATTGGGAAAGCCCAATGTCTCTGGCAGACTGCTCAAGTGGGCTGTGAAGTTGAGCGAGTTTGATGTGCAGTACAAACCAAGGGCCGCCATCAAAGCGTAGGCGCTCGCAGACTTTGTAGCGGAGTCCACACCGCCCCCAGGAGTCCCAAAATGAAGGACTAGGCGCCCCTGTGCGCACTTGTTCAGTACATACTGACTCTCTAAACCAAGAAGTTGGACCAGTTGCCATACGAAGACCCGCCGACCCGGAGGAGGAACAGGGGGTAGAGTCATCGACCGGGCAAGCCAGGGTGTCGCTCAACCTACCTAGGGCGCCGCCCACCTGGCTTGAGGTGCCGCCCACCCTGCCTTGGGCGCCACCCTCTCAGGCCCCTTCACTCCCATCTTTACATCCTCTCCTAACATCACCCCTAACGTCCACTCCGCGATGCTGGAAGTTATATGTTGATGGGTCCTCTACCAATGAGGGCGGCGGAGCTGGACTCGTACAAATCAGTCCCCATGGCACTCCGTTAAAATACGCTGTCTCCCTCCACTTCAGCACGTCCAATAATCAAGCAGAGTATGAGGCCCTCCTATCGGGTCTAAGGTTAGCCTTAGAGATGGAAGCACTTCATCTCATGACTTACAGCGACTCTCAACTCGTAGTCAATCAGGTAAGGGGAGATTTTGAAGCCAAAGAAGAAAGGATGCAAGAATACCTCTCGGTGGTCCCAGCACTCCTCACAAAGTTTGCATACTTTGAGATCAACCATGTACCACGAGAGGAGAACGTCATGGCAGATGCACTCGCCAAATTCGCCTCTGCCAATATATTTATGGGCCCAGCATTGATGGGTCACCAGTTCGAACCAAGCACCTCCAAACTAGAGGAAAGCAGGGTTCACTGTGTGTCGTCCGAACCCAATTGGATGACCCCCATCAGAGTTTACCTAGAGGGAGGCACCCTCCCAGACAACCCAGTGGAAGCCAGAAAGTTAAGGATGAGAGCATCCA
>CM042198.1:13714587-13779049 GCA_023539305.1 Ilex asprella | reverse complement strand
AAGGAACCTCTTGATAATGTCACCAATTGTCCTCTCTTGGCATGAGCATCCTTACAAGGAACCTCTCACCCTCAAGGTTTATCCAAATCACCACACAACAATACAATAGCCAATATATTCTCCAAATGCCCAACCATTTCAAGAGTCTCCAATTTATAAGCCAAATTCCCAAATTGGTCATGTAACAATTTCAATAACTAAGTATGTAAAATACAAGAAATCACAACAATATCATTTTATTTTTCAATATGAAACACTAAGGTTTTGAAATTAAGGGTAATTCAAAATTTAGAAAAGCAAGTTCATCTCTCTTGGAAACTAGGGTTTAATGTTTAGCCCACCACTTATATTGTTTAAAGCATGTTAATATTCATGAGGATCAAGAATTAATGATTTATAGCATACATATAAAATTTAGAGTGTAAAGAATACATATAAGTAAACCTAGCCTCAATGTAAGAGAAAGAGAAGAAATCCCCTACCTTGAATCTTGAAGAACTAGGGCTTGGATTCTTGAATATACCCGTAATCTCTTGTTTTTCTCTTCCTTTCTTCCTCTTTTCTCTTCCTTTCTTTCTCTCTTAGGGTTTCTAATGTTGGAGTGGCCGAAATAGGGCCAAAATGGACAACCTTGGGTATTTATAAGGCTAAAATTTGACCAAGGTCGCGACATTAAATGTCCAGATTTTTATCGGGTGTACCGGTACCAAAAACCTTCTGGAATCGGGGTACCGGTACTCGGTACCGGTACCAAAAAAATTCTGGAATCGGGGTACCGATACTCGGTACCTGTACCATTTGGTACCGGTACTCGGTACCGGTACTACTCAGCAGACAGATTCTTCCTCCGTCTTTCAAGCTTCCAATGCACTTCATATTACCTTTTCCAAGGTTTTTCGACCTTCCGGGTTCAATGGAAACATTATCTTGACCTAGAAACATTTAGAAACTTATATAATAACTAATTCCAATCTCAAATGTCTTTGAAACTTAAACTTCCCAAATCCATTTGTCTCCCAATTATTCATTTCTAATGTTTTAACCTATGTGATTCATTCTTTCATCCTTATACATATCCTCATTTTCACAATAATTATCTATCCTATAACAATATACATTTATAAAAGAAAATGCAGGGTGTTACACATAGCTTGGCCTATTCTTTTGGGGATAACATGTAAATTTGATGAATTGATGTTTATGATAAGTAAATGGACCCGGTGTGGTCATTATAGTAGAATTGTACATGATGGGTTTTGTGGTAGAGCTCCCCGTACAAGGGAAACTATGCTCGAATTTTGTTACAATATAAATTATTGATGTAATGTTGATGGATTACTTAGTGCTCTCATGCTTAAATGGTTATTAGAATGTAATGCCGTCCAAGGTGTATTTTAGGGCGTTACAAATTTGGTATCAGAGCTTAGGCTTTAGGTCTTACATGGGAGCTGTAGGTTATGGATTTCCACTAGAAAGGTAGAACTAGGTTGAAGAAACCTTAGGCTTGAATTTGTTTGTGGTTATGTGTTTATCACATAGGTAAGATTTGTTCTTTATTTAGGATAGGGGTTAATTATTTGTTCAAATTCAATGAGTTGTTTTTCTACGCAATCGAGTTTGCGGCCACTGATACAAAGAGGGCTAAATGCTTTAAACAAAATTTGAGGCCTTTCCTTCTCGAGAAGATGGTCACTCCCTGAATTCGAGAATACAAGTATAACGAGGACGTGGAATTGAACGCGGACGTGTACGTGGATGTGGACGTGATGGGACAGAGACCTCAGATAGCTCAAGGAGCGGGAGGCGTACCCGAGAGAGTAGGCACGGATGCACGCCGACTCTTTGCCTGTGGAGGTGTTGGACACTTCAAAGATAATTGTCCATTGCTTTCCACCAAGACCAACCCAACAACTGGGCGAGTGAATGAAAACATGTCACCGTTACGACAGTCACGACCACCATAGAGATCGTTACAAGCTCCAGCCCCCGGTGGCACCCATCAAGGAAGGGTTTTTGTTTTGACTCAACCGGAGGGAGATGCCTCCAACTCCGTTGTGAAAGGTATTGTTCTCCTCTACAATTCTTGGGCCCGAATTTTATTGGAGTCCTATGCGACCCATTCTTTTATACGTACTGCGGACGCTGTGGAATTGAGATTGGGTTTCGAGGAGCTAGAACATGCTTTATATGTTGACTTGCCTACGGGAGAATAGGGGGATACTAGGCGGGTCTGTAAGGGTTACGTGCAAGCAAATTACATTTCTGTTACCAGTGGGTTTACTTATATGTATTTCTTGACTCTAAATCATATCTATTTGCTATAAAATCTTCATGTCTTGTCATTCTTGTTAATATTACCTTGTTCTAAGATATATTATGGTTGAGTGAACCCTAAAACTTTTCTTATGCCTTCGAAACCCTTGTTTTCAAGGGAATTGTGTGTTCTCTTGATTTCTTCATTTGTTCTTGATATCTAAATTTGATATGCACTGGGTAGTGACTCTAATTCCGGTGATTCAATTATTCTTGATATTCAATACTCGATATTCTTTATTCTTGGTTACAAGACTTGAGTGTTCTTTTGGTCTTGATTTCTAAGCTTCATAATTCTTTGTCTTGATTCCACACCTTGATAATTGTTTGTTATTGATTTCAATACATGATTGTCCCTTTATTTTGAATTCTAAGCTTGATATTCGATTGTTTTTGAAATCTAAACTTGATATCCATTTGTTATTGACTTCTAACCTTGATGTTCAATTTTTCTTGAGATCCACACTTGATATTCATTTGTTATTGAATTCTAACCTTAATATTCAATTGTTCATGAGATCTAAACTTGATATTCCTTTGCTCTTGATTTTCAAGCTTGATATTCATTTATTATTGATTTCAATACTGAATTCCTCCTGGTTCTTGAGTTCAAAACTTGATACTCTTTAGTTCTTGATTACAAGCTTGATAGGCACCTGTTATTTACTCCAAGACTCGATTGTTACTTTGTTCTTGATTTCGCAACTTGATTATTTATTTGTTCCATAATTCGAAACTCTAGTGTTCGGTATTAACCAATAAAATGGTATTTTCGATGATATTATGTTAAATATATATATATATATATATATATATATTTTGTATTAGATATTTAAATATAACCTAGAAAGAGTGTTAGTGATATTTTAGATAATAAATAGGGCGTCTTTAAAGATATAATAAACTTAAAAGCGTGTGGTTGAAATTTTGTGATAATTTTTTTATGACCTGACCTCAAACGAATTATCAAATTATAAACTCAAAACGTCTAAATTTGGCATTCGTGTAGTCTCCATTAGAACATTTCCAACAAAGTTTTATATTTTAGCTATCCAAAAATACATTTTTTCTATTTTAGGTGCTCATTTTTTTAATACATAATCAAACAGATTTTTTATATTTTAACTATTTCTTTTAAATATTATTTTTTTATATCTTGTACTTTTGTTGGGACTACTAAAAAAAGAGAGGTAAAATAGAAGAAAAAACAAAGAGAGAACAAGAAATATGAAAAATAAAAAGAAGAAGGAGAATATATTTTAAATTATTTATACATAATACTATAATTAAGCTACTGTTTGAAATTCTTTCTTTCCATGTGCAGACGTTGTATGTGCACAATCCCTATTTATTAACGATGGAAAAGAGTCCATGCCACTCTTATAGTACCAAGAAGTTTATACCAAGAACTTACCAAAAAGTTTAATATTGATGACATTTGGAAAATTAAACAAACCCAAAGTAAGCTTAAACGGTCAAACCAAGAAGAACAAATATACATTAATGGAAAAAATATACTTTGACCTCTTAAATTATAAACTCTACTCTACTTTGCCTATCGAAATATTGAATTTATTTGTATTATCCTCTTAATTACTTGAATTATTTCAAATTATTCAATTGCATACATCCGCAATCTTTTTGGACTAAAATTTTCGTGTCAAGGTGAAGTAAATAAATTTAAATTTGGGGAGTAAAATAAAATAACTTTCTTGTAAATTTATATGGAATTTTAATATTTGAAACCATATAAACCTAATCACATAATTAAGTATATAACATAAGAAATAATAATTAGGGGTGTAACATAAAAAAATAAAAATCAAGGGAACAATAGTGACAACACTAAAAACTAAAAAGTCATAGTCAACGTATAATTTATTCTGAACTAAAATCCCGAAGATATCCACGCAGGATATGCTTATTCCCAGGTCCCCGAATATTCTCCAATTCTTTCACCTACATTCTCTCTCCCTCTGTCTCGCTCTCCACTATAATGAAACACAAATACATCTGTAATTCTGCATATTGAAATTGCAACGGACCATGAATTTCTGCAAGAATATCATAAAGTTGATCGAAGAGACAAGTTCCTGTCGTACAAGGATTTGAAGAAGCAGTTGAGGCTGATGTATCCGAAGGAAGGCGAGTGTGTGAAGGGGTTAGCCCCCATTTATACATGTGTTTGGGCATTGATTATGTTCACGTGATGTTGACAAGATTAGGCACATGACTAAAAATATGCAGAGTACTCTACTAGGCCTTTTATTAGAACCGAGCTAGTCAGTGGTTCGATAAACAAGAATATAGATCGGATCTCTCTACGATTAAAGTTCATCTACCTAATCAGCTAAGCAAGGGAATAGTTCGGCTTGTACCAAGCCTAGTTCATAAAAGTGTTCGGCAAAGCAAGAGATCGGTTTGTGCCAAACCAAATTCTTTATCCAGTTCGGCAAACATCGAATGTGCTCGGTTCTAGATAATCCCATGCTGTTTCAAAGAGATTCACACAGGGATAAAGATTCGCCTTAAACGAAGGATGATTCCTTCCATGCCGAGGGGAAAAATAACTCATTGGCAAAGTTGTGCAAGATCGATTGGATGCACATGACAACCTATTCAAAAAATCCTAAGCTAGAAAAAAAGACTTAATCAAAGAAAACGAAGAGTTAAAGGCCAAATTGAAAGAGATGGTCAGGAGGGAGAAGTGCGCGAGAGAAGATCGGCGAGAAAGCCCCAAAAGAAAGCCTAACCGAGTCAAAGTTGCTACTGACGATATGATCCGACAGAAGAAACCACGGGTCTAGCAGGAGGATGCATGGAAACAGTACATCATCGAGGAGCTCGACAATCATTTGAGAAGACCAGAATAGAGGTCGACAAGGGTCCTAGCCAGAAAAGCGACGGGAGAATATGGAGGCGGTTTGGAATTTTCTCCATTTTCTGGATTGAAAGAGGAAGAATTTCGAGCAAATTCATCGTCCCGAACTTCAAACTATACGACGGGAAGACCGACCCAGCCTCACATATCAGACACTATAGATAACTAATGACCATTAATCGAAGAAATGAGCCACTGCTCTATACTATCTTCTCTAGTAGCCTCGGTGAGTCAGCCATGAAGTGGTTTGACAGCTTGCCGAACAATTCAATTGACGATTAGTCTCAGCTAGCAAAACAGTTCACAATACATGCAACCAAAAGATGTCGGAGCTCTGCTAACTTTAAAGAAGCAGAGCAGCGAAACCCTGTGAAAGTACGCCCATTGCTATTGGGAAACAATAAATGAAGTCGAAGGATGTAATCCAGGGATTGCAGTTGCATCCTTCAAGATTGGGTTACCAAAGGAGAATCCTTTATACCAGTCTCTCACAAGAAGGCCTGCTACAGACTTAGAGGAGCTGATGACAAGGATTGAAAAATATGTCAAAGTCGATGATGACTTATCCAGGGAAGTGGTTAAGGAACACCCGAGTAGGAGACAGTTTAGTAAAGACAAGCAAATCGAGCAAAACTGAGAGGCAGAAAGGAAACATGAGAAGGAAGCATATCCTCAAAAATCTCCTTTTCTTGGGGTGAATACATTATTTAATGAGCCAATATACAAGATTTTGGGGCAGATCAAAACAAAGCCGTTTTTCAAATGGCCGAATAAACTGATTGGAGATCCTTCTAAAAGGAATCCAAACTTCAGGTGTTCATATCACAGAGACATAGGCCATATGACTGAGAATTAGCGATCTCTGAAACAGCATTTGGAGGAGCTGGTCTAGGCTGGACATCTCGCCGAATTCATAGAAGGTGGATAGAAAATCGATGGGGGAAGGCCCAAACCAAATGACGATCACAACATTCCAGCAGGGGGTGATTGACGTGATCCACGCAGCCACTAATCCACAAATGTCCTCGAACAACTCTATTTGGGCTTATATTCAAAAAGCCGCCAAAGAGAGGGAAGTCTATGAGCTGCGGTTGACCCCGGAGGTCACCATCAAAAGAATCAAAATAGAGGCAATGGCAAAGGCAATATAATTCACCAAGCTGGACTTGATCGGGGTTCACCAACCACAAAATGATGCGCTGGTAGTTACACTTCAGATTGCGAACTTTGATGTGAAAATGGTTCTGATTGATCCAGGGAGTTCATCATAAATCATCAAATACTCCACTGGTCAGCGTTAGTGGAAAAATAGTTCTTCCTAGGGGGAAGATCACGGTACCTATAGAAACAGGACCAACATGTGTTATGACTGAGTTCCTGGTAGTGGATACGGTCTCGGCCTACAATACTATAAAGGGGAGATCTTGGTTGTACAAAATGAAGGCAGTACCCTCAACGTATCGTCAGATGCTGAGGTTTCCTTCGGCAGATGAAATAGTCAACATTTGAGGTGATCAGGTCAGCTACAAAACTTTTTTGTTGGCTTCGGTCAAAACTAAGGACAGGACCAAGATTAAGAAAACTACTCAGCAACAGAGAAGGCCAAATAGCAATCAGCCCGTGTCGGCTCGGTTGATCTTGTCGACTAGGCTGTCGAGAAAAGTCCTAAAGTGTATTTAGGCGTTGAAAGGAAGTCACTGACAAGACAATTGAAGACCTGACTAAAGTGCCTTTAGATGAAAATAGGGATGGGGGAAAATACTTCATGGTGGGGGCAACTCTTAGTCCCGAACAGGAAACAGAGCTCATCACCCTTTTGAAAGAATACGTCGACGTGTTTGCATGGAGTACCAACAATATGCTCGGCATACCGTCCGAAGTAGCATGTCATTATTTGAACATCGACCCGAGCTTCAAGCATGTTAAGCAAAAGCTTAGGAGGTCGACGCCTCAGCATCAAGAAGTTGTGAAAGAAGATGTGGTGCGCTTGTTGGAGTCCAAAACAATTAGAGAGGTGAAATACCCGACTTAGTTGTCGAACACTATCGTGGTAAAGAAGAAGAATGAGAAGTGGAGAGTCTATGTTGACTTCACCGATCTGAATAAAGCATATTTAAAGGATAGCTTTCCACTGCCTAAGATAGATCAACTGGTGGATGCAACGGTCGGGTATGAGCAGATGAGTTTCTTGGATGCTTTCAGGGGATATCATCATATCCCCTTTGCCAAAAAAGACCAAGAAAAAATTGTCTTCATAACATCGGAAGGAATATACTGCTATAGGGTGATGCCCTTCGAACTAAAGAATGATGGAGCAGCATATCAGAGGTTAGTAACCAGAATGTTCTCACACATGATAGGCAGTACAGTTGAAGTTTACATTGATGATATGGTAGTTAAAATTCGAAAGGCCACTACTCATTTTGCCAACCTCAAGGAAACTTTTGAGGTTCTGAGAAAATATAATATGAAGTTTTTTTTTTCGAAAGGTTATATAATATAAAGTTAAATGCCTCTAAGTGTTCTTTTAGGATTGGCTCGAGGAAATTTTTGGGATTTCTTGTTTCGCACAGAGGAATAGAGGCAAATCCTAAGCAGGTGAAGGCAATTGCCGAACTACAGTCGCCTCGGACTATTAAGGAGGTGCAGAGGCTCACTGGAATGGCGGCCGCACTCGAGAGATTCATATCCTGAGCATCGGATAAATGCAAACCCTTTTTTCAGTTCGTCAAAGGAAAGAGAAAGGCACTTTGGAATCAAGAATGTGAGGAAGCGTTTGCAAATATAAAGGCTTACTTAGCGTCTCCACCGATTTTATCTACCCCTTTACCCGAGGAAGAGCTTTACCTCTACTGTGCTATATCAGGGCACGCTGTTAGTGGGACATTAATGAGGAAAGATGGAGGAAAGCTCAAACCTATTTACTATATGAGCAAGGAGCTCTTAGACGCAGAATCAAGGTATACCTCTTTTGAAAAACTTGTTCTTGTACTAATCAGCTCGACTAGAAAGCTCAGACATTATTTCCAAGCCCATCAAGTCATAGTGCTTATTGACCAGCCATTAAGGTCAATCTTTCAAAAATCTGACCTATCAGGACGTGTTGCTAAATGGGCAGTGGAGCTCGGGGAGTGTGACATCTGATTCAAACCAAGAAAGGCAATAAAGGGTCAGGTAGTCGCAGACTTTATTGCAGAATTTCAGCCAACAAACATGTCAGAGGAAAATGATGACATTATGGACAACCGAGTCCTAGGGCTTGGCGTCGGATGGACCCTATTAGTTGAAGGATCCTCAAATCAAAAAGGTGCTAGCATTGGCATCATTCTTAAAAGTCCAGATGGATGTACTTTGGATAAAGCCATTAGGCTCGGATTCAAAGCCTCTAACAATAAAGCAGAGTACGAAGCTTTGATAGTAGGGATGAGGTTGGCAGCCGAGTTGGGAGCACTAAAACTCTAAATATTCTCTGATTCACAACTAGTGGTGAATCAAATAATAGGGGAGTGTGCGGCTATGGATGAAATGATGATAGCGTATCAAGCCATTACAGAGAAAGAACTAAGCAAAATACCAAAATATTCAATCCATCAGGTGAGAAGGGCAAAAAACTCGCATGCTGATACTCTAGCTTCACTGGCCTCAGCAATCGAGCAAGAAACTGAGAGATCTATCACTGTTGAGTTTCAACCCGAACCAAGCATCTTGCCGACCAGTACAGATGAAATCTTATGCAATGTAACTGAGTTGAGCTGGATAGATCCAATAGTTAGCTTTTTAAAGAATAGTGACTTACCCGAGGATAAGAAGGAAGCTCACAAATTGCATTTGAAAGCTTTCAGATTTTGGTTATCTCTAAAAGACAAGCTCTATCGGTGCTCATTCGGAGGCCTATACTTGAAATGTGTACTCCCCAGTGTGTTTCTTGACTTCCTAATTGAAATACACGAAGGAAGTTGCAAAGCTCATACAGGAATAAGATCTCTGGCTCACCGAGCAATTTCAAAAGGTTACTAGTGGCCTTATATGCAGAAGGATGCTCGACAGTTAGTTCGGCGATGCGAGAAGTGTCAAAAAATTTCGTCGATCCCAAGGGATTTTTCCAACGAACTCCTTCCCTTAGCGAGCTCATGGCCGTTCGCACAGTGGGGGTTAGACATTGTCGGACCTATACCTCAGGCTCTCGACAACAAGAAGTATCTTCTAGTTGTCACTGATTATTTTGCCAAGTGGGTTGAAGACGAGCCTTTGGCAAATATCAAGGACACTGACACAAGAAATTTCATTTGGAGAAACATCATCACCAGGTTCAGCATCTCACACACTCTTATTTTTTGATAATGGTACACAGTTCGATAGTGGTCTGTTCAAAGTTTTCTGTCAGCAGTACAAAATTTGAAACCACTATTTCACCCTGACTTATCTTCAGAGCAATGGAAAAACAGAGATCTCTAACAAAAGTATCTTGGATGGAATCAAAAAGAGGCATGAGGATGCTAAAGGGAGTTGGGTAGAAGAGCTGTCGAGTGTTCGTGGACGTACGAAACCACAACTCGGAGGTCAACTGGAGAGACTCCCTTCGCACTAGCTTTTGGAATGGAAGCTGTTATACCATTGGAGATTGGCTTACCGACCTTGAGAACCGAGCTTGTGGAAAATGGCAATAACAACGTCGTCATCGATCGCGAACTTGACCTGACAGAAGAAAAGAAATAACAGACCGCCATAAGAATGGCTTCCTATCAAAATTTGATGTCCCGAGCTTATAACAACAATGTGAACCCCCAATCTTTCGCGATAGGAGACCTAGTCCTCAGACGTGTATTGGGATCGGCGAAGAACCCGGTCCATGGGAAGCTCGAAGCAAATTGGAAAGGACCATATAGAATAGCCAGAGTTGGGGGCAGCGGATATTATGAACTCGAAACCATGGATCACCGGGCAGTGCCTCGCCCTGGAATGTAGATAACCTTAGATAGTTCTATTTCTAAAAATTACCCTTTTAAATAGAACACCAAAGTACCTTCAAAAACGTAAGGGTACCCCTTAAGAGTGGACATCAAAATTATACCGAGTTCAAGTTATCAATAATTTTTTTCAATTTCAAGACTCCATTCCTATTCTTGTTTTTTTCATATGTCCTACTGCTAATGTAGGGAGGCAAAAATGTTGATAGAAGCTACAAGCTTAAATCAGGCACAACCATCCGATCTAATCCAGGTCCCCAGCTAGGCACGGCAGTGTAAGCTGGTTAGGGATGGATCTGAGTCCAATTTGATTGGCGGGTCGGTGCGAAGTAGAAACTCTCTTGTACCCAGCGGGACTAAGAGTAGCTCTACTGGAAGGCCGAGCTCTCTAAAGAAGGGCCGAATAAGGGCCAAACCATCAAGAGCTTTGAAATTTTCTATTTATAAAATAGGTCCTGGATCAGGACCGAGATCTCTGAAGAAGGGCCGAATAAGAGCCAGACCTTCAAGAGCTTTGAAATTTTCTATTTATGAAATAGGTCCTGGATCAAGACCAGACCTTCAAGAGCTTCGAAATTTTCTATTTATAAAACAAGTCCTGGATCAGGATCGAGCTCTCTGAAGAAGGGTCGAATAAGGGTGAAACCTTCAAGAACTTCGAAATTTTTTATTTATAAAACTGGTCATGGATCAGGACCTAGCTCTCTAAAGAAAGGTCGAATAAGGGTCAAAACTTCAAGAGCTTTGAAATTTTCTATTTAAAACAGGTCCTAGATCAGGACTGAACTCTCTAAAGAAGGGCCGAATAAGGGTCGGACCTTTAAGAACTTCAAAAATTTTTATTTATAAAACAGGTCCTGGATCAGGACCGAGCTCTCTGAAGAAGGGCCGAATAAGGGTCAGAACTTCAAGAGCTTTGAAATTTTCTATTAATAATAGGTTTTGGATCAGGACCGAACTCTCTGAATAAGGGCTGAGTAAGGGCCAGAACTTCACGAGCTTCAAAATTTTTCAAAGGATAAAACAGGCCCTAAACGAGGACTGAGCTTTTTGAAGAAGGCCGAGTAGGGCCATAACTTTAAATTCATTGAATGCTTTAAAGTATAAGGACAGGGACCTTTGAACAAAGGATAAATAAAAGGCACAAAAAACAAACAAAAAAATGACTTTCATTTAGACAAGAAAAGCGATTTTCATTAAACCTTTAAAAGAGTACAAGATCGTTAATCAGAATTACATCGGAAAAGTCTCAAAAAGAAATTTTCGAAGTACTGTTCATGTAGCATGAGCAGTAGGCTGGGATGAGCCCAGAAGAGAATGCTTGGAGAAAAGCTTTGAAGTAGAAGGAACTTCGGCGGCAGATAAGGAAGCATGCCAACCCTTACTGAAAAAAAGATCTTGGATCTATAGCTCCAAGTCATTCTCCTCCTTCTCCATGCCTTCGTTCTAAGCGGCATCCTCTCTATCCTTTGCATCAGACCTATACTGTTCAAATTCTTCAAGAAGAATCGAATAGTCGAGTTGGGCTTGGGTAAGCTCCACATTGACTTCATGCTCTGACTCTTTCAACTTCTCAACCTCTGAAGAAAGCTTCTTGTTCTCCTCTAAAAGGCTTTGATTCTGACCATGTAGAACTTTCACTTCTTCACAGAGTTTTGAATACTCCTCATCAACACTCTCTTTTTTGGCTAAGGCTGAAGCTCGAGCATGGATAACGCCTTTCATTGCTTTATCCTTGTGAGCTATCTGAGCTCCGATCACCTGGACTTTTTACAAACCCTTAAAATTGCTAAGGAAAAGACTTAGAAAAATTTTTTAGAAAAGAAAAGCTTAAAGGAATGTAGTATTGAAACTTACCAGGACCATGTGCTGAATAGCCTGATGAGACACCTCACCATCAGTAAGTGCCTCATTCATTGCTAGGTCTCGAGGCAAAATCACTCCTCGAGAAATCCCAACAACAACGTTAAAGTCCTCCATCGTCGAATCCTTGGCAGTGATTTCTCTCCTTTTTGCCTTAAGGATTGGTCAGAAGGGAAGATTAGCCAATCTTGGAGAGAGGTCTGTCTCGGGCTCGACAGTTCTTTGCCTCTTGGGGGCAGGATCCTCGGCAAGCTCAAAGATTGAGTTATCCTCATGAAGGGGAGAATGAACAGATTCAAGAAAATCTAACACTACCGGAGTTGAAGTGTCGAGAGTAAACAGCTCATCAGGCAGCTCGCTGCTCGGAATAGATGCATCGTGTGGGGGAGTAGTCTCGACATGAACCTCGGTAATCGAATTTTCTTGAACAATGATTGGAGGTGTGGAAATAGTTACAAGGGGTTTAGTAGAAGGGGTCGATGCTGACAAGAAATATAAGAAGTTCCTCACCGTTTGGCGTCCAGAGGTTGCTAGGGAGGGTCTCTTCTTTCCTCGGGGATTTTTTTTTTTTTGAGCAGTTTGGATTGCCTCCCGATCCGCTACGAGAGTAGCATTGGGCCGGTTTGGCACGGCTGTAAAGGAAGAATAGGTTGGATTCAGGAACCTCTGGATGGCAGAACAAAGTTTCGTTGTAGTCCCAAACCTTCTGAAATTGATCCAACTTAACAAAAGATTCAGGAACCCTACCCTTAATAGTTTCACTTGTGTAAGAACAAACCCCAGTCAAGAAAGAAATGAACCAAAGCTTCAACAAAACGGAAACAGAAGGTAAAAAAATGTCAAATACTTGGGATGCCTTCTTCATAGGGGCACCGATAAGAAAGAGTTACACCAGAAGCATATTCCCAATTTGCAAAAATGAACACTTCATCATTCTCATGACTCTTGTTCGAATATGGAAGATGGGTTACTAAATATCTCTCCTTCTTTCTCACCGATAGATAGTAGTTATCTTCGGTAGCCTTGATGATGTAACAATAGAGAATCACCTATAAACTAAGACTCAAGCCCAAAATCTTGTTCAAGGAAGATACCCCCATAACAATTCGAAAGAGATTCAAGCAGCATTGAAGAGGGCAGAGCTTGGCAGCAAAGAGCACCCAGATCAGAAGGGGGTCGAGAGGGAATCACACACCACCCTCCGTAATAGCTCGAGTTGGAATAGGGATCCTTTCACTCATCCCAATAAGTGGTTCATCTTTCCCAACAATTCTCACTTCTACGTCTTCTAGGATGCTATATCTGATCTTGAAGGTTGGTACTACAGAGTGTTGCAAAGGAGTCCATTGGAGAAGACGAAGAACAGATAAGGCAAGTTCAGAGAGAAGGAATGAGAGTTTTGAAGGCAAAGTGAATGAAAGATAATGAAGAAAAGACGATTTATAAAGGAGAAGAATGTTAAAGGGCAATTTTAATGCGTTGAATATGCCGCCAAAAAAAGGGAGATGTCACAAAGTACGAACAATGATAATGAAAAATTAAGAAAACGGCTAATAGATGAAAGGCGCTTATCAGACATTTTTTGGGGGCATTGATTTACGTCAAAGTTTTTATCAAACTTATTTACGACAAAGTTTTGCTGCCGTAAATACTATTTGAGACAGACTGTTATTGCCATAAAAATCTTTTAAAACCACACTTATTATGGCGAGGCAATGCCGTCACAAAAAGTATGTGACAGCAAATAGACCTTTTGGACAACACTTTACCGCCATAAAAACTCTTTTTTCTTGTAGTGAGTCTTACGAAAGTATGACATCAAACTATTACATGAAAAGTGTTACATGTAAAGTGTAACATCAAACTGTTGCATGAAAAGTGTTACATGTAAAGTGTAACATCAAACTGCTACATGAAAAGTGTTACACGTAACAACTTCTGATGTAAGCAATATAAATACTAACCCGATTGCAGAACATGAAATGCTATTGAACTTTAGGAAGATCAATGATAGTGTTTGACACTATGTTCTTAAGACAGATTTCGCCCCCACTCACGGTGCTTATAGAATATCAAGCGTCTGTCTCCCAAGATATAATAATCTTTACACGGATAGAAGTAGAATTCCAATCTACCTATCCAATGAACCAATTACTATTGTGTACTCTCCAAATGCAGGCTGTCTAATGTCAAAATGTAATGCACTAAAGTCTGCCTTAATAGACTGATTAATGAATGAATTGAATGACAATGAACTTGGGTATTTATAGACTCTTTGGTGACTTTATAGATAGCCACCACTCTAAAGGACACAACCCAAAATTAAAAAACTTAAACAATCAGTAGACACTTTTGAATAATTGTTCTTTATGAACAGACTCCACTTGAAATTCTTGACTAAAATTTCTGATTAGATTGATCCGAACTAGTGTGATTGTAAAGAAACCGAAAGTAGTGATGGGTGAGGTAGGTGAAGTGGGTGACAGTAGTGATGGACAAGGTATGGTGGGGGGTGGATGACAGTGGCTAGCGGTGATGGTGGGGCGACGACAAATGGTGGTGGGTTGTGGTAGTGGATGGTGGTGGGCAATAATGGTAGTGATGGGTGGTGGTGGACAACAATGGTAGTGGTAGGTGCTGATAGTGGGCGACAATGGTAGTGATAATAAATATGCAAATGAGATCACGATGATGGTGGGTGGTGGCGGTGGATGATGACAGTAATAATCTGTGGTCATGGTGGTGGGAGTGGTAGTGGTGGTTATGGCAGAGGTGGTGGTAGGGTAGGGTGACGACGATGATAGTGGTGGGGCGATGGTGGTAGGGGTGGGTATGATGAGGTGATGGTGAGGGTAGTGTGGTAGTTGTGATGGTGTTAGTGGAGCATTAGTGATGGTGGGGCGTTGGGGCTGGTGGGACAATTTCAAACACTCATTTTTTTAAAAAAAAATGTACTTCTGAGAAGTTATAAGTTTTAGAAGTACTTGTAAAAAGTCAAATCAAACGCACCCTTAAAGTTCTATGTTCTCTATTAAATTCAGGGTGTTAATATTAACCATCAAATTAATTTTAAAGTAAAATTTTAAAAAAATTTAACCTCAAAAAATAAAATTATTTTATATTATACTTTATTATATAGATAGTATAATTATAATAAATTTATTTATTTATATTTTGTTTGCAGCCATACCTAGTTAGTTAAGTGTGTGTTTAGTAACATTTTCGTACTTATGTTTTTTTTAATAAAAAAAATAGAACTAAGTTTTATTTATTTTGTGATAAAAATTAAAAATATAAAATATGTTTTCTAGTTTTTTATATTTTTGAAAATTTATAAAAATAAAAATAAAAAAATATGTTTGATATTATATCAAAAATTCACCACTCAAACCCCACAACTCAACTCCCACTGGCCACCCAAACCCTACCACTTTTTTTTAAAGAAAGAGAAATTTTATTTCATCAATTCAAAGAATTACAAGAATCAAAAGGATTTAAAACCTAATATGGCTTTAATCCTTCAAAACAAATCCAAAAAATTACAAAAAAATGATAATGGGGAGATAGACTTTGACAGACCAAAGTCTTCTTCCTCCTTACTATTGGCATACCTAGTTAACCTAGAAGCAACAACAGCCTTTCTTCTACAGGCAGATCATCTACCGAAAAATCAGTGCAGCACCTCGATCAACATAAAAAGCTAAAAAAATTGCTACCCCATTAACTTCTCGAAAAAAATCTGCACTGATCGATGATTATAACAAATACAAACAGATCTTTGTAACAAACACAAACAAACAATCGAAACCCACAACCCAAACAAATTTATAACAAACACAAACAAATCTCCACTGGCCATCCAAAACCACCACCCAAATCCACAACCCAATCCCACCACTGAAATCCACAGATCTATGTATTATAACAAATACAAACAGTTCAATAAAAAAAATTTCACAGAGGTGTTAGAGAGAGAAAGAGATCAATGGAGATAGAGATGGAAAGAGTACAAAATCTAAAAAATCAGTGCTTCCATCGTTGGAGCTTCGCCGGTTCGTTGGAGCTTCCTTCCTACGTTGGCTTCACAAGAGAGAGACGAATTAGAGAAGCAAAAGAGAGAGAGACAAATGAGAGAAGCAAAAAAAGTAAATAAAAAAAAGTTTTTTTTTGTATTTGGAATAAGAAGAATACATTTTGTGTTGTTAATGGGATTCGAAGACAAGACCTCATTAAGGGACGCGCATGTTTGCATTTTTTCCAGTTTTTGAAAACATCAAAATAGGTATTTTAAAAAATAAAAGTTATTTACAAAACAGACAAAAAAAAAAAACAACTCTCCAAACATGTGTTTTTTTTGTAAAATATTAAAAAAAAAACGAAAACAATTAGTTACCAAAAGGACCAATATAGCATAAACTAAGAGCTAGGGCACAGTTAGATTTATCCATTTCGAACTCTCACCGCCTCACATCTCATCTCACTGATCTCAGTCCGGCTCTTTCTTCAGTTGCGGATTCTTCTCTCCCATCCCGGTCGGTCATTACAGCTTCTCTTCTCTCTCATCGCCTCTCTCTTGTCTTCTGGGTGGTTCAGATTCAAAACCCCAGTCGGTCAGTCCAACTAAATTGATTGATTTACTTACTGCTTTCGTTATCGGAGAGGTTTTACCTTGAACGTATGTTTCTGTCTTGTTTATATTCTGTTTTTGCTGCATTACTCTGATCACTGTTACTGCTTTGTGTTTGTGCTATGTTTGGATTGTGATTGTGCGCTACAATGCTCGTCTATTGTAACCAGTTTGCATTGGCGACTTAGAATTGCACCGATCTTGTCCGAGTTTTATACAATCGGAGATGATCCAGAAATTTGTTTGTTTTGTACTGCCAACATTACATCTGGTCTTGGGAGCAGATTGGACCAAACATCTTTGAAATTAGGGTTAATAGTAAATTGCACTGCAAAATATCGTTTGAATCTCAATTTGTACTCTAAAAGATAAAAAATTTCAATTTGAACCCTCAAAGTTATAAATTTATATTAATGCACGGCTCAAGCTAATACTAATAGTTTGTTGTCTAAAATTAGTTGAGTAAATTACACCTAAACCCCTTTAAGTTTGTCACTTAATTATTTGGATTCTCTTGTATTTAGAATATTACTCATATATTTCTTGACGATTTTTCACGTATAACACATAACCTGTTGTCATTGATATATGTTAATATAATCGTTAAAAAACATGATTTTATTTAATAAAAAATTGTAATTTTTATACTACCCGTTATTTTGTGGACCCTTCATAATCTAAATTTAAAATCAAACTTACCACTTGAATGCTCAATATAATGCATGCCCAATATAACGCAGGTATTTATATAATATTCTTTATATCCAATGCAATAGATCATTTGAATAGAATTATTAGATACCCAATTAGGGGAACATTTTTAATCATATTTAATTCTCAAGAGGTATAAGTGTAATATTTCAAATGTGAGGGGTTTAGGTGTAATTTATCCATTTAGTTTTAGACTACAAACTGAGGGTTGTTAGCTTCATGTGAGCATTGATACATATTTCTATTTTTGAGGGTGCAAATTGAGATTCAAGCGATCTTTTATGGTGCAATTTACGATTAACCCTTCAAATTATTAATTTTTTGGAATATATTGCGTCAATATTCCCATGGCTTTCTGTTTTTTGGTTTTTACAACCTCACAAAAATAGTTGTAACAAGGTAGAGAGCAGATAGCTTGTAGAAAATCTATCCATGCATAATTTAGGCAAACCAAATGTTCAAAAGGAATTCAACCTAAAAATTAAGCCCAAGTTCAACGTGGATTGTGTAACCCGAGTTCAAAGTTCTAAGTAAACATAGTGCTCAACTAAAGAGTTTGGAATGAAATTTGGGTCCGGGTTGAGTTTAGGTTGAGTGTTTTATACAGGTGGTCAAGTCTTGGTTCACCTTTTACCTTGTCTAACCCACCTAAGTTCCACTCCTATGTACGTATTTTCATTCTACGTATTAGAAGACTATGATGATAGAATCCTTACTCCTTAGAATGACATGAATCGATGAACTTCACCTTTAATGTGATCACTTGGCCATCAATAAAACATTAACTAAAAGTGTATATTTAGATACAATTATAAGCAAGGTTTTTAAAATTGGGATCCTATCTTGGATTGATTGGGGAGGTTACAAGATCGGGATCGTAGGATCGGATCGAGAATCGTAAGATCCTATCAACTAAGAAAGTGAGACAAAAATTATATGTAGCAATACAAAATTCTCAAAAATAAGACTTGAACAAGCCTGGTATCTATGCAAATTGGAATACTATATTAAAGATCAAACTTAAGGTAAGATTGAAATTTGATAAACTACAATTTGAACATTAAAGAAGGTTTAACACCAAAACAGACCGTTATTCTTGTGAGGTTGTGCAAAGAGGAATAAAAGATTCAAATATTTTTATCTTAACTTTCGAAGAAAAGATGAAGAGTAGAGACTAGAAAGTTGAAAGTCTATTGGATAATAATTTTTGGCTATTTGACATTCAAACAAAAAAAGCATAAAGAAAAAAAAAGTAAAAGACCCCCAGCTAAGATCACTTGCGATAAGAGAAGATTAAATCTAATTATTGCTTTCAGCAAGAGAGATGAACGAAAAAATAGACAATTTTGGGAAACAAACTTCCTGTACCTTTTCTCATCCTTTGAAATTTGTCAATAGACCCGCAAGTGTATAAGATATTCACATTTGTATTGAGTACTTAACTATAAAAACCGAAAAGTAGGGATTGAATTACTCGGTAACTAAACATGCCTACAAAACAAACTCAACAATTTAGATTGGTAAAGTCACAGTTCGGATATGGATCCTAAGATCGTATAAGATCCAGATCGTGATTCATTAATATCCTATGAATTTGGGATCCTACATGAGACTCGGATCAATTTGCTTATATTGGATCGTAGGATCGTAAGATCCTAGGATCCGGATCGGGATTTTTATAACAATGATTATAAGAACAGAAAATCTATCCTTTGACCCTTATGCATAAATTATCGTTTCAATCTTTTGCTTTTCCTATTTTATCCACCTACCCATATGACATTAATAGGAGTATATGAATAAGGATGCATGACTTATTGACCATTTTTTATTCCATATGATCTTCACCTCTAATGTGATCACTTGGCTACTATTAACATTAATCTAATTTTGTAATTTTATCTACATTTATGCAGAAAGAAAAGCTGTCGTTTGACTCTTGTACAGTAATTGTGGTTTCAATCTCTTGCCTTTCCGACATTAATAGGAAGAGATCACGAGGATACAAGGTTACATAGGTTATATTGCATTTTTTGTTACCTGGTATATCTCTCATTCTCTCTTTTTCCTGTCTCATTTCTCTCTTTCCATTTATCTTTTATATATAAACATCTTCTAATCACATAGACTACAAACTGGAGATAAAAAATGGACATAAAATTCGCATGATTGTTGGTAGACATCATTATTCAGCGTGCCTAGCAAAGAGCTAAGTATCACTGCAACAATGATATCCCATTATTATTGACATGTGGTATTAGCATTCAAAATAAGACACGATTAATGCACAGTGTACCCACATATGTATGCCCAAACAATAATTTAACAACTGCCATACATGCATATGTGGACTATACTTTGCATACGGGGTTTCTTATAATTGGGTCCTAATATTATGTGTCAGTGATGTCGTGAAACTAATTAAAAATATACGAACTATGATAAAATTTGTAGTTGAAAAAACTTAAGCTTTGTAGCTTTAAAGATTTAAAGAACTGGAACAGCTATTTACCTCTCCCTGTTTGCTCAAAGAAAGGAGACAAATTGGGCATTTTCTCGGAAAAAACAAATGAACAATGAATTTTCATGAGTTTCATCGAACTTCTCCAACTAGGGATCACCTTTTTTGTGACTGAGATTGTTAGAATTATACAAACAAATAGGCCTATCAATGGATTGGGTTCGGACTGGATGTTAGTTAATCCAAATATGAATCATATTAAAAATCACTGGTCCGAATTCAATTCATGTATTCGATGGATATCAAGAATTGGTCAAATAATCTAGTCCGATCCGAATAAGTTTGAATTTCAACAAAATGTCATCAAATAAACAACTACTTCATCTAATCTTAATACAAGTAAATTTTAATCTAATCCCACCAATTAAACACTCAATTAAAATATATTTTTTTTCAATTTCACTTCTATTTTGCCATATAGAAAACCAATTCAAAAATCTCAAAAAAAGGAAAAAATAAACGGGAGGGAGCAAGTTCTTCAAGCCAATAAAAACCCTAGTTTGCCATCTTCAAATTCAAAATAGATTTATGTTGAACTAAAATCCAAATTTTAGAGATCTTGTTATCCACAAATTTTTGCAAGCATGGAGGTTGATTCATTGTGAAGATTAAGATACCCATAAAATACTTAATGAAAACCAAACTTTGTTATTTGTGAAGATGAAGAGAGGAAGATGGGGAGAAATAGGGAGACAACAGAATAGAAAAGAAGAGGTGGAGGAGAGAGGCAAGAGACATGTATAGATACGACATAAGAGGGAGGAAGAGGAAAGTAATAGATGTAAGAGAGAGAGAGAGATAAGGGAAGCATTAGAGATGAGGGCTAACTCCCATGTTGGTGGTGAAGGCGAAAATGGATTATTGGTGAAGTGGGAAGGAGGCACAAAGGGAGGGATGTGATTGGTCTCTCATAAAACACACACACACGCGTGTGTGTGGATCACGGTTAAAGGGGGATAACTCTGGTAGGATACGATAAAAAAATAAGTGGGGTTCATATATCCCGTGTTTGGTAAATAAAAAATGCATCAAAAATTCCATTTAGATTTTATCCCAACCTAGTTTGAAAAGTCAACTTAAACTCATCTAACATGGTTTAAATGAAACGCAAGGAGGGGACTGGGTTTTTTTTTTTGCTAGCCAGGATAACTAATACAAATGATCAAATTGTCGTGTTCTCTTCTCCCTCGTTTTCTCTCTCTCGTTTGCTTCATCTCTTCCTATTTTTTTTTAGATCTGATTTTTTTTTCAACAAATTTATTTTGTCAAAGGAAGGCTTTGCCTACATACCTCAAGAAGACAAGAACGTCTTCTCTAACAAGACAACAAATTTAAATAATAAACTAACTCTAATAAAATAATATTCTATTTGGACTAAGATTAATTAACAATTAATAATAAAATAATCAATTAATAAGAGTTTGAGTTAATTCTCAATAGTGCTCGTAACATATGATTACTTGTCTGGAGGATATGAAATTATAACATTTTTAAAATTTACATGTAAGAAAAATTTATGAGGAATTAGTGAAATACTAATTTATAAAGCAAACATGGTGTTGAATTGGATGGGTTAGAGTCAAAACAGTCAATTGTACCATATTTCATCACCATACTCCATGGTTCCCACAATAGTGCTCATGTGTTATCAAAGCACTGGAAAGGATAGGATTTAACCATTAAATCCTAACCAGTCCAATGATAAGTGAGTTTGGGTTGGATGAGAAAACATACATTTTAGATTCAATCTAGTTCAACCATACCATCCAAACACACCCATAATGCGTTGTTGCAAATTAATGATGTTGAATTACACTATGATTTTAGTGCTATTAAATAGTGCATTTGAATCCTCTGAAGTTGAACCGAATTATAAAGTGTGAAGTTTGGTTCAACACAATCGTATTATGAGAGTCATGCAGTCAGGATTCGACCGCATTATCCTCGTGCTAACCAAGTTCTCAGAGTTTGCACTGATGATATGGTCAAATCTTGGTTACACGATTCTCATCGTGCGACTGTGTTGGGTCGAATTGCAGGCTTTAAAGTTCGACCCAATTTCACATTGAAACTATGTGTCTTGCCTTATTTAAGTGAAGCACTGAAATAGCTAGCTAAATGATATATGGAGCATTAATGATCAACCCAACTACTTAGGGCTGTGACTTCAACTTTCTTTACGAGTTTGTTAGGTGCATCTTAGGATGATGCCGGCCATTCTAAACCACAAGGACTTTTGTTCACCAGAGGCAAAATTCCCTTCAATCTGGGGACTCAGAAATCCTAGAACCATTTTTCTAAGTTTTGACTTCTTGAAATGTTAATGCACACAAACAGCCACAAAAAAAATTCTACAAATGGATCATCAGTGATTTAGTTTCGAGGCGATCAACTAAAAAACATGTCATGTATGTGAAAAATATCAATTTGCTAGTAATTTGCATCATTAAAGTGAAGAAGGGACAGTATTTCCCATTTAATGAACCTTACCCTTTTCAGATGTAGGTCAAGGAAGTATTTGACAGGTTTCTTATGAGTTGTTGGGAGAAAGGAAATCCTAGGTATCTGCATCATAATTGATGACAGTTGAAGCCTAGAAAGATATAGCCAGTTCTTTTTCTGCTTGTAAAGAGAAATAAGAGAATGAAAGCATAATACTAAATCAAGAAACTACTTCTTAACTAATAAGAAAAATGTTCAGCCATTTCTATGTATATATTTATCCTTTTAACTACTTAGATTTTACGTAGTACTTGATTGCTGTATCCTAGATTTTCCACAATCACTTCGTACACAGTTGGAGAAACGTATGAAGGGGTGCAACAATGAGGTTGGTAGCATTTATGTCTCATTTAGACCTCACACACACCAACCAAAGAAAATGGCATCCATAATCATCAAAAAGTCATGTCATAAAATTTGATATGTTTGCTTGCTTGTCAAAGCAACATAGACAAATTATCATGCTCTTCCATAGAACATGAAGAGCTGTGCTGAGGGAACTGTAGTTTTATTCATCTGGAAAGGGGTGAGGTGGGACTCTTTAGCCTACACTCCATTTGAGACCTAGTTTGGACACCAAAAATTTGGGGTTGGAATGCAGAGTTCACTCCTTTCCTTGAAATATATATATTACTAGCAGGCTATTGGGGGTGGATATTTCACTCCTAACCGTGGAGGAGATAATCTCACATATCTGAGAGACAAAAGCGGTGATAATTATGTTAAAATTTTCATAGAGTCTTTTTGGGAAAAAAAATTATTAATGCTCCAACAAAATGCAGGAATGAAATTTTCTAAAAATTTTATACTTTGTAACTTGTAAGTGAATTTTTATTCAAGATCTCTTCTCATTCTTGCCGCTCAACAAGGCCATGGTTTTTTTTTTGTTTGTCGATCGGAACAGGCTCACTGAGTTGAAGGGAGGGTCTACTGACTCTCCCCTTTGAAAATATTTTTTCCCAGTTGCCATCACTGCCAATTCAACCCTGTTTTCTTTCAAATCAACTATACATATCATTACGTTGGAGGCAATAAAGTACAATATGCTATACCTATTGTACATATCCTTATATTGAAGGAAAATGCCGAGTAATTTTCCTTTCGTCTTGTTCTTACCTATGTGATATACATTGGCTTAAGTTCTTACAAGAGCAGTGAGGTGGCTTCTTGTGTTGACAACTACAGAAGTTCTTGGAGATAGCAAAGGAAGCAGGGGATATACTGAACTACCCAGGACTAGACAAGCAAAGGACCTTTTCCTTTGTTGATTCCATTAGGAGGTGAAGGTGGTATTGGACAATTCCAGTTCAGAAGTTCTTCAATCATTTGCATAGCAATCTTATTCTCTTCATCAATTTCGCTGCCTGCTTCATCAATCCCAGACGACAGAGATTCCGACGACGACAAGGATGGCAATGCATCATCGGGATTTTGTTTCTTCTTGTTCCCAAGCTCAACTCTCATGACCCAGTTGGAGACGGGTCGTCGTCCCGCACTCTTTTGCCACACTCCAAGGTGAGAATTGTCGGTATCAAGCCTTAAACAAGTAAGTGAAGGTGCTGGATCCTTGCAACATTTTCGAAGCTTTGCAGTAAGCATGTCTGATAATGCTGATGGAGAAAAAGATGAGTCTTCACTGGAGTGTATGTGATTGGCATCATTCTTTCCTACCGGAAAATTTGTCTTTGCATTGTGGCCGTTCATCAAGATGGCCGCTTGGTCATATGCTCGTGCTGCTGCCTCTGCTGTCTCAAATGTGCCCAGCCAAATCCTTCTTTTCCTGTGAAATCCAAGCAAACGAGAGAGATCAACATGAGATTTGAATACAATTCAACTCAACTCAGTCTTGTGCCAATATTTTTAAGGTCGTTATGTGAATCCTATTTCAGCACCAGATTTAATGGTGGAATACTCACACGCACATTTGTGGAATAGAATGCAATGTATATTGTGGAAATCTTTCAAATTTGGAATTTATAGGTAGAGAAAATATTAAAATTACAATATAATGGTGGAATGTGCTGCTAGGGATGTCTATATATGATATTTTTTTCATGTGCTGTCTAATAACTGTCATACTATGATTGATCGTTAGAATGTAAATGAGTATAGGTGGGTGGAACATACAAGGATCTGTAATGTGTGATTTTTTGGGGTTTTGCACTAGATTTTTAGTGTATGGCTGTGTGAGCTTACAGTAAAGGGTGACGAATTTCGGAAACCCAAGAGCCCCACTGGCGTTGCCTAACACCTCTGAACTTCTTTGATTGTACCATGTCGATACAATGTTTGTGTGTGTGGGAGAGAGAGAGAGAGAGACAGAGAGGTTGCAGAGTTCAGAGATGAACAATGATTCAGATGAAAGGGAGAGATAAAAGGATGCTTTTATTATGTACTTGTCGGTTGTAAAGTAGTGAACGAAAGTCCAAGTACTTTGGGAGTTAGGGCGTTGCAATAAAAGTTTCACCTGCAAAACTATGACAATTCCACTGTCTTCATAACTCCCCGAGTAAATGCACAGAGGACCAGGCCAGAAAGCCCCAACACCTGTCTATGTGAACCTATTTTTCCTTAGCATATCAAATTCTTCTTGAGATGCAAAAAGAACTACCAAGGATGAGCATTCCACCAATTTTTCAATTATACAAAATTCAATGAAATGCTAGTGATTCACCCATTGAAACAGAGAATTTGGTTCTTTTTCTCCATCCATAGGCCAAGTCATCCCTTCCAAACTCATATGATCCGTAGTTATATGAAATCTCGACCTCTTAAGCAATTGTATTGACTTCACGCTATCATGACCCGTGTTTGAGTCTCATCATTTCTATCATGATTATACTGATATTCTTATGCGTAAAAAGGTAACTAAATGAACAAATATTTTGTCATTACTAGTAGGCAAAAAAAAATTAGGTCACTACGGGTGGCCATAAAACGACTATTAAGAGAAAAACGATCTTCGTGCACCACTCATACTCCAACGTATAAATATGATTCTATTCACTGTCTGCTTTATTATTTATTTTGTTTAGACACTGCCCCTTTCAAACTCGGGCTCCATCCGCCACACAAAAAGAGATTAGGACTTGCCATGTAAAGGGTCTAACTCAATGTTTCCTTAAATGCAGAGCTTTCCGTCTTAATACTAGTATTAATATAGATGATAGTTCTCCTCTAATGGACTCCATTTTTTTCCTTTGTAAATTTCATACTTTTTCAAATAAACTAATCTAACGGTCACCAACATACTTTTCAAAACCATTCACATTGCACTGTATCTGCAGGCAGAGATTACTATAATATAACTATTGAAAAAAATCTCAATCTCCGATTAATAGTTTCTCAAATACAAGTTATAAGGACCTTATCAAATTAGAAGGACTTAAAAATAAATATTTGCAGTTATATTAAATGCTGACCCTGTTTCAGTCCTTATCCATTGGGTCATTCATTCATTTGTATCCACACTTATTCCAAACCCCACATTTCAATTCAAATTTACACCAATAATTGCTGGCCACAATCATGTCTTCCAAACTTTTTCCCATCCATATGGACCATGTCCTTGGTTCCAATGAATTGATATTATTAGTGTTGTCTGCATATTCCAGTGATCATGAAAACTGCATATTAAGTTGAAAGAATATCACAATCCCACTTGGGCTTTAACCTAATGTCGTATATAAAAAGAAGGGTAAGTCCATAGTATCAGTCGATTGTAATTTTGTAATTTAATTTGGTGAGAGTACGATAAAATAGGCTTGTCTAGAATAAAAATCCAAACATTTTAGGAAGAATTCTAATTTTTTTAGTCCTACAACAAAATTGAATTGTAAAATTTTTTTTTTTTTAATTTGTAATTTGACCTCAAATTGTATCAGTTCTTTTTTTTTTTTTTGTCGGGAAGTGTCGGTAAGTGTATCAGTTCTTATTTACTTTTAACTTGTGATATACTTCTTGGGTACCCTAGTATTATACTGAGGAAAAAAGGTTAATTACAGTTGAGGTCCTCAAAGTATGGAGTTTATTTAATTTTGGTCCCCGATATTTTAATTGCATCATTTTGATACCTAAAGTATTGAATATTTTTTATATGGTCCCTTAAGCAGACAACATCCAAATTGTTAATGATTTTTTATCATAAACTTGTCAAGTAATACATAAATATGGAAAAAAAATAATTTTGATAGTTCTCAAACAAAATTTGGGTAGCTCTTGACAAAAAAATGTGTAATATAAGTAGTTTTTGACCAAAATTTGGATAACTCATGATCAAAACTATATAATTTGAATAACTATTTAACTAAAATTTGAGTAGAAATTTGGTTAAAAGTAGTTCTTTTTTTGTCCATATTTAAGTATCAAGTGACAAATTTATAATAAAACTGTCTGCTTGAGGAACCGTTAAAAATCTTAACACTGTCTGCTTGAGGAACCAAATAGAAAAATATTCAATATTTTAGCGATTAAAATAATTATATTAAAATATTGAGGACTAAAATGAGACAAATTTTATACTTTAGGGATCTCCAATACAATTAATCCAATAAAAAATGCAAAAAATCTTATAGATATGATACCATTCCACACAATAGAACAATTTCTTGTTTTTTAGTAATATAAAATGGTTGGAGCAGTGGCACATGCTTTTTAGTAGTCCCTATACTACCATAGACCCAAGACTCCATTCATTCCGCATAACCTTGAAGAAAATCCATCTGGCATGGTTATAAGTGTTAAGATGAGTTAGACAGAAATGAAGATAGATCATTAGTCATATGATGTGACATTTAAATCAAAAGTCAAAATAAACTTAGATATATTTTGAAGGAGTTAATGAAGGCAAATTTATAGGAGAAGAAACATCTAAGACATTAGACTAGAGCATAAACAGAAGTTTATGCAACTCCTGAACAATGATAGTCAAAGAAGGGACTGTTTTGAACTGGTCCTCTATAAATGTTGTAACAACAAAATTTTTACTTTTCATAACCGCAACTTAAAACCGTGGGACTTTGTCTTCTTCCTTCATTCCACAACTCCTGTTCCAACACAAATCCTAATTTTTCAAAACCTTGATCAATGGTAGAAGTAGAAGTATACTAATTATGAAGTTTTTGCACACATTTAGGGGCAGATTCTATAACTTCTCTAGAGTTTTAGGGTTGATTTTGAACTTTTTGGCAAAGTTATGGGCTGATTCTATAATTTATGAGAAGTTTTAGGGCAGATTCTGAGGTTTCTGGATAATTCTAGGGTTGTTTTTTAAAAGTCTATATAGGTTCGGAGCAAATTCTAAAATTTTTGCAATTTTTTGAAACTTAGGGGCCTTCTCTACAATTTCATAAAACTTTACAAACAAAAACACAACACCAACTACAAGTCTTTTTGGACCAACAAATGAAACCCCTACATGTAAACAATAATCAAGCCATGCAAAATCAAGAGAGCATGCATGTACAAGAGAGGAGAAACTGTTAGATTCATTGTTCACGACACTTTCCACACTACGGTAATTGCAAAAACAAGGAAGAAACGGTCACACTCTAGGAAGAAATGATATTGTACCGATGACCACAAAGTAAGAAGCAACAATTAATCGAATTTGGCTCTGAGACCATAAAAATTTATATCAATATTTTAAAGAGAAAAGTCATACACAAAAGGGTAAGAAAAAAAATGAATATGCTAGTATAATATTTCATAATAATGAAAACTATGTACACAAGACATGTAAAATTCAAAAAGAGTAAGACCGAAGTACCTTCTAATGATATATATATAGAGTCTTTAATTTAAGAACACAACTTTATATTTGTTGGAAAGAATGGTTTGAAAAATGTATTTTGAAGTAGCTTTGGACTTAAATAAAAATGGGATTCATATCTCAAAATTAGTGAGACTAAATTTAAATGCGTTCTTCTCTATGAGGAAACTAACGTAGTATATTTATTTGTTTAAAATCATTAAGTATTGAATGATAAATTATGTTTTAAAGTGACTCCTTAATTTGAATGAATGGAAGAACTTAAGAATGATATGGTATAGTATAATAAGCCTTGTCTCACATCAGAAGGAAACCAAAAACTTGGTGAGTTAATATATTTTTAGTTGACTTCATGAGTTTGGCCCCAAGGAGTTCACACTT
The DNA here is from genome assembly GCA_023539305.1 of Ilex asprella. Classification (NCBI taxonomy): domain Eukaryota; kingdom Viridiplantae; phylum Streptophyta; class Magnoliopsida; order Aquifoliales; family Aquifoliaceae; genus Ilex; species Ilex asprella. The sequence goes on along the minus strand of CM042198.1, from coordinate 13,750,513 downwards.
TTTTGAACGGAGGGAACACCTACACAATTTTGGTTACCATACACGCGTGTTGCTTGCCCGCCATGCCATGACTTGGGCCGAGCTTAGGTCAAAAAGATCTAATCTAAGCTGAAAGTTAATTTGGAGCGGTGCGGATTGTGGGTCAAACCAAGCGGATCTAAATACGGATCGCACTTAGTCTTCCAACTAAAATTCAAAATTTCATCTATTATTTTTTAATTTGGCGCCGAATTTGATTGTGTTTGTTCACGCTCCAGATATACATTTTCCCTATGTTAGTATTTGACAATGTGTCTATTCGAGTAGTGGTGTTTCATGTCTATTCAAGTAATTCGAGCAGACACATCGAGCAGTGGTGTTTCATGTCTATTCAAGTAATTCAAACAGACACAAGGGGTTTATAAAAAGACTTCTTTATAGCCATTTTCAATCAAAAAAAAAAAAATTTGAATCCTGCATTCCAATTTTCTTCTCTCTCTACATACTGCTCTATTGTTCTATTTGGTTCAAGTACAAAATACAAATTGTGTTCGTTGGTTTTTGAAGATTGAAGTCTGTTTCTTCAGAAACGAAAATCTGTTTTATCTTGGAAGGCCGTTGCTTATTAACATTGAATACCGAGAATGAGTAAATCAATCTTAAAGAAACTGTGGATTACATGGCTCAGACTATATTCTTATTTATGTTATTTTCTTATCGATGTTCTGCAATCAAGTAAATACATCATTTTTGTTTATAAATACATTCTATTTTATGTTATTAGTTTGCATGTAATAGTATACTTAGTAATAGAGATGCAACTTGGGCAGATCAACCTAAATTCAATCTGAACTTAATAAAAAAAAATAGGGTTTGAGTTGAGATTTTTAATATTTGAGTTAGACCTGGGTAGAAAAACACCAACCCGAATTGAATTCAGACAACACCTGGATTAAGGTCTGGGGTTGTCGAGTTCAACCTGAACATACTTAAAAATAAATATATAAATCAATAGCAATTTGACTTACAACTAGCCAACTAGGGTTCAGTCTTCTAGTTCACACTTCATGACTGCAGCGCATCTATTACAGCATATAGAAATCCCACAATTTTAGCTAACCATTTATTATAGAATATTTGACATTCAATTGTATAGATTTCTTTTATTTCCATGTAAATCATAGTCGTGAACCACGCCGCAATCAATTATCCCTCCTTGTAAAACCACTGGTTGCTGTTGCTGCTAATCTCGTCAGTGCCACCTCAAGCCCCATCCCGGGTCTATTGCTGGAGAGCTACTAGCAACTGATGATGCTGCTTCATCCCTCTTCTCTAACTGCTAATTTCGTGGGTAACTCCTCCACGATGTCTTGCTCCTTCGATCCACAAACCGACTGGATCATCGATAGTGGTGCTAGTGACCACATGAGCCCTTGTCGATCCTCTTTCTCTAGTCTAACTTTGTCTTCCATTGCTCGCACAGTGAGGCTACCCACGAGAGAGACGATTCCTGTTGAAGGCATTGGATCCGTGACTTTATCTAACCATTTAATTCTTCAAAATGTCCTTTATGTCCCCTTTTTTTATTATAATCTCCTTTCTATCCCTCAGCTCACTAAAAATTTATCCTGTGTTTTTTTTTTCCTCATCTGATAAATGTTTTTTTCAGGACCCTCCATTGAAGAGGCTGATTGGAGCGGGTGAGGAATGCAATGGGCTCTACATCTTTCCCCGCCACAAGACCGTTGCATTATCCGTTCATCATCTTGACAATAAAACTCTATGGCATCAACGCCTAGGTCATCCTTCTAGCTTTACCATTCCCAACATTTTTTATAATCCATGTATTCTCTCTCATTGTGATGTTTGTGAGCGTTCAAAGCACACTCGTTTACCTTTTCAAATACATGCTAATAAAAGTACGATCCCTTTTAATCGTCTTTATTGTGATATTTGGGGTGGCTATTCTACCACCTCCATTTGCGGCTCACATTATTTCTTGACTATTGTTGATGACTTTTCACGTACTACATGGATTTATTTAATGCATTTTAAATCAGAAATTTTTTGTCACTTAATGCATTTTTTCGCTCTTGTTAAAAATCAATTCAACTCTTCGGTTAAAATAATTTGCACCGACAATGGCCAATAATTCCTTTCACATAACCTCCAAACATATTTTCACACTCAAGGAATCATTCATGAGCGCGCTTGTGTTGAAACTCCGCAACAAAAATGGTGTTGTAGAGCCTAAACATAGGCACCTCCTGAATGTCGCTGGCAGCCTTCGCTTTCAGGTAAACCTACCACTCAAATTTTGGGGAGATTGTGTTCTCACCGCTACTTATCTAATCAATAGAACCCCAAGCCACAACCTACAAAATCAAACCCCTTTCCAACTTCTTCTAAACACCCCCCATCATACACTCACCTACGTGTGTTTGGTTGCCTTTGCTACGCTCAAACCCTCACCGCTCATCCCGATAAATTCTGATCCAGATCATGTCATTGTGTCTTCATTGGTTACCCTAGTAACCGCAAATCTTACAATCTATACAACCTTGACACCAACACCATTTTTTACTCACCTGACATCACTTTCCATGAAACTCAATTTCCCTTCCATCACACCAAACATTCCCTTCTCACTGACTCCAACATCATTCCCTTACCTATCCCCGAACCCATCTCTCCCCTCCCTTCCTCGGCCCTACCTCAAGAACCCCCACCCACCACCACTATTCCTTCTCGACCTCGTCGCCACACTACTCGTCCTGCATATCTTCTTGATTATGTCTGTCCTACTATCCCTACGGAGTCCATTGCCTCCTCAACTGCTGCACAGTTCTCAGGTAGTTCTCACCCCTTATGCACTTATCTATCATATTCTTGTTTTTCTCCTGCTCATTATTCATTCTTAACTACTCTCACTACATCTATTGAACCTACTTGCTACTCAGAAGCAAATCGCCACTCTCATTGGCGTGAAGCTATGTCCTTTGAAATTCGTGCCCTTGAAGAAAATTTCACTTGGACACTTGAAACCCTCCCTCCTGGCAAGAAACCTATCAGTTGTAAATGGGTATTCAAAACAAACTCCGAGCATATGGCACTATTGAGCGCCACAAGGCCCGACTTGTAGCCAAAGGCTACACTCAAGTGGAAGACATTGATTATCATAAAACTTTTGCCCCAATTGCCAAGATGACCACAGTACGTTGTGTCCTTGTGTTGCTGCCACAAAAAATTGGGTCATCCACCAAATGGATGTCCATAATGCCTTCCTGCATGGTACACTTGATGAGGAGGTTTACATGACCCCACCACTTGGCTAATGTGTTAAGGGGGAGACACGAGTCTTTCGCCTTCGAAAATCACTCTATGGCCTCAAACAAGCTTCTCGGAATTGGATTTTTAAACTAACCTCTGCTCTTCTTAATGCAGGTTTTGTTCAGTCACAAGAAGATCACTCCCTGTTTACCTTGATCACTGCAACTAGTCTCACTATTATTCTTGTTTACGTTGACGATTTTTTGGTTATTGGCAATGACCTTTCTCAGGTCACCTTCTTCAAGAGAGTTCTTTCCATCAACTTCAAAATCAAGGATCTCGGACCCCTCAAATATTTTCTCGAACTTGAAGTTGCAGGCTCTCCCTCTGGCATTTTTCTTAATCAAAGAAAATATGCCCTAGACATCCTCACTGATAATGGTCGTCTTGGTTCTCGTCCTGCACCTTTTCCTATGGAACAAAATCTGAAACTCAATGACACAGATGATGACCTACTTCCTCATCCTGCTCCTTATCGTCGGTCAGTGGGACACCTCATTTACCTCACCATCACTAGACCTGATATAGTCTTTGCAGTGAATATCCTCAGCCAATTCATGCATGCATCTCGGATCCCTCACATGACAGCTGCAACACGTGTCCTCCGCTACATCAAAGGGACTCCTGGACAAGGCATTTTTTTCTCTTTCTCTAATAATCTTCATGTCAGTGCTTACACAGATTCTGATTGGGCCAATTGTCCTACCACTAGGCGCTCTACCACTGGATTCTTCATCACACTTGGTTCCAATCCCATTTCTTGGCTCACTAAGAAACAGACTACAATGGCCCGCTCCTCTACAAGAAAAATAAATATCGCTATGGCCGTCACAACATGTGAACTCATTTGGTTAAAACAGCTCCTCCATGACATTGGTATCTCACACAAAGACCCAATGACTCTCTATTGTGACAATCAGTCTGCCCTCTACACTGCTCAGAATCTAGTTTTCCATGAACGAATGAAGCATATTGAGATAGACTGCCACATCGTTCATGACAAACTCCGTTCTGGTCTCTTCATCACTGCTCATCTTCCATCTTCTGAACAGATTGTCGACATCTTCATCAAAGCATTGGGATCTGACCTCTTCCATCACTTATCTTGCAAGTTGGGCACTACGGATCTTCATGCATCAACTTGAGGGGGAGTATTACAACATATAGAAATCCCATGATTTTAGCAATCCCACGATTTTAGCTAACCATTTATTATAGAATATCTGACATTAATTTGTATAAATTTCTTTTATTTCCATGTAAATCATAGCTGTGTATATAAAGCATACTAATCAATGAGAAATAAATAGATTTGTTTTCTACCAATTTACTTCTTTACAACATCCCTCACTCTCTTAGCCATTCTTACTCATCACTCCTTCTCTTAGTCTCCCTCTCTCAGGCCTCAAACCTCACGCTTCAGCCTCCCTTTCTCAGCCTCTCTCATTGACACTCAATCACCATCAACGATCGACCGAAGACCTTCATCTGCGCCTAACCCAGACTCTCACTGTCGATCTCTTAGATTTGTGCCTCTCTTAGCGAAGATCTTCATCGATCTCATCTTAGATCCGCACCTCTCTCAGTGAAGACTTGGTATGTATCTTAATGTTATTTTTCATTTACAATTTTTTTTTCATTTTCATTTTCATTTTCATTTTCAGATTTTTTTTCAAGTGCAATTTTTTTTGAATTCATAGCCAGAATTCTAACTCAAAAATCAGCTCGAATTACATATTCTACTCTTACTGTTAATCCTGCTTCTACCCATTGCTGTGAGCCATGGCCACTATCCATATCAATGGTTATTTGCCTCATAGCCAGGGGGGGTTTTCAACATTAAGGGTTATCTGATAATTATTCCTTAGCCTCCATTGCGCTAGTTCGTGTGCAGCTTTGTTTGTTTGTTTGAATGCATGAATCATCCTCCAGTCTATGTGCTGCTGTAGAAGGTATTTGATATCTTGTATTATTGATATAATGGACCAGTGTGGATTGATGTGGGGGAGCATGACTGCATCTGTGTATTAGCTTCATTTCATATATAGATATAACTGGATGTATTAGCTTTCCTTCCAACACATCAAATTCAATCCCTTCAAAATTGACAGAAAAAGTGGATGCCAAAATTAATTATGTGTGTTAAAATGTATGCTATTTGTCTATATATCATTTAGTATATACATATATCATATTTATGTATATATTAATTTCATATATAGATATAACTGTAAAATATATATATATATCTATATTTTTTTATCCTTCCATTTTTTTATCTTACTAAACACAAAAAAAAAATAATTATTTTCTATCCCTCCTACCAAACACAACGGAGGGAAGAAATAATTTCTCTCTTGAATGATAAAAAGTGTATCACTTCTATTTTTCATCCTTTTATTTTTCTATCCACCCTTACAAGGGAAGGGATATAGTTGAAAAATAATTTGTTAAGGGGCTTAATCAAAGCAGGAGTATGAGTTTAAGGGCTATTAGTGTATTTTACTTGGGCCTACAAATTATAGACACAAAACACCTAATATCGTGGTATGAGAACGGGGCGGTTGGACCATGAACTGAAGCTTAGACTAGTCCGATTCTTGAGTTGGATCACATAAGGAAGTAAATCCATTATTAATCGTTAAATTGACCGATTTTGTTCAAAACCTGTGGATGGTTTGGATTTTAAATGATATTTTTTTAAAAAAAAAAATCTCCCTTTTGGGAAATTTTGCTCTAAATCGCATGAATTCTCCACAAGGGCCAGCCCAACAGTACGAAAAAAAAAAATGACTTTAGGCCCCAAAATTTTAGAAGGTCCCATAATTTTAAGTGCATCACTAGCTCACCAAAAAAAATTAAATCCATTAAATTTTAAGCCTTACAAAAAAATTCTAAAAAATTAAATCCAATCAAAATTTTTATTGTAATAATTTAGGTCTATAATATAATTCATAACATTAAAAACTTAGAAATTAAAAAATTAAAAAAATACTCAAAAGTCAACTCATATTTACTCACACCCATTTTCTCTCTCTCTCCGATAAAAAAAATAAAAACAAAAATAAAAATTGAAATTAAACACTCTCTCTCCATCTTTATGGTAAAACAAAAATTTAAATATTTTTTTCGACAATATTAGCACATCTTTTTTTTTTGTCTCCCTCTCACATAACAAATTAAAAATAAATTAATTTTTTTAAAAAAACTTATTTTTATGCTTCGCTTTAAACCTCAAATTGACTTGAACCGCCGTATTCTCCACTTCCATGGTCCAGTTTTCGTCTTCCTTCTCTAGCAGACGAAGAGGAGGCGACGAACAACCTTCGTCTTCGTCTTCAACGACGAACGATCTAAGTCTTTGTTTGTGCCTTTGAGTCATCTGATGATCTGATCTCCTTTGCGTACTCTCTCTCTCTCTCTCTTTCTTTCTAAGCATTGTTTCACTCACAAATGGCAGGCGACATCTCTCTCACAAGGCTTAGAGCATCTCCAAGGAGAGTTGCCAAAAATGGGGTGCCAAATGCCATTTTGTAACCTTGAATAGTGTTTTGACACCCCTGAAAACACAATCTTCTCCAATGGTAGGTGCCAAAATAGGGTGTCATATTAATATTTTAATATTTTTAGTGTTTTCAAGTTGTATTTTCAATTCCAATTTCAATTTCAAATTGTATATTCAATGCATAGTTTTTCATAAATAATAGCAATACAAAAAAATTAATGGTGTAATATGACAATACAAAAACATTTAATGGTGAAATATGTAACATGAAAAAAATTTTGGGATACAAAGTGTCATTTGTCCTAAATTATATAGTTGCCTGAAACGATCAAAGGCAAACACTTTCCCTGCGATTCAGACTCTATCCCCTTCCCCTTTACCTTCCCCTGTGATTCCGATATCCAGGCAAGCATTAGACACCAACGATTTTCACGCAAGCCTCCTTCCCCTTTCATTCTGTATGTATTTTCCAATCGTTTTTTACAACCTCCATTCTCTCTCTCCAAAGTTTGCAAATTTGTCATCCCAAACTCATAGTTGGCATTTTGCCACCCCCGATGCCACCCCCTTTGAAGTGATTTTTTTTTATTATTATTTTGGGGTGGTATTTTGGCGATTAAGGATTTACCACTCCATATAGCACTTCCATTGGAGTTGCTCTTAGTTGTATACGGAACTTTGGACTTTACTACATACACAACCTTTAAGATTAGTTACACAATTTTATTTGTCCCACTCATATAATTTTATTTTGTCAAGGTTTTTGTGATAAATTAATTTTGGATTCACTGTTAATTTTTCACTTACTTATATTTATATTTTTTATTTTTGTCAATGTCCTCAATTTATATTAATTATTATGTTTTTAATTTTTTTATTATGCAATCAGTCTGATCAATTGACCCAATAGTTGAACCAGTGAACCATTGATCCAATCCCTATACCGGTTCGATGCTAATAACTAAGCCTAATATCCATTATTGAATTTGAGTGATAAGCGGCTCATTAGGTAGACTCGTAAAATAAATGAGTTGGTAATTTAACATGAATTGAACTAAACATGATATTAATACACCAAATACGTCTTATACACAATTCATATAAAGCAAATTTGATATTATTTGAATTTGACTATATAAAATTATAAATAGATAGAATATGAGTTTATAGATTTCGACCCGACCCGAAAAATGAAAGCCGACGCTACGTTATCGCTTCAGTCTACATCGGAACTCAGAAGTCTGAAGCGGCAGGGAAAATCGTATTGAGATTGTTGGGGCTCCAGAATCAGGTACTCTATCTGAAACTGATCTGAGGATTCTCTGTGATTCTGAAATGCTCTGTTGTGTTCCTATGTTACAATCAAAAGACACACATGAATTTGTACGTGTTTTTCTATATCTGTGCATTATATGACTGTTTTATGATGTCTAGCTTTTTTCTTTAGGGTTTTAGATTTTACAAGCTTTTGATGTCCACCCAATAACTTCTTTGAAGTGATTTTTCGTTATTCCCCCTTTGTTTTTTTTGGTGAAAAGTGGATGGGAATAGAAAATTAGGGTTGAGATGGAAGAACTATTAAAAATAATTTGCGTTATAGCCTCAGGCTTTTTTCCCCCTGTTTCCTTTCATGGTAACAACTCTTTTTTTTTTTTAATCTTGGCGGGCAAATGGGAACTGTGAATTGTTTTCATGTGGGACTAGGTGGAGCATGAAAAATGTGAGGAACATATATCACATTATGGGAGCTCGATGGAGTGTTTGAGGATGAAGTAATAATCAAAATGATGTTTCTTAGAGAGTTGCCATTGAAAATTAAAATATTTAGCGTTTTGGTTTAAAATTTTATCCTTTTTATGATTTTTTCCATGTTATTATAGAGCTTAATGAAGTTAAAATTTAAATTCAATTCGCTCATAGTTTCATTTGTTATATTATAGTTTTCGTGGACGAGTCTTGTAGATATCAAGTAATCCTAAACCATTTTTGGAATTAGTGCTTCTTTGTTCTGTTTTGCATTGATGAATAAACTCGAGTAACACTAAGCTTTGAAGAGGATGCACTTTTGTATCTGTCAGCAAAGAAATATAGGCAACTTTACTAGGATTTTCCATGTAGATTTGTGGTTAATTCATAAACGAATCTGCCCTAGTTTCCAAGTAATCAATTTTTCTCTTCAACTTTTAATAGTTAGATGTTGTGTAAAGCAAGTGGTTGGGAGACGTGCAGTCAGAGTGAAGCCACTGCAGTCAGAGTGAAGCCACTGGTGTCGTTGAGACGCGCATAATTAGTTTAAACTCCAGCCATGAGTTCCTACTTGCTAAATAATCCTGACAGTGGAATAATGAAAAGTAGGCCATGGAAGAAAAAGGAAGAGAGAACTTCCCTTCAGACCTCGAGATTGTAGAAGACAAGTCTCCTCTATCTGATAGGACAAGGTGCAATAGGAGAGATGATGCAAAGACTGATGAAATTAATGTGAACTTTCACAAAAAAAGGGTGCTTTAGTTGAGTTTTAGAGACTATAGTTACAAACGAGAGTAGAATAGAGTCATAATGGCTTATACTTCAATGCTTGACGAAGCCTGACAACCAATAATTGAAGGTATTGACGGAGTCTCACTGCCACCACCGAAGAGTTCTCAACTCCATGGAATTGCTAAAAAGTCTCTTCTACGGTCTTGCCTATCAAATGGAAAATTGCTTGATTTTATTAAACGTTAGGGAATGCAGATGAGGTGAGCAGTCATGTGGTTCCAATTCTAATAGAAGTGCATTTAAACAAAGACAGCCCATGGGAAAAGTTCCGAATAATGTAATGCTTTGGTGATTGTAAAGGATTGAAAACTGGATATGCTTTTATTGCATACAATTGGCTAACTGAAAGAAAGAGCATAATATGCTTGCCAGGCTTGTTTCAAAATAAGTGGCAATTTGTAAAAATGAATGGATCAAATTGAAAGTAGTCTTATAGGATTGCCGGAGTTGCTAATCCTATGACAAAAACCATGGAAACCTCCATTCTCAAGCTAAATATATCATGAACCTCTACTAAGAATTTTTCAATGACTGTCCCATTAGGGGGACAATATTTTATTGGCAGTGTATAAATGGTAGTTTTTGTGCAATACAAAGTGTTGTGTGACAATTGGTGAATTGATGAGAATAGTAAGATATCATGTTAGACTGCACTGCATATTTTGATGATGTCTATAATGGTGAAATGACAGAAGAGTTGGTGTCTCAAAAATAGAAAAATGAAACAGTGCTGATCAAAAAGCCATCGTATCGCAGTGCTGAAAGTTTTGGTTTGTATCTAAAGTTTTTCTTGGGACGAAGAGGAATGAATGGTTGAATTCTCATCGCTAGCAATAAAAATATGTAAAAATTGGAGTGAGTGCTTGAGCAATTTATTTCTGTTCAAGTGTTGGATTTGACAAGCCCGAAAAGTAAGAAATGAAGGTATATAGGAGTAACCACATTAGTGGTTGATTGGGGGATGACACTGAAGACTCTGTGTCAGTGTTGGCCTCCATTTATTTCTGTTTCTTAGTTTATTTAGAGTGTAGACATTCTAGGCACATATTCGTTTTCTATAGTTGGAATATGTGCCAGATTTCATGGAGATGTATTTTGTTTGCTAATGGGTGTATGCATATACATAATTTTATTAGAGTTGAAACACATTATATGAGGAAGTATGTATCCTCTGTTTCAGGGAAGATTGTCATATCTAGAAAATTAACCTCTAGTCAATTGTAAGAGTAGAAGAACTCTGCATTGAAACATGATGATGGCAGAGAATACATCTCTAGTCAATTGGAAGAGCTGGATTCTCAATTCAAGCTTGGTGATGGACTTTAGCCATCTTTGTTAATGCTTAACCTGAAAGGAAAACAAAAAGCAGCCACCAAATATGGCTTCTGAAGAATATCTCTTGAACAACTTTTTTAAAAACAACTTTCTTAAGTTAAACAAACTGTAACAAAAATGTGAACATAGCTTATTTAAACCAAAAAGCTATAAGTTGCCTATAGAAGTGTTAGCTAACATGCCCTTCATTAAGGCCCTACAATTGTTTTGATGGTCAGATTCGAAGATTAGTGAGTTTCTAAGTGAATACTCTCTCTCTCTCTCTCACACACACACACACACACGTGTGCGCGCAGACATCTAAAAAGAGTCTTCTTTCTCTTAGGTCCTATTAATTGGAGAAAGTCCAGCATTAGGTTTGCTCAGTTGCTTCATTTAATTGATGATCACTTTCCTGATTTTTTCTATCAGTGTGTTCTTCTTTCTCAACTTTCACCTTTATTTGAGGAGACTTATATCCTCTATTATCTGTCTTTGGCAGAGTTCAATCTGAAAATCAAGTGTAGCATAAGAATCCTAAATTTACTAGAATAACATATGCGATAGATGTAACATTAGCTGTATTTAAGTGTCTCTGATTTATGAAACTGGCTGACTCAAGTGGTGATGTGATAACACCATACTTCCTGAATTGAATGGAGTGACTGTTACCAAAAGTTGAACAGATGGCCAAACAACTTGAGATGATACGTTTGCTCTTAATCCTATGACTCCCCCGAAAAAGAACGGGCTTAAACTCTTAGATGTTAAGTGGCTTTAATTACTGTTTTTGATTTAGCCACTCAACTAACCGCAATTTGTCATCATGCCTGGAACTTTGCCTATGCATATGTTTGGTAAGTTTCCTCAGCAATTATACATGCATAGATCCTTTGAGACATCTGCCTTATAAAAATATATTAATATAATTTTGGAAACCTTTATGAAAATCCATCTCCACATATGTTGTGCCTTCCTCCAGAGTTTGGACAAGCCTGGATTGGGCCTTGGATATCTTTTGAAGAAGTTTCTTTGCATTCGTATGTGTGTAAAATCTTGTGATACAACTTGTTGATTTAATGTGGAAAATCTGTATCAAGGGCAGCCCAAAGCATTTTGAGGCCTAAAGCGATAATATCAAATGAGGCCTTTTATTTTTAATATTAAAATTTTATCAAAAAATAATTTATTTTTTATTTATTATATGTGTGTGTGATAGAGGAAAAATCAGTGTTGTCGATAGATATGTTTTAACTTTTATTTTTGTTTTTTACCAAAAAAGAGTAAATGTGAGGTAAATATAACTTGACTTTTGAGTAATTTTTTTTTTAATTTTTGATTTTTAAGTTTATAAGTTGAATCATCAGCTCAAATTATTGAAATTAATTTTTTTGATTGAATTTACAATTTTTTAGGCCTTTTGATAGGACTTAAAATTTTTGTAAAGTTAAATTTTTGATGTGGATTAATTATATAACTCAAATTGTTGGGCGTTCCCAAATTGTGGGGCCTAAAGTCCGAGCTTTATTTACAATGAGGTTGGGCCGGCCCTGATCTGTATTTTCTATGGACATGTTGCTGCAAAGCCAGTATTGAGTAGCATCTGAATGAAGGCTTTGCAGTTAGGGTCATGATTTCTTCCATGGAATTTTCTTCATGTGTTTTTCAGCTGACAGGATATTAAAGTTTCTTCTGCTGTTCACTCACTTTGTCTCTTGGTGCTTGTATTATATTTTAAGGATTGTTTTTTTTTTTTTTTGGTGTATAATAACTTATTCGGATAGCTAATGATTTACTGGTTTGAGTCTTTAGCAGCAATGAAGGTGAGGTCATCAGTGAAGAAAATGTGCGAATTCTGCCGGACAGTGAAACGTCGTGGCAGAGTATATGTATTGTGCACAGCCAATCCCAAGCATAAACAGCGACAGGGCTTGTCAACCCTTGCTTGTGAAGAAGGGTCACTACCTCCTGTGTATGTGTTTTGACTTCTACTTCCTAAATGTGCTTTTGTTTGAATCTACTGAAGTACATAATTTAAGGCTAGAAAGTTTCAAAAGCTTGTCAATACACTGCAAAACAAATTCATTTGCACTTGTTGCAAGAATATTTATGCTTGCATTTCAAGCATTTTGGTGAAAAAAATCAATTTTGAGAAATTTTGCCTATAATATGATTCAAAATCTAGAACATGACTGAAAGACCCATAAAGGTCATATGTTCTTCCAGGGAGATGATTTTATTATTAATCTTTCATAATATTAAATGGTGTTTGCGAGTCCAGATACAGTTTTGATTACTGGAAACAGTTTTTGGGAGTTTTAGGTTTGGTAGGTGTTGGTATGAGTACAAATCTTCGTGAATTCTGGTGTTTAATGAGGTACACATTTTAGCGTAGAATGCCAGTGCGCTATCATTTGCAATTGCAGGGGGGTTGCTTCATGCTAATGACATTTGAAAGTACCGCATGTGCCAGATTAGGGATAAAACTGGAACCATGCCATTCTTTAAGGGCTAAACCTGAAAACAGAGACCTGTGTGTGGTGAACAATGACACTGTTCTCCCTAGGAAGCCAGCACTAAAGCTCCAAAAACATGTACTTAATCTGTCCCAAAGTAATGGTGCAGCTCAAGTTGGTTTTAGTCAGATTGGTTGCAGTTTGTTTCATGAGAATCCCTTATTATTTCCGAGATTTTGGTTTGTAATTATGGGATTACTTTGCAAGTTTGTGGTTAGTTTGATTTGCATTCATGATTTATGAATTTTATATCTAGAGGATAATTCAATCTGTCTACTGGTGGTTCTTCAAATGTTGACATGTAGTTTCAACCCAAATCAGTGAATGAAGGCATACTTAAAAGTATCTCAGCAGATAAAATGTTTGGCAGTTCATCATTCTTGCTTTCTTTGTCTGGGCTTCATATTGCAGATCATCACAAATGCAGATCATCAGGAACAATTACCAGACAGGAAATAGCCAAAACTATGGGTTTCCGGGAGGTTTGGCATCAATCCTGACCAGAAGGCAGTGGCCGTTGCTCATCCATGGATGGAGAGTCAACCTGGCATCTCTCCTTCAGAGACAGGACAAGTAATGTTAACGAACACCCAGAGACTGGTTTTCTAAGATGACTTCTTTGCTGGTTACTTTGTGCCTCCCTGTTTGTAAGATCTTTTCAGGCCCAAAAATATTTACTAGATTGATCAAGTTGATTTGTACCTCATTATCTCATATATTTACTAGATTGATTAATTTGGTTTAGTATTGCTTATTTATCATCTCTTATGTTTAGTTTGGGGCTTAATCTCATAGTGGATTGTACTGTTGGGAAAATGCAATTTAGAGGTTTCAAATCACCTAATGACCATGGGAAAACTCCCACACCATTTTCTATTTTATTATGAATGCTGTGTGGATTTTCTCTCCATGGTATAAAGATATTTTTCTACAGTACAGATTTTTGTTTTTGAAAACGGAGTTTTGGCATAGCAATAAAGTTGTATTGTAATACAGGATATAAAGTTGTACCCCCTCCTAACGCCATGCCTAATAGGGTTCTTCAATGCTTTTTTTCTTTAATTTTTCTTCTTAACATATCATATGCTATTAACTGTCATAGTTCAAAGTAACCTTCAGTAAAATATTGGAAAATTACTCTCCCATCTCTCAAATCTTATTCTTGAGATGTTGGTAATAGGCAATATATGGCCATGACCTCTGAATAAATTAATTGTTGTTTAAGGGTTAAATTTAATTGATATGCCAAAAGTTGAAGGTTCATAGAAAAAAAAGAACCAAGAATCAAATTGAAAACCTAGTAGAAGTTCAAGTATCAAAGGACAACTTTCATTCCACTAACGTCAAAATCCAATAGCACTCTCCCTCTTGACTCAAAGTTGGGTGGTGTATGATAAAAATTGAAGGAGGAATAATGTTGAATTTTAAGTGTAGAATGTTGAATTTTTTAATTTTCAGACTGTTTAGTATTCATTGAAATTTAAATATTGAATTGAATTAAATTATTTGACAAATATAAATAGTTGAAGTCTTAAAATTATCATTATTCTAATTTTATCATTTTTTTAACTATTTGATATCCACTACCTTATTCATATCACAGCTATCATAATGATGGTGGTGGTGACGACAATCTAAGGGTGGTGGCGGTCGAGGTGACGACACAATGATCGTGGTGGTGGATAGTGAATGTTAAGTGATAAATATTTGATTTTTTTAGCCTATTTTTAAAATGTGTTTAAAATTGATGGTGCGTGAAAATTCTTAGTCCAAGTCCAAAACGATGATTTGATGGTCCAGGGAGGGAGTGTTGTGAATATATGAATTGACAGTGGATTATGTTGTGATAATGAATTAGAAACAGTATATAAGTGGTTTACCTTAGCCGAGAGATTAAGACTACGTCTACTGTAATGAAGTCTCTTACTCCTTGGAGGTGTGTATATTTCTTGAGGAAGAAAATTACAATGGGTTGTTGGGCTTAAAGTCTGTTCATACAATGTTTTATGAATACCAGTACATCAATGAAAAAATCGTCGGTTCTCTTTTGTAGTTTGATAGTGTTCTGTTTATACATGTAATTCTTCTAGGGTTTTTTGCGACTTCCTTTTCTTTTTTATTGATTTTGTGGTCCTTCATCCTTTGTTCTTTAGTGACTTTTGTCATGTGACGCCACTGTATTCACGATCCTTGGGTGGTTATGTATACAAATATTCCTTTTACCATATAGAATGCGTTCGTTAGAAGTTCCAGAAGTTGTCCCCCGTACATGTGGCGTGATGTGGGACATTTAGGGTTTGGTGAGTACTGAGCTCCTTGATCCTAGGCTGCTTAACGCTGAGCCTGTTATGATCAAGTAGGGTTATACCGAGTTGAACTTTTTGTTGGACTCCCTCTTTTGGATTATGACTCATTTTTTATTACGGAGCAGATGGGTTGTTGAAGGGTCTTGAGCCGTTGTGCACCCGTTTTGGCCCATTAGATGATTTGGGTTTAAGATGGAAAGCCCACTCCAAAATCTTACGGTTATAAAAAATATTAAGTGATATGAATTTTGGGTTACTAAATGAATTTAAATCATTAAGTACTTAAATTATTCAGTTTTAAGTATTAAGTTATGCTATCAAACAGTTCCTTGGTCTCTGACTTCATCGGATTCGAACAGATTAAAATATTAATTTATGTTCAGTTAAATTAATTCGAATTTTGTAAGGATTCTTTATAAGATAAATTTGCCCACATATGTGTCTGATGCCACTAATTCTTGTTTGGTATTGGAGCAATAACTGTCATTAAGATCAATATCCCCAGAATTATGATTGAATGAATCTAAATGAGATTCACCACATTCTAGTGGGTCCATATCAATATATAAGTTAGTCATGACATGAACCGCAAACATTATGTGAAATTAAAATACAATTAGTGGGTTGTGGTGGTTAAATACATAGATGGATCATCAATTAAATAAGATTTGCACATGATACAAACTCAACGCAACGTAAACTTGATTATACACAATAATATATGAGTCGGGCATAATTTGAGCAAATTTTACCACGGCACAACTTAGTAGAGTTATCAATGGGTCGTCTTGTGCGTAGTTCATGTCTAAAATTTGATCAACTCATACCCAACCCATTTATCTTGTGTATAGATGGGTTTGTGTTGTATCAAGGTTTGTAGAGTGTATAAGTCGTGTTTAGTTAAGTTCATGTCCCCTAATTTATTTGATGGATCTAATGGATGCACTTGTTTATTGTTCAAACTCATTAAGACTCGACCCAAATTTGTTAATTTTGTGAATCATGTCGAAAATTAACACCCTTATAACTTAAATATAAATCTATCAATGGACTGGATTTTAATTTGAATTCGAGTTTATTTAGTTGGATAAAAATTAAAATTTGTCTCTTTTTACCTTAATCTGATCTGAATTCAATTAGGTGTCTTTAACTGGATTTGGATCTAGATTTGGATTTGGATACGTGTAAATCCAACAAAAAATCAATTCAAAGTGGAGATAAGAGAAGAGATGTATAAGTGTGAATTGGTGGAATTGTCTGGTATTGGGAGTTGTATAATGAAAATGATGTTTTTGAGCGGAAAAAGAGATTTTGTGATGAATTTTATTCTATTAGATTAAATAGATGAAAATTAGATCAATTTTAATCGTTATAGTATTTTTATAAGTTGCGAATTTAAATTTCTAGTTGTAATATTAGATATACATACATTCTTAATTATATATATACATATATAGTTGGATTATTAATGAATCTAACATGAAATTATATAGAAATCATTGAAATAGATTGATTTATTCATTAAATTAGGTTGAAAGATAGTTGAAATTTGGTAAAATTATTATTTTTTTAATGGAATTTTGTTGGGATTTAAATTTTTTGGATCGAATTGGGTTATCAAATCAGACATCTGATCATTAATTGATACAGATATGTATTAAGATTCAGAAATCTGTCAGACAAACGGATTGGATATGAAACTAAAATTTTTAATTGAATTTGAATTTTAACATATCAAGATCTGGACCGCATTTGATCCGTTGACAACCCTACTTGAATACAACACGAATCCAATACAGCACACAACTAATTACCACCCCGAATATGACGTGGATGATTTAACATTCAATAAAGTGGAAAAATGTAGCACTCGGGGTGGGGTTCTAATCCCACTCACATTGCTCTGGCATTTGACATAGTCAGCTGCTTACAGCCACCATCTTTGAATGTAAGCTATAATGAGGTGGGTGAGGTTTTTGAACTCAAGACACAATAAATACTTCGTGTATTGGTGAATCTCTGATGTTGTTGGAGGCTTGTAACGAAGACATGTGATCACTTCCACATAATTTGCACTACCAGGATCAATAATGCAATTACTCAACCCATATACCTAACTTGGGTCAGTGGGTGAGATTCTGGGTACACCTTACATTACCTTACTTTTTTTTTGAGAAACGACGATATTCACATATATTTACTAAACAACACAAGATACATCCTTGTGGAGTTGAGATAATAGAAATATTAGAATCTCATATCTCCATAGCATTAAAGTATTACAATTAACAATGAATTTGACTAAACTATGAGTAATTACATTTTTCTTCCTGCTTATCCAAACCACTGAGAAACCTTGGAAATTATCTTACCTTGTCGACATGGAGAGAGAGAGAGAGAGAAGTCAATTATCTCCCTTCAATTTGGTAATCTCTCTTTGCTTTTATTTGAATTTTATTGCAATCGTTGATCAATTTGAGTATATTTACACATGTAACTAGGTCTAAGATTTGGGTTCTCGCCCACTACCTCTTGAAATGCCTTTTTTAAGATTTGAATTCCTCGTCTGTTTGAGGGTTGCTACTTAAGTTAGACTTGTGATGACGAGTAATTTAGATAGTTCTTTGGAGTTAATTTAAATAAGTAATTTTTAAGGATTTTAGAGTAAAATAAGTTAGGTATAAATGGACTTTGACTTTTTGACCTGTTTATGCCGCAGTTTTTTGGACTCAAAAAAACTTATTTAGGTTGATTCAAATAATTAATTTTATGAGCTTTTTTTTCTTTCTGGTTTTTAGAGTTTTGTCGTGGATTTTACATAATTTTTTAATTTTTTATATTCATAAAATATTATCAGTGATGTAAAAAAAATTAAAATTCATACTTTGAGAACTATTATGCATAATCTATACATACATATAATTATTTGTTTATTTTGACACAAAAAGCTAGAAGGTCATTCCAAACATATTTTTTTAACTTTTCCAATTTTTTAAAGAACACCCCAAATAATTTTAGGAGATTTTTTTACGAATTTTTTTAAACCACAATTTTTCACTTAAACAAATTAGCTCAAAATAGGCCTATGTAAAAATTTGAATAAATGGAGTAAGTAATGTCTCCGGAGATATTTTAGAAAACAATAATGTTATACGTAGTAATTATGCAAACGCCATGAATGATATCTCCATTGAAAAAGAAAACCTTGTATGATATAGAGAAGTCTTGAATCTTCCCTTATTTTAAATTATTAAATTATTTTAATAAAATATTTCTTTGTACTACATACTACATTCTATTATTAAATTTTAAATTATTTTGTCATTTTGTCTTTTTGTACTAAATAGTCACGTGAGTGACATACTCTTAACAAAAGTAGACATAAGGACTCAATTGACATAATTAGATAGTTCAGGGGGTTCAATTGACACAAAAAAAGGTTATGGGCTCAATTGACTAAAATGTCATAATTTGAGAGCTATATATGTAGTTTACTCTAAATTATATTTTGATCTCCAAAACTACAAACTTAATTTCACTTTTATCCTTTAAATTATTAAATATTTAATATTACCTTCTCAACTATTTGAATTATGTCAGATTATCCAAAACGTAAATGTTGGCTATGTTGTTGAACGAAAATTGTCAACATGTTGGGATAAAATGAAAAAAAAAAATTATATAATTTAGAGAACAAAATAAAATAACTTTATATCAAATTAGTAATGGGGTGAAAATCATGATAGTTTAGAGGATAATGTGGGAAAAAAGTATTAAGATTTTCTCTATTATAATTTTTTTTTAATTTCACTTAATAATAAATTTTATAAAGGACCAACTACAAAATGGTGAGTTTGAAAGTGTAACAAGTATCTATTCAAAAAAAAAAAAAGTGTAATAAGTCCCTTTATATTAGAGCATCTTCATCTCATTAGCTAAATCTTCATTTTTAGCTAATTTGGCAAGGCTTGCTAAAAAAAATTGCTCCAATCGGCTTGCCATCTTACTAGCTAAAACTTAAGAGATTTTTGTTGCTCGTCAAATTTGAAGAGGAGAAGAAACTCGCCAGATTACTCATCTTTGTCTTCATCGTTTTCTCCAAGGGTTGGTCCAGATAATCTTCTTCATCTCCCACTCCCAAGTTGCAAATCCCCTCCCCCAAATTTCGAAAAACCTCTTGTATAATGAAATATTTAATTTTAGATCATATAAAAATTTAATACAAGTATTTGTAAAAATTTTAAATTATATTATTAGGCTATTGGTATTTTTGAATTATATTAATAAAAATTATTTAAAATTAATTATAATAATTAGCTAAAATAAAAATTATAATTAGAGTAAATTTTAAAAAATGACAAGTTAAAATAAAAATTATAATATTTAAATATATTTTTACTAACTTAACGGTGTTGAAGTTAGTCTTATCCGCTCGTCCTTAAAAATTCCCAAATGGGCAAATCACCCATAAAGAACACTTTTGGTATGGTCGAAGATAACTGTCTCTCTCTCTCTCTCTGTCTGCTTTGCCGATAATTTTCAGTTTCAGAGACGATGGAAGAACTGAACCAACTTGGTAGAACTAAACTCTTTGGTCACTGCTAATCGACGACCAAAGGGCGCTAAGGAAAGGAGGACAGAGATAGACTAACTGAGTTAACCGAATCCAAGTCCTATCATGTCCTTTTACGGGTCTGACTTCTCACTCTCGTCTTCGTCCTCTATCTCTGTTTAGATTGTTCGGTTGCTGACAAAACTAAGAAATTAGAAATGTAAATTTTTGAATGAAGGTTTCTCTGCAGGGAAACGGAGGGTTTGATGGTTGCTACGAATAATTGATCTGTTTAAGTTTTGGCAGGTTACTGAATACTGAGGTCTCTCTTTCCTGGATTTGAAGCTGCAAAATGGGGATCTGAGCTGTAACGATTGATTTGGATTTTCTGAATTATTACTTCATTAAATGCACTTGTGGAGATCGATTCCGTCTTGGATCTGTCATATATGTGCTTGCATGGGGTCAGTCCTTCGACTCTATCCCTCTGTGTGTGTGTGGGTGTGGGTGTGGGTGTGTGTGTTGGGGGATTTTGGGTGTGCTGGGAGGGGTGTTGCTGGAATCTCTGCTTGGCAGCTGAGAGAATGTTGAAAGGGAAACAATGAAATTGTGCAATTTTTTTTCTTTTCTTTTTAGTCTCTCTCTCTCTCACTCAAATATGTGTCTGTGTGGTTCTGGTTGATCAGGTTGTCGGATGAGAAAGTGTTGGACAACGGAATATCGTGAGAAAATGTTGTTCTTGAAATGAAAATCAATTAAAGCCAAGTCCGTAATTGTAAATTGTAATAGTATCTTGTCTTTTCCTTAAGTATTCTGGGAATCGAAGGGTAGACTTCCATTGCATATTAAAAAAAATTACTTTTTTGCTTAGCTTGGAATATTTTGTTTACTTATAGTGTAAGCAAGAATAATAGGGTGAGTGAAGACTGAAGAGATATCTAATGAGTTGTAAAGGGTTTGTTTTCATATTCTAGTTCGTCTTGTATTAGCTTTAGCATCAAAGGCTACACTATGCCTGATAGGTGTTGTCCATCTTATCAAATGGATGCCTGCTGCGGGAAGAAGCTCTTTTGTTCGTTTTTGGGCCTTTTTGGGGTTTATTTTTGTGCTCTTACTCGTTTAATTATGGAAAACTTCAAGGAAAAGTGCAAGGCTCTTTTTCATGTAAGAAATTAATATTTTCTCCTTTTTTTATGTTTCAATTTTAGGGGAGAAGATTTTTATTTGCAGAATAATAATTCCCCCCCCCCCCCCCCTTTACTACTATTTCGTTTGTGTTTTATTTTGCTTTAAAAAATTTAAGCTTGAGGTCTAAAGGAGCATACTTAGCACTACAGATTGATTTGGCATGATGACATCTAATTTAGCTATGTGATCCGGAGGATTATTATCATTATTTTTTTTTTTCACATCTCTCTCAATTTTTGCCAGTATGTTCTGTTTTGAATCTGAAGCTATACAAATGTAGATAGAAATTTAGAAAAGAGAAAGTATACAGGAATTGGCTCAAATTTGGAATCTACAAAGCTCCACTTCAACTTTTCTTGGATGATCTAGCTAGATTTAGCAAAACTCTTGAAGATTTGAGCAGAAAATACGTTGAGGCATCTTATCGAACGTCTAGTAACACTGCGTTCTGATGGCTTTGAAGTTCATGAAAATTGTTAATAATATTGCTGAGATAAATAATATGTTGTGATGGCTTATAGTAGTATGGATCTGGTTGACAGAGAAAATGGATGGGAGGATTTAGAGAAAAACAAATGGCATATAGAATTCAGGACTTGATGACACATGATAACACTGAACGGTATTTGGGAAGGTGTTTTTTTTGTTTTTTTTTGCTGTTGTTCCTTTTCAGTATATTAACCTTTGCTAAAGAACAAAATGAATGTTTCGGAGAAAATTTACATGCTTCTTGTAATGCAGAAAATAAAGTTTTGTCATGCTGCACTTGTTTTTCATCCATTCTCCCACTTGAAAGGTGTAAACATGTTGAGTTCTTGTTATAGCATTAGGCAATTGCGTCCATTCTCCTCATTTGATATATGTTTTGGCAGCCTAGGTTATGGGTAGAGCCGTAGAGGATTGAGAATATTTGTCTTTACTAATCATGTTTATGGTTATAAACCCGATTTGCAACAGAGCAGAGGTTGTCTTGGATGTTGTGCTAAACCCCCACTTATAATTGCTGTGGATAAGCCATCCAAGGGGTTGAAAATTCAAGGCCAAAGAGTGAAGAAACCTAGTGTAAAGGAGGATTTTTGGAGCAGCAGTACTGGTGAGATGGATAATAGTGCCATTCAGTCTCAGAGAAGCGTCTCATCAATCAGCACTTCTTTTGATCCTCACAGCAGTGGTGGCAGCATGAGTAACCCTCCTGAATTTGTAAATCATGGCAAGTTCAGATTACTTCACTTCTCCTGCAATGTATTTTTGATTGTGTTACTTGAGCAATGGTTTGTGACATCACCACCTTAGCGCACTTTCTTTATGATATTTCCCTGCCCTCAAAGGCAGACACTTAGGCTAGACAGTCTTACCCACTTAAGTCTTATTGCAGTGCTCTGAAACAAGTATAACCACACCTTATGATTGTTGCGTGGTTGTGTGTTCAGATTTATGACATTCCTTTTTAAGTTGGGAGATGCATTGACATCTAAACTGCTGTATTTCACTGGATATTTCTTTTGAATTTTGGCTATGTGATAATTGTGGTCCCTCATCCTCTGAACCTACTTGAGTGCTTTAAAGATTGCTCTTATGCGGGATGTTGGGTGCAGGTCTTCTTCTTTGGAATCAAACGAGGCAGCAGTGGATTGGGAATAAGGGGTCTCATACCCATACCCAAGTTCGGGAACAGCAATTAAGGTGTTTATTATCTCTATCTTTGGGTTATCTAACAATGAGTTCCCCCCATCACAATCCAAAATTAAGTAAACTTAAATAAACAAGATAAAGGATGAGGTCATTGACAGGCTAAAAGTCCCTCATTCTGGTTTCTGATGCTCACAGCCAGCATATGGAGTCAAATCTGCCATGGGAGCATTCCCCCACTACATTCCCTTTGTGCCTACATTTTTATAGCATTGCTATTTGTGACTTTGTTCTTGCAGCTTTCACTACCATTATGTGTGTGCGCGCTTGTTGATTCAACCATTATGTTTTGCAGTTGGAATTCAACTTATGAGAGTTTACTTGGAACCAACAAAGCCTTTCCCCATCCCATCCCTCTCCCTGTAAGTCTGCTCTAACACTGGGTTGTTTTGGTTACATAGATTTTGTTTATGCATGTTAGCTTGCTGGTTACTGACCACCATTTGGATGTCAAATGACAGGAAATGGTAGATTTTCTTGTTGATATCTGGGAACAGGAGGGGTTGTATGATTGAGCTGTCAAAACCAAGATACATTTTTTAACCCATATTTGTCCTTGATTTGCAACTCTTAATGCTTTTTTTAGTGAGAATTGATCTCAAATACTGTTTATGTCAGCTAATGCCAAATCCATGTTATGATGATGACTATTTCTTTCCTTTTCAATGGGTTTCCCATAGGGCAGGCCTGTCGATAGAAATTGGAGCCCTATTTGAAAATTCTAAACGTGATCATTTCAAAACTAAAAAAAGTTATAAATAATTTATTTTTTAAAAGATTTTTTTATGCTTTTCAAAATACAAAAGTACTGATTAAGCCTTGAGAGTCTTTTTTCTTTTTGCTAATATTTTGTGACATGGTTGATCGCAAGTAAGATTTTATTAGTTTTGATATTGAATGGGTAAAATGCGATCAAAAGCATTACTATGTTAATGTCACATCATTTAATTCATGTTGTTTGTCCTATTTTTTTAGTTAATTTAGAATTATTCATGTAAAAGAATGTGTAGAGTAAGAATTATGTCGTAAATAATGAAAGGAAAAGTGAGATTACGGTTTAATTTGGTGGAGTGAAAGGGTTTTGTTGGACTTAATTTAATATTTTTAGAGTAATATTAACATTTTAAGATTGATTAACAAATTTTAAGTTATAACTTTGACCTTATGGAATTCTAATTGGCCTTTTTAGTAGTAACTAAATCCTAGATGAGTTGTAATGAATCTTTATTTATTTATAATTTTTGGTATGGTGCTTTGTGAAGTACAAAGTAAAAATATGTTCCTTTGAAATTGAGATGATTTCCCCTACTAATCAAAAGAGAAAAAAAGAAATGGAAATAAAATTTTGGAATTTAGTCAAAATGCTGTCTAGGTTCTTACCCTTTTTTTATTTTTGTGATGTTCAAGGTGTTCGAATTAGTAAGTTCTTACCCTCCGACGGGCTTCCTCTTGACCCCGAAAGCTAAACCATACCATTAGAGTAAGATAGATCTAGGTCAAAAAAGTGATGGAAAGTTGCCTTGCAACATGAGACCTATATTACTTACCCCCCCCCCCCCCCTCCAAAAAAAAAAGAGCCCTATATTATTTCATTTGTGTCAATTAAGTACTAAATTTTTGTGCCCAAAAAGGCCTCCAACTATGTAATTTGTCTCAATGGTGGCCCTTCTGTACAATTTATCATTAACTTTAACGAAAAATCTCACATGATTTGTACGTTTATGAATTCTTAATTTTTGATTTACGTGACCTGCATGTGAAGTTTTCCGTCAAAACAAACGATAAATTTAGACAAAATGGCCATATTAACACATATTACATAGTTAATAGACTAAATTGATACAAAAAATAATTCATGGACTAAATTAACGCAAATAAAATAGTTTAGGGGTTATGTTAGTAGTTAACTCGACAAACTAAATTTGTCCTCTGAGTTTGGATCAACCAAGCTCAAGAGTAGCAAGATTAGACCAAGCAACCGACCTTCGAAAGGTCCGACAAAGAAGATAATGGAGTGAATTATCAAAGTGGTGAACATCAAGATTCATGATTTCGTATCATACAAATGTTATAGTTTTCCTTTTTAACACAAGAAAAAGGCTATTAAGTTTCACTCGTACTTTTAAGTTTAATAACTATGATTTTGGGTTTTTCATTGTTGAGCACTTTAATTTGTAACTACTAAGGCTTCGTTTGAATGATGATAAACTTGATTGTGAATGAGATTCTTGAAATAAGATTACAAACGTAATCAAATTCTCAATAATAATGGGTATTTTAAACCTATGGTCAATGGTGGTAACTCATACCTTGTTTGTGTATTGTATCAAAGGAATAGAAATCCCAAAATGAAGCTTTTTTCTAAAATTAACTACATTTCAAAAATTAAGTTCTCATCTTAAAATTTTTTTTTTTTCTAAAATTAAGTTATTTCCTAAAACAATTTGATAATGACATTAATTCCTATATTAGATTACTGACAATAACAAAATACTAAATATGTGATTACTAAGATAATTGAAAATTGGGTATCTCATTCCTAGGAATGAGATGTCCGGGTGTTAATCGAGCCCTTGTCGAGCCTTTGTCGAGCTTAATTTACACATAAACGAGCCGGCTCGTTTAACTATTTACTCTTAAACGAGCTTAAAATAGTGTTCAAGCTTGGCTTGATTAACAGCCCTAGATGTCCATTCTCAATTATGATTATTGTCAACCAAACGTGCCCTAAATGGTTTTATGGTTGTCTATGGGCAAACCTTAAAGAGAGAAAATGGAATTTTACCCTTTAGAAGGCCTCCTATGAGGGTGCTAAGGCCAGCAGATAGAAAATGGAATTGTCGTATTTCTAAATCCCAATATGTGGTGTCGTATCAACGTTTGTTTAACATATACCCAATTAATTTATAATTGTGTATAATTATATTCGTCTTGTGTTAGGTTCATGTCACAAACCAAATTTATAGTGTGACTCATTTATGAGACAGGGGAAAGAAATTTAGTCGTTTATTGTCTAACCTCATTAAGATTAAATTCATATTAACTTTGTCTAGATCATGTTAAGTTAAGAACATAGACGGATAATCTTTTGAGCACCAAATTTATGTACAAAATGATGTGGTTGTCTTTTCATTAGATGCTAGTGAGTCAATGAAACCCATAAATTTAACAACTTAGGCTGATTTGGTGTAAAAAAAATTGACAATTTTTGGTGCGCATAAAATTACTGGTAGAAACTACCCAAGTCACTGACCACTGGTCAAATTAGAAGAAATTACACACACAGCTAGTCATACAAAGACTTTGGGTGTTCGATGTTTCATATTTCCCATACAGGCCGTGATAATTGACTAAAACAACGACTTGCACATTTTTAAGGATGATTCAATGAAATGTATATTACCAGTGTGAAACCGTACCTCATATTTCTCTTGTTCTTTATCATGTTGGGGATGCTCTCTCTCTCTCTCTCTCTCTCATTAATTTGACAGGAAGAGAATTCTACCCTCTTTTCCTTCCCACAAACCACACATAAGGCTGCTGTGGACCAAAGTCCGATTCAAAGCTGTAAGATAAAGAAGAGGCAGCTTCATAATGTCCACATGTTCAACCTCCAACACCAAAATACACACACATAACATAATAACAACTATAAGTTGTTCACTCCCTCTGGCCTTCGGAGGAAGCTTCGTCCATCCCCAGTTTTGCCTAGCTGCTGAGTAGGCTTCAAGAATCATTATTATGAGTAGGGGTGTTAAAATATGAAACAATTTATTAATACGATACAAAATTAGAGGGTTTGAGTTTTTCATTAGTCACCCGTTTCGTAAACGAGTGAACCTGATATGAGACAATTAATAAATGAATTGAGTATAAGTAAAATCAATAAAAAGAAATACATTACACGATTCCTTATGTACCAGTTATATATGATTCATGCACGACACAAACCCGTTATTTAGATATGTTAATCTTAACTCATTACCCATTAATCTGTCCAATCCGTTTATAAATAAATGGGTTGGATACCTATATTAATTAATACAGGTTCTAAATGAGTTGGATAATATGATTCATTTTAATTAAGCGGGTTAATATGAATTATAAATAGATACTTATTGGGTTGAGTATTTATCTTTGTATTAAATAACACAAATAATAAAATTAAAAAAATATACTAATATACCAAAAAATACACACACTAATGCACCAAAAAATACAAGCACGCAAAAAAAAATACACTAATACACCACCCATGACCCACTAGTTGACCCATGACCCACGAATCGACCCATAACCCACAAACCATGAATTGGCCTATGGCCCACAGTCGACCCCGACCCATTATGTGTGTGTATTGATGTGTATGTATGTTTGTATTTTGGAATACTACTAGTATGTGTATGTATTTTGGTGTACTAATGTTTGTCTATTAAAAATTTTAATTATTTTATGTGTTAATAGGTTTAACTCAATCCGTTATAAACTCAACTTATTTAATACATGAGTGAAAAATTGATTGGATTTATTTTAACCCAACCCACCCATTTGCCACATCTACTGTTATTACACAATTCGTATGACATGAATCAATAAATGAATCGGGTATAGGTGAAGTGTCTTTTAACATGAACCTGCTAAGCTCCAACACAAACTCACCTCACTCAAAACAATTGAGAGGTTTAATTATGAGTTGCCCCCACACTAATCTATTTATCATAAATCAAAGATGATGTGATAGCGACAGAGATAACAATTTTTGAGATGATATAATAACAAGATACCAATCTAATTCAACATTAGCGAGTTATTGTCGAGTTTGCTTAAAGTGAATTAAAACCTAACATCACCTACTAACAGAAACAATTGACGTATTTAATTATGAGCTGCTCCCACACTAATCAATTTATCATAAATCAAAGATGATGTGGTAGCGACAAAGATGACAATTTTTGAGATGATATAATAACAAGATACCAATCTAATACAACAGTAGCGAGTTATTGTCGAGTTTGATTACAGTGAATTAAAACCTAACATCACCTACTAACAGAAACAATTGACTGATTTAATAATGAGCTGCCCCCACACTAATCAATCTATCATAAATCAAACATGATGTGATAGGGACAAAGATGACAATTTTTGAGATGATATAATAACAAGATACCAATTTTAACGAGTTATTGTCGAGTTTGCTTAAAGTGAATTAAAACCTAACATCAGCTACTAACAGAAGCAATAAATGCATCCAAGTAATGTCAAACACACAAAAGCTTCTATTTCGAAGTTCATTATGATATATGTTGTCAACTCCTCTGTCTATTCTGCACCCCTGTTTACGTACAAAATAAAGCGATAAGAAATTTCCTTCATCAGATGAGTTGTATGGGAGTGCCACTGTCTGCCAAATAGGTTTCTATAGGAGGCTAAAAAAAAAACTTATGGTTATGGTTATGGGTGGAGAATGGCTTGGCATCATCCGAAGACATGGATATGTGCTCTCGCTGTTGAAATAACAGTAATTCGATGACAAGATTAGGTTAGATCAGAATTAGAGATTGAATTGGAAATAATCTCATTGCATATACGAAGAAATTAAATGACCAAGAAAGGAAAGTAATGTCTGGAATTATACGACGGGTTGGTGCCCCTACCTTACAACAACAGGAGTGTTACTCAATCCGAGTTTGTTCACATTCAGGTCTGTTATGACTAGCCGAGCTTGAGCTCGAGTTGAGCTTAACTACAAAGGTTAGGTTTTTTGTTAAACCTCAGCTCAAGATAAACCTTGAGCATTCGACTTTAACACGAGCTTAAATTCTTAGTATTTAATTTTAAATAATTAAGCCCTAAATTCTATATACATGCAATTTCCTCGACTTTCTAAAGGATTTTTTGCTATTTTTTATACATAATTGTTGATACAATCGCTTATTCTTTGATCTTCTTGTAAACATTCGAAATAATTTTTTGGTGGTGCAAACCAAAGGGAAAGATGACCTTGGGTTCCCATTACTATACATATTATGATACGACATGGCTACATACTTATTTTTACATCTCGGTTTGTTTGATTGTGCGATGCCTACATATTCACCTAAGAATCCTAAGAATTTATCATTCACTATTATAGTTATATGACATGTAAGTCTTTTTATTTGAAAACTGTGCCATCAAGCTCGAGGTCTTAATTTATTCCTAGTAGTACCCTCGTTAATCCCTACTTTACTAATAACTAAATTTGTTTCGTTGGATTTCATATTGTAACTAGCCTTTGATGTACCAAAACAAACCAGTTTAAAAATAGAATAACTTGCTTAATAAAAGATGAGTTCTAGTATCACAAGTGTTTCTTCGTAGGAATGTCCATGAAATTTGATCAATTAGCTCTTTGCCTTTTGTGAGCAAACATAGATATATGATCACCCATAACATGTACTTCTGTTTATTTATTCTTTTTTAAGCCTACTAAAGATTAAGTATCATAGTTCTTTTTATTAACATTTATTCATGACATGATATATTATTGGTTCATGTCCTTTGGAATGTAAAGTTGATGCAAATTCTCTCAATTTATGGCTTGTCATACAGTCTGTTACATAATTTCCATTATTGATAGTAACAATATGACTAAATTTAGTTTTCTAGAGAAAAGAGCAAGTAACATATGATCTGAATGATTGAGTAATTAAATCCTCTTTTATCGAACTATAGCTAAAGTGAAAGAGCAAAAGGAGCTGAAAATCATCCCATTTTCCGTAGCTTTTGGCCTATACAGACCATGTTGTTTTGTTTGGAGGGCAATCAGTGGATCCCATTTTTTACGTTTGTTAACTCTCACTACTATACTTATTATTATTATTTTTGTCAAATTTGAATTCTTCATGCCAGGAAGACTAGCCACACTAAAATCAAAAAGGGAATCCCAAGAAGGCAAATTCCATGAATACTTTGAAATTTGTAAGAAGCCAATGCGTTAAATCAACAAGTTCTGACATTTTTAATGAAGATGGATGAAATGACACACTCTTAACAATCTGTATAAGCATAAGAGAATGATCGGATGTTGAGTGTGACAAGTATTTAGCCACAATATGGGATAGAGCATCAGCTCAAGCAGGATTAATGAAAACTCTCTCAAACCTTGCCCTATCTTGCAAGATCGCGTGCGTGAAACACCTTTTCCATTCCATAAAACACTTTTGTTGAGTGCATGATTATGACAGGGTTCGAGGAAGAAGCCCCAACTAAAATATCCAATAAGAAGTTCACATTCTCCAAAAGTTATATTTGAGAAGAGTGGAAAGGTAAGTGTGTGTGCACTAGAGCTATGCGAGGATAAGTTCAAGATTAATCATCTTATGGTAAAGGGTTGTTTGATAAGATAGGAGCCTCTTTGATTGAGTTGAGTGGAACTAGACGTGCTTGGGTTATGAATGTTATTTTTGACTTGTTCATGCTTTGGATTCTCATCTAACTCATCAATTGGACTACACTAACTTTAGATTTAGATTTTCTAACTAATCTAATGAAGGTAAACTTAATAGGACCCCCAGGGAGTGATTAGGCTAAAGAGAACATAGAATTGAGTCAACGGATAAAATGGTTGAAGGAACCAAGTGTATTCAAATTCTAGAAAGAAAAAAAAAAAGAAATACTCATGCAACTTGAAAAGTGGATGAGTTGGGCATTACTTGGAACACTAATAGAGAGAATGGTCAAGGCAAAAACATGTGGGATGATCTCAATGAATACATGCCCACACACACTCCCACCCACCCACATATATGAAAATGCATGTGTATGTGTGGAGAGAGAGAGAGTAAACATTAGGAATCCTGCTCACCTGAGTTTCCAAATTGGATGAGTTGGAAACATTTGTAAACGAACAAGTTGATGATAACAATGTGATAGAAAATTATAGAAGTGAAGAAGAGAGATCTAAGATATCCATAGGGGTTTGTGTAAGAGAGAGAGAGGGGGAGAGAGGGATAGAGAGGGAATTTCAGCCAAATAGATGCTTAAAATTAGGGTAAATATTATAGTTAGTCCTTAAACTTTGCCTCTAGTTTTAATTTGATCTCTGAATTTTTAATTATCCTAATTTATACCCTTAATGTTTGAAATGGACCAAATCGAGCTAGTATCTGGTTGATCTAATGGTGAAAATTGGTAGAAGGATTTAGTTGAGATAAAATTGATAATTGAGGAACTAAATTTTGAAATATGGAAATTAAAAAGTTAAGGACCAATTATAATATTTACACTAAAATTAAATAACAAAACTACAGAATTGTCAAGTGGATGAAAAAGATTAGACAGTGCAATAATTGTAACGTGAGAGGATGCCATTGTACAGATCACCTGTATTTCAAAATAAGAGTCCTTTCATCCTCTTGGATACGAAGTGCATGAACATCTTTCTCATGCCTTTTGTTTTCTTCGATGGTCGGTGGTGTCTGGATTTTCTCATACAAAAATGGCAACAAACATGATAAAGTCGAGGTATGACTTAAATTACGATTTAGTAATGGAATTAAATTACTTGACTGAATTTATTGACATAATTTATCTTTATCATCGAATGAAAAGTGATACATCTTGGGACTTAAATTGCAACTTAGTAATGCAATTTACGTGGTTTGCTTGACTGAATTTGTTGACTTAATTCATCATTGTAGTATAATGAAAAAGGGATACCAATGTTAAATGGGATATACTGACAATCACATGAAAAAAATGATTAGATCAATAAATTTGACCAATAAATTAAGTGTAAATACTAATTTTTTTTTATGTTAGACAAAAAAAATATCGAAACTCTAGTTAAATCAGTTAAACAGAGTGTAATAGTATAATTGCTTTGCCTGTATAGAAAACATGGCAATTAAAATGCCATAAAACAAATTTCCAGTCCTTTCCAAATGTGTTTTGAATAATTTACAACAATTTCACATTATAAATGCAATAACTAAAAATGATCTACTTTTTTTTTGTGTTTTATTAGTAAAAAATTACATCAAAGTA
The DNA here is from genome assembly GCA_023539305.1 of Ilex asprella. NCBI lineage: Eukaryota > Viridiplantae > Streptophyta > Magnoliopsida > Aquifoliales > Aquifoliaceae > Ilex > Ilex asprella. The sequence goes on along the minus strand of CM042198.1, from coordinate 13,718,566 downwards.
TTTTAAACCAAATACAATCAAGCATGTCAACAAAACCAATAAAAGAATAAAAACAAAAAATGGAGATGACAACCAAGTTGAATTTTTCATTTTTTTGCTACCCGACTCTCTATTCAATCCGTCGAGTCAGTTGATATCATGTTATTTTGGTTTCTATCAAAAGTAAATTAGAACTATCTTGTTGTTTGGTTTTTAGTCAAGTAAATTTCATACATATTTTAATCATGATGAGAATTGTACTTTAATTTATCAAGTCTGCCCACTAGCTCTGGTTTAGCATCATTAAGGTTAGAATATTGTTTCACTATTCCCAAACTTGGAGAATCGGAGGACATGGATGTACAATAGAATCTGTTAAAACTTTGCATTAGAATAATACTAGTTGAGGCCTTTTTTGTTGTTTATTTACACTCAATTAGGAAGGAGGAGGAGGGGGGGGGGGGTATACTTGCACCAAATATATAAAAACTATTCAACCTCAAGTGGGATGGAGATATTTAGAAATTACCAAGTTGAGAGACAGAAGCCGAAAGGAAGAGGGGAGGGGGGGATTGGTTTGGTGGGATGTACTCTGTGAATTCCAGGTTCATTGGCACAAAAAAAGCCAGCAATGCTGTCATAAGTATTCATTACTGCATTTTGTTCATTCACTTGAGTTTCTGTATATTTCTTTATCTTTCTTTGGGGTACCCACTTGCTCTAAAGTATAATATAGCTTTCTTTCTCTTTCTCTTTCTCTTTCTCTTTCTCTCTCCCTCGATGTCCAACAAGGACACAAATTCACTGCACCATGCCATCCTACATCAAGAACTTATGATTATTTTCTTCATTTTTTTTTGATCAATTTGAGTATCCATCTATGACTCTCATTATTCTACTTTCTATCACCAGTCCTCTCTCTCCACTCGCTCCCCCTTTTCCCCAACTATATCTAGGTTGAAAAGAAGGAAAGAAAAATAAGAAACTTGAGTCCGAATTTTTCATCTCTTATTTCCTTTTCCATTCTCTAAGACTACAAGCATGTGGAAATTTGACAATAAAACATATAGCGGTGTAGACATGACATCTTATTTTTTCTTTGGCCATTTCCTTTTTTTCGGGGGAGGGGAAGAGACAAAGAAGAGGATGATGTTAAAACCTATAATCACCTATTGAATGACTCTCTCTACTCAACTATTTCAACTATTTCTTCATTTGAGTATCTAATTTGAAGACAAATAGCAAGAATTCACACATATTTGGAAAAAGTATTACAAGTATGCAATGTACGTGGTCCAAAAAGGGGAAAGTATTACAAGTATGTAATAGGTGGTCCAAAAAGGGGTATTCTTGTTGTAAATATTACAATTACATGGTATATAATGTAATAAAATGGATGTCCCATAACCTTTCGATTAGTACTTCAAGTAAATATGAATTAGTGAGTGTCAGTGCATTAATCTATAACTCATACACATTCATATACTAACTTTATTATTTTATTTGATGGTTATTATATTTAGAGGCCTATGAAAGGAGATCTCGGATACACTGAGAAATATAAATTGAAAAGACCAATTCTTTACTATTTCTATATTCTCTTGTCTTTTTTGTTCTATTCTCGATATTTTTTTTAGTTTTACAACAGTTTTACAAATATTTTATATATAAATTTACATTATTATTTGTGACAATAGTAAAAAATAAATATTTGAAAAAGCTAATTGTCGAAGTAAGGTGGTTGGAATTTTGAGAAGGCAAACGGCTTTGAGAGCAGTTCTAGAAGACCTAAAGGTATGTCTCATAGGCCATTAAATAACATCTTTGATCTTTGATCTTTGATCATTGATCAATGATCATGAATGGTTTTTATTTGAAACTTAAGAGTTACTCCATGTTATTTATAATATAAAATAGAGTAGATTTTAATAAATATATTTGACGATTTCAAATAAATTCATTTAACGACTATCAACATCCCTTTCAAAATCATTCACATTGAATTCTCCCTCCCCAAATCTATTCACTTTTCACTTATGGTAAATTTAGGCACGAGTTACTCCTAATAATTTATATGAGAGATCTTTTAAAATGTTTTTTCGGACTTGCTTGGAGGATCTGCGCGAATTTTATTAAATTAAGATGCAAATAATAAGTTTATTGAACTACCCGCCGGGCTGCCCCAATTGATCTTAAAACGGGTCATAATTTAACTTTAGATTTTATTATTTAAATTTATTATCTACCTTTCCAATATTGTTAATTTTTAGAAACTACGACACCGATGTTAAATTAGGATAAAAACCTCAAACTCTTATTTAAATTTTGACTCAAATTAAATTTGAATAAAAGTAATTTAAAAATTATGTTGAATCTTTTTCTCAAATTTAAAACAAAAAAAGGGATACTCAAATAAAGGAAAATTCAATTTTAATTTTTTTAATGGTTTACTCTACTTCAAAAATCCAACAATTATACTATATTATTCTCTATGTATCTCTCTACTCTATCTTTATCCTTTTTATTTTTTATTTTTTATTTTTTTAACTTCATTGATAAATTCAAAAAATATGACTTTGCTAAACTCAAAATATTACCAACAATCTAAACAATCAAGTATCATTTATTTTTTAATATACATATATGACATCACAAAAAATGAATGATATTCACATATTGATAGAAAAAAGTTAGTGTGATGAAAATTAATTTGAGTTATAATTTGAGTTTTTTATTGAAGGAAAGAACAAATTCAGGGGGCAAGATATTTTTGACAGAAAGAAGTATAGAAAAGAAAATATTTTTTTTTGGAAGAAATAAATTAAAGAAAAGAGCTCTAAGGTTAAAATTATTATTTTTTTAAAAAAAAATGAGTGTAAAAATGAGTTTATCAATTGAAAAACTTCATATCAAATAAGCTTTTTTTACCTAATTTGAGTATTTGTTACTCAAATTTAAGTAAGTGTTTGAGTACCACAGAAATCAGAATTAAAAATTATGATTTTTTTAATTGGAGCTTTGATGGGGCGGGTCAAAAGTATGATGATCTTGTATAGATGTGGCAATTTTAACATATTACCCATTAACCCGTCCATAAATAAATGGGTTGAGTACATATATTAATTAATATGAGTTTAAATGAGTTGGGTAATATGATTCATTTCAATTAAGTGGGTTAGTTTGGATTATAAATGAGTACCCATTGAGTTGAGTATATCTTTTTATTAAATAACACAAGTAATAAAAAAAATACTAATATATCAAAAAATACACACACTATTACATCAAAAAATACACACATATACAATAATACACCTAAATATACACACACTAACACACTAAAAACACACACCTGTACACCATGAATGACCCACGGTCGGCCCACGACCCATGGGTCGATCCATAACCCATGACCAATAAAGTATGGACTGCTTTGTGGCCCATGAGTCGATCCATGACCCATGGGTTAACCCATGACTCATGGGTTGACCACGGATCACCTATTATGTGTGTATTTTTTTTATTAAATGTGTTTTAATTTTTATGTTAGTATATGTGTGTAAATTTTTGGTGTATTAGTGTGTATATTTTTAATGTATTAATTTGTATGTGTTTTGGTGTATTAGTGTGTGTGTGTATTTATATTTTAGGGCATTACTAATGTGTGTGTATGTGTGTTTTGGTGTACTAATATGTCTTAAGAATTTTAATTAATTTATGGATTAATTAGTTGGGGTTTTTGGAAGCCGGTACACCTAATCAGATTTATTTGGCAAAAAGTACACATCCAAAAATATTTTGGAAAAAGGTACACTAGTTAGATACAAAGACATAAATGCCCATTTTAGAGAAAGTAGTGCATTAAATATCTCCTAGTTTTATGGGAGACGTTAATATTTAATGCACCTTGATTCATGTGTATTTGTTAATATATATGTGTGTGGGCATACAAACAATTATATATATATATATAAATACGTATATATATATATATTTATAT
>CM042198.1:13697642-13714487 GCA_023539305.1 Ilex asprella | reverse complement strand
TTGTTCGAGAAACTACGGAGAAGATACAACTCATCCGGGAGAGGCTACGGACGGCGCAAAGTAGACAGAAGAGCTATGCAGACCACAGAAGAAGACCCTTAAAATTCAAGGTGGGAGATTACGTCTTTCTCAAGGTGTCACCACTCAAGAAGGGCGTGTTTCGATTTGGCAAGAAGGGAAAGTTAGCGCCCAGATATACCGGGCCCTTTGAAGTGATCAAAGTTGTGGGCAAAGCGGCGTATCAGTTGCGGTTACCAGCTCAGTTGTCTGGGGTCCACGACGTGTTCCACGTTTCAATGTTACGAAAATGTCAATCGGATACAACGCCGGTCGTGGACTTGGAAGATATAGAGGTTCAAGAGGGAGCAACGTATGAAGAACAACCGGTGAGGATTCTCGACGCCAAAGAGAAGGTACTCCGCAACAAAGTCATTAGACTAGTGAAGGTGTTGTGGCAACACCATGGAGTGGAGGAAGCTACATGGGAACCGGAACAAGAAATGCGGGAGAAGTATCCCCATGTGTTCGCTACTTGAGGTAAGTTTCGAGGGCGAAACTTTCTTTAAGGGGGGTGGATTGTAACACCCCGCATTTTCTTTTATAAATGTATATTGTTATAGGATAGATAATTATTGTGAAAATGAGGATATGTATAAGGATGAAAGAATGAATCACATAGGTTAAAACATTAGAAATGAATAATTGGGAGACAAATGGATTTGGGAAGTTTAAGTTTCAAAGACATTTGAGATTGGAATTAGTTATTAGATAAGTTTCTAAATGTTTCTAGGTTAAGATAATGTTTCCATTGAATCCGGAAGGTCGAAAAACCTTGGGAAAGGTAATATGAAGTGCATTGGAAGCTTGGAAGACGGAGGAAGAATCTGTCTGCTGAGTAGTACCGGTACCGAGTACCGGTACCCCGATTCCAGAAAGTTTTTGGTACCGGTACCGAGTACCGGTACCCCGATTCCAGAAGGTTTTTGGTACCGGTACACCCGATAAAAATCTGGACATTTAATGTCGCGACCTTGGTCAAATTTTAGCCTTATAAATACCCAAGGTCGTCCATTTTGGCCCTATTTCGGCCACTCCTACATTAGAAACCCTAAGAGAGAAAGAAAGGAAGAGAAAAGAGGAAGGAAGGAAGAGAAAAACTAGAGATTACAGGACTTTCTCGTTATGTTGAATATAACGAGACAACAAGTCATCATTCAAATTAGAATCATCATTTTGATTATTACGATCATCCCCATTTGAGTCATCATCATTGACATTTATCCTCATAGAAACATGAATGACATTAAGAGACCGTAACATTTCAAACATATTTTTTTTGGTCTTTATCATTTTTCAAAATGCAATTTGGGAGTTTCGGAAGTGAATATGACAACCTTCCTACCAAATCCCATATCAACTCCCATGTCTCACACACTCAAGTAAACACATTCTCAAACATTGAAGACCTTGAAACACGGATAACTGACGACTCATTCCCAAAACAACATAACAATATAATTGCATACCTCCATCAAAATTCTCTGGAAAAATATAATTTGTTACATACATTGATCATTACGATTTAAAAAAAAAAACATATGGACGACATACTTGATTCACTTCTTCCATTGCAACTAACTGGAGTATATTTGAAAACCCAGTTATGAAATGGAGTGAATGAAAAAGGAAGAGGTTTGAATGATAGAGGAATAGGTATGGAATATTTGAATAAACGGTTGGTAAATCATAGATGAATAGGTAATTTTAAATACAAAAAATATATAGCATAAAATTAGAAATTGAATCCCTAATATAACTGTCATATTTGTCTCCAATTAATAAAGAAAAATAGCAATTTAGTAAGAGAAAAAATTACAATTTAGGAAAAGTATACCTCTTCACCAAACATTTACACATAAAGGTACTCATACACAAATGTTTTATATTGAGGTACTTTTACACAAATAAGTATGAAAGGGTGTACCTTTTCACAATTTCCCCTTTTTGTTTTGGTCAGACCTATTAGTACCTCAATTACCTTTTCTCACAAATATTGATCAATTAATACTGAGAACCTTTTTTAAACACCACAACCCCTTAAGCCCATGAAGTTTTTTGTTGTTAATTTGTCAACTAGATGCACAAACACTCAATCTCTCATAGTGATCCCAATTCCAAAGACCCAAACCCTTGCCATACAACTATAAATGATAAATTTATTCAATCAATCAGATAGTGCACATGTGTGCACCAAATTAAAAAAATAACACAAGTGATTTTTTAATGCAAAAAATTCTATTCGGGAAAAACTACGAAAAACCACTTAGGGTTCATCAAAGGCTATCCACTATCCCAAAATCAGCTTACAAAGTACTCAAAATTTATCTCAACCAATACCATGGTTAGATGTTCATTTTCTTCAATAAGCATACCCACTGGATACACCCACCGATGTCTTTGATAACTCCACTTGGATTCTCCACCGAAATAAATCATCTAGGCCTTGAGTTCTCTTCTCTGCTATGATCCTTGGTATACACACTTTCAATGGGTTTGATCTTCAACCATGAAAGCTCTTCTTTTCCCAAGGTGTGAAGTTGGATAGGAATCACAAGATGGTAGCCTTTGAATTTAGGGATCTAGGGTTATGGTATGATCTCTAAAGTTTAAGAGCCAATAATTTGCCTCACAAAAAGAGATACCCTAGATTGGGAAAAACACCCTCTATTTATATTCTCAGAATAGGGTTTGTCTAGGAGATTAAAAAAACACAAATTCCCGAACGACTGCTTGAACAGTAGAGGGCGGTGGTCACTGGAATGAATAATGAATTCTAAACCGACCTAAGAAAATATGACCAGACAAGCAAACAGGGGACTATTGAGACTGCTCAAATGGCCCAGAGGGTGACCTCTGCTACTTTTCTGTTAGCCTTTACTTGATTTTTTCCTAAATTATTTAGAGACTGCACTAGTGAAAGTAGGGTGGTCTCTATTGATTTTTAAGTCTAAAATCAAGAAAAAAACTTATCATCTTTATCATTAAATGATGTTACTCAAGAGAGATATGATAATGACTCAAATCTATGTTTTCAAAACACATAAAAAGTTTAGAAATACTTTTTTTTAAAAAAAAACACCTAGAAGTCATACTCAGATCAGTTAATGATCTTATTTTAACACTAATCCTCTTAATGTTTTTAAACCAAGGGATTGTCTTAGGTCTCTAGGTCAATCATTTTGTTGTAAGAAAGAAGGTGCATACGAAGTACTTTTGATGTAGCTTTGACGTATGATCTCTTTGCTTTAGTTGTTGTTTTTAAATCTTTATTGTTGTAGCATCATGACTATGAAATAAGTTGAGATTTACAAAGATTTCACGAAATGAATCAATTAAAAAGTATGATCTAACACTGTAAAACTTTCTGAGACAATGTTTTTTTGCCCATTTTACTACCTAATACAATGTCATAGGCCCAATAATAAGCCCATTTCACATTCTTAGACATGTGTTACTGATGAAATTATCAACTACAATTATCTATGCAAATTCATAAAGAAAACTATCATAAATCCCTATTAAAGTCATAATAAAATGCAGACCTGCCGGTTTGCACTAAATAATAAGATCACTTAAACGATTTTCTTTGGATCTTATTTGTGAGATTTCCACCATACTATAACTCCATACCTCTTTCATTATTTTGGAACCTTGGCTTTTTCTTCTATACTCATACTCAAACAAAGAAACCCCACACAAATCACGAATAACAAGGGTACAAAGCATTTACAACATTTGTGAAATGGTAAAAAAACTTGAATCATGCAAAATGAATTGAATCAATTCGATACAATCTAGATCCAAATTCTAAAACACCAAAGCCATCTTCCTTTCTTCTGCTGGTTCAAAGTCCAAGCTCTTGTTCTAATTTAATCCTTCCGTCTGCAACCTTAGAAGACAACAAAAAGAAGAGAGATTAATATCAAACAATTTGAGAAAAGAATTTTTTTTTACTACATTACTATAAATTTCAAAAAACCCAAATTATATGGGTGCATCTTTTATATAGGATGTACAAATATTTTTCTCATTGGTAAGGCAATATATTATATCGAGTTGGTGAAAAAGGGAATTATATGGAAGGAGCTGATATGCCCGTATTTCTTTGTTGAAGACCCTTTCCATTCCAACGCGTGTTCACTAGGGTCACTGTCACTAAAAAACTAGGTTGTTTTTCCACAGATGGTGCCAAATGTGCAGGATGATTTTAGCACAATGAATAAGATGACAAATCTCTCCCTTGGTGATCTCGAGTTTGTCTGAAAAGTTGAATGTTCCACAACGAATGACTGTTGAGAGAACGTAATGAATGGTGATGGAACTCTCTACAAACCATCTTCCCACGCATGAGTTCTTGAACAGAGTCTTGTCACCCAAAAAAGAAGGATTGAAAGGGCGTCAGAGTGTTTTTTAGACCTAATCCTTCTGATGATCAAGTTAGTATTTGAGAGTGGATTTGAAAACACAATTTTATAGCTTGGGAAAAGGGTTACATACCTTAGATTTGAGCTTAAGGGTGTTATTTATAACTCTTTAGAGTTAATCATTGCGGAGAGCTGGGTCCCTTGAAGAGAAGACAATTGATTGATTTATTAGGAGAGCAGAACGTGCTGCACAGACCTTGTGCAGAACATCTTCCCCTTCTCATGGCAAAAGCTTCTGCATTTAATGCTCGAGTTTTGATTAATTAATGATCAAATTTTTCTAACTTCGTCGAGCAATAAACATACCCTATCCTTCTGTGGGGTCATTTAATGTGCCCAGGTTATGGTTGCGTATGCGCAGGGGTACTTTCGTCTATCACCCCAAAAGGGCATGAATTAAATGTGTCGTACTCCGTATGCCATTCCCATTGGTTACTAAATTGTCTTTTCAACCATTCTAGCTGTTTTGGGAAGGGTGATTAATGATTGATGGCCAACCCTGCTCCTAGTAATGATGCTCTATTTTACTTTGTTCGCGGGTATGCTTGCATCAGCTGATCTTCTCCTTTTTTTTAGAATTAACATCATCATTTGGCAGGAAATAACTGTCAAAATAGCTATTCATATTTTGCTAGAGAAATAGGCTTTACGCCGAGGACACATGTCATTTGGTGGATGTCCCCCGGGACCAAGATACTGGGGACACGTGTAACATAAGAGGATGCTCCAATGAGGACACTAGTCCCTCAGGGCTCCTTACGCCGAGGACACGTGTGGCTCATGGGGTGCTTTGAGGGAACTCGTGTTGAGGACATGTGTCATTCTATGGAAGATCTAAGACCAAAATGCCGTGGACACCTGTCGTCTCTCCATTGAACTTGGAAAACGTCCCATCAAGAATGTTCTAATACTATTTTTTTGTGAGATTCTGGTATCTCACATCAGTTAGGGAGGAAAAAAATTACTAGGTTTATAAGTAAGACCCTAACCTTACAAGACATAAGACATTTTTCCAGGGGTACTAGAAAGAATAAAATTGTGAAGGCTAGTGAGCCCAAAGTGGAAAATATTATGTCATGTGGAGGGTGGGGTGTTACACATTGGTATCAAAGCCGACTCTCACCTAGATTGAGTGTGGGGCCCTATCGTGCTCGCGTATAGTAGACGGGCAGGTGGCTGGTGAGCTGCTGCACAGAAATGTGCATCCTTGAGGGGGTGGATTGTGAGATAATGGTATCCTACATTGGTTAGAGAGGGAAAAGTTGCTGGGTTTATAAGTATGTCCCTCGCCTTACATAACATAAGACCTTTTCCAAGGGGAACTGGGAGGAACAAAATAGTGAGGGCTAGTGGGCCCAAAGCGAACAATATTATGTCATGTGGAGGGTGGGGTGTTGCAAATTGGTATCAGGACCGACTCTCGCCCGGATCGAGTGTAGGGCACTGTCGTGCTTGCGTGTAGTAGTTGGGCAGGTAGATAGCGAGCTGCTGTATGGGGACGTGCAACCCTGAGGGGGTGAATTGTGAGATCTTGGTATGTCACATCGGTTAGGCAGAGAAAAATTATTGGGTTTATAAGTAGGCCCCTCGTCTTACATGACATAAGACCTTTTTTCAGGGGTATTGAGAGGAACAAAATTGTGAGGGCTAATGGGTCCAAAGCGCACAATATTATGTCATGTGGAGGCTAGGGTGCTACAAATTAGTATCACAGCTGACTTTTGCCTAGATCGAGTATGGGGCCTTGCCGTGCTCGCGTGTAGTGGGCGGTCAGGTAGCTAGCGAGTTGCTGCACGGGGACGTACAATGTTGAGAAGGTGGATTGTGAGATCCTGGTATCCTACATCGGTTAGGGATGTGAAAGTTACTGGGTTTATAAGTAAGCCTCTTGCCTTACATGACATAAGACATTTTTTCAAGGGTACTGGGAGGAACAAAGCCGTGAGGGTTAGTGAGCCCAAAGCGGACAATATTATGTCATGTAGAGGGTGGGGTATTACAAATTGGTATCAGAGCCGACTCTCGCCTGGGTCGAGTGTGTAGCCTTGCCGTGCTCATGTGTAATGGGCGGACAGGTAGTTGGCGAGCTGTTGTATGGGGACGTGCAGCCCTAAGGGGGTAGATTGTGAGATCCTGGTATCCCACATCGGTTAGAGAGGGAAAAGTTGTTGGGTTTATAAATAAGTTACTTGCCTTACATAACATAAAACCTTTTTCAAAGGGTATTAGGAGGAACAAAATAGTGAGTACTAGTGGACCAAAAGCAGACAATATTATGTCATGTCGTAAAAAAAAGAAAGAGATTTACAAATTGATATGTGCAAATTCTAAATGGGTGACAAGTTCATGGAAAATTATCTTATGGTAGTAACCCAATCCCACACCTAGGAGAAAATATTGAGCCTAAAAGTCACATCACGTTTGTAATATTATATGGTTTATTCGTTTACTAACAATTAGTCAAGTGAATCCTTCCATATATTATATAAACACTCCATTTAAAGAAGTTAAGTTTTTTATTTTTATTTTTTAACTTTCTTAGTTTTTTAGCTCATAAACAAAAGATAAGCTCTTTAGCTCGTAACTGAAGGATAAGCTCTTTAGTTCGTAAACAAATGATGAGTTCTTGAGCTCATAAATAAGAGATAAGCTCTTTAGCTCACAAACAACAGATGATCTCTTTAGCTCAGAAAAGAAAGATGAGCTCTTTAGCTCATAAACAAAATATGAGCTCTTTAGCTCGAAGAATAGCTCCTTAGCTCAGAAAGGCGAGCTCTTTAACTCATAAAGACAAACCTCACACTTTGAAATTTTTTGGTAAAGATGCTTCTAGAAGACCAAAATTCCACCTCAAAGTAGGGGCAAAAGGGGAAGAATAAAGATATTAAAGATGTGTAGAATTTGATTTTATATTCCAAATTCCTTTTCAAGGTTACAAAGCAAAAGGATTGGAATACAAAAAGATCTAAATATCTATAGCAGGGCCTACAACCTCTTCAGCACCTTGGAGAAGCTTCGGAACAATCGTGTTTTCCTCACCTTTAGGCAAAACAGGGGCAAGTGAGAGGTCGATTAAGGATAAGAGGTCTCCAAGTACAGATGGAACAATGGTGTCAGTACCAAAAGAAGTAGTTGGGAGCTGGGGAACGATTATGATAGTCTCAGGCATTTCCACCTCCACAGAAGCAACCACCTTAGAAGAAGTTGGCAGAGCAGGAACAACCTTAGTAGCCTTTACCTCAGCTTTAGTAGGGACACTTGAAAGAATAATAGTTTTAGAAGCCTCTGCCTCAGCCGACTTAGCCTCTGTCCCCGCAACTAATCCTACTTCCTCCTTATCCAGCGAGGGTTCGAATTCGAAGTCCAACTCCGAGTACTTGTCCATAGCTTGCAATTGAAAAGCAAAGTAACCCTTTGCCCAGGTTATGGCACACTCATCTTTAAGCTCAACAATCTTGGTGTCCCTCTCCAACACCTTGGCCCTCTCGTCTTCAATCTCCCTTAGGCAAACAATGTCGACCTCAGCAAGCTCCTTGAAGTCTCTCTTCACTGCCTGAATAGCTTCACGAGCCTAAAAAATGTCCTTCCTTGCTTTAACTAGGCTATCTGTTTAGAGCTTGACCTCATCACTCTTCTTTTTGACCTTAGCCTCAAGGTTTTTATTCACTGAGCTCAGACCTAGTATCGAAGCTATTAGATCTTGTACTTGAGCTCTCGAATCATAATTGGCGAAGCTTAGTTCAATGACCTTAAACTCAAATGCCTTTAAGGATTTTTGGGTCACCCCGACAGCCTTTTCCGAGGCTCGAATCCTGCCCACCAAGGCCCCCACATGGATCACCATCTGCAAAAGTGAAGAGGACCTAAGGTCAGTAAAGTCAAAATTTCACCCAAATTAAAGACACAAGCCCAGAGCTTAACAAAGATACTCTATAAAGAGCAGTAGCCATCGAGGTGGATAAGGGCATTGAGGAGGCCTCCTGGATGTCAGCCTTGGGGATGACAGACAAAAGAGTGTTGGCAACAAGGTTCACATTCCTTATAAGTAAATCCTTGCCTTTAACCACCTGATCTGGAAAGCTCCTTGTTGTGCCAAGGAGCTTCCAATGACACATCTTCTCAATAGACTTTGGTGGAAAAAGATTCCGTAGAGAGGGAGATATAGACTCTAAGGCCATAGTCACCTCTGTTGGTAAAGAGGAAGTCGTGACATCCCTTGCAGAAGTCTTCTTAAGCCATAAGGGGGTGGGAGAGATCACCATATAAGTCTTCTATGGGGGAGAAGTCTTTTTAGTAGGAGAAGTCTTCTGAGGAGTTAATTGAAGATAAAGGATCTTCTAAGGAGGTGGACTCATTTCTACCCTCGAAGTCTTTGGAGGGGGCCCCAAGTTTCTCCCAGACTTTGCCTCAGCCTTTGGTTTCCTATAGTCCTTTCCTTCCTTATCTGGGCCATCTTGGCCTTAACTGCTTCAGCTTCTGGGGCCATGGAACTTAGGCCTAAGAAAAAGAAGATGACATGTTAGCTAAATAACATAAAGAAGAAAGCAGAGTAAAAGTATAGGAAAAACGGCCTTACCAGCAGAATCTTCTTCACTAACCATGGACAGAGCAATAAGGGTCTCAACTATTACCTCGGGAGACTTGAATTCATACTGAGTAAGCATCAAGGGTGTGAGAAGACCTGAATACTTCTCAGGTGGGCACTTCTCGAGGCCTAAAAGGATTATCCTTTCGTCTGCGTCGAGGTCGAGTCGAATACTTGGAATAACTAAGAAAGTAAGGTCAATAATTGAAACAACAGAAGTAGAAGAAAAATTCAAACTTGGTCACCTCACAAGGACTTACCCAAATTGTTTGGGCTTGACCAAGTTCGAGGCATAGAAAGAGTGTTAGTGGCCTCCCTTGAGTTAAACTTCCACTCCTTTCTAGACACAAAGAAGAAGAGCTTTTTCCAATCCTTGTGGGAGCTCAGGAGGTCAATGATAAAAGATCCAGTCTTCACCCGTTTTGAAATATGTAGAAAGTCGTCGGTAGGAGAAAAATTAACATTGAAGAAATGCATGAGCAAGGGAACCATAGGGGCAACTGGCTCGTTCTTCTTGAAAAAGACCAAAAGTCCCACCAAAATACCCCAAAAATATGAGAAAGTTGGGCTGGACAAATGTTGAAGTGTTAAAGGATTGACCTAAGAAAAGGATGAATGAGAAACCTGAGACTATTCTCAAAAGAAGCTACAATTAAGCAACTATTTTTGGGTAGCACTGTGTCATAACGGATGTCCACATGGGGAGACCAATAATGAATGCCCTTGGGAATGCCGAACCTTGCAGAGAGGACGCTCAGAAAGGAGGGTAACATTGCTGAAGCCCACGAGATCTAATTCTCGGGGCGCGGCATTAGCATCCCCAACACTACTGAGTTGCATGTCGATCTTGTATTGATGATATTACATATCTTATTGCAATAGACACCAATTTTGTTTGTAAAATGTTATGGTTGGTATCAATTTTGTGGTCATCTTATTGCAATTTTACTATGCATATGTCATTGAAAAGTACATACAAATGCTATAATGCCAAAAGGATGACATTGCCCCTATTTATAAAAACAAAACATGTTCATTACCAAAAAGATGGCACTTCCTCCATTTACAAAATTAGAATATGTTCATTACCAAAAGAATGACACAAACATCAGTTACAAAAATATAATATGTTTAGCTGAAAAAAAAAGCATTACTTATTTTGTTTAATACAAAAAACCATTACACTAACCCCAGTTACAAGGCAACTTGGCAAGTAGTTAGTACCCTAACACACTAAGTGCCTGAACTTTGTTCCTTACCTTCTACTTAGGTTGGCAGGAACACATTCCTGAACTGCCCTACTTTTTTTATGGTCCACCTTTTACTAACTGTGAATGTTGAATCATAGGAGCTCTTTTGACGTGATTACCCACCAAGCAATGAATGTAAAATAATTTAACAAAAATAATATAACTTACAGACAGCTTAGCCCTCCTGTGTGTATGTATTCTCATAATAGTTCCATTGGTTGTCCCCGCATTGATTAACATTACATGTCTTTGTTTAATAATCTTGCTCTTTCGAGAACCTAGGTTGCCTACATCTCTTCCACTACTAGAACCTATAGGTGCAACTCCATGGTAGCCTAATTAATCCTAATTAATGCTTGATTTAATTAAGTTAATAAGTCAATTGTGTTAGTTAAACAAAGTTAAACTAATCAAAATTGACCTATTAAGGTTAGTGTGCGAATTAGGGATAATGCATTAATTATTGTTCTTTTCAGGGTTTTATGCGTCCGATTAACCCTAATTAGTGTGTAAATTAGAATGATTATGTAATCAATTTGGTAAGATAAAAAAAAAAACATTATGAATTAGAGTTTATATGTAAAGTAAAATGTTTAATATTTTATGTTTAAAGTTTAGGGTCAAATCCAGAAATACTGAAGAATACAAGGCAATTTTGCAAAGCTTGAAACTACAAAGGACTAAAGTGCAATAAAGAAACTTGGACTAATCAGGAGGTGGCACATAGACCAATGAAAACACGACACATGAATCAATCATGCAACAGCACTTGGTGCATCAGGAGGACGACACCTGGAGGACCGATAGGGCGACACCTAGCACCACAGCAAGCCACCACCATTCCAGAAGGTGGTGGTGACCTTTCTAAACCTTCCTTGACCTTCCTAAACCCTCTTTGACCTTCCTAAAGCCTCATTGGCCATGCACCTCCCTCCCCCCTATAAATAGGGGCTGTTTTCTTTAGTTCACCATCATTCCACACCAACCCCACACTTTCTCTCCAAATCACTCAAAGACAAGTTTTTCTTCTTATCTTCCTTTCATTCACCAACATAAACATATCCATTCTACAAGACCATCCCCTTAGTCTCCAAAACCAGCCGGCCTCCAAGTTCCAAAGAGAGAAAAGAAAAGAAAGAAAGAGAGAAAAGAGAAAAGAGAAAGAAATAGCCGGTGGGTGGGATACCGTTTCTGTATTTCTACATTTCTTTTGTATCTTTCTATTTGGATAGTTGAACTACTGCCACTTTTGTGTCTTGAATGATAATAAAGGTGGTTGTGTTTCAATTTTTCCTTGTGAAAGATGATGATGCACAAAATCATATTCGTGCGAGATCAACAGTCACTAGAGTGATTAATGAGCAACCAATGGCAATTAGTGGCGAAACAGTAAATATAGGTCAACACATGAGATTTATAGTGGTTCGGTTCGGGTGACTTACGTCCACTCTTCGAACGGCGACGGTGGCCTTAGGCGTTTTATTGATCAACGGTGGTACTCTAGAGAGTTTACAATGAGTCTAGAGAGAGAGGGAGTGTAGAGAGCTTAGAGAACTTGCTGAGTGCAACTAGTCTCCTCTGTGTGTCTCAAGAGTCATCCTGCCCTTTATACAGTGAGGGCTTACATTATATAGACTCACCAAGGCGGTGAGGTGGTGACATGAGGGAGAAGGCTCCTGTTAATTTGGTAAGTACAAATATGGTAGGAGTGAGCCTCTTTGGTAAGTAGAGTTATGGTAGGAGATCTTCGTATCCCGAGTCTTCCTCCACGTGCTCCTATTTACTCGTATGTCACTCTGGTGCGGAGTGTGCTCATGCTTAGCCTTGGACTTGAGTCTTGAACTCGGTCTTGCTTCGGAGTGGGTTTGGATTTGCGTTGTGATTGATGTTGCATCAAGGCATGAAGAGGAGCCAAGAGGAGAGGTCAATGGACCATGAGGTGGGCATTTCCCACTTTGGGGGAGGCTTGGGCGGCGCCCCAGGTGCCTTGGGTTGTGCCCTTGGTGCCTTGTCCCTTCCTTTGGTGTTCGGTCTTGAGTCGGTGCAACTTGGTGCTCGCCTTGGCCTTGAGATCGGACGTCGAGCTCGTATTTGTATTAGACTTGGATTCGTACTAAAGTCAAATGGCGAAGGAGGAGAGGTCGTAGGAGAGGACGAATGCGAGGCCGAGAGCGGAGCTGGGCGCCCTAGGGGCCTGGGCGGCACCCTTGGTGCCTTGGGCGGCGCCCTAGGGGCTTCGGGCAGCGCCCCTCGCTACCTCCTGCGATCTTGGTCCTTCCTCCGTCTTCCTTGACGATTGCCACTCGGTTGGCCCAACTACATGGGTCTTTTGGGCTCTTCTATGGGCTTCTCCGACTCCGTTTGGATTGGGCCTTAGCTTAATAAAATCCGGACTCATCATTTGCCCCCATGCCCCGAGCTCTGATTTTCTTCTAGAGGCAGGGGTCGAGGGCATGTGCTTCGTATTTACTTGGTTGAGTCGGAGCTTCCCTTGTCTTTCACGGTCCCCTTTTATCTTCGCGGAATTATCTTTCGGGATCTGCTGAACTCCTCGGTTCCGAAGAGTGCATTAATATTATATATATTTTATGCCCTTGTCTATAAATAGAGGCCACTGTTTCATTTTCTTCATTCTTCTCTCATTTGCATGTGCAGAGACTTCCTTCAAGAGTGACTCTCAAGGAGCTTTGCTAAGGTTTCCTCGAAAAGCTTCAAGGCCTTCATTCTCTATTTTAGGAGCTTCAAAGTTATTCCATTTGTTCGTCATCAAAGCAACCATGAGGACGAGAGGCATGCCGAGTGGCGGAGTCAAGACGAGAGGAGGGCACCGCGGGGGAGCGAGCCCGGGCGGCGCCCAGGGGGCCTGCCCAGGCTCCCGGGTCGTGGGTGCTGCCTCCTCCGATTTTGGTCATTCGAGCTCTTCTTCTCGTGGTGGACTTGGTGTGGCGGAGGAACCCTTTGGGACCATTATGAGTACTCTGAGTAGTCCCCAGGGCGTGCCCGAACGGTCTTCTAGCGCGGGCGATCATCGGAGTATCCCGGGTCTTTCAGGAGACAACCCAAGCGTTGTGCTGCAGTCGACTGATGACTTGGAGGACACGGTGCTGCAAGGTATGTCTCTTGGTATTCTTTTTACTCTTTCTTTGACATTGTTATCTTGTTTTAGCTAGGTTCTGAACTTACTCTTGTGCATGTTACCCAGGTGAGTCGGAGGCCGTTGGGGACCCCGATGAAGGCCCAGGCGTTGGAGGAGGCAACGGCTCCAAGGTACTCTCTATATTCAGCTTGTATAAGTGTGATGCTGAAATTGCTGAGATAGCTTCTCTATATCACATCCTACCTTGTGTGACTTATCGCCATGCTGAGGCCGATGAGCCTGTCTGCTGCGATTCTTTAGGTGAGATTGTTGTTTATGAGGGGATGTTGGAGGCGGGTCTGCGATTCCTTATTCCCGGACCTATTTGTCGGGTGCTAGCACACTTGTCATTGGTCCCAGGGAGATTGTCTTCCAATGGCTGGAGGGTTATTTCTGTATTCTTCGCACTGTGGCGGTTGGTGCATGGTGTTAACGTTCCTCCGCCGTTTGAGGAGTTTCTGGCGACGTACACACTGTCACAGAACCCTGCTCCTCACGGGGGGTGGTACCGCTTTACTCCGAGGTCAGGCAGACTCATTGAGGGGCTTACGTCCAATCTCCACAAGTGGAAGAGGAGGTTTTTCTTTGTTGGTGGCGAGTGGGCTTCGGAGTCCGACCGTGATCTTGTGCCTTCTCGATGGGATGTAGTCCCTCAGACTAAACAAGGTGAGGATTTTTGTCTTTAAGTTGTACTCTTCATCCTTATGTGTTGGTTTTTCATAGTAGGTGATCTTTTGCAGTCATATCGGCTCTAACTCCGGTCCAGACGAGGCTGCTTGATGCGGTTCATAGCAACCCAACTAAGGACTTTGTTGAGATTATGTCGTTGTCCGACATCTCTTCCAGGCCCAGAAAGAAAGGTGCTTATTTACTAGTAGTCTTCTTTAGGTGCTTTGTAGTAGGCTTTCTGACTTATTGGGTCTTTGCAGGTCTTCCCATTGACAGGTCCGTAGTGGATGAGGTCCTTGCCTATAAGGTGGCGTCCATACCTACTCCTCCTTCTAAGAGGGCGAAGTCTGGTGCCCCTTGTTCTTCTCTTCCGGGGCTGGTTGACCCAGCGGGTTCTATACTGGCTGAGTTTGATGATGTTCTGCCTTCTCCTTCGATCTATGTCTCCCCTTCCATAAGACATGATTCTGGTACCGCTGTAAGGGTTGAGGTGCCGGCGCCGCAATCTGCCGGGACGGAGGGTCCGTCTAGGTGTCGTTCCATGGGGAACACCTCAGAGTCTATACTGCATGATGTGGAGGTGGAAAAGGAGAGATTCAGTGCTTTGGTGATCGGTGCTGAGGCCAATGAGATTGCCTCTCGGGGTCCTGGGGGCGTAGTCAACGCCGCTGTAGAGGGCATCACTTTGGTATGCTCTGTCCCTCTGTTTTGTATTTGACTTTCTGTAGCATGTCTACACTTAGCTCTTAGCTTTCTTTGTATTTGAATGTCCACAAGTGATGGCTGCCTTGCCTGCCTTGTTTAGCAATACGATGATAATCGGAGAGGCCGCTCTTGGCGAGGCGAAGGAGAGACGGGCACGTGAGGCTGCTGAGGGACAGCTTGTGGCTTCTGAGATGAAGCTTTCACTTGAGCGACAGACACGAGAGAATGACGCACTGCTAGCTCGACAGGCACGAGAGGATGCCGAGAAGCGATTTGAGCTCGAGCGGCAGACGCGAGAGAGCACCGCTGAGCAATTGAAGCTATCTCAGGGGAAGGTTGCTCAACTTGAGGCTGACCTCGGCGTAGCACTTGGGAGAGCTACTAGTGCGGAGACTCATAGGGATGCTGTTGAGAGGGCTAGGGCCAGTGCCTTCATTGACGGCTACGAGGAGCTCAGGAGGAAGGCCTCTGTAGCATACCCTTATGTTGATCTTTTTGAGCTCAAGCCTCAGGAGGCTTTTGAGTCCGATGATGAGGACTATATGAGTGGAGACAGTGAGAGTCATTGAGAGTGGTGTCCTTGTATTTTTTGTTTGCATGATGTCTTCCTTTTGTAAAAGGTCCAGTTTACGGACTTTGGATGAAAAATGTTCTTTTGTAAGAGTCTCTTGACTTGAATGAGACATAACTCTTTTTTGGAGAAAATATTGAGAAATCTTATTTCATAATTCAAAGTAGATGCTTGATATTTAAAGGAAAAAATGACATAAAACAAAGTCAACTAGATAGTGGACACCGACTCCAGACTTACTGCCCCCAGCTACTGGTAGTACTTCTTTAGGTGTTCTGCGTTCCATGGGTGAGCCAGGACCTTGCCTTCAAAATTCTGGATTTTGTAGGTACCTGGTCTTACTACCTCTGTGACCGTGTAAGGTCCTTCCCATTTGGGTCCCAACTTCCCTTCCCGGGAGTCTTTGGTGGATAAGATGACCTTCTTGAGGACCAAGTCCCCAGGTAAGAAGGCACGAGGCTTCACCCTCGAATTGTAGTACTTGGTCATGCGACGCTTGTACTCTGCATTCCTGAGCATGGCTATCTCTCTCTCCTCCTCCACCAAGTCGAGGTTGATGCGGAGGCCTTCTTCATTACTGGTAGGGTCATGGCTCTGGACCTTAAAGGAGTGTACCCCGATTTCAACGGGTATCACTGTCTCTGTTCCATAGGCTAGAGAGAATGGGGTCTCACCCGTAGGACCTCTTGGTCTGGTCCGGTATGCCTATAGTACTCCTGAGAATTCATCTACCCACTTCCCTTTTGCGGTCTCCAATCTGGCTTTCAAGTTACGGAGTATGGTCCTGACAGTGACCTCCGCTTGTCCGTTCGCCTGTGGATGGGGGAGGCTAGAGTAGGGTTGCTTAATCTGGAGGTCCGCACAGAAAATGTTGATGAGCTTGTTATCAAACTGCTTGGCGTTGTTGCTTACGATGGTATGAGGTACCCCGAAGCGGCAGACTAGACTCTTCCATATGAAAATCCTTTACCTTTTGGTCCGTAATCCTGGCTAAGGCTTCGGCCTCGGCCCACTTGGTGAAGTAGTCTATGGCAATGACTACGAACTTACATTGACCTCGACTCACAGGAAGGGGACCTAGGATGTCGATCCCCCACATGGAGAAAGGCCATAGGCTCTAGATGGTGGTGAGCTCCTCAAGCGGCTGTCTTGACACAGTTGCAAAACGTTGGCACTTATTGCACCTCCTGACTAAGTCTCGAGCATCTCGGATCATGGTGGGCCAGTAGTACCCTTGTCTGACTGCTTTGTGAGTCAAGGCTCATCCTCCCGAGTGGTTCCCATATATTCCCTCATGTATCTCCCTCATGGCATAGTCTGCTTCTTCTAGTGTGAGACAGCGGAGTAGAGGGAGAGAGTGACTCTTCTTATAGAGGATGTTCTGTAGGGTGACGTATCTGGATGCTCTCATCCTTAACTTTCTGGCTTCCACTGGGTTGTCTGGG
>CM042198.1:13628309-13669766 GCA_023539305.1 Ilex asprella | reverse complement strand
GAAACAGCTATCAAATAGTTTGAGCCGTCCAGAGGCATTAGACAACCATTATTTCTCCCTACACAAGTAGCTCTAGTAGAAGCACTACAACCAATGCTTCCTCCATATGTGCCACTTCAGAGGACACAACAGGTCAAGAATCGCCACATGCACAGTAATAGTCCTATTTTCCATGAGGAGATGGCCCCAACCTAGAGGTCGAGGGACAAAGAAGGCAACCATCAATCATTCTTCCAGCGACACCATAGGTGGTCATGAATAGGGACCAATTAGATAAAATCATTCAAGAACATGTTGGCCCCTTGATGAAAAGGGAGATTAGGTTGACATGCCGCAAACCTTACTTTAATTGGGTGGATAGAAAATATGAGTATTTATGGGGGTACAATATTCTCATGTTTGCTATACTTTAGGGTGAAGATATTCAGTAGACCGTGGAACACATTGATCACTTCACCGTTCAGTGTAGTGAAGTCGGGGCTAATGACTTCCTGAAGCTGAGACTGTTTGTTAATTCCTTCACAAAAGTGGCCTTCAAGTGGTACATTGATTTGACGTCCAATTCTATGTAGGGCTGACAACAACTCGAATATAATATTCATGCTCAATTCTACCGCACTGAACCGGAAGTTGTCATGTTTGATTTAGCCAAGTTGTACCAAATGGTTAGGAGCCAGTAGAGCAGTACATTGCGTGGTTCAAGAAGGCTAGGTACAGATGCAAGTTGATGTAGCCCAAAATGGAGTATTTGCAGATTGCGCAGAATGGTTTAGGGTTTAAGATCCGAAAAAAGTTTAAAGGAATAGAGTTCAACGACTTGTTCGAGCTAGTCAAATGGATTACATTATATGAACATATCCTGCGCAAAGAGTTGGACCGAAGAAATACATCCAAAAGAACGTATTATAGAGATCTCAACACTGAGATTTTCACGGTCAAGCCAAATTAGGAACTAGAGATGGGCATGGCTACGAACATGGCAAGACGACCATACGTATGTAAGACTTTAACCAAACCTCTAGAAAATCAAGCATAGGTCACGCTGAGTGTTGACAAAGGCATTAGTGATGGAGCATCCGAAAATACAACTTTAACATTTCAAAGACCGATCAAATTTTTGACCGTCTACTTGCTTACGGCATTATTAAGCTGTCGTTTAGTCATAAGATCTCGTAGGCTGCAGAACTGAAGAACAAGAACACTATAAATGACACCATTTGTAGAGTCATTCCAAGATGAATTGTGTGGTATTCAGGAACACCACTCAGGAGAATTTGACTAAGGGTCACTTGATCTTTAGAGACAAGAAAAAGCCTGAGATTGGGGTTGAGAAGAAACATTTTCAGAAGACATACGCCACTAACATGGTGAAAGTAGGACAATCAAAAACTCCTATGAAGAAAGTTGACTTGGACGACGATAGGTCAATGGATACCAAAAAGGCAAGGGGGAAGCAAGATGGTGCGCTCTTGTATAAATCATTAGATGAGGATTCTAAGGGTGAGTCTCATATATCGTCAGGACTCTAGGAGTAGCTTAACATGGTCAAGAATGGTTTGTCTCAGGTGCAAAGCTTTTTAGGGGATCATTTCGGAGTATGAAGATATCAAAGACGAGCAGGTTGAATCGTCCAAGAGGCCACAAAACAAATGTCGCTACAAGAGAACCCATTGGGAACGACCAAGTGAGTGGCCACTACCTAAGCGGGGTGAAGAGGATCAACAAGGAAAGTTTATTAGGCCGAGTTACAAAAAGCATAGTAGAGACATACCAGAGCCTTCAAAGGGTTGTCCAGGACCAAAGTATGAAGAGTACGCCACAAGTTTAGCGCCCAATAAACCTATTTAGGCTGAAGGTTGTCGGGATTGCCAAAGGATTGTGAAACCAACTGAGTCCCTAGAGGGCCATTCGTACGTAGCCAACAACCAAAATTCCTATAGTATTAGCCCTCGCCACTGTCGAGATCAAAAAAGCGCAAGAAACGGCGTATACAGGCAAACTTGCACAAGTGGAAAGAAGAAGAGAAACTTTAGGCTCGAGAGACCCAGAAGGCCCAGGCACCAAGAGCCCAAAATTAGAGAGATTAGATCTCAATAGTGTATCACTGCCTCCGTAGTGTCTAGTGGCCTCAAAGAAGGCCACAGTTGAGGAGAAAGGAAAGAAAATGGTGAGCTTAATCTCATACTCGAGGAGAGTTTTGAGGAGCAAATGGTGAAAAAGGTGGTAGAATGAATGAGAATCACACTTAACATTCATCTACAAATTTGCACAGGAGAAAAAAATGAGGATACTACAAATCCCACTAATGAAGATGATAGTGACGAAGGTGACTCCATCAAATTTGGCACTCTAGGCCCAATAGTGTCCATCAATGCTCATGGGTTGTTGCCAACATCATTCAAGAGTTAGGGACCTCAAGCCGAATCCCTGGAAAGAGATGTCGAAGACACAGGGACACCAGAGCCAACATTCTTGGACAAAGAAAAAACGTTTAAGGACGAGGAAGAATGCTCTCCCGAAGGAAGCTCGAACCAGGAACAAAGGGTAGATAAAACACCGTCTACTAGCAACCTTAAAGGTTGGCCATTTAGTAGAACTACACGGCCCATGACATTATATTTGAAGTTGTTTTACATCCAAGCGCACCGAAAAGGAAAACCTTTCAACAAGGTCTTGGTAGATAATGGAGCAACTTTCAGCATTTTTCTCATAGCGACTATGAAGAAGCTTGGGAGGGAAAAGAGGACATAGTCTACACTGATTTGACAATGAGTGGGTTTATAAGAGGAGTCAACAAAACGGTAGGAGTCATGCCCGTCGAGTTAGATATCGATAAAAAGACCAACATTACGCCGTTCTTCGTGGTTAACACGATAGTTTCCTACAACATTCTCTTGGGTCGGCAATGGATCAGCATTCCATCAACTCTCCATCAGTAGTTGGTGCAATGGAGTCTAAGAAATTTTGAAGTAGTGGAAGTAGACCAAACGCTATTTGTGGCAGATGTTCACATGGTCGATGCTTAGCTCTACAAAGAAGAAAAAGGTCGAAAAAACTTTAAGGCTAAGACATAAAAAAAGCTGAGAGAAGTTCAACCGGCTTGAGGTCCAATGAGATTCATCAAATGGAGGAGGAGGTCCTTCAACACACTAATATGCAAAGGTCGGACGATGTGAAAGAACCTGAACACTCGATTGATGATGAAGCTCGACAACATTATGAAAAGGAGGCAAGCCATCAGGCCCTACATCGCCATGATAAAAGCTTTCCTGATAGAAAAAGGGTTGTTGTACTACATGCGACTAATAGTCAACAAAACAACATTAACATAGTGGAATGTGATGTGGATGAATCCAAGCAGATCACCTCACGAGAGTTCATCGAACTAGACCCCAGCTAAGCGTGACGACTTGGTGGAGGTTCAAGACCTTTTGCTCGAAGTCAACCTTCGTGAGTCGAGGGAGCATCAACCAACCTTTGTCAGCAAGCTACTAGAGCCGAATTTTCAAGCATGTCTTATATAGCTGCTAAGAGAATATCGTGACTATTTCACCTGGAGTTATGAGAAAATGTTAGAGCTATACCCAGCATTGGTAGAACATAATGTCTATAAGGGAAGGATATAGGTTGATTAAGCAGGCTCCGAGGTTGATGTCCTAAGAAGTAGCTTTGCTAGTAAAGGAGGAGATTGAGCACCTCCTGTCCAAGTGGCCCAATATGCAGAATAGATATTCAACATCGTTCCAGTCAAGAAGAAGATCGGCAAGATCAAAGTTTGTTGTAACTATCACGACCTCAACATAGCAACTTCTAAAGAAGAATATGTCATGCCATTGACAGATCGAAAACAAAAAGAGTAAAATTAAATTCATTTGGGCTCTTTTCTCAATTTCAATAAAATACAACTGGATCAAGTATGAGTTGGCGATCAGACATATATGGATAGAACCTATAATGGCGTCTCGAAAAGCAAGTAATTTCTGGTGGGCCATTATCCTTTTTTTAGGTTCATCAGGATTCTTGTTGGTTGGAACTTCTAGATATCTTGGTAGAAATTTGATTTCTTTATTTCCGTCTCAGCAAATTCACTTATAAATGCAGCTGCCATGAATGCAATCAAGTCATTTATGGACAACAACATAGACTATCATTAGATCTTCATTGCGGAAGAGGATTGGCACAAAATTATCTTTTGATGCCCTAAGTCGATTGGGATGTTTGAATGGAGAGTAATGTCATTTGGACTGAAGAATGCAGGAGCCACGCACCAGTAAACCATGAACAACGTCTTCCATGATATGATTAGTAAGATCGTAGAGGTGTACATTGATAACATCATAGTCAAGACACAAGACATGGAAAAACATCTTAGCGATCTGAAATTAGTATTCGAAAGGATACGTGTTCACCAACAAAAGATGAACATGTTGAAGTGCACCTGTGGGAGCACAGTGGGGAACTTCTTTGGATTCTTGGTACATAAAAGGGGATTGAAGTAGAACAAAATAAAGTGAAGGTCATCGTAGAGGTCATGTCTCCAAAGAACAAGAAGGAGCTTCAGCGCTTGATTGGTCATGTCAATTTTCTTCAACGATTCATCGCCAATTGTTTAGGAAAAGTGCAGGCATTCTCGTTGCTCTTAAAACAGAAAGGCGTAGAGGATTTTAGATGAGAAAAGTATTAAGAGGTCTTCCGTTAGATCAAGGAATATTTCGCGAACCCTCTAGTTCTTATGCCACCCATTAAGGGTACGCCATTACTATTGTACTTATCAGCCGCACACGAATCTCTTGGGTGTTTGTCGACTCAAAATCATAATACAGGCAAAGAGGAATCCGTTATTATTTATGTAGAATATTGATTCCAGTTGAGCAACGTTATAAGCCGATCAAGAAACTTTGTTTAGTCTTTTACTTTGCATCACAAAAGTTGAGAGCCTATATGATTTCAATTATGGTGTATGTGGTTGCGCAAACTAATTTAATTAAGTACATGCTAATGAGACCAATTATGAGAGGCCAAATCGGTAAATGAGTTTGGTCCTTGATGTAATTTTCACTCCATTACTTTTCACAACACGCGGTAAAAGGCCAAGTACTAGCTGGCTTTTTAGCGAACCACCTTTGCGTGGAGGTAGATCAAGACACGAGGAAATCACTTGGCTTGCTAGGAGTACCCGTGGTAACATTAACGTCATGGAAATTAAGATTTGATGAGTCAAGGAATTTGATTGTCATAAGGTAGACTGTGAGAATCCACAAATTATAAGACGGTTAGAGGAATAAGGCTCTTAGAATCTTGAGAAACGAGAAGAAGTGACATCATGAGCCACCAGTTGAAAACAATTCAACAGACATTCACGTATATCCAGTGATAGCGCCATGATCACCAACCATGGTCGAAAAAGATGGATTATCAATTGAAAGCCATCTTTATAAATAACAAAGACAAGGTCACCAAGAAGAGATCTCTCGACTGATCAAAAAAACTCTTCACAAAGTCAGCCTATCTTTTTACATATTTCTTGCTTCTGAGCAATATGTATTTTTCCTGTAATACACCACTCTAGTAATCTTTTATTGCTTTCAATTAATGTTGAATCCAATATTCGATTCGTCTTCTATGTTCAAATTTAATTTGCTTGTTACTTTGCATTTTCGCTATTTACTTTATAGTAGTGTTTACATGTCTCTGTTTAGTGAAATTATTTAAAGTCCTTGAAGTATTAAGACATAGAAAATAATCTAAAGGTAACTTTATGCCTCACTACAATCATCTGAACAATCATAATTTTAGAACCTCACGCCAGTTTGAGTAGGTAAGATCGTACGTGTTTAGATTTTAAGTTTACTTAAACTTTGACACGCTTGCAATCTAAAAATATGTTAAATGCAACTATATGAACTTATTTCCATGTAAATCTAAATATAAACTTTTTTCCTTGTAAAATCTTCGAGAGAGAAGTTTACGACATTTAATTTTTTTTGTTTGTTTTTGGTATTATATCATAATTTATAAATTTTACAATTTTGTTTTTTACAAATTTTGGTGGTCATTTTTAACTTTTTGGAGTTATTTAAAATCGATCCTAAAGAATTTTAGGATCAATCGCAAACAACTCCAAAAATTGTAATTTGAACCATAAAATTACTTCAAAAATTATAATTTTCTTGTCCAAAATAAACTTAAAAATTAATATCTCAATTCACAAAATTTGTAAAGTTTGACAGTTTATCTTCTTGGTCAACAGAGAAGATGCATTAAATTTCAGAGCATTTAATATCAACCAGCAAAGCTGTCACTTGTACTGGAAACAACCATCGGCTTTGTCCCCGTGTCCCCACCTCCCACTCAACTCTCCTCCATTTTCCAGACATCCGATATAATCCTTCTCTCAAAGGCCTCATTCCCTCCACGATTAACTAGCTTTCTCAATCCTCTCTACTTACCCACTCATTCAAAAAAAAAAACAAGCAGCAGAAGAGAGAGAACTTTCTTGGCTGATGGCTTCTTCATCTAACTACCCAAATTGGCTGAAAGTTGCATTGACTGTAGCAATCATCTTGTCACAGTACCTACTTTCCCAGACTGGTAAGAAAAGTCATCAACTCTTTTTCAGTCTTAATTGTATAGGCACAGCAGATGTTAAAAAGGTTCGGATCATAAAAACAATTTCTACGTACGGAATGAAGATATATGTATAGATTTATTTAACCATCTTTAGACTTAGTAGCGATTGGAGTTTTGGGCTGAGCTGCTTTTTGTTTATTTCTTCAGCTTGTCTTGGTTAATGGTTATGATATGATGATCACTATTCCTATTTACCCCTGCTGGAAAGAATTACTCAGTTTATAACTTCCTTTGGCTTCAACTTGTTGCTGCATTTGGAGATGGTTTGAATTTATTCAAGAAGTGTCAACAGGAAAAGAATGAAGTAAAACTAGAACAGGTTTAGGACTCCTAGTCCAAGAATAAGTGAAACAAAAGGAAAATGCTGATATATATGTCTCACTTTCCAATGCACTTTCTAGTGCTTTCTGTGACTCTCCCTTATTGTAAATGTTTCTATATGTAATTAGAGCCACAATAATCTGCCCTTTCCAATTTCCACATATAACTAGCAAGTCTTTATATGGGTAAATTATGCTTTACCTCTTTGAACAATTACTTTTGTGCTATGGCCC
Source organism: Ilex asprella (assembly GCA_023539305.1). Taxonomy (NCBI): domain Eukaryota; kingdom Viridiplantae; phylum Streptophyta; class Magnoliopsida; order Aquifoliales; family Aquifoliaceae; genus Ilex; species Ilex asprella. The sequence continues at coordinate 13,662,582 of CM042198.1, read as the reverse complement.
TCACACTTTTAAGTGTGAGTAGTTGTAGTTAAAACTATTATTTTTGTTTTGTTTTGCACCCTCAATTATAGAATTTCTCGCATTACACCATAAAGTATCAATTTTATCTCATATCACTCAAATAGATAACGGCTGTCAATTTTTTTTACGGTAAATGTACATTAGAGTAGTCTTTACTACCAATAAGTAACTATTTATTGCACATGTGCAAGTCAAAAATAAATAAAAATGCACATCCAAGACTTTATCTTTCCTAAGTTTTAAAATTTTTTTTCTGACCAACAATTTTTTTCTTCCTAGCAACTATCTGATAACAAAAGAGGTAAAATAAAGTGGTACTAGACACAAGGCGGAAAAATCTTTGGGTTTCCCTCTTTCTTTTGACAGATTTTCAAGTTTACTGGTATTTGGTATTTATTGGAGTGATATGAAATAAAATTAATATTTTTAGGTGTAATGTGAGAAATTTTATAATTAAGGGTACAAAATAAAACAAAAGTAATAATTCAAACCGATAAAGTGTAATTTATCCTTTTTATATTGCTCCCCCCCCCCCCTTCCCAAAAAGTTGGTCCTTCTAATCTTGTGTGTGTGTGTGTGTGTGTGTGTGGTGGCAGTTGGAGTGCAGTTTTCAAGCTATGTCAGTGAGACTTTGGAGGAAAGACAGAAATTGATAGGTTCAAGGCCCCCGGGATGTATGAACAAGTGCTTGAGTTGTAAGCCTTGCATAGCTACTCTAGCCATTCCACCACATCAGAAGAAATATTTGAAGGCATCAAATGATGAACATGACGGCTATTATCTCCTCTCATGGAAATGCAAATGTGGAAATAGGCTCTTTCAACCTTGATACTTTCTCTCTATATATGAAGCATTCATAATGATATTGTACATGTGTGGGGACTGATAAATTATAAGGGTTATTGGCTAGTTATTATTTTACATGTATAAAGTTGTTGAAGTATATAAACTTGAGTTATACCATTTTTAACAATTTAAATTTTTGGAATACATGATTATTTAATATGGTATCAAAATAGAAGTTCTTGTATTTGAATATTGTCGTCACCTATGTTGGTAATTAAAATATTTTCATGTGCTAGACTTAAAATTTAGTTTGTACGTATGGGGACGTGTTGAAGTTTATGTAGTTAAGTCACACTCTTTATAAAAATTTAAGTTTTAAGAGGAGTTGATTGTTTCATAAGGCTTTTCAATTAATCAGCAGCCAGAGCATACAGTTTGACGTTGCTTTTTGGTATTTGTGAAATGAGTTCACTCTTCGGATGGATTTCTCCTTTAATAATCTGCGCCAAATGCAATGGAAGAAACAAGTTTTAAGGGTGTTAATTATTGATACAGTTCCTGTTCAAAAAAAAGAAATTATTTATACGATTGCTTGACAGGTACCTTCCAAAGCTGTTCTAAAAAAAGCAGTAATAGTATTGGACGCAATAAAGGAGTGATCCTGCATCTGCAACAAGCAATATGCAAAAAGAATGATCTTCGACCCTTTGCGGGATTGAATTTTTTTATAGCAGAAATGCCATGAAGTGTGCGTCAAAATCCCCGATACGAAAACCAAAATTAGAATGACAAAAAAAAAATATTATGACGTAAGTTTGCTATTTCTTGCATTCATAGGAGTTGTTGCTTCTTGTGATCCTAATTCCCATGGTTCCGCTACATCACAAGAAGCAATTGTAAGGATACCGGTGAATCAGATAACCACAATAATGAAATTTGGGGATGGAGGAGCTATAGTATTTTTCTAGGAACGACAAAAGCAAAAGGCCCCTAACATAATTCGAATGGAGGTTGATCGCTGAGCCACTTTGACCTTGCGGTTGGGCTCCTATGGTTGCAAGCTGGAGTTGCCATAACTTATTATGACTAGAGCAATTGGTAATTTTTGACACGGTAAATAATACGAATTTGAGATAACATAAATTTAAAAAATAGCTTGATTAATAAATGAGTTTGTTGGGGAATATATTATGGTGTTACGATATACCATCATCATTAACTATTTTAATGGGAAATAATGTAGAAACCCACAAAAATTTATCATTGTCTATTTAACTCTAAGATTTTGCAGGTTTTGAAAAATTATCACTCTTAAAGTGTAAAAATCAGGTTTCCTAGTGCTTTTTATTGATGCTCACTTTGACTGTTAAATCATCTTTGCTAATTTTAATTTGGATTAATAATAAAATACCCCCTTCAAGTTTGGATCAAGTTACAATCCACCTTTGGTTTGATTATAACAAATTACCCCTCAAAGTTTGTAAATTTCTCAATTAACTCAAATTGTTAGTTTCAACAATAAAAAATAATGGAAATTAAGTCACATAATCTCAAATTTATCAAAAATAAAAAATAAGCCTAAATTCAAAAAAAAATTCTCACATCAAAAAACTCTTCATTCTTCTTCTCGAGACAAAATGATGTGAAATGTGATCTAGTCTCTCCAAAACATTTAAGATCCTGTACTTTACAAATAAATATTTTATGTCATCTTTCACTGTCAAAATTAACAGCTTGACTTAATTTGTAAATATTCAAAATTTGAGGGAATAAATTGTTGAAACTAAAACTAGAGGGAGTTGATTGAATGTGACCTAAACTTGAAGTGGACATTTTATAATTAATCATTTTAACTTTCCAATTTATGATATAGTATCAATTAAGTCTGATGGGCAAAGCCCAAATGGCTTAATCCATGTGAAAAGTCCAATCTTATAAAGACCCACCAAGCCCAACATCATCCAAGTCCAATCAAGCTCATTAGGGAGCTACATAGCTTGGCTACATCATCAGGAGAGCATCCAGGAGCCTCACCCTCGCCGCCTTGGAAAGAGTTAGTCTTCTCCTCATCTTTGACCAAGTCTCATGGAGATCACATCAACCACCTCGCCCGTTGAGAAGAAGTCGTGAGCTCCACCACAATAGCTATCAAAGTTGCTAGTAAGTTGTCACAATCTGTTAGGGGCGACTATAAATTATAAGCTCCACCAACACTTGGGGGGGCAGAAGACACTTTGTTGAGAACAATTCTCTCATCTCCCTCTCAGCTTGTAACTCTATGCCCTACTTGCACACTTGAGTTAATAAAAGACCCGGCGACCCTAGCCATTCAAAAGTGGACGTAGGTCACCTTGATCGAACTACTATAATTTTTGTCTTCTCTCTACTTTAATTACTACATTTACTATTGATACTTGACAGGTGGTGTGCAAACTCAATTTGTGCACCATCAGTTTGGTGCCGTCTGTGGGAAACGAAAGAATTCTCACTTCCATACACTTTCTCTATTGAACCAATGACAATCACTACTCGATCAATGAATCAACCTGAGGATAATTCATCACGAAATGAGGAGGTTGCTCCTCTACCTACCAATCATGTCTCAAATGCTCATGTTCCAAATATGCAGCAAATGTTGGAGACCATATAGCAGCTCGTGGCACAAAACCAACAGATACTGCAACTAATGCTCGCTGGACAAGGAGGAGCACAACCTGGACCTCAAGTGAGAGGAGCTTCATGCCTTGGGCATCAAGGAGCTCCCCACATAGGTGCTCCTCATCTGGGCGCCCCCTTTGGAGCCCCTTAGGCACCCAGCAAGGGAAAGCTCCCCATGAGGGATCTCCTCCTCCTTTTTTAGCTTCTGTTTCCCATGGTGGAGATTCTTTTCACCAAGAGTATGAGGGTGAAAACCAGAGCATGGAGCACGGGAGCCATTTCTATAACAATTCAAAAGGAGTTCTCAATCACTAGGACGAAAAAATTGAAGAGGTGTAAAATCAACTGGGTGACATCTTTAACGTCATGAAGGCGCAAGGACTTGACACTGTGGACTACCTTATTATGCGAACTGACACACCTTTCAAACCTAACATGGTGAACTACCCTCTCCCTCAAAAGTTTAAAATGCCATCCATGGAGACCTTTGATGGCACAAAAGACCCACTAGATCACCTCGACACCTATAAGTCTTTGATGCAGCAGCACAATGTTCCTAAAGAAATCATGTGCAGAGCCTTTCCAACTACTCTAAAGGGATCTGCCCGACAAAGGTTCGTCAAGCTCACCTCGGCCTCCATAGGCTCATTCACCGAACTAAGTAGAACATTTGTGGAGCATTTCATTGGTAGACACTATCACCAAAAGCCTGCCACCTATTTGCTCAGCATAAAACAGGATCAAGACGAGAGTCTAAGGAGTTACCTCACTTGTTTTAATGAGGAGATCCTCCGGACTAAGGAGCCCGATGATAAGGTCACCATGATAGCCTTCTTGGAAGGTTTTTGTTCATCAAGCTTCCACTTTTCAATAACGAAGCGATCACGAAAGAGCGTGCTAAAACTATTAGCAAAAGATCAAAAATATATGAATGCTAGAGAAATCAACAAGTCCACGTAAGGTGAATCATCTCGCGGGTCACCACAAGCTTGACCTACCTCTGCACTGCTTTTAAGCAGACAACCTATCTCCAGCTTAGCGGCTTTCTCGCTGGTCGCCAAAAAGCTTGGTCTCTGCACTACTCTTAAGCAAGAAGCATATCTCTAGCTTAGCAGCTCTCTCGCGGGTAGTCAAAAATCTTGGCCTCTGCACTATTCTCAAACAAGCAGCCTCTATATCTAGCTTAACGACTTTCTCATGGGACGCCAAAAGCTTGGTCTATGCACTATTCTCAAACAGACAATCTATACCTCAAGTTTAAAGACTCGCTCATTGGTCACCAAAAGCCTGGTCTCAAAAGGCTAGCTCTCTTAGAAGCAATCCTCATACTCTGTCTTTGCTCTCATGTAAACAGCTTGCCTCTCTCTCCTGGTATTCATGCTATACATTTTTTTATGTTGGAATTACATTATTTTTGCCACCTTTCAGGCGCCCAACCCAGGCACCCAGTACCTCTCAAGTGCCCAACACCTCTCAGATGTCCAGTCTTAGGCGCCTAGCACCATACGCCTAGCCTTAAGCATCTCCTCATAGATGGCAATGTCACTAAGGGGTCATCATAAGCGGGCTTATCCATCTCAGCTATACGACACAACATAGTTGGAGGAATGTACTACCTTGCTTCGGTGCTTTTTATTATGAGGGCGTGAAGAGTGGCTTGAGTTACCAGAAATCTTACTTTGAGGAGTTCCACTTGAAGGAGCCAAATCACCTGCCACAGGGGGTCCACGAAGGTTAGTGCCCAGTTTGGCACCCAAGTAAGTATGCCTTACCTCCAGGTCACCTGAACTCCTCAAGTCATCACGCAAAGTGGTGCCCGAAACTCCTCTACACTACTCAATCCAGCACCTGTAGAGGCCCCAGACCCCCTTTGCTTAGCATCCACAGGGGCACCATATCCCCTTTTCTCGCCTAAATGACCCAGCCCAACATCCCTAAGGGCACCAGACCCCTTTTGCTCTCTCAAATGAGACAACCCAGCATCCATAGGGACACCAGACCTCCTTAGCTTGCTCAAATGAGCCAAACTAGCGTCTGGAAGGGCGTCTAACCCACTCAGCTCTCCCAAAGTAGCGCCTCTTAATGGCTGCTCGCCTAGGAGGCCAAAACCAACCCCCAAGCAGTCCCTCTGACTTCCTTCAATTCGGCACATAACCCTCTTGCCAGCCTCGACTACACGACCTAGGAAGCCTTCCCCAACCGCTCGCCCAATGGCATCCACCATGCCATCGGCCTTAGTGGAGCTCGCCCAAGAGACCTTTCCCCTTCGAATCAAGTTCAGATTTAAGGGGTTCTCGGCCTCAATAATATCCAAAGAAGCTCCAGCCTACACACAAGCAGTGCCTCTCTCCTTTATCCTTGTCCGATCTACTCGCCCTATTGTGGTCGCTTGGCCTAGGAGCCCCACACTGGGCTTGCCTCGACCTCAGCGACGCCATGGGTAGCCCCGACGAGCACAGGGACTACCTTTTCCTTTGCCCCGCCTACAAGGACAGCAGGTAACCGAGATGCATCCACCATAGCGTCGTCCACTTCCACCTCCCTTAAGTCGCGTGCCTCTATCTCTCCTCTAGGAAAAATGCCAACTTCTCCAAGTCGCACACAAAGATTTACAGGCTTCAACACATGTTCTCCACCATTTGACATCGTTCAAAGAATCTTAACTCAAGAGCCTCACCTATCACAAAAATGTATCATGAAGGGGAAGAGTTATCTAGCAAAGGGAGTCTCCACCACCCAGAGCTCAAAAATTCAAGTTAATGCCCCCTTCTCAAAGTTTCCTTAGACATGGGGCATTGGAGAGAAAATGATAGGACAAGCCCAAATGACCCAATCTATGTCGAAAGCCCAATATTATAAAGATCCACCAAGACCAACGTCGTCCAAGTCCGGTCAAGCTCATCAGGGAGCTACATAGCTTGGCTACGTCATCAGGAGAGCATCTAGGAGCCTCACCCTCACCGCCTTGAAAAGAGTCAGCCTTCTCCTCATCTTTGACCGAGTCTCATGGAGAGCACTTCAACCACCTCTCCCGTTGAGAGGAATTCGTGAGCTCCACCACAACTGCTATCTAAGTTGCTAGTAAGTCGCCCCAATCTGTTAGGGGGCGACTATAAATTGTAAGCTCCACCAACACTTGGAGGGCAGAAGACACTTTGTTGAGCACAATTCTCTCCTCTCCCTCTCAGCTTGTAACTCTCTGCTCTCCTTGCACACTTTAATAAAAGATCTAGCGACCCTAGTCATTCAAAAGTAGACGTAGGTCACCTTGACCGAACCACTATAATTTTTGTCTTCTCTCTACTTTAATTACTGCATTTACTATTGATACTTGACAAGTGGTGTGTAAACCCAATTTGTGCACCATCAAAGTCTAATCGATATTAACATATTTTTCCATGTTGACACGTGCATTTTTTGGTCCAATATTTTAAACGAAAAACATTCATGAGACAGAATCAAAAGTTGAAACAGGTGCAAGAGGAACCATAAAGAAGTTGGGTAACAAAAGTAGAAATAAACCATGTCCTTTGTCGTTCTTTAAGAAGGAACAAAGACAGCCCGTTTTGTGATATGTGCCCGAAATGTGCTCGACCTAATTATACAATGGGGGTAACAATGCAAAACAAAAGAGTGCAAAAACTGCTACAAGATTAGACCAAGAGGATCAAGTTAGGTGGTTGGCACTTGTGAAGTGACATGCTAATTTGGTTTAAGGTTTGAGGAACATTTATCAACAATAATTAGTTTAAGGACTAATCACAACAATAACAAAAAATATATATATCATGAGTAGGTAGTGTTATAAACATCGATGGAGAGATTGATATTTTGTTAACCTAATTACCTTATATATATTTATTCACATGCAAGCCGACAAAAAACGATGTGAATGATGCTTTTGTAAGTAAGGACATTGAACTGAATTTGAATCATAGTTTTGGGCTATAAAGGTAAACAAAACTCACTTCATCAGATTTATCAATTGTATAACATACATGTATTTACAGAGCTTGAATACAAGTGGATGTGTACAATCTGTTAGGATGAGTTTTGGAGTATCTTTAAGTGAAGGCTATTTCAATATATTTCATGCAATTATGAAAAATAAGATTGGCGGTGAGATACGTTGCGCCAATGTTATCACACCATAGTATCAGATTATTGACTTGAGATATGTTGGGCATCTTGAAAAGGGATTGAAGCTACATAAGCTTGGAAGTGGCATCCGCAAGGGCGCGATACTAAACTTTGGTTCGTGAACAAGCGATTGCTCATTGATTTCAAGAAGACCAAGAGACAATGTTAGAGCCAAGGAAAATAGCATAGTCGCATGTTGATTTCCTGTAATCAAGACAACTAGCCCAATCGACATCTAAAAAGGCCGAGAAAGTGCAGGTGGACATCCATTGAATAGGAAGACTAATGACAACACTACCTTTGAGGTAACGAAGTAATGGTAGGCCAATGAAGAAGAGTGTGTTTCTGCATGTATTGACTATTTTTTTTGACTAGTGTTACCACTTTAGCTAATTGGCATGGCTGTGGCATGTCGGTTCCTTGACCAAATGTGCTCCATGCCTTAGCTAAGGTGGGAGTGTGCTTGACCAAGCAACCTTTTTGTGCAAAGTTGGATTCCTAAGGACTCAAACATGTACTTGGTTTGGTATCAAAATGGTTTGATAAAAGTTCAACTGACACGCCATGACTATGTTCCAGGCTCTCATCATTATGACTCCTCGATTCAGAAGGTGCCTATTGTTGTCACTAGGATTTTGCTCACTAAAACTATTATAAAGGGGTGCTCCGCAAAGAGGGGTGTTAGGCCAACTTCCCTAAGGACCCCTATCCCTCTTAGTCTTGGCACACCAAAGTAAGAGCATTCTAAAGTCCGAGACTCTAGTTATGGGCTCGATGATTGGTGGGACCCATCGTTGGTGAAATCCAATGCATAATTGAGGGAGGTAGCATATGCATAGACACGTTGGGAACAATAGCAAGCCATGGACTAGACATAGCTTGGAATGCAAGCAAGACAAATCAGGTGATGTAGGCACACAAGAAAGACATGTGCACATCTTGTGAGGTAGTTATGAATAGTTGGTGGCATGTGTATTCAAGTGAGGCAATTTTATGTCGTTGGTGGTTACGGGCAATTGCTAGCTACGTCAAACAGCAGTTGCAACTGCACCAGCCATGCTCAACAGAACCAGCCATGATCAGCAGGTGTTCAGCATAGTAAAGTGACAGAACACCCCATAATCCTTAAGGGCGAATCTGATTGGTGAATGTAATCCTAGTAGTTGGGGATAACAATTGCATGGCTTAGTTGACCAGAGCAAGGTAGTTTTAGCATTGCCTGAGCATTTAGGCTTTGTAACCACCATTGTATGATATTTATACACATGTTGGGGTTTGGAGTGAACCAAAAGAATTTGGACAAATTGTGTAAGCAGGCCCCTAGTCGGAATCCTTTAAGCTTGTCAAACAGTAAAAAAGTTTGGCCGATTGACCTGTAATCTTGTGTGTCTGGTGTGAGTTGATTCTTTCTCATATTATGTTCAACAATGTGCTTCTATAAGCGATTGTGTGCATTGACTGAGACTGAGTGTTGGATCAATGCCATCACAAGGCTAAAATTCGAGTGAAATTTGGCTATCGTGACAATAAAAGAGGTTGGGACGTGTGATGGTTACATATTGAAGTTTACCGACGATACTTTGATATGGAGTAGCATCCTCAAATGGGTCTCCTTCATTACGATGGAGTTTGGTAGGGAGGACCTTCGTATACAATCATGCACAGTAACTGGGAGTCTTATTATATCTAAGGCCAACTTCAATTCACCAAACCAAGGTTCATCTCGTGTAGTGACTGTAGACTCATACAAGGATATTGAGCAGACGGTTGACGTATTAGATTTGACCCTATCTTTTGTAGCATGCATTCCCATCCATGTCCCAACTGATTCAGTAAGCTACGTGTGAACGGAGAACTGTCTTTGGTCTCCCAAACTGACTTACTCATGGCAACCTTCCAGTCGCCCAAAGACTTATAACACTAGTGAATTGGATATGTGTTGAGGGCCTAATCTACTGAACCAAATGGGCCAAAAGAGAAGTGACCTTCACCAAAAAGAAACTGGTCTGGACTGGGCTCAATCCAAACAAGATATTTAGGTACACTAATCCAAGATAGGACTTGTTTCGGCCTATTACCAAACACTACCCTTCTTCTTTAACAAACTAGACGTCCCACACAAAGTAACGTTATCGCCGACAAGGAACAACTCCACGAAAGAATCACTATACCAATCACGACTATAAATCACAAACCCACAACCGAACACATCAACTAACAACAACGTTGACGTGTATTTTATTGGATTCAGTTCAATCTTTTGATTTCGTATTCAAGTTACATTTGATGAAAGGTGTATTGAGAATTAAAAATGAACTATCACAAGCATTACAAATGAAAGATCAAGATATTGTAAATGTTATGAGTTTAGTTAATATATCCAAACAACGTCAACAAATGATAAGTGATGATGGATGTGATGCTTTAGTCACCGATGTCTCTTCTTTTTGTGGAAAACATGATATTATTATTTCGAATATGGATAAGAAAAACATAGCTCGATTAAGATCATGGCGTGGTAAAATAGTCACTAATCTACACCATTATTTCGTTGAATTACTTTCTATGATGTTAGATATGTAACTTCAAGAGTTTAGCGATCGTTTTACTGAGGTGAACACCGAGCTACTTCTTTGGGTTGCATGCCTAAATCCAATGGATTCATTCTCTGCATTCAATAAGGAGAAGTTGATTCATCTTGCTCAATTTTATCCTTCATAATTTTTTCCAATTGAGCTCTTGATACTTGATAATCAACTTCAAATTTGTATACTTCGTATGCGCTCCAATGAATTTTCGGAAGTCAAAGGAATTAGAGAGCTTGTAGAGAAGTTAGTTGAGACCAAAAATAATATAGTATATCCGTTCGTATATTTGCTCATTTAACTAGCACTTATCTTGTCAGTTGCCACTGTAACCATCGAAAGAGCATTTTCAGCGATGAACACAGTAAAGAATCAATTGAGCAATTAAATGGGAGATCAATATATAAATGATTGCTTGGTTGCATATATTAAGAAAGAAGTTTCAAGTATCATTCAAAATGAAATGATTATGCAACGGTTCCAAAATATGAAAACACATCAAGAACAATTATAATTATTTATTGGATGTTCGAAAGTTGGGAGCTCTCTTTGTATAGGATCTTAAACACTAAATGATACCTTTGATGTGAATTTTTTTTGTTGCCTTTTTTTGTACATCACTCATATACATGAGTTGCGCCTCTAAATGACATTCTTTTGATGTAACTATGTTTAAAAACAGTTTACCAAAAATACATATTTTGATGAAAATAATGTTACAATTATACTTTGAAATTTAAGTTGTCCCCATTGAGACAAAATCCTGGCTCCAACCTTGTGAGTTGCATCTCTAACTGACATTTTTTTATGTAACTATGCTTATAAACATTTTATCAAGAAACAATTTCTTCTTCTATCAACAGAAGAATAAAAGATAAAAAAAAGGAGGAAAATGAAAGGAAGAAAGAATAGAGAAAGGAGAGGGATCCAAGCGAGGTTAATTGGCTTACTCCATATATAGGGTTTAGAGATAGAGAGCCATAGAGAAGGAGGTGGTGAGAAAGAGTATCAATCGATCACATCTCTCCACTCCATATATAGGTATCCAATAATAAAGAAAAGACCACAATAATACCTTTCCAATATTTTGTTGTGTAATTTATTTAATAAATCAATGAAATTAAGGAAAAAACAACTCTTGCACAATTAATTTCTTAAAATAAAGACCCAAGAATTTAGACCCAAAAATAATTTTTCCTAAAATCACAATTTATGAAATATAAGTAAAGGAACGATCTCACCAAACTATAGATCAAGCTGAAACTTTGTCCTTAGAGGTTGATTCGTGCCCTTCGGAGTTGATAACTCAGTGTGATAGGTCCTTAGCATGGAAACCTCCTAGAATTTCTATAGCTTCACCTCCACCAACGCACACTTGTTGTGAAGAGTGTTAAACAACCCTTTTTGGTAATTCCTTGTGGAAGCACAACAAAATTTTTCTAAAGAGAATGTGAGCTTTGAAGCAAAGAAAGAGAGATGAGAAACAAAATTGCAAGAGAACAAGGGAGCCACAAATCGAAGTGTACTACCAGGATAAACCAAGACCAAAAGTAAAGCTTATGTTGTAAGCTATTCCAATGGTAATAACAAAGGAAGTCGGTCATGGGCCTGCAAAGATAGACTAAGTCAATGGGTTTAGAAATAATACAAGAGAGTAGGTCCAACCAATTAAATGTTTTAAAACACAATAAAATAAGCCCAAAAATCCCCCACATGTTTCAAAACATACAAATGAGATAGAAAAAGGAACTCAAGAAAGCATGCATTGATAAGGTACCACATAGGCTTTAACCTTACCTAGAATAAGTGAGAGCAACCCACTAGAATAATGGTAGGATTAGACTCCTTTAACCTTATCCCATAATGTGAACAACCAAGTCTCCATTCACATACCTTCAGTTAATCAGGGTTGCTCTCATATGTGGGTTAGCGCCATAAATACCAACCATACGCCTATCCTAGGTTTTCATGTGTGTTCTAGCGACTTGCCCATGTCACATAGAAGGCGGCTCCACCTTCACACACATATAAGTAGCATCTATCAGGAGTGTGCTGCAGTTGAATACCTCATCCCAATAATTAGAGACTGCGGATCTATTAAGAGGAACAACTTAATCTCCTCACTGCAGTGGTACTGTCATGACACCCTAGGGATGGACCTTCACATTAGGCCTCAGTGCCTAAGTGGGATAACAGTATGTGACAATGCCCCTCCGAGACTGTCTATGACTTCATTTCCCATTTAACCCCATATGTGGAATCACCCGTCATAAGGGTTGGGTATCAATCACATAGTCCCTAAAATAGGCAATAGTCATATCCCCCTCTATGTCTCACTCACTAGCCTCCTCACCTATGGCTTAGTCAGAGGATCCGCAAGACTCATCTCTAACTTCACATAGTCCATGGACACAGTACCATTCTCAATAAGCTACCTCACAACAGTATGTTGCATCTGGATGTGACGACTCTTTCCATTATATATTTTGCTTTTAGCTCGAGCTATGATAGTCTGATAATCACAATGCATAATCACAAGTGGAACTGGATTATTAAATAATGATACAAGATTATCAACTAAAAAATTCCTTAGCCATTCTGCTTCGGAACAAGCCTTCTTTAAGGCCATTAATTCTAACTCCATAGTGGATCTTGCAATCACTGTCTATTTGGATGATTTCCAAGAGACTGCTCCTTCGGCTAGTGTGAACACATAACCACTAGTAGGCTTTAACTCATCTATATCAGAAATCCAATTAGCATCACAATAACCTTCTAACATAAAAGGATAACCACAAAGGGATAAACAATAATCAATGGTGTCTCTCAAATATCTCATTAATCTTTATATTGCATTTCAATGATCCTCACTAGGATTATGAGTATATCTATTTAATCTACCAACATCATATGCAATATCGGGACGAGTATAATTCATCAAAAACATAAGACTACCAATAATCTATGCATATTTACTTTGTGATACACTATCACCATTGTTTTGGACTAAATGCACTTTAGCATCATAAGGAGAAGATAAGGGTGTGCACCTATAATATTCAAACTTCTTAAGCATTTTCTCAACAAAATACAGTAGTGATAAAATAATGGAATCATTATATTTTAAAATTTTGATTCTCAAAACAACTCTAGCATCACCCATATATTTCATGTCAAAATTAGATGCAAAAAATCTCTTGGTAGCAATCACAACATTTTAACTAGTCCCAAATATAAGTCATCAACATAGAGACAAATAATAATAACTCCATCATTAAAACATTAAAAATAATTGCATTTATCAGCACCATTAATCACATATCCGTTTGATAACATCACTTTATCCAATTTCTCATGTCATTGTTTAGGAGCTTTTTTTAGTCCATATAAGGACTTCACCAATTTACCTACTTTATGTTCTTGTCCAGGAATTACACACCCCTCGGGTTGCTCCATGTAAATTTATTCTTCTAAATCACCATTTAAGAATGCGGTTTTCACATCCATTTGGTGTATAACAAGCTTATGAATAGAAGCAATGGCAAATAACAACCTAATAGATGCATTTCTAGTCACCAGAGAGTAAGTATCAAAATAATCAACATTCTCATTTTTTTATAGCCTTTACTGCTAATAGTGCCTTGTATTTATCAATAGACCCATCCAGTCTTAATTTCTTCTTAAACATCCATTTACTACCGATAGTCATAGTTTCAGGAGGTAAATCCATAAGTTCCCACGCGTGATTAGTAATAATGAATTCTAGCTCATTATTGATGGCTTCCTTCCAAAAGGTGCATCTATAAAAGTTATAGCATCGTTATAAGTTATTGGTTCATCATTCACATAGACAAAAAATTCGTCACCAAAACTATTCTTCTTTCTCATTCTTTTACTTCTTTGCAATTCTTGTACCTCGTTCTCAATACCACAAGAACCACTGATATGTTCTTGAGTATCTTTAGGTTCATGAATTTTCATAGGAAACTCATTCTCAAATAAAGTGGCATTATTTGATTCAATAGCAGTATTAGCTTCCATAATGTCACTTTTAATCACAATGAATCTATAAGAGGTGTTATTAGAAGCATATCCAATAAATACACAATCACAAGTTCTAGAACCTATTTTTCTCTTTTTAGGTTTGGGTAACATAACCTTTGTCAAACACCCCCACACATTGAGGTATCCCAAACTAGGTGGATGCCCATTCCAAAGTTCATAAGGTGTTTTACCGGTTTTCTTATGAGGTACTTTATTTTGTATGTGACATGCTGAAAGGATAGCCTCCCCCACATGTTGGTGGGTAGCCCTGAACTAACTAATGTAGTGTTCCTTATCTCCTTTAGTGTTCTATTTTTCCTTTCCGCAATGCCATTAGATTCAAGAGACTAAGAATGAGTAATTTCATGAATTATGCCATATTGTGCACAATACTCATTGAAAAGATTAGATTCATATTCACCGCCTCTATCGGTTCTTAATCTTTTAATCCGTTTATTGCTTTGATTTTCAACTTTGGTCTTGTACTTTATAAACATCTCAAGTGCTACATTTTTAGTTCGCAACAAATAAAGTTTGGTGAACCTTGAATGATCATCAACAAATATCACATATAATCTTTTACCGCCTCTTGTCATAGTATTTTTCAAATCACCTAAGTCACTATGAACTAATTGTAAAAGGCCATTCTCTCTAGAAATGGATTTACATGGTTTCTTAGTAGACTTAGTTTCACATATTTCACATTTGTCTATTTAGTTTCACACACATTAGGAATCAATCTCATTTCTTTCATTTTCTTTAAGTACCCAAAGTTCACATGTCCAAGTCTACCATGCCACACATCAAGAGAGTCAACCAAGTAAACACACGAAGATGAAGCTTTTTCGTTAATAATTTCACTTACATTAAGCACATAAACACCTTGGTCAAGATACCCTTTATCAACAAAGATGTCATTTTTAGACAAAGTTACAATACTACCATCAAAGAGGATCTTGACTCCGGTCTTTCCAAGTAATTGAACTGACACAAGATTGTACTTTATCATAGGAACATATAGGACATCGGAAAGTAGTTTTGTTGAAAGTCAATTTAAGGAGTACTTTCCTTTTTCCCACGAATGGTACCGATCTATTATCACCCACATATACACATTTAGGACCTTCCTTGACACTAGTATATGATACAAATGCACCTCTATTGGCACAAATGTGGCTAGTGGCCCCGAAGTCTACTACCAAATCTTTTGCTCCCTTGACCAAGTATACCTCACACACTACCATCAAAATGAAATCATTGGTTTCCACCACATTAGCCTTTGGTTTAGGCTTGTTGTTGTAGTTGTTGTTGTCACCCTTTCGATATTTACACATTAAGGAATAATATCCTACTTTACCACAAATATAACATTCATCTTTTCTCTTTTGAATTTGAGAATTAGATACTTGAGACCTTTTTTTATTACTATGGTTGTGTGGTCTCCAATTCAAGTTTTGGACATGTTTCCTGTCTTGTTGGTATTGTGGGATTCTAGTTGGTCCACCATTTACTACATCAGCCTTGGACACCATTTCCTTGGCTTGGGTAGACTTTTGTAAAAGTCTATTTTTCTCCTCAATTTTAATGTGGACAATGGTCTCTTGAAATGTCATAACATTTCTCTTTTGTCAAAATTTGAGTTTATACTCTCTCTAAGGCTCGGGTAATTTTTCTACAATCTTGAATCTCTCGGGTAATACATCACCCTCCTTGGTCAACCTATTTATTATATTTTGAAACTCATAAACTCATGATGTAATGGTTTTGTCCTCGACCATTTGGTAATGAAGGAAATTAATGGCCAAAAATTTCTTAGTACCTTTATTCTCAAATTCATATTTTGATATCAACTCATCCCATAAAAATTTAGCCTTCTCAATGTGACTACACACATCAAATAGGTCATTAGACAAAGCATTACAAATAGTACTCAAGCATAATTTATTGGCAAGATTCCAATTTTCTAAAGCTTGAACATAATTTTCGGTATCGTCATCGGGTTTAAGTTCGGTTAGAACAAATGATAATTTTGAAAAATCCAACACATATAGAACCTTTTGTTTCCATCCACGGAAATTATTTTCATTAAAAGGTTCAATTTTTGAAGCATATGATAAGATCTTTGTTTGTGCAAGAAGTTGTGTATCCATTGTAAAAATCAACCTTTAAGATTGTTGAGTAATTTATTTAATAAAGCAATAAAATGATGGAAAAAACAACTCTTGCACAATTAATTTCTTAAAACAAAGACCCAAGAATTTAGACTCAAAAATGATTTGCCCTAAAATCACAAATTATGGAATATAAGTAAATGAAAGATCTCACTGAACTATAGATCAAGTTAAAGTTTTGTCCTTAAAGTTTGATTCGTACCCCTTAGAGTCGATGACTCGGTGTGATAAGTCCTTAGCATGGCAACCTCTCAGGATTTATATAGATTCACCTCTACCAACACACACTTATTGTGAAGAGTGTTTAACAACCCTTTTTGATATTTCCTTGTGGAAGCACAACAAATTTTTTCTAAAGAGAATGTGAGCTTTGAAGCAAAGAAAGAGAAATGAGAAGCAAAATTGCAAGAGAACAAAGGAGCCAAAAATCTAAATGTACTAGCAGGATAAACCAAGACCAATAGCAAAGTTTACATTGTAAGCTATTCCAACGGTAATAACAAAGGAAGTGGGCCATGGACTGTTAAAGACAAAAGACTAAGTCAACGGTCTTAAAAATAATATAAGAGAGTAGGCTCAACCAATTAATATTTTAAGACACAATAAACTAATCCCAACATATTCTAACACGATGACAGAGATTTTGTATATAGAACTCTAACTCTTCAGCCCCTAAAGTCCAATGTTATAGAGACAGAAGAGGCACCAAGACAGACGGACATTCAAATGGACACAACCGTTGGTAACAATTATGTCTCATAACGGTTGTGCCTTTTACCGTCAACCACCCAATTTGAATTCCCTTTCTCTATCTCTCTCTCAATCTCCATGTACATCGAGCAATAACCGTCACCCATGTCGAGAAATTCACTCACTATCTCCACGACCACACATACAATGACCAAGTCATTTGAGTTTCAAATTTAGTCTCAAAATTTGGTCAATGTAACATTACTCTATGTTATATGATGCATTATAGGAGTTTTTCAACAAACTCCAACTTCTAGACCTAAAAAAAGAAAAGTTGTGAGTGTCACAATTCGGACCTTATTACCATTAATTACTAACAATAAAATACAAAAAAAACAAAAATTAGAAATGAAACATAGTAGCTTCAATTACTAAACTATAATTATTTTTCCACTTTATTTTCCATTAACCTTAATTTTTATTGTCTATTATAATTGTCATAAACTCATATTTTGCAGTGTAAATGTTTCTAAAGCATGTTTATATATTGAACAAATGACGCTTTTATGAAAACCACGGTAATTGGATGAGAAATAAAATTTGGCGGATCACAACACTTTTACAAAAAAAAAAAAAAAAAATCCACAAAGTGCAATATTTTGTTACCATTACCATTTTCCACCGTAGTGCAAGAGGTATGAGCTTCAGTGTGGCTTGTCAAGGTGACCTGAAAATAGAAGGAGCAGCAAGAAACCGTTGACCCACATTGAGAGCAACCTCTACTAAGGGGTCATTACCGATCACCAGTAATTCGGGTTGAATTGAGTTATATGCAGTTAAAGCTTATTGCCACTATACCTTACAATAAGCTACAATAAGCTTTGAGCCAGACTTGTAAATGTGGGCATAAAGCTGCTTGGCAAAGAATGCGCAACAAACATACAATTACTAATAGAGTAATGCTTTGTATCCCAAATTTGTATCCCAAAAGTGCATCCCAAATTAATGAGAACCATTGGATGAGTGGGTCCCAATGAAAAAAGTTGATAGGACCCGCTTATCCAATGGTTCCCATTGATTTGGGATACAAATTTGGGATATAAATTTGGGATATGTAGCATTGGTCTTACTAATAATGATACCACACTGAAACTTCCTAGCCCCATCATCAAGATCTGCTCCGTCACACCTCACATTTTCTTGTTGTTATAGTATGTCGGGATGGTTAAGACAAACCTAAAGTCCAATCATTTTTTTTTTTTTGAGAATGTAAGACTAAATACATGTATTTGACATTTCAACTAGATCCTAGCACATTTATCTTGAAACTCCAATTTACGAGGAATTAATTAGCTGTTTATCATTTTTTTCAAAACTTATTTACTATTTTTATCGTTGTTTGAAACTTTTTTACTAAACTAATGCAGTTTTTGAAAAGGTATTGCAAACCCATGTTAAAATCTTAAGAAGCATGTGTGGAAACACCTTCTTTTGTGTAACAATGCAATTTATTTAAAAACTTATTTTCTAAATACACTGTCAAGAGAGGCGTGTTTTTATTCAATTTATTATTAGTGTATCTCAAGAAAATGAAAATGATCAGTTTTAGGATAATTCAAACTTGGGTTTATCTTCAGAATAATTCATGATGATAAACTTAGGTTTATCTTTAGAGCCGTGATAATCTGTTAGGCAAAGTAATCAATATTGTAAATAGCTAGATGTTGATATACTTAAGTTTTCTTTTCAAATGTAAAGAGATATACTCTGATGTAACTAACTCTTCTATAAATTGATATCAATGAAATAGTGTTTGGTATTCTGAGCCAAACTTTTCCCAACTCATTTTCTTTCATGGTATCAGAGCAAATTGGTTAACACCATCTGCAATTTTTTTTTCTCTCATGGCAGCAACAAACAATGATGCAGCTCCTGTATTTTATATTCCTAATATTGCTCATTTGGTTTCAGTTAAACTAGATGGCAATAATTATTTGATGAGGGGTTTGTCAATTTCTTCTTATTCTTAGAACCAATGGGCTCTTGGGTATTGTTGAAGGCACAGAGCCTTGCCCACCAAAATACCTTCAAGATATTGAAGGTAAAACCATTACCACCTTGAACCCAGACTTCATTATCTGGGAGAAAAAGGACCAGTATCTACCAAGCTGGTTCATTGCCACCTTATCAGAGAAAGTTGTCACAGTGTATGGTTTAAACACCTCTCGTCGGGTGTGGACTGCATTGGCCAATCGATACGCTTCGCCGTCACGATCCTGTATCAATCACTTGCGCCTCTAATTGCAGAATATTCATCAAGGGGAAAAATCATGTTCTGAGTTTATTCATGCTGCAAAGAGCTTGGCTGATCAACTGGCTATTGTTGGAAAGCCAATAGAAGATGAAGATCTTATCTCTTATATTGTTGGTGGTTTAAGTCCAATATACAACCCATTCGTGACTTCTTTTGCTTTTGCTTCAAGAGAAGGATCATTGACTTTAGAAGAATTTCAATCTGAGTTACTCAGTTTTGAACAAATGCTTGAAAATCAGAATGCTGCAATTCAACCTGATCCTGGTGCATTTGCTCTCTATTCACAAAAGCCACATAATTTCCATCAGAAGCATAAATCCGGCAACCACACACACCGAAATCCACTAAAGTTTTTCAATCCATTGAGAGGTTCAACTCAAAAGAAGCCTTTCAATTCCGCTGCCAAGTCATCACAAAGTAAATATAATGCTAATCAATATGATAATTCTGGTACTAATCGGTCTTCCTGTCAAATTTGTGGGAAAAATAACCATCAAGTCTTGGATTGCTTGCCCTGAATGGATTTCGCATATCAAGGAAGACACCCTCCAAGTGAACTTGCAGCAATGGTATCACAGTCAAATTTCTTGCACGAAGAAAATGAGTGGCTCGCAAACAGTGGAGCTAACGACCATATTACAGCAGAATTGGAGAATCTCACTCTACATCAACCATATAAGGGTTCTAAAATTGTAGCAGTTGGAAATGGTGGTGGTCTTCACATTGCCAATACTAGTTCATCCTCTTTGTTAACTCATAATTCTACCCTTTATTTGAATAACATTTTATACTGTCCTAGGCCTCTGCAAATTTGTTGTCCATACAAAAATTCTGTCAAGACAACAATTGTTTCTTTAAATTGACTGACATCTACTTTGTTGTGAAGGACAATCTCACGGGGGCCGATCCTCTTGCAAGGGCCAAGTGAAGATAGTTTCTATCCTATGCGAATAAAGCAGTTTGCCGTGAATAAAGGACGAGGACTTGTAGCCTTTTGGAGCTAAAACCTCTATGTCAATTTGGCATAAACGCCTAGGCCATCCAAACAGTCAAGTTTTACATCAGATGATCAAAAGCCAGCAGCTACTTGTGTCTCATTTTCGTACCATTTCATCTTTATGTATTCCTTGTCAATTAGCTAAGAGCAAAAAATTACCATTTCAAGAGTCTACGCATGTGACTTCGTCTCCTTTAGAAATAATCCACAGTGATATTTGGACGTCACCAATTTTATCTATTGGTGGATGTAAATTTTATGTTGTGTTTGTCGATGATTATTCCACATATTCATGGTTATTCCCGTTAAAACAAAAATCTGATTTGTTTAGTTGTTTTGTGAAATTTAAGTGCTTGAGTGAAAACTTGTTCTCTTCTAAAATCAAACAATTACAAACTGATGGAGGAGGAGAATATACATTACATTCTTTCACAAAATATCTCTCAGATCATAGGATTTTCCATAGGATTACATGTCCTCGTACATCACAACAAAATGGTACAGCCGAAAGAAAGCATCGGCATATCATAGAAACAGGTCTTGCTTTGTTATCTGAGTCTCATCTTCCTTCAAAATACTTGTTAGAAGCATTTCAAACTGCTGTCTATTTAATAAATAGGCAAGCAACTCCTGTTCTGAAATATGCTACTCCATACAAAAAGATTTTCAAGTCTGAGATAGAATATGCAACTTTAAAAGTGTTTGGTTGTGCTTGTTATCCTCTATTGCGACCTTACACAAAGCACAAATTAGAATACCGAAGTAAGCAATGCATATTCTTTCACAAATTAAGCCCTCTTCCACTCATATCATTACTCGATCTCAAACAGGTAGCCTTAAACCAAGGGATTTTTCAGACTTTCACTTATATTACTCTACTAAACACCCCTTAAAGGCCCTGCATGTTACTCTACTACCACCCAAGCCTACTACTTTTCTCAAGCAGTTTCAGACTCAAATTGGCTTGCTGCTATAGAGAGTGAATTCAATGCCTTACTAGAAAATGGTACGTGGTCACTATGCCCTCAGCCACGAAACAAAAACATCATCAGGAATAAATGGGTATATAAATTGAAGCAGAAGCCAGATGGAAGTATTGATCGGTACAAAGCAAGACTAGTTGCCAAAGGCTTTGAACAAGTGGATGAGGTGGATTTCACAGAAACATTTAGTCCTGTGATTATGTCTGCTGTAGGTCAATTGTTATTGTCAATTGTTGTGCACTACAATTGGCCAATCAAGCAACTTGACGTCTCAAATGCATTTTTTCATGGTTACTTGGACAAAGAGGTATTTATGGAGCAACCAAAGGGATTTGTTGATAAGGATCATCCTAATTATGTTTGCAAATTACGCAAAGCACTTTATGGACTTAAACAGGCTCCACGTGCATGGTTTTATAGGCTGACACAAGTGCTACTCGATCTCGGGTTCACAGGTTCAATGGTGGACACATCCTTGTTTATTCTTCACAAGCATCCAATTCACTTATTTCTCTTAATTTGTGTAGATGATATCTTAATGACCAGAACACATCTTTCAAGTATTAATGACCTCATTGCCAATTTGCAAAAAGAGTTTAAAATGAAGGATCTTGGCCCATTAACTTATTTTTTGGGCATTCATGTTACTCGAAATAATCAGAGCTTACATTTAAACTAGTCAAAATATGTTTTGGAGTTACTTGCTCGAGTGAAGATGTTGGGAGCCAAACCTAATGCAGCACCTTGTACATCCGAGAAGAAATTGACAAAATTTGATGGTGACCCTCTATCTGATCCCTCTCTCTATAGACATATTATGGGTGTTCTGCAGTACTGTACACTCACTCGGCCTAATATCTCCTTCTCAGTTAATCAACTTTGTCAATTTCTACATTGTCCAACAACAACTCATTTCATTGCAGCAAAAAGAGTACTTCGGTATCTTAAAGTGACTGTAGACTATGGCTTATTTTTCACTCCTGGGCCACTGGAATTAAATGTCTATTGTGACTCTGATTGGGCGGGAGACCCAACTGACAGACGATCCTCTAGTGGCTATGGGGTGTTTCTTGGGCATTGTTTGATTTCTTGGCAGGCAAAGAAACAACCTGTAGTGTCAAGATCAAGCATGGAAGCTGAGTATCGGTCCATGACAATTGCTATTGCTGAACTCTACTGGTTGCAAATGCTCTTTCAAGAATTGCAAGTTCCACTTACTTCTGCACCACAGTTATGGTGTGATAACATGGGAACTCTAGCCTTAGCTTCTAATCCAATCTTTCATGCCAGGACCAAGCACATAGAAGTTGACTACCATTTTATCATAGAGAAGATATTGAAAAAGGATCTTGTTCCTCGCTATGTATTTACCACTGATCAGTGTGTTGATATTTTTACTAAGGGATTGACTTCATCTCGGTTCTCATTTGTGCGAGACAGGCCCATGATTGTTGCACCTCCCATGAGCTTGAAGGGGGTTGTTAGTGTATCTCAAGAAAATGAAAATGATCAGTTTCAGGATAATTCAAACTTGGGTTTATCTTTAGAGTCATGATAATCTGTTAGCCAGAGTTATCAATATCGTAAATAACTAGATGTTGATATACTTAAGTTTTCTTTTCAAATATAAAGAGATATACTCTGATGTAACTAACTCTTCTATAAATTGATATCAATGAAATAGTGTTTGGTATTCTGAGCCACACTTTTCCCAACTCAAGTTTCTTTCATTTATATCCAATTTTTTGGGTGTGCATAATGATTGCGAACACTCAAAGGAAAATGCATTACAAACCCACGTCAAATGTTCTTACACCTTTTAACCTCTCTCCCTCTAGGAACAACACTAGTTAAAACCTTCATGAAACATGTTGTAATCCACAAGGTGCCAACACTTTAAATTCTGCAACATAAAAGCGTGATTTGAAAATGCACTTTTAAAAACTACCATAGTTTGACAACTAAATTTGAAAAAAAACAGTAAACTAGTAAACATGACCCCGTTTGGTAACGTTTAAATTTTTCGTTTTTCGTTTTTATTTTGATATTTAGAGAAAACGAGAAAAAAAAACTCATTTGGTAACCGTTTATGTTTTTCGTTTCTGTCATCGTTTGATAAACGGGGGGCGATTTTCAAAAACCAAAAAAAGTCGTTTTTGGTTTCCGTTTTTCGTTTTTCAAAAACAAAAAACAGAAACGTTACCAAACGGGGCCCATGTTTTAAAAACAGGGTAAGTGATAAACAATTCATCTTACTGGCTCTGAAACAACCACAATCCACCCCTAAAAATCGCGTCATCTGTGACTCACCCCACAGCCACAAGTGAGAGCTTGAAATGGCATCATCCACTCTGCAACTAACTTGCATTTCATAAATACAGAAAGTCACAATTATACAAACTTTAACCTTCAAGTGAAGCCCGGATTTTCATTCATTAGTATGATCAATGTAGAAACTTCAGAAGCAACAATGCAAGAAAACAACTGACTATAGAATACGACATATGCAAATGCAACATAAGCCTTGACTAGCAATCAATACCCAGTTGTCCATAAGACTAATCTTAAGAATCAAATAGAAGCTTGAAGCGTTCATCAGACTAGAATCTGAAGTCAATACATTGATCATGCACCATCTAATTTGCCAAAACTTTACCACAACTACTCAATATCCAGGCAGCTAAAGCATATTAAACATAAATTAGAGGTAACATATGGACAAACAGTAATCACACAGCGATGCAATAGCTCAACATATCCTAATAATCACACCGGCAATCTTGAAAGCAAACACACATTAAACGATCGAACATTGCTGCTGACTATAGACAAAACAACAGAACAACCGTCACAACTCCATTGCCAAATGATTTGAGCCTTATTTACTCATGCCTCTTCTGATATTATAGACGGAAGAGGGATCAAGGACTGAATAAAAACACGATTTATTCCAGTGCTGCTGTTTACTGATCCAATGCAATGGGTTCTTGCCCCGATGTGGTTTGGACTTCGTCTTCAACTACAGGGACATCAGCAGTATTTGGCTGAGTTTCACTTGACTCGGTGGCTGGAGCTGCCTCCTGCTCTTGGCTATGAGATGCAGCTACATTCATTTCAGTGAATGAGTTCGTTTGTTTGTTGGGTGAGGTGGTCTTCTGAGATTTAGCTTCATTTTTTGTAATAGTTAAGCTGGTTTTTTCAGACGGCAGCTTAGGAAGGGACTTCCGTAGAGGTTTCTTAACACCTACTGAAATAGGTCCTTTTGCAGGATTGTTTTGGGACACTTTCTCATCCAAACTTAACCGACCTGGTAGACATTTATGGCCACTGTTTTCTTCAGAGTCTCTGGGAGGAGAGCTCTTTTTTCGGCCGAGCTTGGGAGATTTGGCTCTTGTTGGTGGGATCTGCATCACGGTACCGCAGGAAAAGAATGCATTAAAGCCAGAGCAGTTAAGACCAGGCAATAACTAACATATAAAATGTGCAGATGTAAAGAAGCAGAATATGTTCACACTGACCACAAATAGGAATCCTCACCCATATAGCAATTGTTATACCATTACCCTTCAAGCTATAACAACAACCGGCTAACCACGACAATTAGCCAGTGTCCAACCTTCTTCACAACTCAACTTTTTCTGACAAACAAAAGGGGAGAAAAGCCAAGCTCTTGCAAAATGTCCAACACCGCAACCCTTCTATGTAGCCAAAACAGGAACTAAAACGATTTTTTGAGATTCATTTCCCCCTTCAAACCTAGCCAGCATGATGGTTGTGTCCAAAGCATGAAATCACAATCTAGTACGATGTAGCACAAGTTGGTCCAAGAACAAAACTTATTGATAATGAGAAAAAGAAACCCATAGACGCAGACAGTATACGCCCCACTTTTTTTATCAGAAGTAAATGTCCCACTTGGAATAAGAATTTTGTGAAAGGCAAGTTACCAAAAGCCTATAAATTAGAAAGCAAAACTAAAGGATACTCCGACAAAAAATGTCGGCAGCTCTATTAGGTTCACCACTATGAAGATCTTACAATTTGATGCTCACCCAGAAGTTGACTGAAGAAATCTACTAGATTGCTCCCTCGGTAGTCTATTCAGTAAATGAAACATTAATCTTCCCCAACCTATTTCAAAGAAGTTAACACTGTCAATCAAACTCAACGCAGAAACCTACTACTTTCAGAATTCCAACAGAGGGTTCAACCAGAACCTTGGCTAACAGGTCGATATGAAGAATTAACACAACCTATTGTAGATTATGAATTTCCCCTCTATCATCTGGAAACGAAAGAGATTGTGGCATTGTACTCTGAGGGGAAGAGGATGGTCATGCTTACAGGAATAGATATTAGGATCACAGAGAAAGGCAAGAGCCCATGATTAACTTCAAAGGAAATCAGATACCTAATAACAAACACATTGGTTTCACTAAGCTTCAGACCTCTATGTGTGTGTGTTGTACAGACAGAAAGGGTGGGGGGGCAAAATGGAATCTGAATCCAAAGACACTCAAGCTGAAAGAAACAGTCAGCAGAATTTTGGCATGAATCTCTTAGTTCATTACAATAATCAAATTCCTTCTATTTGATTATTCTCTATGTATTTCATTGTTCCTTTTTCCCTTCATTTATTTATTTTTTTAATGTGTTGAGGATTTGTTTGTGAAGAACACCCCAAAACATCTTTCTCAACTATACAAAAATCCACACCAACACTTTACCTAAAATTGCAATGGGAACTTTCCAATCCGCAAGTCATTCTGTTACATAAAATTTTAATAAGAACTTTCCAATCCGCAACTCATTCTGTATTGCTCTTTTTGTTCAGAAGTATTATATTGATGAACTGCCAAAAAATGTGATGGCCCACTCAGCATTTCCTAAGAAAGAATTTCACTACTGCATTATAAAAAATATCACGAATATTAAAACTACGGGAAGCAGCCTGGGATTTTCCACTACCACAAAAACTTCCTAGAAACAAACAGGAAGATGTGCTTGCTTTAAATAGTGCCTAGTGATAAGACTCCATCCAGCCTTATATAGCCAACTCTATTTAAGAATTCATAAATTGGCTAAATTTTAAATCAGATGCTGGTCCAAAATAACACTTATTCACAAACAGTGTCAGAAGAAAGAGATGAAGGCAAAGAAGAGAAAGACAACCAACCTGGCCATGATTGAGAAAACAAGTTTGCATATAGCTAACAAGCAACAAATACAGCTTACAGACAGCAACTATGCAACACAAGCATCAGACCATCCAAAAATGAACCATGATTAAGGGAGGACAGGGTTGAGACAAAAAAAGGCTGAAACATTGAGAAATTCACAGAGAGGGAGAGAGAGAACCTTGACCCTACTTAGGCACGTTATTTAAGCAGGGAATGCCATAAGCATGACAGAAAGATGCAATAGTGTGTTGAACAGGAACAACATAAAGCAATTTTAAATGGGTTCGTCACTTCTTTTCTTTTAACTTTCTGCTCCTATGATGATATTATTTGTTTGCCAATTATAATTTCCTTTTCCTTCAGTCTTAACTGTGATAGAGAAAGAGAACACTTCACATTCTTTAGGGTATACAATTAACATGCCAAAGCCCTTACTCGTTAACATACACAATACAAGAGGGTGATCAGAAAAGCATGAGTCAAACACCAAATCTTACTAGACTATGTTTTCACAAGTAGCCACGCAATACTTGTTCATATTTGAAAGCTCACAAACCCCAGGGCAATACCTCCCTCAGCAGGAAAAAAAATGTTAAGAACATATAAGGATGCGTCATTTTTCACTGGTCATGGGGTGTTACAAGTTATATAGAATATGTGGATAGATAGACAGACACAAGAAATGTTCCCATAACATCTTCAGTTCTTGATTTCTTATGTTTTCAGCGCTGCTTTTCACGGCAGAACCATTGCACATCATAATGACCGCAATGCTGCTTTTCAGGACTATTAAATTCTTTAACCACCACCATGATAACTGAATGATAATTGTTGCATGTCCACAACCCAATCAAAATATCAATCAGGGGCATGACTATGCTGTCTAGTGCAACCTTGCTACTGGACGAAAAATCACTAACTCCAAAACAATTATTAATCATCACACCCAAATAGCAGATAGATTATTAAGATATGCCTAAATGAATGAAACTAGGCATATCATTGTTCAATGAAAGCTATATTCTTACTTCATAGATTAATACCTAGGTTTGAAATAGAACAAAGATTAAGGTTTCAAATAATGGCTTCTAATCAGGTTGGATTTATGCCTAGGCTAAGAGATCAACAATGAAACTATATACTTACTTCACAGATTAATGGAGAGGTACGGGCAGAAAAATAAGGATCTTCATATGGTTGTTATGAAGACTTAAAGAAGGCATATATTAGAAATTTAGAGTTCCTATAGATATATTATGGAGGGTTCTAGAGAAGAACAATGTTACTATTAGGTATATTGAAGTGATTAACGATATGAATGAAGATGTAGTGACTACAATGCGAACAGCAGTGGGAGAGACTACCAAATTCTCAATTAATGTAGACTTACATCAAGGTTCTGTTTTGAGTCTATATCTTTTTGCGTTGATTATGGATGAATTTACTAGGCGCATTCAAGATGAGCTTCCATGGTGCTTGTTATTTGTAGACGACATTGTATTAGTTGATAAAAGTTAAAAAAGAATTAATAATAAACTACAAATATAACGAAAAACTCTAGAATCAAAAGAACTTAGAATAAGTAGGACAAAAACAGAATATATGGAATGCAACTTTAGTAAAAGAAGGAATCGAAACCAAGAAGTATAAAAAATTAAAGATCATTATATAACGAAAAGTGAACCCTTTAAAAATTGGTGATCATTTTACCCATAGAATTACGGCAGGAAGGACTAAATGAAGGAATGCATCCAATGCATTATATGATAGCCGCATACCTCTTAAGTTAAAAGAAAATTTCAATAGAATGACATAAGAACCGCTATGATTTATAGCACCAAGTGTTGAGCAGCTAAGAAATAATCTATAATATAAAATAGGGCAAACTTCAAAAAGCCTATTCACTAACATTTTTCTCAAAGCCATTCATATTGCACCGTGCCTTCAGGCACAGATTACCCTTAGTGTTTAAAAATTAAGTTCAACAGAAGAAAAATGTTAAAATGGATGTGTGGCAGAACTAAAAATGATAGAATTAGGAACGAATATATCCATGAAAAAATGGAGGTAACACATATAGGAGATAAATTAAAGGAGAATCAATTTAGGTGGTATGGACATACTTATAGACGATCTACTACGACACCAGCGAGAACGAGTAATATGATAGCTACTGAGTAAGTGTAGGTGTAAAGGAAGACCAAAACTAATTTTAAATGAAATAGTAAAAAAAATATATGATAATTTATGATTTAATAGAAAACATAACCCTTAATAGAGTCTAATGACGAAAGCCCAAGCATTGGAACAAGATTTTGTTTAGCTGAGTATAGATGTAATAAGTTAATAACTTGACTAAAGTACATTAAATTAAGATTGAGATAAACACATCACTAGAATTATACAAAAAATAAAGAGTTGATGCCACTGAACCAAGAATTCCAAATGTGAATATTCCGTTCTTTAGTTTTTGAAGATTTTTGTGTAAGCTTTAACTAGCCAGGCAATATTTAGCATGCCATAGAACCATAAAACTACAAGTTTACTCTAGTGCACGTTTTATAAAGTCAATATATCAAACTTAGGGCTAGTTTGGATAGTCTTTTTTTTTTGTCAAACATTATTACATGGGGAGGGGGACAACAAGGTTTTAATTCCCGAACATAAGGTCCAACAACGGGGACAGTGTTTATTAGGCTAACCGCTAACCTCAGGTTTAGATTGTGTCTCAAAAATTATTTTTTTGTTTTCAAAAACAAAAAACATGTCAAATCCTGTTTAACTTAACTGCTCCACAGAATAATTTTCGAAAAAAACTATAAGAAATTTGGATGATTTCTAGAATCATCGAGATGATTTTTTTGTGATTTCAATCCGAAACATTATTCTCCAGAATTGAAAAACCACAGGGAACAGGTATTGTGCACTTAATGCGCCAATATAAAAGCCCAAATATTTTCTATCTCCTTTATGTCTTTCATTTCTCCTCCACACAAAAGCCAATCAAGATCACAACTCAACGACTATCTACAAGAGTGAAGTTCCATCACTTGAACTGCAATAGGCTAGCTAGAAAGGTCAGATGATTACCCTAAAGCAAGCTTCCATCATCCTTGCACATCCTATTCATTGCCACTCACGACGGTCAAGGTCAAACTACTTTTCTATCAGTCGATCCTTCATCGACAAACCAAATGACCCAAATATTTTATATATCTCCTCTAGCTGCTCCCTGATCCGACTTCCTGCTAATTCAAGCCTAGATTTCAGATATTTTTACTCTAAATTTGTTAGAACCACAAATATTTCGCCTAAACACCATTGTATCTATTGAACTTCACAAATTTATTGGTTTTATTTTTAATATCCAATAGGTCTGTAATATTTTAATTTTTTATTTTATTCTCCAAATTGAGTATTTGTGAAATGAAGGGGATTTTTAAAATATGGGTCCAAAATGGTACTCTTTTTTTTTTATCATAACCAAAGTGGTACTAAAAAGTTAGAATTTATTTCTTGTTTTTTGAGATCTTTGTTCCAAAGAAGGAATGGAGAGAAAAACCTTTATTCTGGAGTTTTATATGATTATATGTATATTCATGCTATTATCCCAAACAAAAAAGAAAAATATTCGTGCCATAAATCTATTAGCAATCAACCCGTTTTCTCATTCAATTGACATAGTCTTTGATTGTTAAGTGTATAATATGAGTAATGTCACTCATCCTTGTACAATGTTGATGTACTAGCCATAACCCGTGCCTGAAGACACGATAAATATAAAATTCACGCGTCCAAAAAATTGATCCCACTATATTAAATTTTTTTAAAATATATTAACTACAAATTAATCAAATATTAAATAATTAAATATATGATAGAAATAAATTATGTGATATTTTTAGAGAAGAAATATATAAATGATTAAACATGTCATATAAATGAGTGATGCGATTTGACGTTTGAGTATGACAAAAGGATGATAAGTGAGATAAGTAATTGGTGATGGTTTTGAGGGGAAAAATATGACTGGGATAAAATTCAAACACACTTCTGTTTTATTAAATCACACACACATCTTTACTGTACATATACTAGTCATAACGCGTGTTTGAAAGCACGATAAATATAAAATTCACGCGTCCAAAAAATCGATCCCACTATATTAAATTTTTTAAAAATATATTAACTACAAATTAATCAACTATTAAATGATTAAATATATGATAGAAATGAGTTATGTGATATTTTTAGAGAAGAAATATATAAATGATTAAACATGTCATATAAATGAGTGATGCGATTTGACATTTGAGTATGACAAATGGATGATGAGTGAGATAAATGATTGATAATGGTTATGAGCGAGAAAATATGACTGGAATAAAATTCAAACACACTCCTGTTTTATTATATAGATGGGATGCCAATAATAAAATCGATGGTAGTTACCTTTCTGTTTTTTATTGGATGAGTTATTTATCAATTTTATCAAGGTTGGTGTGTATATATATATATATATTTAAAAAAAAATAGTCAGTTCAAATGACATCTCAGATTTTCATTATTTTTTTAGTTGTTGTCCAAACATATTTCACTATTTTTGTTCCGTAAAACTATTTTTGGAACCCATTTAATCCAACATATTTTTCGATGTAAAAAATATTAAAACACATTTTTTCAAAACTCTTCTCGAAAACATGTTTTTTGATACTATTTTTCGAGAACATATCCAAACAGGCCCTTAGGTGCTTCATATCAACTATGAAAGATTTGCACAGTGCAATGTCGTAAAATGATCAAAAGACTATGGACAACTCATTTTCAAAACAGGGATGCATTACATATTCAAGGAACAAACATCATCTATCTAAACAAAACATTTCAAGCAAAAATGCATTCAGATCCCAAAACAAGAAGGTCATAACTTAAATAACTAATAATACACAGGCAACAACATTGGCTTCATAGTCATCATAAGTCTCAAAAGGCATTTATTTCCCATGTAACCATCATTAAACTATAAAGGCATAATGCTTCATATAAAAAATGAAGACACAAATTTTGGTTTTTCTCTAAAATGCATAACAGGCACAAGCTTACCTTTTTTAACTCTGCCTTGGGAGGTGGAGGTTCCTGATAGAAGCTGGGCATTGGTGTAGCTCTAAACGTCAAACTCTTCCTTAACATTTTAATCTCAGCTTCCTGACTTTCCTGTTTCAAAATTGAAAAACAAGTCATTGCAGTTCATCATCAGGAAATTTGAAATAGAATAATTCGTGATACCACCTTGGTTTTGGCTTGCATATTACTCTTCTCCATTTCCTTTGCATTAATCTTTTCCTCAAGTTTGGAATAAAACTGCCCAAATATAATAAAAGAAATTCTCTGAAGTTGACAGACAAAGATCATGCGGGAATCAAACAGTCACTCCAGGTAATGCATATGGAAAACTAACCTCTTTTCTTTTCTCAGCTCTTTCGTTGCACTTAAAGCTAAAATCATAATGTGGAAGAGCACCCACTTTGCGGGATTTAGCATCTCCTGTGGTAGGGCTTCTATGGAGTATTTAAGTATAAAACACCATAAACATATTGCTACGAACTAAACTTTACTTATCGTTACAAATATAACAAGGAAACCTGAATCCCACACATTATTGTGCCATAAACTTTTGAAGAGAGAGAGTCAACATAAATAGGATACAAAGAAGATTGCATGCTTCCTTCAGCTTTATTTGAGGAACCCTTTTTCAATGTCTTGAGTTTTGTCTTCTCCCTGTAGTCAGGAAATTACAATTCACACCTTTCTCAAACACACGGTTGATATGGGAGCTATTAATTATGCACAACCATAGAGCTACATGTAATAAGGAGGCAGGTAATGATTCAGTCAAAGCCGGGGCCGACTCTTGTGACCCCAAAATCTAGCTTTTCTTCAAATCCCGACTCAATCCCCCACCCTGCCTACACCACAACCTCTCATTATCCCTTACCAACCATGTCCTGTCTACAATCTTGAGAGAGTCTCTTAGAATTAAGAAAACAAAGTGTTAAAAAGACTTACGGAAGGCTGTCAGACTGCACCACAATGCCTGCAGATGATGCAGCATCAGACTTCTCAGTACACTGCTAAAGCCCGACAGAGCATTACAACCAAAATTAGTAACAGCAAAAATGGTAATCAAGGTCCACAACAAGTTGAATAGGTGTGTTTACATCAATATTCGACTAAACTAGCAAGGAAGAAACCAAAAGCAGTAGAAATTTTTACCTTAGATGGATGAGCATTAATTATAGCAGGTGTTGGTTTCGAATTCCTGTCAGCAGCCTGATGGTCATTAAATGACCTACTCTTCGTTCTCAAAGCAAAAGGCTGTTTTAAGTGTGAATCTGAAGCAGCAGAACCATTGGAAACAGCTGAAGCAGTCTGGACATCTTTTCGCTCTTTGGTCTTCTTGACCCATGTTGGCGCAGCATGCTTTGGGCTCGAAGGCTTCCCATTCTTCTCCTTGCCTGTACCCTTTTGCGATTTAACATGCTTTGAATCCTCTCTTTCCTTCACTTCGAGTTCCTACAAGTAAGATGCACAGATGAGTGGCTTCCAAATCAAACTAAAGTCAACTTATTGACCTAAAAAGTCACTTACAAAATGTCTACCTTAGAAATGGTCACACCATTGCTTTCTGCAGGCACTATTGATTCCTCAGTGATTCCTTGAGCTGAAAAGTCAATGGCTCCATCTTCATTCAAATTCACAACACTTTCAAAATTCACATCCAAGCCTTCAACCTCTACAACACCAATGGGACTCCCATTTATTTTCTCCAAAACAACACCTCCCTCCCCAGAGACAGTATGTTGTTTGTAAACTCCATTTTCATGGCCAAAAACCACTAAATTATTGTCGGTATCCATTCTACACTGTAAATTTCAAAAAAACAAGCATAAATTTACAAGCTTACTACAAAAGTAGGAAAATGCTCATAAAATGCCTTCATCCTATGGCCTGATCAAGGAACTTTTTTTCCTTCATCTCATTATCCTGTAGCAACAAGTGAAGGGTCGCTATAGACCACATGATTCAGTCGCTCTTCAACAATATCACACGTGAAAAAAAAAATTCAAAAATTAAGGAAATATTGACACAAATACGATTAGATAGGTATATAAAAGTGCATTGAAATGATTTTGAATAGTAATTATATATCACCAAGACATCCACTCTCCCAAAAAACCTACAACCATTCAGTTTAATGGAGACCAAAAAAGGTCATTTTCCAAAAGAAAAAATTCAGAAAGAAAAAAACATGTAACACAATCCCAAAATCTACCCATTTTCATCACCTTTCTCACCAACCAAACAAAGCCTTCTGAAGTAAAAACACCAACAGTAGAAGATACAGTAGTAGCTAAGGCATCAAACTAACAAAAACACTTCACATATGATCCTAAAACCCACTCAATAGAAAACCAAATCTGAGCATTACCCGAAAAAAGACAAAATCAAGCCGACTATCACTTTCCTAGATCTTCAGACCCACCAAAAAGATCCACACTTCCGATTCCATTATTTACCTCAGAATCACACTCTTCCCATTATCACACAAAGGCATTGCCCAACACTCGATGGATCGCTTAAAATATCTATATATACAGCATATATATATATATATATATATATATATATATGTGTGTGTGTGTG
>CM042198.1:13614231-13628209 GCA_023539305.1 Ilex asprella | reverse complement strand
TAAATTTTTTAGTAACTTTAGTTTTACCGTTATTTTTTTTCTTTATTTAAAAAAACATAAATTTTATGGTCTTTTAATTTTACGGTTGAATTAATAGGCTCAATCTATTTAAGATGAAATATTTTGTTTAAATATGGATTTAAATTTTTTGTTTGAACTATTACTGCACACCTATAAATTATGGATCTTCTTTGAAGTGAGCCCTTAAATTTTTATTGTCATTGGACTTGTATTTTTATAAGACCTTTTTGTAGAGTTTAAAATATTTATAGATTCAATTTGTTTACATAGACTATTTATGATATTTAAAAAATTAGGACATTCTTTAAAAATAAGGTCTAAAGCCCAAGCTTTTGGATAACGTTGTCAAGCCACCCCTGCCCCTTTCAAAATATATTCGAAAATAAGTGTCTATATGAAAATTATTTATAATATAAAATAGAGTAATTTGCAATAAGTTCATTCGACGGTCTCAGATAAACTCATCCAACGATTACTAGTATCTCTTTCAAAATCATTCACATTAGTCTGTGTCTTCAGGCACGAGTTACCCCTAATAGAAAAATAAAAGATGATTTTGTCATTTCATTTATTTAAAAATTTGAACCAAGTACCTAATTTTTTGGGGGGTTAAATTAGGAGTTGTTCTACATGATATTTGTGTGTAACTATAAAAAAGTGAGATATGGAAGTAAATTGATATAAAAAGTAAAAAATCAAAAAAAATGGAAAGTTATGAATGATTTTGGGTGATTTAGGGGGTAATAAAAATATTTCACAGTGTGAGAATACCAAACTCTTCATCTGCCTTAACTAACCGTATAGATAGATTACAACATAAAACCACGAAATAATAACATATTTTCAAAGCAAGATACTAGCAGTAAATTGTACCCACTCAAGTGTATCATCGTATACCCTAATTGCACCTCTAGTGTTGTGTATAGAATTTTTTTTTCTCTCTTTCTTGTGCTACTTCCAAATATTTTGATGGTATATACACGCACTAAACACACATATATGTATACGATACACACACATTCATATGGATGTACAATTCCAATGGAATATAGGAATGCTTTTCCTGGCAATTTTCGCTTAGTTATGATTATTAGGCTGAATTAATATTAGTGGGTGTTTGATTAGTTTCAAAGAGTGACATAGCTAGATGAAGAAAATTTATACAAGAGAGAAGTAGTGCTTTGAAAGTGAGAGGACTGTAACCAATCAATTGATGCACTGGTTTGACCCGACACTTATATTTCGATAATGTTACGTTTATAACATAATCAGTATTCTAAGTCAGTTGACAAATTATTTGGGTTCTTTATATGGTCACTAATTTTGATCAGCGTAATATTATTATATATAATTTTTGGATTCAGATCCTTCTTGCTTGTGTATTAATAATCAATTTTTTTCTAATAAAAAAAGAGTTCAACCATATCCTATCCTATCCAATGTTGTGGAAAAGCCAGGTAGTCAATTCTACCCTATTCTTGATCTTTAAAATCTAACTAGCTTTTGACTCTATGAATCAGGTAGGCTAGGCGGTGCCCGTTCACTTGGTCAATCAACTACGGTTGAATGGTCGCCCCAAGAAACATTGTAATTTTGTCAAGTTCAATTCTAATGGGGCATACTATCTTTGTTTAATTGCACATATCGAAGGATTAACCTATAATATCATTTGATATCGCTTTTAAAATATTTTTTCTTGCATAATCAAACAGTTCGCAAATTTACAAGTGTGTACTTGTGTCTGCGGGTGTGTGAGAGAGAGAGAGAGATTGTCGTTATTTTGGTAAGTATTAAGTTTGATTGAGAATTTGGATGTACAAATTAAACCCAAAACATGATTTTAAGTTAACATGACAAAATTGATGGAAGAACCATGGTGGTAAAGTTGGTGATCATGGAGATAAGAATCCTGTGATGCGGGACCTAACCGCTTAATGATGGAGGTACTGGTTGAGGGAGTGACTATGGTGTTAGAGTGACAGATGGTTATTGTGGTGACCTTTACCATTTACCATTAGGATTTATTTAAACATAATTAATGGATATGATTTGACGTCTTGATGTACTGTAGTTAAGGGTGTCAATCATGTCGCGTTAAATGATTACATGTCTAGTTAAACGGGTGATGGATAAAAAATATGTAAATTCATACACGACCTGTTTAATAAACGGGTGAAAAACTTCAATACGAACACGAACTATTTAAAAAACGGGTAACAAGACGCGACGCATTTAACTCGCTTAATTTTAATTTATTATTATATTTTTATTGCTGTCACTAAATTTTTAAAAAAACATTATGTGGCTATCACTAAAACTAATATATATATATATATAATTGCCTAATTTTTTAAAATAATTATTAATTTATTATTATATTAATTTTATTTAAACAGATGATAAATGGGTTGATATGACTCACTCAAACACGACTCATTTATTAAACGTGTCTACCGGCTCAACTTATTTACCACTCACACAAACCTTCTTAATTCGTGTCAATTAATCATGTTATATAGGATTTTAACAGGTCTAACTGTAACCATCGAACTGATTATAAATCACATTATGAAATGGATTTTATTATCAATATAATAGTAATTATGTATTAGGTATTTAAATTATATCCGCAAAATATATCCAAAAGTATTATTAATTTTTTACTGTGTGTGCAAGTGTGTGGATTTTAAGGCAGGAGGAAACTAGTGATACAAACAAAATAATGTATTAGGACTCTTGGATTCACCATAACAAGAGAAAGGTATAACCACTTTTTTACAACAAATGTCGATAGTATTTTATCTGAATGAGTTCAACTTCCGACACAATAAAATCTTAAAAAAAATTTGCACAAATAGTTTTCTTTAATTGGTATATGTCCACACGAATTGAGTACCAAAATATATGCGATAATTTTAAAATAAAATTAAAATTATTAAACTATAACATTTTTAAACTTATTTATCAAGGTACGGTAACTTTTTTAAAATCAAAATTGTTCTTTAAACAAGTGGAGAGAATAACCTGGTTTTAAATAAAAACATGCATGATCTATAAAAAGTATTAATTTACAAGCGTGATTGTTAGAATGATCATGCTTTTTTATAACAAAAGCCGGATCAACAACATTAATTTTTAAAAGTGCTATAGTTTGATAAATAAGTTCAAAAAATATTGTAATTTAATAATTTTGTTTCAAAATTTGACGTATTTTGGTACTTAATTCCAAGAAGTACAGAGATTCCTAATATACGTAGTTAAATCCACGTACATATCAGCTCGAGGGTGGCGTTTAGTGTTATCCTTCCAAATAACAAAATTTGAGAAGCTTCTTTAAAGTTAGGATAAACCCGTCTATCATTTACTTTTATTCAATTCCAACTATAGAAATAAGTATAATGAACAATGCACCCACTCATGTTTAAAGGTACAATACAACGTAAGTGAAAAATAATAAATTTGGAAAAGAGGGAAATTTAATGTGAATTATCTGTTGTATATTATAGACAATATGTTTCAAATATATGGACTCTTTTGTCAAGTAATCTTTTAAATCTCCACACTTTAATTATATAACCACCGACATCTTAATCTTGTTTAGTGTAATCACTCTTTCTTAATTAAAAAATAAATCAAGCTTTTGGCTTTAAGCTTTTGTCTTGTCTCACGTAAAAGAACGCTCTTGATGACTTTATTTTAGTACGATGATGCCCATGCTTTTTAATTTTTTATTTGTTGAATCTTTGAATGATTGAATGGTTGTTCAACACACAATGAGAATCAAACTCCTTAGTTCAAACCCAAAAAAATAAAGCCACGCTTGCCCTATATTTTGATTTGTTAATGTGACAAGAAGTTATGGAGTTTAGATTTCGTATTAATAGATGTGGTCATAATTAGATTAACCATTCAGATTTTTTTAATAAATAAGTCGATATGAGCTATATTTTATGTGCCACAAACCTTACAACATAACGAAAATCCAACTATCTAGACTTATACGTGAAACATGATTTGACTAGAACACGATGAGAATCTATCATAGCACAAACCAATGACACAACCCATTGCAAAATATAGATGGTAGATAGCATAGATACTAAAAAGATTAGTGGCCAAAATAAATGGGTGAATTTTATTTTGCACCATAAAAAATTTATTTTAAACTCTCAAAGATTAAATTTTAAATGTATTGAAAGCGTTATAATATGGTCATTTCTTTAGCTTCTGTTACTTATTTCATTTAGAAAAACTAAAAGAAGTGTCACATCCTGTGAACCTGTGGTAGGTTTTTTTTTTTTTTTTTGTTAAATGGTTAAGGGTGTTCGGACCAATTTGTATGCACCTCAATTAGTCCATTTCACAATCCAATTAAAAGTAAGTCATCTACGTCAAGACTAGAGGATTCACAAGGAATAAATCCAATAAAGTTCCTCAATCAAAGAAATTTTAAAAGCAGATGAAAAGTTATGTATTAATTGACATGGACAAGACTCCTATAAACATTGAAAGCAATTAGACAGTTAAATTGAAGCAATATGTTCCTTTTCTTAACAAACCTCAATTTTAGGTACATAAACAAAACATTTGAGACGACCTTCAAGATAAATGTCATTTTAAACCCATTTCATTGCTTCATAGATTGTTTTCAAATCCTCCATTCAACCACCATCTATTGAAAAGCTGTATGAAAACCTAAAAAAAAAATAAAAAAGTTTTTTATTACTTACAATATTCTTATCTGAATATTCCCACCCAGGATAAGTATTCTCTTTTTGAGTTCTAGGGTTAAATCTTTGGAATTTGTTATTAAGCTCGACTTCGGCTTGAAGACTTGCAAGTTTCTTTCATGTCTAGCTTGAGTAAGAACCCGAACTCAATAGTTGAGTTTGGACTCGACCAATCGTATCCTATCCAAACTTGAGCATACTAAAACTTGACAAGTTAAATTCCATTAATTTTCTGAACCAGAAGTTCTAAAATTTGCATGGTTTAATCAAGTGAGTTAGGTTTTATCAAAGTCGCCACCATTAACCCTCCCAAACGGCCAAACGGGAAGCCACAAAGGCAAACCTTGCCAAAGCCATTGTGTTCTCTCATGCTCCTAAGGCCTTCAACAAATACCATTTTTATTCAGAAGAGCTCAGGAGCAAGAGATTATATATTCGAATTTCACCGTCACCTTAATAATTAAAAAAAAATTCATGTACTAGGCTAAAAAATCTCACGTGCAAATCTTAATTGAAGTTACAATCTCTTTAAAGAACCAAAGTGGCCTATCAAGTGTGGTCACATGAAACGTATTGACACCCGCTATTAGTTAACTCAATCACAATTTTAAGTGGACCAAAGTAAAGCAAATTGAAAATATAAATGACTGAAATGATAAAATTAAAAAAATACGACTCAAGATTGCACAAAGTATATACTTGAGGGACTAGCTATTACTGTGTTTTACTCTTAATTAATTAATTGAAATGCTAATTAATTGAAACGGAAAAGGCCCATGAAAACCAACTGTACCAAAACACTTCCAAAGTTTGTGACAAACGACATGTGCTTCAGAGGAGAAAGGCACGTGACACATCCAGAAACTGAGGGTGATTGAGTTGGCAGAGCAAAGCACAGGTTCATGGGGAGCTGACTGGTGCATGTTGGGTTGGCCCTTCAGTCTCCAAGTCCAAAGACACCCTTCAGCACCCCACGTGTATGGATCTTAAAATATTGTGATTGATTATGCAAATTAAAATTTTTAGAGATTAAATTATAACTCGTAAAGGAAAAATTACAATTGGTTAAGTAAATTTGCAATCGACCAATAATTTCCTCAAGAAATTGTAACTTTACTTTTAAAAAATAAAATTTTAATATTATAAGTGATAATTTTCAATACATTACGTGGTTATGATATTAAAAAAAATTTGGTACCATAGAATTAGGCAATATGGGTGATGAAGCATAGGGCTTATTTGGGTCAGACTACCTTTACTTGCATTACATAGCTTTGACCTGTGTTGGCCTCGAAAGTCAGTACATGCAATAGGGAAGTTGTCACTGTAACGCACCAAAATCTTTGTTGAACAATATTATTATCTAAAATTATTCACATCTGAGAGTAATTAATAAAATTTATAATTAGAGGAAGTTTCATTTCATCATACATAATATTTATAACTTAATCCAAAAAAATATGTCAAGTCATGACCATTGTATGCAAAAGAATATGTCTAACTATGACAATTACATCCAAAAAATTAACTATTATCTTGCAGCGGAAAAAGAAAAATATTAACATGAACATTATCTCAAAATAAACCTCTTAGTCTAGGACATAAAAAGAACAGTTTTAGACATCCAACTCCGGGTCCACATGCCCATCAAATTGAACTTCTCAAGCTACCTGCTCGTCAACTCTGAGCTTTTCATCTAAACCAAAATCTGAAAAGAATGTTGTTTCTAAAGGGTTAGCACTAAACTTTTTAAGAAAATCCTCCCAAAATTGAACATGGTTTCAAAAGCCTATAAAACAGTCGGTCTTATTTTACAAATATCATATATAGCTTTTGAAAGAAAACAAGGACATTTTAATGGATCTCAAGTTTACACAATAACAATAATTAAATGAAAAAGTAAAACAAATTCCAAAAAATAACAATTCCAACAAATTACCATTTTTACAATAAACCAATAGCTCACAATGTATCTCAGGTATGATGTATGACATCGCATGAATAAACACATCGAAAATATCTTGACCCACACACACACACCCCCAATCCTCGCAAGGATATCTAACTTTGGGAAGGACGTATACCAATGCATTAACAGTGACGAATCCAATCCAGAAATAGTACACTAACACTCAGCCTCGAAACCACGTGAGCGAATAGTGGTTTGGTCTTCGTAAGACACCAATCCCACTACGAGTGATAGGGAACCTTTGAACCCACATGGTGTAAGAAACGCATCTAACCCACTCTACAATATCCGGTCAACGACCATCCATGATCTTCCAAACATCCGCAAGAGATACAATACAAACTCATTTCCTCAAATCACAAGCAAATCAAAAAATTCTCAAATTTCACATATATTATTCCAATAGAACAATTTAAAAAAATATGCAAAAGATCATAAAAAATACCATTTTATAATTCAAAACAAAACACTAGAGTTTTGAAATCAAGAACAAAAGAAAAATTAAGAGAAAAATTCATTTCTCTTGAACACTAGGGTTTTAAGACAAGAAAAGAGATTTCATGGCTATCCAACTATAACTTTGTTCAAAACATGGTGCGTCCAAATGCGTGTTTCTTACTATCCAGACGCATGTTTCTGCGCCCAATTTTTCGCCATACATGTCCGGATGTGTGTCTATTCCCTTCTGGATGCAGGTGACAGAATACCCTCAACTTCCAAACCAATTTTGACCTATTTAGACGTCGATTCAGAAAATTTTCACGAAATACACTTTTGTAGCCCTTGAAGTATAGTTTCTATTGTCCAAAAATTAGATCAATTGGTGTTATGGCCAAAATACTAAGATAGTGTCAAATTCCTCTTTATCCAATTTTTTCTAAAATGTGTTTGAATTTCGGGAAGCTTCCTAACTTCTAATGCACCCTATATTACATCTCCCAACGTTTTTCGATCTTCTAGATTTAATGTAAATCTTATTTTGACCTAAAAACTTATAGATACTTACCTAACAAACCTTTCCAATCTTGAATGCCTTCGAAACTTAAAGTTCACAATTCATTTGCCTCCCTAGTATTTATTCCTATTGTTACAATCTATATGGTTCATTCTTAGGTCATTATATATATAAGAATTATCACACAATTATATTACTATATTAATATAAACATGTGGGGGTTTATAATTAACTTTGTTGCCCAGTAAGTAGCCAGGTCCCTTGGTTGTGTAGGACTCGCGCCTTCCAATTTGTTTCTGTGGACCATATCAGCCGAGTAAGATGATAAGGGAGCTCAAACTATGACACTGAAAGAGAATTTTTTAGCAATATACTTTTTACTTATCACTAATTATAAGTGAATTTTTTTTATATTTCATTATTTTAGTTAACTTTGTTATTTTGAAGATTGACGAGGTTTAAAATTAACAAACACAATATTTATGATTAAAATTTATTTTTGGTATGATCTCTATATTTTTTGTTGTAAACCCTTTTTTGGGTAAGTATTTTTTGTCGTAAAATGAGTCAACTTTATCGAAGTTGTAGATATTTTTTTTTATATTTGAAAAAATGGTAGGAATAAAGGAGAGCGTAGAGATCACTTTGATAAACCTTCACTGGTGGGATCATGAGGTCTTTAACCATTATTCTTACTCTTTTTGAGAACCAACTTAATTAGACTAGAACCTCCAACCTAAAGATGAGAAGTTCAACTAGTACTCAGCTAATACCACCTCACTTAATGATAAGTTGGTGATATTTTACACACTTGTGTGGAGGGTGAGTTGTAGACTCATCCAATGACAATTTCACCGAGCCAAGCTTAGGGGAGGGTGAGTTGTAATGTTTTTGCATCCCTAAGTTTTTTATGAAAAAATTATGTAGTGTTGATGCATTGTTGTATATATAAAAAATTGTATTTGTGTTGAAATAGTTTTTGGCAAAACTTATGAGAATATTATAGGTAACTCGTGCCTGAAGGTATGGTGCAATGTAAATGATTTTGATAGGGAAGTTGGTGACTGTTGAATAAGTTTATTTGAGACCGTCAGATGAATTTATTGAAGGCTACCATGTTTTATATTATAGATGGCAAAGTTGATTAGACATTTTTTCTGGTGTAAGAAAATTTGATAAAATTAGAAGAGGCATTCAAGAAATGATTTTTTCTTGTGTGGATCCTAACTATTTGTGATCAACAATGTTATGCTGATCAAGATTTTTTTACCAAATTTTTTATCTTAAGTGATATGATACAATTTTCATCATCAAATAAATCGATCCCATTAA
Source organism: Ilex asprella (assembly GCA_023539305.1). Classification (NCBI taxonomy): domain Eukaryota; kingdom Viridiplantae; phylum Streptophyta; class Magnoliopsida; order Aquifoliales; family Aquifoliaceae; genus Ilex; species Ilex asprella. Next base: position 13,619,202 of record CM042198.1, on the reverse strand, counting down.
TATTCAATGATGAAGATTATAATACATCACTTTGGATAAAAAAATTTGTAAGAAATTTGGTAAGATAATATTACTAAATTTTGTAAATCTTGTTATCAGGACATAAAGATACCTCTAGAGGATGGACATAACTTTGATAATGTGTGCATATCATTGTACCCAAATTGCTTATATCTTTCCAAACCCAATCTTTTTTTTATTTTATTTTGGTCAGGGTTGTTTGTACCAGTCAATGTGAACCTCAATTAATCATTTCTCCAGTCAGACTAAAGGTAGACCATCCACACCGAAATTAGGAAATTCATGAGGGCTCATGGTTTGGTTCCAAGAAAGTTACCAAATTTTAAACTCAGGACATATCAATTTACAACTCGTTCATATCATCATTGCACTGCCCTTAAACATATCTAGATAATTTTTAAACAAAATGTTGTCTAGGTGCGCACACACACTTTGCTTGATAATGACCAGCTAAATGGTGAGTATATAAGACATTTCTATCCTCATAGATGTCTTGCACATTGCCTACTTGATGAATTTCCACCAAATTAATATAGAAAATAAGTTGTTACCAAGTGTTGGGATCTAAAACATAAAATCATGGGAATGTTTGATGCATCGACATTTGGTAAATTTGAAGACATCAACACGAGGCCACACAATGAAATCTGAAGAAAAGTATGAGATGATCAGCCACAACTTTGTTTCAAAAGATGAGATAACTATCTGAAAGTTACCAGCAAGATAACTGTCTATGGAGATAGAACTGTCAAAGTTTATGGCTATACAAGATGGACAATAGAGAAGTTAAAACACACATTCAAAATCTCACAAGACCCACAATGTAGGCAATCATTACAAGAGCTGAGTCTAGAACAGTGAATCCCCCTAAAGTCTACGATAAAAAGTAGCACCATATTCAACACCCAAAATTCCCATCTGAGACATGGAACTAAACAATCAACAGAACACAAAATAAGATAAAGCAAAGGAAGTTTGTCTCTTGGATGAACAAGAAAAATTCCACTCCCCTTGAGGCTTACTCAGGGCCTAGTCAATCGATAGGAAAAAAAAAAATCTCAATTGGACAAGGAAACAAAAAAGGAGATTAAAGAGGTCCAAACTAAGCAAGACATCCTGAATCAGAAGATTGTTGATTTTAAACATATATTGGATCTATCTGAAGAGACAGAGAAAAGAACTCAGCATATTCATTAGCAAAAAAAATGGAAGAAGATAAGGGCATGTTTTCAGATGAGGAGCTAATGAAATTGGAGGATATAGAGTCCTTCCTCAAAGATGATACAACATGGAATATGATATTGACTCTGTCTGAAGTATTCAAGGCTAAGCCAAGACATCCAAGTCAATTGGCAAGACACGTGGAAAACATCACTAAGTTAATAACAATGTTTGTAAAAACTGTGAAATAATTTAGACCTGATGGAAGATCTACAAGCATAGAGCAACGAGCCTGGGGGAAAATAGAGTGATATTACACCCTCCCAGGAAGAATTATCCAAGCATCTAAGGTCAGTATACATACAAGCCCATACTAATGGTCAACCAGTCAGAAAAAATTTGGTTGACAATGGGGCAATGGTTAATATTCTACCTTCAAGAATGTTGAGAATCCTCAATAAGAAAAAAATGACTTGTTTCACATTGACATCACAGTGGATAACTTTATAGAAGGATCTTCTTCTACAAAAGTTATATTGCCTATGCAACTCCAAGTTGGCAATAAGAACACCACATCAACTTTCATTGTGGTAGGTAGAGTATTTATCTAACTTCAATGCTTTTCTTAGAAGATATTGGATACATGCAAATGGTTGTGAGTCATCATCCTTGCATCAGGCTCTAATATTTCCATTTGAAAGTGATGATAAATAAAGAAAGGGGATGGAAGTGCATTGGACAAATGTCAATTCTTTTCGTGAAGATGCACACAATGTGGAAGCCCACTTTTATCACAGGGATCTGACCTCAATTGGGAAAAACAATAGTGTGAACCAATTTGATAAGGTTTTGAGAAGAACTTGCATCAAATTTTCCATTACATGGCCAAGCTTGGTTTCCTTCAACCTAGGCTTGAAATTAAAGAAGTCAAAAATGTCGATGGATAGAGTTTGCAAAGGGCTTTGGAGTGACAATATGGCTGCCATTAAGACCACATTAACAAGGTTGTTCGCATATACCCTGGAAGAAAGAGTGTGAACCTTTGATTAGGATTTTAAGAAGAACTTGCATTAAATTTACCTTGACATGGCCAAGCCTGGTTTCCTTCAACCTAGGTTTGTAATTGAAGAAGTCAAAGATGTCGACGGATAGAGCTTGCAAAAGGCTTTAGAATGACATGATGATTTCCATTAAGGCCACATTAACAAGGTTGTTTGCATATACCCTGGAAAAAAGAGTAAAGGCATCAAGGGATGCCTCTGTATATTTGGCTGAATGCATACTAGAAGTTGACCCAGATATTGTAAACCAGGAGATAGGGGTGGAAAATCTTCATTCTACACCTGTGGATTTGGATGATGTAAAAACAAATGTTCAAGATCCACTGGAAGAAGTAAACTTAGGAGACAAGGCTAATAGAAGGCTTATCTACATCAATTTAGCTCTTGGAGCTTACTTCAAATAAAGGATGATTGAATTGCTAAAGGAATTCAAAGACTACTTTTCATGAAATTATGAGATGTCTAATTTAGAAAGATCATTGGTGAAATATAGACTACCAATCAAGAAGGGCTTTCATCCTCACAAGCAATCACCCATGTAAAAGTTAACTGGATGAAAGAATTACTTTTCTTCACGATCATTTCAGTGTATACAACGTATGATATTTATAGACAATGTCTCCCTAACTTCCTCCTATACATAAGCTATTCAAAAATCAAAAACACTATCATAACGTAACAAACTTATTGGCCCTCAATATCCTCTGTTTCTATCACAACGTAACAGATTTGTTGGATCTGTTTTGACTGGGCATTCTTGTTTCTTTGGCTACCGTTGTATCATTAGAAGTAAGTTCAATGTTATCTCCAATACGCCCCCTCAACCAAATGGGTAGCTCTTGAACATGAAGGTTGGTTCGCAAGAGATGAAAATGAACAGAGGATAGTGGTTTAGTTAATAAATCCGCAAGCTGTTGTTTAGTGGATAGAAATAAGACCTGAAGTTTTTTAGCTAAGACTTGATCCTGAACATAGTGAAAATCTATTTCAATATGTTTGGTTCTGGCATGAAAGACTGGATTAGAGGACAAATAAGTAGCTTCAATATTATCACACCATAATATTGGACTGGTCACTAAGGGAAGCCGGAGATCATAAAATATGGATTGAAGCCAATGTAATTTTGCTGCTATGTTGGAGAGGGATTTGTATTCTGATTCAGTACTACTTCGAGCAACAGTTTGTTCTTGTTTGCAGCTCCAACTGATAAGATTAGATCCATGAAAAATGCAGTATGCCCCAATACTACGTCGGTCATGTTTGTTGCCAGCCCAGTCGGCATCACTATACCCTTGAAGAGAATGATCTGAAGTACTCTGTAAACAAAGTCCATAGCCCACCGTAGCTTTTAGATACCGAAGGATTCTCTTGACAGCTTGCCAATGAGGATCTTTGGGTTGATGCATGAATTTGCTAACACGATGGATTGAGAATGCAATATCTGGACGAGTGAAGCCTAAGTAATGTAATGCCCCAACTGTGCTTCTATAAAGTTGAGGGTCTGAAAAATCATAACCTTCAAACTTAGATAAACTACAAGTAGTACTCATAGGAGTTGAACATGGCTTTGTTTCATGCATGTTAACCCGTTGTAGCAGGTCTTTCACATATTTTCTGAGTTAAAAAAAGAGCAGGACCATCGAACAAAGCCTTCACACCAAGAAAATAGGATAAAGTGCCTAAATCTTTGACAGGAAAAATGTCGCCAAGTTGCTTAATAAATTTGTGAATTGCATCTAAAGAGGGCCCGATGATGATGATATCATCAACGTATATAAGAATGAAAATGGAGAAGCCGTTGTTATGAAGGGTGAATAAAGAGGTATCTGCCTTTGAACCAATGAATCTCATTTGCTGCAGTGTCTCAGTCAGTCTAGAAAACCAAGCTCAGGGAGCCTGTTTAAGACCATGTAAGCTCTTTTTTAAGCAGCACACATCATGAGGAAATTCAGCGTGAACATACCCTTGAGGCTGTTGCATATAAACTTCTTCCTGCAACCGGCCATGTAGAAATGCATTCTGGATATCAATCTATCTAATGCTCCATTGTCGTGTAACAGCTAAAGATAATAATAACCGTATAGTCCCTAGCTTAACCACAGGGCTAAAGGTTTCGGTGAAGTCTACAACGGGTTGCTGATGATAACTGTTGGGCACCAGTAGCGCTTTAAAAGGCTCAACACTGCCATCTACATGTCATTTAATTCGGAACACCCACTTATTTCCAATAAGATTATTACTTTGCTCAGATGGAACAAGATCCCAAGTACCATTTTTTACAAGAGCATTAAATTTTGTATCCATGGCTTTACGCCAGTAGTGATGTTTTGAGGCCTCAAAGAAACAAGTAGGTTCTGCAAGAGGTGAGACATGATTAGTAAGTAAACATTGAGGGAGTGGGTATCTGGTTATACAACGTAGGGAGTTTTTGGCTTGAGAGATTGTGTTTGTGATCGGGTAAGAATGCGGCGGAGCATTTGAATATCACGTAAATGAGGAGGATTGGGTTGATGAGATGATCCAACAGCATCTTCTAAAGTGCGTGTGAGATCCCTTGCTGGTACGGGAGCAACATTCAAGGAGAACAAAGTAGGATAAATATTCAAAGGCACTTGATGTTGTAGATTGAATTGGTCAATTGGCAGCTGGGCAGTGGTACTTATATTTGGACTTGCATGGTTAGGTGGAATATGTAGGTGACATAAAGAGGGTGGTAAAGAAAAAATTT
>CM042198.1:13593635-13614131 GCA_023539305.1 Ilex asprella | reverse complement strand
ATGTGTATAAGAGACAGGGGTGGGACTGAGGGGTTGGGGGTGATATAAGTAATGGTGAAGTGGTTTCAAACAATTTTTTTTAAAAAAAAATACTTATGAAAAATAATTCCTAAAAATATTTTTCAAAAATTACTCAAAACACATCTCTAAGGGTCTATTTTTTTTCAATTTTTTTTTTCAAAAAGTAATTTTTTTTGATATAACGAAATTATTTTTTTAAGAATTCAATTTTATGTATAATCGTGTCATCTAATTGTCTGTTTCAGTCTCGTAGGAGACAAACTTTCACCGTGCGCGTTCAAAAACTATGGGAGTAGCATTTGTTTGTAATTCTTAAGAGGTGTGAATATACTTCTTTTTAAAAATAAATACTATTTAAGTAAATAAAAAAAATTATGAGTAGGCCTCTTTTTCCTTCGTAACTCCCAAGTGTGAAAACTGATCGGCCGCTTGACGGCCATTTGAGGACCACACAGCTAAGAACAAGTCAAAATTGAGATTAAATTCACTCGGTGGACCCCAAAATTTTAAATACACATTTGGTTTGGTCATCTTTTTTGTTGTCATATGTTTTTCGATGAGATTGCAATAAATGCCCGGGAATAGGACATAATAATTGATTATGTGGGCAAAAGTTTCATAGATTAATTGGCAAGGACTTGCATTTTATTCACTTTTCCGTTTGGTAATATTTTTATTTTTTATTTTTTATTTTTATTTTAATTTTAATTTTTAGAGTAAACAAAAAAAAAAAAACTCGTTTAATAACCTTTTTTTTTGCTACAGTTTTGTAAACGAGGGGTAATTTTCAAAAACAAAAAAAGACGTTCTTATTTTTCGTTTTTTATTTTTAAAAAACAAAAAACAAAAACGTTACCAAACATGTCCAAATTATTCATTTCTTTTGTTTTTTTTTTGGGCAAACGAGTCCCTCCCTATTGTGACTCATTGCTCTAGTTAGGTTTTTAAAATGTGGCAATAAAAAGGACAACCATCATATACAGATGCATCTAAATTACGTTCTTAATTTTGAAATGCCCCCTCCTCAACTTTTAGTTATCTCGATTTAATGCTTAAATCATGTAAATCATAGCAAGTAGTCACTCTCATCTAATTTTTTCTCAAAAAAAAATACAAAATTTATAAACACTTTTTTTCAATTTACCTCGTGAATTATTTTTATTTTTTTTGTGTGTGACTTGTTGATTTATTTTTACGCAAGAATTTGATGGTAAAGGCGGAATGTTACTGAAAACCAGGTTAAGACAATTGAAAGTTGAGGGGTTAAATTAAAACTGGTGTCAAAAATCATAGGACATCATTGGTAATTAGGTAAATAAGTTTGTGTTCGACAACATCTTTTTTTTTTCTTTTAGTTTTGGATTGGAGTTGGAGGAGGGTGGGGTGTGTGGGCTGGTGGTTGCATAAAACAAGAACTTGCTCTTCAAAAAATGTCCAAGACATCTTAACAAATAACAATGACCAAAAGAGAAAACCCAACATTAGCTTGGGCCTCCTTCATAAACATATATAATCACAAAAAAAGCTTTTAGTGAAAAATCAACTCTTTCACCTAATTTGCTGACAAAATATAAAACATGTCTTGTGTTTTCAAATATCAAGTGAGAATTACCATTTTTAAAAGGGTTTTTTTTTTTTGAATGTGGGTACATATTTTTAGACTTATTTGAGAGGAAGTGTATGAATACATTGTTTATTTTATTAAGTTCAATTTTAATAAAACATCTTATGATTAGGTACAAAATTCAAATGACTTTTTATTTATTTTAATTATTTATCCTTCCGTAAATTATGCATAATTCTTATTCTTTTACTCCCTCTCTTTTTCTCCCCCTATTTCCTCTCAGCGTTATTCACACTCTCTCTTTTTACAACATTATAACAATATAATTACATCAATAAGTTACAATTGTTATATAATACATCAAACAATTACTCATGTATTATAATAACCAAACCGTTACACCAAATAATTGTTTAACCAAACCGTTACAAGTGTAATTATTTCGTGTAATTGTTTAATTTATTAGAATGCATGTGTAATTGTTTGATGTATTATATAGCAGTTGTAACTAATTGGTGTAATTGTGTTGTTATAACGTTGATATAATGAGAGAGAGAATAAGGAGAGAAAAAGTAATGGTGAGAGGAAATAAGGGAAGAAGAGAAAGAGAAAAAATAGGGGAGAGAGATGAAAAAATCAATTCAAATCTTTACATATTAAGAAAATAAATTATCAATGAGAGAGAGAGAGAAAATAGGGATAGATAGAAAGACTGACGAAGAGAAAGACAATAGGGCAGAGAGAGAGAAATGGACTAATAAATAGTCTTTTAGTCTTTTTCCAAAAAAGAAAATGTAGTAAAGGCCAGATAAATTTTCTTAATGTAGTTTAGCTTAATTAAGTCAAAAGTTTTGTAGTTTAGCTCAATTAAGTCCAAATTTTTGTATCGAATTCCAAATTTTCCTTTAAAAAAATCAAGGAGATCCAAATGAGGCCCATTAGAAATTCAAGGGTGGCCCGATCCAAAATTGGGTCTGAAGTGAAAATTTAAATGAGTTCCTATTAATTTTTAAAATAATTTTTAAGGTTTAAATTATTATAAAATACTATTTATACTATTATCATTTGAGATGGAGAAATATTTATTAGATTTTTGTATTCAAGTTTTATTAATATTTTTTTAAAATAGATAATATAGTTAATTTGAACAAAGTGTGAAACTAATATAATGGTAAGATAGAATTCTATTAGATTTAATGTTAATATAATCAATTAAAAAAATAAATTTTAAATAATAGAGCTTAAGCTAAATATCATAGACTCAAATGGTATTTTTATGTTGCTATTAATAACGTAAACAATTTCTCAACAAACTCAAATCAAATAAAAAAAAAACCTCTAAATTTTATTTCTTTTGGGGCACTAAAACAAAATTGGACTTATTTGAATATGTGCCTAAATTTTTATTTGAACATTAGATTTAATTAAACTTTCATAAAATGAGGCCCAAATAATTCGGGGCCTAAAGCGTCAACTTCAATATCTATACCATTTGAGTTGACCCCGTAGAAATTGCCCAATTTTTATGTAGCATCCTTTGCAAGTAACAAATTATGAAAGTTACTTTCCAAAAATAAATTATGAAAAATGTCTAGAATTGAGAAAAAAAAAGTTATAAGGAAAATCTGGACTATTATAAACCATGCCTAAATAAATTGGTTTCAATTAATAAAAAGAGAAAGAAGAAACCTATCATAATTGTAAACCATAAACAAGATGTGAATTTCTAGTTGTTGTCCCATAATTTTATGCATATATTTTAGGATTTTATGAATTTTTTTTGGCCCAGATGAATTTAGAGCAATTGATAATCAGCATATGAGAAATATTATGTAACCCAAATTTGCAACCTAAATCTGTATCCCAAATGAAGGGGGATCATTAGATGAGTGAGTCTTATAAACTTTTTTTAAATGAGACCCATTGATCTAATAGTCCCCATTCAAATGAAGAGGGACCATTAGATGAGTGGGTCCTATAAACTTTTTTTAAATGAGATCCATTGATCTAATAGTCCTCATTCATTTGAAATGCAAATTTAAATTTCAAATTTTAGTCCTCATTCATTACTCTCAACATATATAGCGAGTAGTCGAACTCATCTTCATATGTATCTCATAGAATGTTGCAGAGAAAACTATTTAGTTGCAAAAGGTTGTTTATTGAAGGGGATCGGGTCAGATATATTAATGAAAATGATTAGATCATGCCATATGATATGAAATCACGTGATAAAAGTAAAATAAGGGCAGTGTGGCAAAGGCAGAATTTCTTTGACCGAGTCATGATGGAATAGCAGAACAGAAAAAGATCCAAGCAAGAAAATGGAAGTTGGCAGACGAGTAGAACTCTTCATTACAACAGGTCTAAGGATATGGACCGAGACCGAATAAAAAGAAAGTCATTGGTTTTTGAAAAACCAGAGGCGGTTGTACGCAGCCTAATTTAGATGTGCATATTATAAATAGAGTAATGTTTTGTATCTCAAATTTGTATCTTAAATGTGTATCCTAAATTAATGAGAATCATTTCATGAGTGGGTCTCAATGAAAAAAGTTGATGGCTCTCATTCATCTAATGGTTCCCATTGATTTGTGATACATATTTGGGATACAAATTTGGGATATGTAGCATTGCTCTTATAAATATGTTGTCACTCCTTAACTCGAGGTAATACATATTATCTAATTCAATAGAGTGGACCCTATGAAACACGGATACTTTGAAAGGGTCAAAGTATTTGTATCGGATACGTATCAGATACCGATACGCCTCCGATACGGCCGGATACGAATCGGATATGGCTAAGAAGTATCTTAAAATAAAATTAAAAAATTTTGATTTTTGGATACGTTCGGATACGGATGAGATACGCTTAGAATACTCTTAAGATACGGTGGGGTATTACTTAAATTTTTTTAAAAATATAAGGACACAATAGCAAATATGTTTGGACCCTTATATATATTATAGAAGTATAGAACCTTATTTTCTTTTAGGAAGAATTACACCCAGACCCTCGGAGGTTTGTCACTTAATCACTCAGACCTCCTGAAGTTTGTACACGCGTAACATTTAGACCCTTGCCATAAATATATCCGTTAAGAAATTACACTTAGACCTCCTAAAGCTTGTAGGTATATAATACTTAAACCTTTTAAGTTTAAAATATTATACTTAGACCACAAATATTCCAATCAAAGATAAAATATTAAATATTTTATGGACGTATCCTAACTGTATCCGTATCCTATTTTTTTAAATTTTGCCGTGTCACCGTATCCGTATCCGTCCTTCATAGAGGGGACCTCACTCCTTAAACATAACCTCATAATCTCAGCATAATTATAATAAATAAATATTGCAAACACCGACCAAGAGCATCAACATATAAAATAGGTTTATACATATAAACAAATTATGTTACAAACTTTTCACAAATATTGATTTTAACACTTAAATTATATATAAAAGACACCAATATTCAGAAATGATAACACAAGATCCAAAGTCCATTTCTCTCATTGACCGTCTAAACTCAGCAGTGAACATCCCTCTTAGCTCGATTACCTGAAACATAAACTAGGGGGTGGAGAGGGGAGAGTACAACACATACAACAACAAAAATATACTTCTCATGTCAACATTCATCTTATTGGAATAAATGTATAATTACCATAAAACCATCGCACATGAGCATTCATGAATTCGCCACTACGGCTAACAATGAATATTTACTTTGCTTATTTTCATCATCTCAACAAAATAAATAAAATACCACCATAGAAGCTATCAAACAATATGTTTCACAATATTAACATTAACTCATCAAAATTAAATGAATAACCACTCATAAACAATCATATATCTCATTCACATACATATATATCCAAACACTATCATATGTGGTGTCTATATATATATGGCTAAACATTCGCCTTTAAAGCTATATTTGCCATTAAGGGCATATACCATAAGTCGCGATTGTAAATACTTAAATAACATAACTAACATCCATATCAATAACAAGTGTTTGGAACCTATAATATTTAAAGGAGAAGATTGAGTTACTAAGTTCTTAATAGGCTTATAAAAATGTTGTAATTGTAGAGACACTCCAACTAAGCTTATATAAATGTGGAAGTGGAGCGGCTTCTTATAAGACTAGGGTTGACTCTAAAATGCTTATGAAATTAAGGTACATACACATGATCAATTATACATACTTATATATGTGTGTGTGTGAATATGAATCTGGCTAGTCAAAGCGGATAGTTAGTTCAAAAACACGTCTACTATGCAGCCTTGATTAGTTTTACGTTTAGTCATTTGTTCATGTGCATTATTTTAAAAATTGTGGGGGAATGTTAAGTATTTTTAAAATAAAAGCATTTTTGAGTAAGTTTAATTTTGAAAAACACTTTGTGACTTTCGGAAGAAATTGAAAAGATGTGTAGTAAAAATACATGAAACACTACTAATTCAAAGCTAGTGACTTTTGACTAAAGACATCCACATCACCTCATAAAAGTCATCATTAAAACTTTTTCATTAAAAGATACCATTACAAATGATCACAAATTTTCATAAAATCACATTTGATATTTCTTAAACTAAAAGACATTATTTTAAATGGTTCCACCTTTTAAAAAAAATTACTAGTGAGTCTATAAATAGGTAATGTCTTACACTCCAAAAATATTCAATTGAACAACTCTATACTTTCCACTAAAATTACTCTCTTATTCTTCTCTCCATTCTTTCAAATTCATTTACACTTATTCATAAAAGTCATCATTAAAAACCTTTTCTATTCAATATAGCTCTCTATTTTATGCAGATTTAGAATACTGTAAGGGACTAAATCCGCTCACTCAAGGATTTCGGCTGACCTGGCGAAACCATTCGGGTGTAACCAATAGCCTTTGACCCCTTTCCCCCAGTAAGGAGCTTGTCCCACATCGGAAGAGAGTCGTCTCCCCCAACCCCATATAAGCCTGGGCCTTTTAGGAGTGTGTACCCATCAACCACATGGTGCACACTCCTAAGAGGCCCAGACTTATAGGGGGGTGGGGGAGACGACTCTCTTCCGATGTGGGATGAGCTCTTTACTAGGGGAGAGGGGTCAAAGGCAACTGGTTACACCCGAATGGTTCTGCCAGGTCAGTCGAAATTCTTGAGTGAGCGGATTTAGTCCCTTACAAATACTATATGTTGACTATTTAATTTCTTTAAGGCATTTGAGTACTGTCTTTGTAAATGCAATATGTAGAAAGGTTTGAAGAGTTTTATTCGGGGGCGGAGCCAGACTTTTTCTTCAGTAGAGGCAACTTTTACTATATTAATATTAAAATTTAAAATATTCACCAAAGTATAGTTTTATTAATAGAACACCAATTAAAAACGCAATTCATATATATGAGTGATATACAAAAAGAGCCAATAAAAATAACTCATTATAGATTTATCTATAAGACCTAAGAAAAAAAAAATTAATCGCAAAATTGTGTGCAATAATATATTAAATTTTAAGAAAAAATTTCATAACTAATTCAAAAATTAAAATTTTTAATCACAAACTTAATATTCATCATTAAATTTTAACAAACAATCGAAACTAACTTAAATTATAATTATTCTAGTAAGCTAAACCTAGTTATATGAAGTGCTTAACTTGTCACAATAAAACTATTCAAACTACCAAATCAAAATAATTTAGTTTAATTATAATGGAGGACTGCAAGTACCAATTCCAATTTCACAAATAAAAATAAAACAAATGATACGACTGCACGTCCTAATTCCAATTCAACATATAAAAACAAAACAATAGAGAGAACTACAAACCCAAATATCAATTAAATATATATAAAAAATAAATCATAGAAGAGGACTATAAATCTCAATTTTATTTTAATATAAAAAAATAAATACAGGATTACAAATCCTAGTTTCAATTTTTTTTAACACATCCTAGTTTCAATTCAATATATAAAAAATAAAACATAAGAGATGATTACAAACCCCAATTTCATATTTTCAATTCAACATGTAACAAATAAAATACAACAGAGAGCTACAAGCGTTAATTTCAATTCAACATTTAAAAAATAAACAACAAAAGAGAGCTACAAACCTCAATTTTCAGTTCTAACATATAAATATAAAACAAAGAAGATCACTACAATCCCCAAATTTAGTTCAATGTACAAACATAAAACATATGAGATGGCTAACCTATTTCGTAACATAATCTTTAAATGCCCAAATTTTTGATATCATCTTCCATTCATATTTACAAGTGAGACTCATATATTTGTCAAAATAACATAACTACACCCATAAATCTTTTAAAAAAATTCAGTGGGGGCAAATCTCTAATAAATTCTAAATTTTTTAAAATTATACTTAGACCCCAAAACTTTTTAAAATTCCACTGGGGGCAACTGCCCCCACTGTGGATCCGCCCCTGGTTTTATTGTATATATGTTGGTAGGTTTGAAGAGATTTATTGTATCTTGAGAACATATTTGTAAAATTTTTGGTTCACACATTTCTACACAATTGGTGGAAGTAAATACCGTTTCTAGGAAAGTGTTATTGTACACGTCTTAAAGCAATTTTCAATACTGCAGTGCAGTTCCTACAATCAAATTTTCCAACATAGTGACAATTCCAGATTTATATTCAACAATTGGGTTTGAAGGAAGATGTACACTTCATTTGTTCATTTATCTCAAAACCAAACATTCAGTTTTCGCATCATCATCAATCTAAAGTATGAGGATTTTTTTTCCGGTTTATTTACCTCTGAAACTAATTATAAGAGTCATCTGTAGAATTACAACATCTCATACAATAGCAAATTGGAGAAGGGTTAACTGGCTATCATATAAAATGAAGGGTTAATTGTTTTTTTACCTCTCTATGATTTTGACTAGAAGTACCTTATCTACTTGATATTTAAAATTATGCATAGTACCCCCTTGTACTTATGTCCCAAAGTGAAGTGGTTATTTTTATCACCTAAATTAACGAAGAGTGTGCTCCTGCCCAAAACATATTTTGAATTTTGTTTCCATTGTTTCCTTCCAAAAAAACACTGTTTAAGTGCCTAAAATACCCTTCATAATATATGGTATAATATCCAAAAAGGTAGGGTATTGGTCCCAAATCAAAAATCATGTAAGAAAAACAAAAGTGATTTTTAGTCCCGAATTAAACCTCGATTGAGGGAAAAAGATACTCGGCATGTGTTGATTGAAATGTGTTAGTTTGTTGTCATGTTCCATTAGTATTGTAGTCAAGAGTAAATCAGACAAAAAGTCTGATCTTATAACATGGGTGTTTTGGTAATTTTTTAATTTCATTAACTGCGTCAATTACTTTATGTTGGTACACAACTATAAAAGGGTAATGTGCATAATTTTAAACGTCAAGTAGGTAAGGTGTTTCGGGTCTAGCTCTTCTACGATAAGGGAATCAACCGCACACTATGCGGTTTAATGGAACGATGCCATTTACGACTTTTTCTCCACTTCTTTTTTTTTTTTGAAAAATCACTCACCAAAAGGGCACCATTTTGGATCCCTCACCATAGATGACCGGAATCACATTCCTCTTCATTCTCATGCCACCACCAAACTACTATCTTTCATTCTCAGCTTCATGCCACACTTTGTCTATGCAAAGATTGTGCAAGTAATATTTGCTCTGTATGCAAGAAACCCATTATACAATTGTGTAAAAAACCAGATATTGGCAACCTTGTGCAGACTAAGAGCTTCTTTGCAAGTTGCTTATGGCCCAGATGAAACTCCTTAGCGGTCAATCAATTTGCTAATATAGTACTATGGAGTAATATGCATGGCTACTTCTCAGTTGCTGAAAATTTGCACGGATTGTATAATTTTTTGGGCATTTGCTCTAATTCTTTGCAAAGTAGTTCTTGGTGTTGAAGTAAGAGAGAGAGGTGAAGAGAACCGGTTGGACAAACAGATTCCCCTTGGTTATTTCTATGCTTGTCTGTTTGGTTTGCTATGTTTTTTCAGAAATTTCGACTTTGGTTGAATATTTCTCTTTGGGCTAATCTCAACTTGTACCTTGAAAAATTATTTAAATCTCAATTTATACCATAAAGACATAAATTTGTATCAATGTGTACCGGGGTTCACTGCCATCCATTTTGTTGTTAAAAAGTTTGGGAAAAGTTTCCATATCTAACTTTAATTTTATTGAACAGTAAAAAAAAAGTGTCTGACTATAGACAAAAAATAGATATTTAACAAGTATTGTAAACAAAAAATAAGTATTTTATAATTTTTAAAAAAATTTAAAAATATTTTTTATTGACTTGAACATGATACCAAAATATTATGACACGATACAATTGAGAGCTATTTAATGAGCATTACTGGAAGAAATTCTTTTTGGGTCATAAATATAAAATATTTAAACTTTAAGGGTACAATTTATAATTAGTCCAAACTTTTTTAACGGCAAAATAGACGATAGTTAATCTCAAGTGCACATTAATACCAATTTATGTCTTTTAGAGTGTAAAATATCAATTTTCAAAATTTGAGGGTACAAATTAAAATTCAAGTAATCTTTAGGGTGGTATAAGTTGAGATTAGCCCTTTCACTTTCGATACATCCAATCTATTTCTTCTTCCAACGTTTCGCCTTCTACAATCAATTTTCTATTATGAACTTTTAATTTTCAAAGAGTTCTTTTGATTTTATGAGATTTTTCATACAATTTTTTGTTTGTTCTTGACTTAAAGAAGTTTTATGGTATTGGTATACACACGAGAGTATTAGCCGAGTTCTGTTAACGTTGGGAATGTTCAATGAGTTTTTTTCCTAGAGTTCACCAATTTGGTGAAAGCATATGAGGTTGAACCATTAGTCTTTATGCAATTGTGCAAAAAATTACGTATCTCTAAAAACATATGATAAAATGGTACAAAAAATTAGTTTAAAAATCTTTCACGTTGACTCATTTCCTAACTCTCTCAACCCTTGAGGCAATTCATTTGTGCTTACCCGAATTCACAGAGAGAGAATGAATTGGTGGGTCTTCATTGTGGTGGTATTTATTGAGATAAATTACTAGTGAATCTATGAGAGAGAAAGAAAGAGAGAGAGAGGGAGAATCTATTACCAAAATACCGTCTTTTCAAAACTTATTTACCAATTTACAGCTGTTTTAAACTTATTTACCAAAATACCGTTGTTTTAAAAGCGGAATTGACAATTCCGACTTTATGGGGAAAGCGGATTTGACAAATCCAACTTCACAAGGAAAGCGGATTTGACAAATCCAACTTTACAAGGAAAGCGGATTTGGCAAATCCGACTTCATTTGGAAAGCAGATTTGACAAATTCGACTTTATAGCAACAAGGGAACCCAATTTTGATGGTATTTCCCCAAGAAAAAAATTTCCTTACTCTTAAAGAAAGGAAGTCCATTTTTTTTTTATCTTTTTATTTATTTATTCATCTCTACAGTAGGATAGAAAGGAAATTAATTTTTTATTTCTTAAATATTTTCCTCCAAAAAATATTGCATCACTCAATTATATTATATGTTCAATTATTTAATATTTAATTAATTTATAAGTTAACATAATCTTTATTTCATACATTGTCCATATATATTAGTGTATACGTGTTAAAATTTTTTTATTGAGTTATGCATTTTGAAAAAAAATTGATGTTATTTTTTATATATAAGTCAAATTGTCTTGCATCTTGGATTGATAAGTCTGCTTTCCATATAAAAGTGAATCTGGTCCGCTTTCCTTATGAAATCGGATTTACCAAATCCGCTTTCCCCATGAAGTCGGATTTGGCAAATCCACTTTCCCCATGAAGTTGGAATTGCCAATGCCGCTTTTAAAACAACGGTACTTTGGTAAATAAGTTTAAAACAACTGTAGAACAGTAAATAAGTTTTAAAAGGACGGTATTTTTGTAATAGATTCGAGAGAGGGACGGGTAAAGAGTGTCATTTTATTTACAATAGTTTACTGGCTACCTTACCTAACCAAAACTGTGTCGTTTCATTTCAGTGGACAAAACGATGGTGTCCTATTTAACTGCGCCGGATGTGGTTTGCTTTTCAACCGCAGATGAGCCACACCCAGGTGTTTCTAGCCGAAACTATAGAGAGGTAAAAAATAATTAACCCTAAAATGAATAACTTTGAAGCTAAATGTTTTAAGAGATTATAGCACTGAGTGTTTCTGTTAGCCCCCCGCTGGCCTGAACCAACAATGAAGGCTTGTTGATAATTTTTGAAGATACACCAAAACAAAAAATCCCTGTTATTTGTAGTTTATTATTCAGCCTTTCTTTCATTTTCATTTTAGGCAGGGCTTAAAATGGGATGCAATCAGAATAGCAAGTTCAGATTCACCTATTTGAGTTGGTTCAATTGATGGGTTCTCACGCGATTGGTTAAGCTGAAAATCATAAAGCTGATTGAATCCTCATGCTTTATATCAAAATGATTAGTATCATTGATTTACAGATCTACAAATGCGAGAACAAGTTTGAATTTATGCAATGCCCGGTGTTACAAAATTTCAGTAATCTAACAAATATACAAGAAAAACAAAATGGGAGATCGTTGTGCATGTGAGTGTCTTATCCCTAGATCAAATGTCCATCCTCCATCTCCGGCTGCTGCTATCTCGGCCCTGAAAGTCGTACAGCTGAAAGATAGGTATCACTGTTGCAGTCTGAGGGCCCCGACGAAGTGCCCTCCTCACTGATAGTTTTGAAGACATTTGGGAAGAGGCGAGAACGCATTGGAGAAGATGTTGGTGGCGGAGGGACAGGGGAAAGGCCTTCAAGCATTTGGACTACTTTTGTCATTGGTGGTCTTAGATACATGTCATCCTGTATACACCACAAAGCAACCTTGATAGCTATGGTCACCCTTCCATCCTCATCATCAAACTTCAACTTCGAGTCAAAAATGTCCCTCAATTTTCCTTCTTCCATCATCTTAAAAGCGTAGGATGGGAAGTGGGATTTTTCTGAAGTTTCCAAGGCGTCATAGTTTTTTCTTCCCCCAATGATCTCAAGCAACACCATTCCATAGCTATAAACATCGCTCTTCTCTGATATAGCATAGTTTGTGATCCATTCTGGTGCTAGGTAGCCCCTGGTGCCCCTTAGTGTTGTGAAAACATGGCTTTGCTCTCTATTCATTAGCTTAGCAAGACCAAAATCCGACACTTTGGCCAGGTAGTGATCATCAAGAAGCACATTTTCAGGCTTTATGTCGCAATGGACAATCTTCACATCACAATCCTCATGGAGATAAGCTAATCCTTTAGCTGTACCCAATGCAATATTGTATCTTGTATTCCAATCCAACATCATGTTCTCTTTGTTTTGCCTAAATAGCCATTTATCCAAAGACCCATTGGCCATGTACTCGTAAGCAAGGAGCCGGTGGCTTCCTTCAGCACAGAAGCCTTTGAGCCTCACTAAGTGGTGATGATGGATGCTGCCAATGATACTAACTTCAGCTCGAAACTCTTTCTTTCCCTGGCCAATGCCTTCCAATTGCTTTACGGCCAATCGGGTTCCATCTGGAAGAAGCCCTTGATAGACTGAGCCAAACCCTCCTTGTCCAAGTTTAACAGTGAAGTTATTGGTAGCAGTCTCAAGATCTTTGTAAGTGAAACGTATGGGCATCCCCGCTAAACCCTCCAAGAAATTATCCTCTTCAGATGCTTCTTTAGGAGATTCTGGCAATTTCTGATTTTTCTTCCGATAGTAACGATATCCTGCAAAAAATAGTCCAAAAATAACAAGTACCGTCGCAACAACTATGATGATAACAAATGGGAAGCGTGTGCTTCCACCTCCTCCAGGATTTCCCCCACTGCCTCCAGTACTCTGGACCTTAATGTATGAAACAAAATCAGCACCATCGCTTGAGCCTTGCAAGCTTCCTATCTGGTCAAAGAGAAAGCAATGCCCGGAACGGTTTTCAAAGAACATAGTAACGCACGAGCAGTTTCTAAGGCAAGAGGCTTTGCAACCATTTAAATCAGTGGTTGAAGAAGGCGAAACAAATCCAAGCGCAAAATAGTTGAGCCCATCCCCGGCATTCACAAGGTCCATAGAACCGTTTGATCCATTGCATGGAGAGGCAATCCCCATTTTGCATGTTGAGTCCAGGCCTAAAGGGCACTGGCACGTGTTGCCAGTATAACAAACATAAACTGGATCACAGGCTTCAGGTGTGCTGCACGAATCTCTTGGTATTTTTGTGGGAGAATTAACAGTTTGACCTCCGGTTTGAAGATTTATGAAAGTGATAAAGCCTTGGGACCCTAAAACTGCAATCCAAGTGGCATTTGAATCAGTATTATCGGAAAAAATGAATTGCCAGAGTAATACTCGGTTTTGATCATAAAATCTCCATGAATTGGCCTCAAGAGTTGCGATATTGATAATCCCACCATCTGTGTTAATAGTTCTTCGACTGTCCTTTCTCATGGACCAATATGGCTGGGGAGTTGAGAAATCTGCAGAGAGAATCATATCACCTGACTTGATTCCAAGAGAATAAGTCAAGTTCCTTGAGTTGGGATTGCTTACTAGTTTCATCCCTTCAATGAAGTCCTGATTTGACAGAAGTGTATCAGTTGGATGGCTAAAACTCTGCCAAATTACACCACTGTCGTTCCCAATCAAAATCAAATTACCGGAGTCTAGTAATTCAATGGCAGAAACACTTTTCTTGGCTGTATCCGTGGACCAAACTACATTTCCACCACTTTGTAAGTAAGCATTTCCACCATCATCAAACACAAAATCATCAGAATTTCCAACAGGGGAGGCTCTATTTGCAGACCAAACTACAGTTGAGCTGCTCATGTGAATAATCGTAAGCAAAAACAAGGTGACATCTTGGGTGGTAGTGAAGCCAAACCCGAAATTTGAGTTATTGGATTTTAGAAACACCCCATTATTATCAATCCAGTTCATTTGAGATCCTTGAAATCCTGGATTCAACTTACCGATATTTTGGACACTAGCCACACAAGTTTTAGGCATATAGAAAATAAATAACCACATTCCTATGAAATACAAGAATCCCAAATTCCCCATGACCATACCAAGAGGTAAATTCAGCTGAATTTTGGACTGTCAAAGCTCAAAGAGAAAGAAGAGAATGGATTCAAAGTAAAGGGAAGATAAAACTTGGATACCACCAAAGGAAAGAAACAGATAAGAAAGAGCCCTTGAACAGTTCAACCAATATCAAATTCTATATTCAGCTCTACCAGGAAAACTTTGCACAAGAAAGTATAGAACTCGGAAACCCAAATTATAAAACTAGGAAAGAACACAGAGGAGACATGTAAAGCTGAAATTCTGTTACAACAAAACCCAAATTTTGAGATTCAAAAAGATGACCAAAAGCCCCAAACAGAATCAACACCAAGCTGAATTGTGACAGCAAAAAGAGAGAATCATATATGACAATTCATGGGTATTCTTCATTTAATCACAAATTAACAGTAACTTCCAGAAACAAAATTCAAAAAAAGCACCAAGAACACCAAAATTGAACAAAGGCCCACATGAATTGAGACCGGGCAAGAAGAGAAAAACCAATAACAATCAATGGGTGCTCTTCATTTAGAAATGAAATGGAACCCATTTGCAGAAACAAGCAGCTGTATCAAGGGGACAGTAATGGAGAGTAGAGGGGGGTGCTGGGTACATACCAGTGAGAGGTAGCAATCAATTGAATACTTTGACTAGCTCTGGAGAGAGAAAACAAGTGGATTCACGGGCATGGGTCTCTGGCTTTTTACTGAATTAAGACCAAATAGAATCAGATGAACCTGGTTCTGATATTTTCAAAGAATTGCAGAGATCTGAGGTGGGTTCTATCTTTTTTCCTGAAACTGTTCACCTAAGAAGCTGTCAAAAAACAGGGATTTAATCTGTTTGTTGATGTTGATCCAAAAAAAAAAAAAAAGAAAATTGTTAATTGATGGAGGTAGATGGGGGAGATCCAAAAGAAATGAATGCTGATTGGGATATAATTAAATGCTGAAGTTGGACGAACGTGATGTAATAGACTTATAGAGTCAAGCTTTTAGCAACAGCCAACCTCATACCCGCCGGTTCAGGGAGGTTCAAGCCACTTGAAAATGTGGGTCCCTGGTCGTGGACTAAATCTTTGATTATTACAGTTGATATTGTATTAATTAGCCTGCAATCTACTTCACAACTGTATTTCACAGATCAACTTTAGTCTCTCATTTATCTTCGTCGGCTGCTGTTATGTTTTTGTCAGAGTCGAATCCGTGCGATGCCCAGGACTTACGACTTCGCTCGCCCTCAGCCATTTTCCAGCACGATTGCATAGAAATTAATGAGAAGTTGAAAAAAAAAAAAAAAAGGTTGTGGGAAGTTAATGAGAATGAAATAGAATGACCATATATGTGTAAGAAATTGATTGGATGAGAAATTCTTTTTCAATTAATAATTCAGCACTGTAACAATTTTGGAAAAGAAAGAAAGAAATGTGTCTCAACCAACCTTCATTAAGAGTCCAATTTATTATTTTATTATTTTTTGTCGTGTTTCAAGTTATTTTTAATATGTGTCTTCTTATCAAGTTATTGTTGATGGGTATTAAATTCTTCTTACTTACGATGATGAGTCTTCGGTGAATAGTTATAACTTGTCTCATTATATTAAATAATTACTAATGTGTGCATAATTTCATGCATGTATATTCATTTAACTCTCGATGGTTGTTAAGCTATTTTGAATTTTGTTCCCAATCCTAGGCATCAAAAGATTCAAAACTTGAGAGCTTAGTAGAGTAGATCTAGAATCACAATAGAGGTGCTCTAACGTTTTGTTATTTTCTTGATAATAAAAAAATGCTCAAAGTACACACATTCTTTGAACGAATGAAAATAATATAAATTCGAGATATGAAAAAATCATTTGAAACTATGTACATAGAGTCAATTAAGACAAGTTTTAAGGTACTTGAAATTGTGATCTCGATGTATTAATTCTTGAAGCTTTCCCATTAAACTACTCCAACGGGTTTAAGGAGATTTTTATAATATTAATAAGCTGTTTTCTTACAAAAAGTCTATGAAGCATTAATAGATCACCAAAGAAATCTATAAAGTATTGTTATATTATTGAAGAAGTTGATCCACCATGTAATGCTCATATGCACCCCACTAGTCAAAAAGGACTGTACAAAAATTAAATCAGAGGGGCATACTCCACAACTATTGAAGATTAATTTAATCCATTCCTCTCATCATTCCCTATTCCTTTAAACAAATTGTTTATGATGTCCTCTTAGGAAAGGGATCACAACAAATTTTAAGGACTAGTTTTAGGGTTAATTGTAAATTACACTTTGAAAGATAGTTCGAATTTTAATTTATACCTTTAAAGATAAAAGAATTTTAATTTGTACCATCAAAGATAAAAATTTGTATCAATGTGCACCCTCAAAGATAAAAAATCTCAATTTGCACCCTCAAAGATAGAAATTTGTATTAATGTGCACATAAAACTAACCGCTGTCAGTTTGCTACCTAAAACTACATTGATAAATTATACTTAGATCTTCTCATACTTATCACTTAATTATTTGGACCCCTTCACATTTAGAATATTATTCCTACATCTCATGACGTTTGTACACGTGTAACACGTAACCCTTTTTCGTTGATATCTTTTAATATAACTGTTAAAAAAGAAAGATTTTATCCTAATAAATGGATAAATTACATTTAAACACCTTCATGCTTATCACTTAATCACCAAGACCCCTTAGATTTGAAATATTACAGCTACATCCATTGAGAATCAAAATATGACCAAAAATATCCCCCCAATTGGGCATTCAAATAATTTTGTTTAAGTAATATATTGCATTGAATATAAAAACATTATATAAATACCTACATTCTATTGTACATTCAAGTGATAAGCTTGAATTTAAACTTTAGACTATATCGAACCCACAAAATAAAGAGTAATATAAAATTTTAGTTTTTTATTAGGATAAAATCATATTTTTTAATAGTTATATTAACAGATATAAATGAAAAGGGGTTACGTGTCACATGTGCACAAATGTCATGAGATGTATGAGCAATATTCTAAATGTGAAGAGGTCCAAATGATTAAGTGACAAGCATGAGGGGATCTAGGTATAATTTATCAATTTAGTTTTAGATAGCAAATTGACGGCGGTTAGTTTTAGGTGCACATTGATATAAATTTATATATTTGAGGGTGTAAATTGAGATTTTTGATCTTTGAAGGTGCACATTGACAGAAATTTCTATCTTTGAGGGTGCAAATTGATATTTTTGATTTTTAGAAGTTCAAATTGAGATTTGAACGATCTTTTGGAGTATAATTTGTAATTAACCCTTATTTTTATTTGGGTAAATTAATAAGATTATATTATTGCTGGAGAATATTTTATTTTTGAAAAAATATTACTTTTTAAAGGGTCATGGAGTGGAACATGATTGGAGGTAGGGACACTTCTTACGCATCTTTGAAATGGGCAATTGGAATTTTTGTTATCTGTCTATGGACTGCTGGCTTAAAATAGTCAAATTATTACATAGCAATTCAAAAATTCTACAGGATTTTACCAAGTTGGTATCCGGTGGGTTTCTCATCCTTGATATTGAGAAATTAAAAATGTTTTATTGCTTATGCCATTTCTCCTCCCTCTCTCTCTCTCTCAAACACATGCTCTAGTCTAGGGCACATGAGATTTGGTAAGACAAACATCATACTAGCTGTCCCCGCCCCATGGACAAAAGAGTACAGAAATATAATGTAGATGTTGTCCTACTAGAACCGATAATGGGTTAAGTTAAAATTTGTTCAACTTAATTGAATTCATGTCCTAAAATTTGTTCAACTTAACCGATTAATTTGTAGTTATATATAATTGAATTCATGTCTTGTCAAGTTGAATTCTTATCGTGTATTAGATGAGTATAATCGGGTTTGCGTCGTTTACAATCAATTGAGTCTACTCAATTAAGACTCAAACATATTATAAGGCTAAATTCAGACCTTATAATTTCGTATAAAATCAGTAAATTGGGTTATGAATTATCAATCATAATAGACTCCATGCCACAAGAACCAATAACTCTAATTATATCATGTTTGGAAAAAAAATGTTTGCCCTCTAAATCAGGTCATCGTAGAGAAATAGCATGATAACTTGTAGCTAAAGCAAATGCGACTACCAAAGAAAACTAGCACAAGCAGGCATCGCAGAAATCCCGAAATGTGGCTAAGTTGTTTTCGATGGAAGTAGAACCTAATTTTTCTGAATTTGCTTAGGAAAAAGAACCTTAGCTAACACAAATTTAATGTGCCAATTAAACTTTAGACAGAAATGGATATTCTATATCAGACAAGATCCTCATATTTTGATGTTTCTCTGACATCAAGATGATAAGGGACCCCTTGATCCATTAATAAACTATAAACTGGTTATGATTATGGCTTTATTTAATTATTTCTCAAATTTTCCAGCTTGGTTTTTCTCTTCTTGCAGTAATGGGCAGAATATTTTGTTATATTTAAAAAGATATGGGTGAGATATGAGTGGGACAAAATGAGTCTTGTGGAGATGAAATCAAATCTTCTTTGATTTTATGTTTTGAAATCATCTGCCAACTGCCCAATGTATAGTTGATGAGAGTGGAACCTAATCACTTGATATGGGAAACTATTGCTGCAAATTTCCTTGAGATTCTTGTCGTTGTAAAATTTTTAGAACACTAGATGAATACCATTTTACATTGTATATAAAAGATTATTTTTGTGACTTGAATAAATTACGTTCTTGTCAGGATCAAATAATCTTATTGCCAAAAGTGTCCGTAAAAATACTCGGAAATGATCATTAGTCATTTGTCGGACAGAAAATATGAAGAGTTCCATGCATGCTTAAAACCAGAACCAGACAAACTGGGAGGAGAAATACAATTACAGAATTGAAAAGAATAACTTGTAAATTCAAGAAAAAAATAAACTTTCACCTCTTTAACTATAACCCATATTTCACATTATCTCTTTACTAATTATGTTTTTCACATTGCAACTCTAACTACCACTACTAGTTTCATATTGCCTCAATGGCAAAGTTTCGCTACAAATTGGGTTGGCAGTTGTATGACTTCGCCTCAAAATTATGTGATTATTTCACTTTGTCAAAAATCCAATGACATGCAAATGCAAATATTTTTTTATCTAAAACTTGATGGATGTTTAGTTTTGAGACATTGTAAAACCAAATGAAATTATTGAGACATAATATGAAAAATTCAATAGTTAAAAGTGCATAACTTTTGGATTTAGTCATTACTTTTTGGATTTGCTTTCAACTTTTGCGGGTAAAACTTATTGTCTTTCGGATAAAACTCATGGATTATGCTACATTGACCTTATTTAGTAACTTTATTTGGTGACTTTATCCTCTTTGTAATTAGATTTAACAATGAACCCCACATTTTCCAAAACTTATATCACTTTTTGTTTTTTTTGTTTTCACTTTTTCCTTAGGCCCAAAAAGTGAAGCCGAAAAGTCCAATGGTACCAAAATGTAATTTGTCCTAAATTAAAATAAACTAAACAAGCACTAGACTATTTTTTCCATAAACATGGACCAGTATCAGAAGGGACAAGACGTGTTTCAATCAGTATCTCAGAAGTCTCGTTTCTGAGCTGTAGTGACACGCATAAGGTTATTTTATTAGAATCCCCTCCATGAATCATGTTGCTCCAACTATTGTCAATATCAATTTCATAGCTGCTGTAGCAGCCAGAGTTTCAATATGATTTG
>CM042198.1:13519134-13563087 GCA_023539305.1 Ilex asprella | reverse complement strand
TAATTAACACATTTAATATGATAGGGGGTGTCATTGAAAATTCAAAAAATAGAGGGGGTGTCCATGAAATTATGATAAAGTAGAAGGGATGTGACTGAAATTTTTACAATTAAATATTAATTTAGTGTTAATTTGATAAAATTTAATGTTCATTAAATAAATTTAAATGTTGCTTTGATGAAATTGAATGTTAATTTAATGTTAAATTAAAAACTGATATTAATTTGATAAGGTTAAATGTCAAATTAATAAAATTTAATATTCTATTTAATATATTAATTTTTAACTTAATAAAATTGAATGTCAATTTAGTGTTGATTTGATGAAATGAATTAGTAGTTTAATGTTAAATTAGAAAAATAATATTAATTTGATGAAATGAAATATTAAATTAATATAATTGAATGTTAGTTTAATAAAATTAAATATCAAATTTGTGTTGATTTGACAAGATGGATGTTAATTTAGTTTAAATTAAATAAAAGACATTAATTTGATAAAATTAAATATTAAATTGATAAACCTGAAGGCTAATATAATATAACTAAAAGGGAATATAGTGAAATTTAGAATTGAGAGGGGGTGTTATTAAAGTTAAGTCTATTTATACGGAGTGTAGATGAAATTTATTATATATAATAGTAAGGGGTATTTCTGTAAAACATTGATCGCCGTTAACACCATAAGCAAACAACAACTGACAGGGGATGTCAATAAAATTTCAAAATTGAGAAGGGGTGTCATTGAATTTACATCTAACTATAGAAAGTTAGGATAAAATTTTTCTTAAAATATATCTAGAAGACTATTCATGATAAAAATCATGCATCTCCACCAACTACACAATATAGATGTTCCTTCGTCCGAAAGTTAAGAATCTAATAATACCTCTTGGCATTATGATAGCTTGAAAATTGGTGGATTCTTGCCCTTTGAATTGGGGAAGTTCTCCAATTATTTGTTTTTTTCCTGGATTCTTGAGTGGACTTATCATCAAAGAACCCAATGGTTATGGCAACATTAATCTGTTGGATACACCATTGGTAACAATGTTGGTCATAAGCAATTTTTTTTTTTTTTTGAACAAGATTATTAGCAATTGAAATATGCCTTGTCACAACAAAAACACACACCAAATCATAGAAATTAAAGTTTATTAAAAGAATCTCAAATCAAAATAATGTGTATAATTAGATCGTACATATAGATATTGTTACCATCCACTCATATGATGCCATCCGACCCATCGTCACTTAATGATAGTCCCACACGAAGTGGTATTATTATGATAATTGCTATCATGGAAATAAGATGAAAGCTAAGTATGACTTGATGTGAATAATTTCTTATTATACATAAGAGTATGAAAATGAAACTATTTAAACACTGAAAATGGACATTTTTTTTTCTTTTGTACCTATTTTGCTGAAGGAAAATCCGTGGATATAAAATCACAAAAAAATAATAATAGGAAAAGTCATACCAAAATTACTCTTTTAGGCAGAGACATTGATTTTATATAAACCAAGCAATTGTGCGACCTTCAAGAAATAACGTACAAAAGTAAGATTTCCATTGCCATGAACAAAGTATGCTGGCAAATTATTTTTTAAAAAATTACCATTATAATCTCATCAACTACACATAATTTCCCATTGTTGTGCTTTTTCTCATTCTCCGAAGTATAATGTAAAGACCTTTACCTGATGAATACAAAATTAAGCACTCAACTTCCAGATTTTTGAACCAATTTGGTTACCGCATTGGCCACCTTGAATATGAAACGCTTTCTTTATCACAAAATTGGAATGAAAACGGAAAATTCTCTAATTGATCACATTCGGCTGCAAATAGCCAATCAATCAGATTCATTAAGCAACTTGTGTTCCCTAAACCAACTCGTGTGTGTTTTTTGCCTGCTACATCTATAATTAGATTGATCCTTCCTTCCTTTTTATCCATCAAATGCTAAAAAATTATATTAATCAATTTCTCAACAAATGATCTCTTTCTACCAAATGATTGTGTAAGAGAACATAAAACATGCCCTAACAAACAAAGATAAACATCCTCTTTCTCCTTCATCTTTCTCTCTTTTTTTTTGTGTGTTGCTCTCAACTTCAATCATTGAAAGCTCACCGTCAACACAATTCCACAATTAAACTGAAATAACATATTAAAATTTTTTAATCCAACTTTATACTGCATTTGGTTGCAAAAAACTCTGTATTATATACAGTCTTATTTCAAATACTTATCCAAACAATACACTATCCATACTATCGAGTCGATTATAATACCACCTAGAAAGGTGGTATTATAGTTCAATTCAAGCGTATTAAATTATAAATTTATTATTTTACCCAATAGATAAACAAAAACATTAATAACTATACAAAATTGATGGTTTTTTAGTCAATATGTAATTGTTAATCTATTATCCTATTCTTAATTTAGTGTCTTACCAAACACTATATTACAATGCGTAATATTTTTGTCCCATATTTAATCTCTTATTTTATTCACTTATACGGAGTTAGCCTGTATTATCTAATATAATATATTCTTTCATAATTCGACAACCAAACGAGTCTTTGGTCTTAGGAACCAACGCCATAAGCAACCCTACTCACGAACGAAACACAACGATAAAATTTCACTATTAAAGGTTTGAAATTATAAAATTATTTAAACCAAAAGAATAAGAAAGCGTTGACCCACTCTATTCTAATATTCTAATATTTATTGGATTAACAAAACAGAGCAAACCAATATTTCTTAGTCGATGAACTTGACGACTTCAAACTTGACTGGATAAGGACATCTTGAATTCTCATCTGCCGAAGACCGCACCGATTACCATTTCAAGCTTTTGGAGTAAGTTCTAGCTTGTGGACTAAGGAATTCGATTCCTTAACAAAGTCTTCATGGTGAGGAGTTCTCACGTGTTGGACAAAAGAATGAGATCCTATCACATGCCGAAGTATTGTACCAAGTAATTTCCAAGCAAATAAAATACTTGTGTTAATAAGAACTCATGTAAGGTAAAGCTTTGAGATATTTAAATCCCAAACAAATACTATCGAGTTCTTTGCCGCATGGAATCTTCCAAATAGAATTTAATTAGTGGAATTCAAATAAAAGCCATAATTAGCACTAGGTTATATTTTATTATTATATTTTTCTAAAATTACATGAAAGACATAAAAACATAAAATTACATGACTTGCTAAATCTAGGACCATAGAATTGAAAAATAATCTAAGAAAGACAAGAAAATTAAAAATTAAGTTCTATAATTTTGCAATTGAAACTAAAATGAAAATTAGAGAGAGAGAGAGAGAGAGAGATAAGGGGAGGGAGAGAGAGAGAAGTACCAAGAGAATTCATGTGACAGGGAGAATTGCTCTCAGTGTGGGAAAGAAGAAACAATATTCATTGCAACCGTGATACCACGTCAGTATTGTCATATGGTATTACCAATCAATAATATACAGACAAATAAAAAAATAGACCTTACACAAGTTAATCACTACTCGTTCATACAAGCAGATAACTACTCACTCTTCTTCCATGTAAGTCAATAACTATCTAAGTGGAGTTTATTTTGCCCATTTGGAATTTTATTATTGGTTGATGATATTATATCACCATTGTATTGAATATTCTGTTTCTCTAGAGAGAGAGAGAAAAGCACCAAGAGAACCCACATGAGAGGGAGAATTGTCGTCAGTGTGTGTGTGTGTGTGTGAGAGAGAGAGAGAGAGACGACTAAAATTGGGCATAGAAGAGAGAGGCTTTTTAGGTGAAAATGAAGGAAGAGAGTATGAGAGAAGGAATTTGACGGGAATATAAAATTTGGGGAGTTAATATCAAACCTCAGATTAAATTTAGAGTACTTTGAAATGATTTGAACTATGAAAAATAAAAATTATTTTTTTATGTCTTTTGAGATTTAAGATTCTTTATACTTTATTATATAACATGTATAGATCTCTGATTATGAATTCTGAAGGAGGTGAATTTTTTGTTTATTAATAATAGATGATTTTCTGTGAAAAAAAATAGACCATAATATTCAATGCAACAATGACACTACGTTATCATTATCAGGCGATGTTACTATTCAATTAAAAAATAATAAGTAGATGAAATGAACCCTGCTAATTCTATGTGATGATGATTAGATATTGATAGGCCAAGCCCAATGATCCAACTCATATTATAAACCCAACTTAAATTAAAAAGCTCACTTATAGAGATTTAGTTCAATTCAGCTCAAGGGGATCCACGCCCGATCAAACTCACCAATTTTAGGAGCTACATCTCCAAGGGAGTAAACATGGTCATCCAAGAGTCTCATCCATGCCGTCTTGGAAAGAGTCAATCCCCACTTCATCCTTTGACCGAATCTTATAGAGGGCACCGTAATTGTCTCGCCCATTCGCTAACTCCACCTAATTAGACACTTAGCTACTAATAAGTCGTCTCAATCTGTTAAGAGGGCGACTACAAATTGCAAACTCCGCCAACACTTGAGGGACAGATCACACTCAGTCGAGCATAACTTTTTTCTATCTCTCTAAGCTTGTAAGTCTTTGCTCTCCCTACTCACTTAAAGTAATAAAGTACCCGTCGATCCTAGTCATTCAAAGTGGACGTAAGTAATGTTGACCGAACCATTATAACCCTTGTCTCATCTCGCTTACTGTCCATCTCTTACTTATTGATTATAGCATTTATTACTGTTCAAGTAGTGTATAAATTCAATTTGTGTACCATCAGATATAGTTGTTATGAATAATTATAAAAATAATGGTGTTTACTTTATTTATTTGTCATTTTTCAATGAAATGACAACAACATGTGACGGTAATAATGTGATGTCAATGTTGTATTCAATAATTTTCTCCCTCAAGTCCATCTCGTTATATGTACAAGTTGGACCCAAAAAAAATAAAAATGTGTGTACACGTGTCAGGATATGGATCAGGTTCTCCTTTCTTGGAGTTGGAAGCCCACGCCACTATAATAATAGTATTCTTCACCACGCAATACCATTTCCTCTACGACCCGTATATCTATCTCGCAAAGATTTAGCTAATCTCACGCGTTCCCCATGTGTTTAAATTCCCAGCCCCGTGTGACAGTTGAACACTTCTCTATAGAAATTAAAGTTCATTATTACATCGTACATATACGTATTTTATCATTCACTCATACGCTGTCATCCGGCCCATTGTCACTCAATGATAGTCTTACACGAAGTGGTACTACTATGATAATTGCTATCATGGAAGTAAGATGAAAGCCAAGTATGATTTGCTATGAATAATTTCTTATTATACATAAGAGTATGAAAATGAAACTATTTAAACACTGAAAATGGACATTTTTTTTTCTTTTGTACCTATTCCGTTGAAGAAAAATCCGTGGATATAAAATCACAAAAAGATAATAATGGAAAAAGTCATACCAAAATTACTCTTTTAGGCAAAACAATTTGTTTTATATAAACCAAACAATTATGCAACCTTCAAGAAATAACGTACAAAAGTAAGATTTTCATTGCCATAAACAATTGTATGTTGGCAAATTATTTTGTTTAAAAAAATGACCATTATAAACTCACCAACTACACATAATTACTCATTGTTGTGTTTTTTTCTCATTCCCCGAAGTATAATGTCTTATCTGATGAAAACAAAATTAAGCACTCAACTTCCCAGATATTCAAACCAATTTGGTTACCGCATTGGCCACCTTGAATATGAGACGCTCTCTTTATCACAAAATTGGAACGAAAAAGGAAAATTCACTAATTTATCACATTCGGTTGTAAATAGCCAATCAATGAGATTCATTAAGCAACTTGTGTTCCCTAAACCAACTCGTGTGTGTTTTTTGCCTACTGCATCTATAATTAGATTGATCCTTCCTTTTTATCCATCAAATGCTAAAAAATAATATTAATCAATTTCTCAACAAATGATCTTTTTCTACCAAATGATTGTGTAAGAGAACATAAAGCATGCCCTAACAAACAAAGATAAACATCCTCTTTCTCCTTCATCTTTCTCTCTTTCTTTGTGTGTGTGTTGCTCTCAACTTCAATCATTGAAAGCTCACCGTCAACACAATTCCACAATTAAACTGAAATAACAGATTAAAATTTTCTAATCCAACTTATATTGCATTTGGTTGCAAAAAACTCCATATTATATATAGTCTTATTTCAAATACTAATTCAAACAATACACTATCCATACTATCGAGTCAATTATAATACCACATAGAAAGGTAGTATTATAGTTAAATTCAAGCGTATTAAGTTATAAATTTACTATTTTATCCAATTGATAAACAAAAAAATTAATAACTATACAAAATTAATGGTTTTTTAATCAATATGTAATTGTTACTCTATTATCTCAATTTTAATTTAGTGTCTTACCAAACACTAGATTACAATGCGCTATATTTTTGTCTTATATTTAATCTTGTATTTTATTTACTTATACAGAATTAGTCTGTATTATCTAATATAATACATTCTTTCATAATATAACAACCAAACGAGTCTTTGGTGTTAGGAACCAATGCCACAAGCAAAATAATAACACAATAAAATAGAAAAATAAGAATACACAAGATTTATGTGGTTCGGTTCAACAAACAAGTTTACGTCCACGAACGAAGAGGGGCGACCCAAGGTCAAGTAGGGCCCTAGACGAAAATCTTATATGGGCCCTATTAATATTTTGTTTAATTTTATTTTTTATTTTTTAAATGCAAAATGTTGATTAAGTTTTGACAATAAATCTTTCTCAATAGATAGTACAGTTAGTTCATTTAATGATAAAATATGTGAGTAAAAAATAATTTTAATATAACAAAGAATTATTTTTTATTCATGAGCTATGTGCACGCATGAAATACAAACACACCCAAAAGAGTTAGAAAAACTTAAATGAAAACTCACATAGAGTGAATAATTTTGGACCTAACAAAATTAGATATTGAATTGGACTATTAAAATTTGGGCCTAAAAATTTGAATTATATCTAAAATACAATTATAACTTAAAAAAATAAGTCTATTATACTAAAGGAATAAATTTTATAGAGGCTGTCCAAAATTTGAGCTTAATTAAGTAGAGAGTAATTCTGTGTTTAATTAAATATTGATTTGAAGTTTTAAAATTTGGGTCTTAAAAATTTGGATCATACCTAAAAAAAAATAGGCCTATTATACTATAAATTTTTTTGGGAGCCCTAGGTAAGCACCTAAGTTGCCTAGGGGTTGGGCCGACCCTGTGAACAAAACAAAATGATAAAATTTCACTATTAAAAGTTTGAGATTACAAGTTTCTTTAAACCAAAAGAATAAAAAAACGTTGACCCACTTTATTCTAGTATTATAATATTTATTAAATTAGTAAAATAGAGCAAACCAATATTTCTTAGTCGATGAACTTGACGACTTCAAACTTGAATGGATGAGACGTCTTGAATTCTTATCTGCCGAAGACCGCACCGATTCCTTTTTCAAGCTTTTGGAGTAAGTTCATGCTTCTGGACTATGGAATTCGATTCCTTAACAAAGTCTTCATGGTGAGGAGTTCCCACGTGTTGGACAACACAATGAGATCCTATTACATGCCGAAGTATTGTACCAAGTAATTTCAAAGCAAATAAAATACTTGTGTTAATAAGAACTCATGTAAGGCAAAGCTTTGAGATATTTAAATCCCAAACAAACACTACCGAGTTCTTTGCCGCATGGAATCTTCCAAACGATTGATCATAAACATTTTTTTAATGATCTTTGTTTGGCTCAATCAATATAGTGTTGGATGCACTAAATTACACGAAAAATGACCACCTAATTAACAGTTTTAATGCAATTACTCTCTCTCAAATTTTCCTAAATCTAGGACCATAGAATTGAAAATTAATCTAAGAAAGACAAGAAAATTACAAATTAAGTTCTATAATTTTGCAATTGAAACTAAAATGCAAAAATAGAGAGAGATAAGGGGGAGAGAGAAGCGCCAAGAGAACCCACATGATAGGGAGAATTGTTGTCATCGTGGGAAATAAGAAAAAAATATTCATTGTAACAGTGATACAATGTCAGCATTGTCATGTTATATTATCAATCAATAATGTGCAGACAAATAAATAAATAGATCTCACACAAGCTAATAACTAATCGTTTATATAAGCAGATAATTACACACTCTTCTTCCATGTAAGTCAGTAACTACCTAAATAGGGTTTATTTTATCCATTTGGAGTTTTATTATATTATTAGTTAATGATACTATATCACCATTGTCTTGAATATTCTCTTTCTCTAGAGAGAGAGAAGCACCAAGAGAATCTACGTGAGAAGGAGAATCGTCGCGAGAGAGAGAGAGAGGACTAAAATTAGGCATATAAGAGATGAGTTTTTTAGGTGAAAAGTAATGGAAGAAAGTATGAGAGAAGGAATTTGACGGGAATATAAAAATTGGGGAGTTAATATAAAACCTTGAATTAAATTTAGAGTACTTTAAAATGATTTTTACTGTGAAAAATAAAAATTATTTTTGTATGTCTTTTGAGATTTAAGATTCTTTATAGTTTATTATATAACATGTATAGATCTCTTATTATGAATTCTGAAGGAGGTGAATTTTTTGTTTATTAATAATAGACGATTTTCTGTGAAGAAACATAGACCATAATATTCAATAATAGTGTTTATTTTATTTATTTGTCATTTTTCAATCAGATGACAACAACATGTGAGGGTAATAGTGTGGTATCAAATGTTATATTCAATATTTTCACGCCGAGGACCATCTAGTTACATGTACAAGTTCGACCCCTCCCCCCCCCCCAAAAAAAAAAAAGTTATGTGTACACGTGTCAAGATATGGACCAGGTTCTCCTTTCTTGGAGTTGGAAGCCCACCACCACTATAGTAATAGTATTCATCACCACGCACTACCATTTCCTCTACGACCCGTATTTCTATCTCGCAAAGATTTAGTTAATCTCACGCGTTCTCCATGTGTTTAAATTCCCTGCCCCCCTCCTCCCCCCGCCGCGTTTACGTGTCACTTCCCCATTTGATATCTGACGCCAGGGCTTCATTACCTACTAATTACTCATCCAATGCATTCACTCTCTACAGAGTCTCATACAATCCACCAATTATATAGAACCACGTCATTATTAATGGCTCACTTCTATAGCACGTGAGATCTTTCACCGATGTGGCATATTTTTATTGCTTTACTCGTCATTCACCGTGTGCGGATAACTTCACACTGAACGCGGTCTCTCGTCTATCATTAAAAAACAGCTGTCATCTTCCCAATATAAGAACAAGCCCACCTTTCTCTCTCCTTAACGTTGTTGCCTACTAAGAATTCTCTCTCTTTCTCTCTGCTTATTGTTGACAGGTTCTTGAATGGGGGTGAAGATGATGAAGTGGTCGCCGTGGTCGGCGCCGGAGACGACGAAGTTTCAGGTGAGGGTGAAGCCAGTGAAGCTCGAAGGATTCGATGACAATAAAGGGGGTAATGATGGGATACAAAAAGTTATAGCAATTAGGCTGAAATGGAAAGGTGAACCCAAGTTTGGGTTAGTCCCATTTCATCGTTTGTCAAAGCAACGAAGAGATTTGACTAGTGAGAAGATTGTGATGAAAGGAGAAGCAATTAAATGGGATGAGGTGTTTGAGAATTTATGTTGCTTTTCGATGTCTTCGAGTGATGACAAGTTTGTTCCGTGGGATGTGTCCTTCAATCTCTTATATGTAAGTTCTCCATTGCTGTCTTCTCTAGCTAGATTTTACGAATACACATATGTGTGTGTGTGTGAATTGATCATTTGTGGGTGTTTATAGGGAGAGTCCAAGGCGAAATTGGCAGTGATTGGGAAGATATCTGTGAATTTAGCAGAAATGGTATCAACAATGGAGTCTCAATTTGAAAGAAAACTACCTATCAATTTACAGGTCACCGGAATCGCCAGAGAAGCTACCCTTACTGTAAGTTTGCTTATCATACAAAGACACCATCATATGTTTTATATGGGTTCGGTTATGGTACCCAAATACCACTTTTCGATGAAGAGAACTAGAGGAGAGTTGAAGTTGATTACCCAGTCCTCTTTCTTTGGCCATTCCCTGCTATATGTTACTACTCCTACAAGAAAATAAATCCGAATGACAGCTTTAAGCTGACCAATTCATCGAACGGCAGACTCCTAACAGCGATTGTAATTATTTATTAATTATATATTACAGAGACCCACATTATAATATTTATTTATTTTTATTAATTATGTCTATGTAGGTGTTGATAAGTTTTGTGGAGATTAGAGATTATCAAGACTCAGTAGGACTAGTTCAGAACTCAACCGGGGCAAGAAGAGAGGTGAAGGGTTTGACTCACAATGGGTCGGTATATAATAGGAAGGAAAAGAAGAAACAGTTGAGTCAAGAGGAATTGAGTTTGGGTGACTCGGAAGAGTCGGTGACCCTGCAGCTGGAAGGCTGTTCAGAGACGAGTTTGGTTACTGAGTTAGGGTCGAGTTCAGACAGTAGTCAGTTGGACGCGGTCAAGAAGGCTGGGTTCTTCTCTTGGAAGAGGAGGCGGTTGAGCTTTATTAGACCGGCGAGAACGAAAGTAGAACCGTTGACTAAGAAGTGCAGCGATGAGAATACGATTGATTTGGGCCCAGAATCCACCGGTTCTTACTCCGTTGACTCCACCATCGCCGGTTCAACACAGGTATTGTTTATTTTATTTTGGCTTATGACATGAATTATGATATTAAAAATTCCTTGTTAAAATGACTTATTATAAGCTGTTTAGTCTTCTAGTTTCCTAGAAAGCTAGAAAATAATATTTGTCACCGGTCAATCTTGCTCAATTACTTTATTTCTTGTTCACATTTATGCACTTGTGTTCCTTTTCCTCTTGATAGTTGCAATTAAGGTGGGACAAATTTTTCAAAAAATTGAGGTTAACGGTTGATTAAATGACTCTGATTATAATTTGAATCTGTTAGAATTAAACTTATATCTAAATGTTCTTGAATATTTGTTCCTCGCAGAAACCAGACGCCATTAGACCTTCTTCGGAATCAGATCACCAAGGTGAAACTAGCACCACCTGTGATTGGGAAATGAAGGAGATATTAAGTAGAGACGGTCAAACAAAGCTCAAAGCCAGTGTCTTCTTCGCTT
The DNA here is from genome assembly GCA_023539305.1 of Ilex asprella. Classification (NCBI taxonomy): domain Eukaryota; kingdom Viridiplantae; phylum Streptophyta; class Magnoliopsida; order Aquifoliales; family Aquifoliaceae; genus Ilex; species Ilex asprella. The sequence goes on along the minus strand of CM042198.1, from coordinate 13,551,840 downwards.
CCTTCGATCAGCGCAGCGACAAGGCCGCTGGAGAAAGCGCATGCACAGCACTAGTCGCCGTCATAGCCCACTGGCTCCAATCAAACCAACATGAAACCCCAACAAGATCACAATTCGATAGTCTCATCATACAAGGTTCCTCCGAGTGGCGAAAACTCTGCGACAATGACGCCCACAAAAACCATTTCCCAAACAAGCATTTTGATCTCGAAACTGTTCTAAATGCTGATCTTCGGCCAGTCGCCGTTTTGCCTGAGAAATCATTCGTTGGGTTTTTTGGTGCTGAAAAGTTCGAGGCCTCGAAAGGTGCCATGTCTTTTGATGAGATATGGAATGAAATTGACAGAAATATGGAAGAGAATGATGGGCCAAGGGTTTATATAGTGAGTTGGAATGACCATTTCTTTGTGCTGAAGGTGGAGGATAAAGCTTACTATATCATTGACACATTAGGAGAGAGACTCTTTGAGGGATGCAATCAAGCTTTTGTATTAAAGTTTGATGATTCAGCTTTGATGCATGAAATAAAAGAGAGGGAAAAGTTCAGGAGAGAGAATGGTGGTCCTGAGGAGGAAAGTGATGAGATGATTTGCAGTGGAAAAGAATGTTGCAGAGAATTTATTAAGAGATTTCTTGCAGCTATACCATTAAGAGAACTGGAAGAGGAAGAGAAAAAGGAGGCAGTTTCTTATTTCTCTCTCCATCAGAGGTTGCAGATAGAGTTCAATTTTAGCTACTCTTTGTGTTCATTGTCATCTTCATCACCATCTTCCCAGTTTTCTGGTTCTGCTTCTTCTTCAACATCCTCTCACTTCTCCAATGAATTGTGTATTTGAATGTTTGTGTATACATTTTTTGGAATAAGTGTAATTGATTAGTTTAGGGTTCGTATCATATGTGAATTTTTTGGAGCATTAGCACTAATTAGATTGTTCAATTGAACAAAGAGTAATTCTACATGGACTTAAAAATTAGACTTAAAAAATTGACTTGATAATCTCAACCATTGAATAGGTAGTAAATCCCAATAAATGCTGGGGCCTACAGTGAAATCAATGGTTGGGATTATCAAGTCAATTTTTTTAGTATACTTTTTAAGTTCATAGTTGAAGTCTGTCTAAAGCTTTGCATTTCTGTGTTTTTAATAGGAGGAAAAGAAGGGGGGGGGGGGATACACATCTTAAGTCACCCGTTCTCAAAAGAAAAAAAAAAGGGTAAAATACATTCGGTGCTTCAAGTATGCATTTTATGTCAGTTTGGTCTCTATTTTTTTAATTGTGTCAATTTAGTACCTTAACTTTTCAATTTATATCGCTTTGGTTCAACCGAAAATAGCAGTTCAAATTAACTAAAGGAGATGTTCACCTAGCCAGGGTCACTTTGGCCTTTTACATTTGTAACTTGTGACATTTTAGGCTCCGTTTGGTAACGTTTTCATTTTTCGTTTTTGAAAAACAAAAAACGGAAATCAAAAACGACTTTTTTTTGTTTTTGAAAATTGCCCCTCGTTTATCAAATGATGACAAAAACGAAAAATATAAACGGTTACCAAACGAGTTTTTTTTTCTTGTTTTCTCTAAATATCAAAATAAAAACGAAAAACGCAAAATTTTAAACGTTACCAAATGGGGCTTTAGTTCTTCAAGTTTACAATTTGTGTTACTTTAGTCTCTGAAGTTTCAAAGAATACGTTTCAAGTGTGACCACATGAGACGCACATGACGATCTCCGTTAATAAATTTCAACCGCCGTTTTTGATTGGACAAACGTGACTCATTAAAAAATTGAGAGACCAAATTAACACAATTAAAAATTTGGAGACCAACCTGACACAAAGCACAATGTTTGGAGACCAAAGATATATTTTACCCAAAAAAAAAATGATTATGATTTTATCCAATTGAATTACAATTCAGATCAAAGTTAGGTTTAGTGAGATTTTTACCATGGAATTCTATTGAATTATGACTCATACCCATCAAAATTACGATTGATGGGATTTTAAAAAATTGAAATCTATGCTAAAAAGTTAGGATTGAAAAATAATATCATGTATCTGACCATTCACTAGAGAAGGAGAAAGATGGAATTTAGTATCTTTTCATTACATTTTTTAGGGTTCTTTCCACTTGATTTGTACATTCCGCAAGGTGCTTCCAAACAATTTTCTTGTCACTACAAAAGCTGTAGTGTTTTTTTTTTATCAAGAAACTTGAGTTTTCATTCAACTAGCAAAGAGTGGATTACAGTAAAATGTCAAAATGGCCCTAAGCTCAGACAATTCTAAGGTAAAGAATGGGCAAGACTAGTTTTAGTGACCCAATGGGCAGCTTTGTTAGTAGTTCTAGACCGATATACCAGGTTTAGGTTGAGCACTCCTGCTATTGCTATGATGTCTTCAACAATGGTTGCAATTTCCCATGGTGGAACATCCTCTCTTGTACAGAGTAAAAGGAGACTTTGATAATCATCTCTACTGTAGTATGGAAACATTGAAGAGTAAGAGCATCTCCAAGAGAGCTATCTAAAATAGCTACTCAAAATATATTTAAATATTGTATTATCTACTTTAACTAACCACTTTTTCAAACTCACTCCAACAACGCTATCTATTTTAACTAACTACTTCAACTAACTTTTAATAATAAAATTTAAAATATTATTTAATACGTCATATTATTACCATATTAATGACATCACATAACGTGTTACGTCACGTCATCAAAATTTTAAAAATTAATTATCAATAATACAAACAAATTAACAATTAAACCAATAGGGGGTGTCAATTTTTGACTCGAAGGTGAATCTGACTCTAACCGAACCCGACACGAACCTGAAAATAACACGATTCGTTGACATGAGTAATAAATGAGTCAAATTAAGGTTCGACTAATAACATAATTAATGAGTACTATAGATAGAAAAATAATTATTTAACGAGTATTGTAGATAACAAATAAGAATTTTATAATTTTTTAAATAGTGTTATATTAGTTGTTGTCAAATTAAATAGTTTTTTATTAACACGAATATTGACACGAACCCGACACGTACCGAGTCAAGCAAGACCCATCAAGTAAACCAATACCCACATGATTGGGTAAAATATAAACGAAAGAAAGATTGAGTAAAATATACCCACCGAATTTTTTTTTGAAGATCTGAATGTAAGTATAAAAAAAAAGATAAATCTGAATATATGTATGAAATATACCTACAAATATACTAAAAATGGGGTTATCTATTTTAGATAGCCACAAATAGGACTAGCTACATTTATCTAGCAAAAAATGGGTTATCTATTTTAGATAGCTTTTTAGCTAGTCTGTTGGAGCCATGTTTTAAGAAAAAACTATTTAAAATAGCTAGAGGAGAGGATTTAACTAGCCTGTTAGAGCATCTCCAACCACACTCAGTAAAATAGCTATTCAAAATATATTTAAATATTATATTCTCTACTTTAGCTATCCACTTTTTAAAATTCACTCCAACCACGCTCTCTATTTTATTTAAATATTACACTCAACTTTCACTAACTTTCAATAATTTAAAAAAAGTAAAACATATATATAGAGAGAGATAGAGAGAAAATAAGGTAGAGAGAGAATGTAGAGAGCTCAAATGGCTCTCCACATGTGGAGAGCCATTTAGGTTAACTAGGAAATAGAGAGTGGAATAGAGAGTGGGTTGGAGAGAATTTTTTGTGTTTGGCTAGCTAAAGTAACTAAAAGAGAAGGAATAGAGAGTGGGTTGGAGATGCTCTTAGAGATGCTCTAAGGACCACCAAACAGGCTTCTGGAACAATGGCGACCTCTGAATAGATGGCTGATACCACAGAAACAAGTTTGGATATTCCCTCTCATAGCAGGTCGTTGGAATCGGTGCCAATGACACCAATTGAAGCTAGTTTGGAGCTAAGCTTAAAGGTACCATCGCAGTTGAATTTTATCAAACTCAGTGGCGGCGGATGCCATTGTTGAGCCAGATACTGGTCCTGATGTGCTGGAGTACAGATGTTACTCTGTTTCTTGGAGTTAATAAGGGATTGTTCTCACCCGTTGAGTTGAGCTCTGTGGATCGCCTCTTTCGGACCTGGAGGTAGATATTGGAAAATTGTTTCATTCCTCATCTTCCAAATGATCCAGCCCATAGTAGCCACTTTGCCTGGGACATCAAGTGCCTGATTACAATCATCTGTTGCTTCCATTAGCTTCAAAGTCCATTCTTGGATTGATCAAAATTGTTGTCGGATCGACCTAATCCCCAGATCGCTGCCAAACCATGCCAACTGAGTCCAATCATAAAAAAAGAAAAGAAAAAGAGAGAGACATTCAATTCATTCCACCTCCTTACAACAAATTGCGCAGATAGGAGATGTCACACAATTCCTGAGAAATGAATTTTCTTGAGTAGCTAGAGCACTGAACAGACGCTCCACCAAAAGTGCCCCGTTTTTGGTAATGTTTTCAATCACCATATCTTCTCCACAATTTGGCCTGGAACCCTGTTGCTATCCCTTTGATTTTCCTGTGTGTTCTTCCCATTCCTGGACATCTCATACCCGAAACTCACTCTGTAATTCCCTCTAGGATTAGGGTGCCAGATCTTGTTGTCAGTCCTTGCAACTTTAGATATGGTTATGGCCGTGTTAGCCTCCTATTCATTAGAATTAACAAAGGTTTAATCACATCTGCCCTTCATTTCCCTATATGCTTGTTGATTACATCATCCACAAAACTGATAGCACAGTCATCAGGCCTAGTGGACGAGACACAAAAATTTGGAGGGTAGAGGCCCATTTGTCCTCCCCAAATTTGACGTTATTTCTCCTCTTAACTTGCCATCACAAACCTTTTGTAAGCAAATCTCTCCCAATCAACAGGCTACTCCACATCCAAGAGGGTCTCGCCCCTTTTTTAGTCTCCGTGAAATTTGAATTTGAGGAGTAGATGGATTTTTATAATTCGAGCGCAAAAGGAATTTGAATTCTAGAGTAACTACCAACCTTGTTTAACTAATAGAGCTTGATTGAAACACTAGAAGTCTCTGAAACCTAAGCGACCCATCTTTTTAGGCAACATCAAGTCCACCCATTTCTTCCGGTGTATACCATTTGTCTCTGAATTATTCCCCCACCAAAACCGTCTCACAAAAGAGGTAAGTTTATCACACAACTTCTTAGGGAAAGTTAAATAGGACATTGCATAGCTTGTGATAGATTGAACCACCGCCTTAATCAGGACTTCCTTACCTGCTTGAGATAAATACGACTTTTTCCATCCCTGAATTTTCTTCATAACCCTCTCCACTATATAGTTAAAAGTTTGAGATTTAGCTCTTCCCCAAAAGGAATGAATGCCCAAGTATTTGGTTGAGTTTGGTAGAGATTCAATTCCCAAAAATTCACTCAGATAGATTCATTATTTCGGTGGATTTTTTTTTAGAAGAAAATTCAAAATTTCTGAAAATTAATGAGTTGCCCCGATGCCAAACTGTAACTGGATAATGTGCATCTTAGATTACACCCTTCTTTTTCGTTGGCCTTGAGAAAAAGGAGAGAATCGTCAGTGAAAAAAAAGTGAGAGAGAATAGGGCTTTTCGTTTTATCTTCAAACGAAAAATTTGCCATTCATGTAGGTCTCTGTAGATAAGCCTGAATAGCACATCAACAACAAGAAGAAAGAGATAAGGGGAAATTGGACCCCTTTCCTCAAGCCTCTTTGTGACTTGACCCTTCACTTCACGGTCCCATTAACCACCACTTTGAATTGAACTGTAGTGGCACATTGGAGAATTAGATTGACTCATATTGAGTTAAAGCCTAGTCTGAACAAAATTGCTTCAAGAAAGTCCCATTTAACTCTGTTATATGCTTTGTTTAGATCAAGCTTTATGGCCATGGATTTTTCTCTCTCCTTTCTAATTTTCAAAGCATGTAAAGCTTCCTTTGCTAAGAGAATCTTGTCTTGGATTTGACGATGTGGAACAAAAGTTGCTCGGTTTGGTGTGACCAGAGATGCATAATCTTGGAGTTGGCGGGGCGAAATTGAGTCATAAATTTTGGAGTTGGTTCTTTCGGGATTAAAACCAAATGTGATGTGTTCTACTCCTGCCACATCAAGCCTTCTGAGAAAAATTATTGAATAGCTTTGCATACTTCTTTTCCCACTATATGCTATTGCTTTTGATAGAAATCCTCAAGTATCCATCAGGGCCTACGGCTTTGAGATCCCCAAGCTGCTCTGTAGCTTTAGAGAGTAATGGGTCTTAGTAATCTCTAATTCATATCATTCATAACCAGTGATTGGATAACATCCAGAACGTTCTCAAAATAGCGGCCTTTTGATGTGCTAAACAAATCTTGAAAATGATAAAAAAAAAAAAAAGAGAATTTAGAGGTAGTTCATCCACAATCCACACTCCAACATTTGTTTTTAACCTCAAAATCTAGTTCCTTTGTCGTCTCTTGATAGTAATCATATGAAAGCATCTAGTTTTTTTTTTATCCCTAGCCTTCAGCCAATTTACTCTAGATCTCTACATCTAGTATTTTTATTCCCTATGCCATATAGAGTCAATTTGGGTTTGAATCTCTCTTTCATTTGCAAGATTATGTTCAATGGGGGTCCTCCATTTGTATACGTACTAGTTTGGCTTTAAGTTTAGAAAGAATTTTCTTATTGTTTCTGAAGGCTTCTTTTCTCCAATTCCCACGATTTATGCTGCAATCTTTTAGCTTTCTCTAAACTTTCTTTAAATCTGGATAGAGCTCCACGGGGATCCAGTTTTTTTTTATTGATGTCTTCATATTGCTCCGACTCCAACCACATGCCCTCGAACTTGAATCGATAGGGAATTTTCTTTTTCCTTAAAGCAAAGTTAATCACAATAGAACAGTGATCTGAACCCATCCTTGCTTCATGAAAGACTTGGGCATAGGGGAACACTTCTCTCCACTCTTGGTTTGCAAGGAATGGGTCAATACATTCTTTGATATTTGCCACCCCCTACCTATTGTTGGACCAGGTATATGTTGGTACATTGGTGTCCAATTCCATAACTCAGTAGCCTGAAATAAGGCTTTGAAATTCTTCAATTATTTTAATGGATCCCATTCTATCTTTTCTGTTGTCCCACAGCAGTCCTAGAATGTATATGTAAAATCCAGGTAAAATTGAATTTTTTAAGAAAAAGGGCAAAATAGTAATTTATCACTATAATGCGTATTTAAAATACTCATGTTCTAGACCTTGGATAAGGAAATGGAGTTCGCCGTTAGAGTCATGTCGCGAAATCTAGTCTCCATGTCGAATTTCGAGATAGTCAAACTTTTTTCATGCCGTTCGAGATGACTGGGTGGCAGATAACCTCTTAGTGATACCCAAAAATAAATATTTTAAAATTTAAGTATGATTGGACTAAAGTACCAATAAAATTAATTTAAACTAAACACGTAATGTAATAAATCATTTCGGGACGAAAACGGACCAGAAAAAAAGGAGGCGTGTGGCGCGTTGTGAGCCAAGTCTCTAAAAATATATATAGGGATTTAAATGAGATATTTCTATTGAAATATCTCATTTCTTCAGCCCTTGACGGCCATAGAGAGAGAAGAGAGAAGAGAGAAAAGAGAAGAAAAGTTTGTCTTCAAGGCTTATTTTTTTGATTCCAGGAGTTTTGTCGCTCGAAATTCGTCAAACCAAGAGTTAAAATTCATCTCCTCGACGAGAGCTACGCAACTACGCCAAAAACAAGAGATTTCATCGAAGATCCAAAAGAGGAGATTTTGGGAAATCAAGGTTTTGGGGTTGATTTTGGTGTTCTTGGAAGTTCTACTACTTCCTACACGCTACAAGAGGTAGGGTTCTTCCTACTTTGGTTTTATTCCTATCTTAAGGGCTGTTAAAGGAATGATTTTCGGCTATTTTAGGGGCTGTTTAGTTGCTGAAATGTGGGCTGTTTAGTGCCTAAATTGTGGGCTATTTTGTGACTGAATTTGGGACTGTTTTGTGGCCACTTTAAAGACTGTTTTTAGGCCACTTTGTAGGCTATTTTTAGGCCATTTTAAGGACTGTTTTTAGGCCACTTTGTGGACTATTTTTAGGTCACTCTACGGACTGATTGTGTGGGTTGTTTTGTGTTGATTTTTGTGGGATGTTATATTTTATCATGTGCCTTGTGATTTAAGTGTATTATTGGCATAGATGATATAATAACATGCTTGTCAATTGTGTTGAATATAAATATTGATACATGCTAGTTGATATTTTGACATTGTGATGAAATTATGGAGATTATATGTATATGATATAATTGTCCATGATACATGTTGATATGTTGTTTAAGTTGTTCATTTGACATTCATTGCATGTTGGGCATGACTCTACCATCGCATTCATGGACATAAGTCATGAGTGTGGGTGTGTGGTATGCATGGTTCATTCAAGCATCATTCTTGGTGATTGAAGGGTAGGCTCAAAAAAATCGGATCGAAGATCCCATTGAGCCGCATGTTGCATAAAACCAAAACTTGTGTTGGGTATAGCAAGAAAGGGTAGATTCCCCCTTCGGATGCAAGACCCGACCACTTGGTTATACACTCCCTTGTGGTGAAATTTCAGAAAAGTGTAATATGGTATACAGAACCGGTGGTATAAAATCTAAAATTCGTTGCCCAACAAAACATAAGATTTTGACTTATAAGAAAATACTCATTTAATGAGTACCATCCAATAATGATCTGATTTATAAAATGCATGATTTTAAAAACAAAGTGATCATTGGACGTATTTTCGTCGAAGACGGATTCATTACACATTGGCATTGCATTGTATTGTGGGGGTCGGTAAGGACTCGGGTTAAGGTGGCATGAGTGAGTTCCATTTCATCTCATAGCATGACATGGTGAATTCCAATATATAGTTGCATATTCTTACTTGGAATGTTGATGTGAATATGAAATGTCGAATATGAACATTGCATGTGCACTTAGGTGGGGAGTAGCCTTTGTAGGAATTACTCTACTGGGTGTAGCTCACCCTATACGGGAAACATTTCAGGTGCGGGGCATACGCCGGCAGACGGCTCACAATCCATGAAGAAAAGTCGTCTTGTGGCTTTTAATCTTTTTTGTTGTAAAATTAGGCTTGTAAATTAATTTTGACATGTAATGTATGTAAAGAATTGTAATTGAATTTTTATGGACTAATTTTAATATAGCCTTGCATGTTTTGTATGAGTATGAATAAATGGACCCGGTGTAGTCTATATTTACTCATAAATGGACCTGACGTGATCATTGTTGAATATTGGACCTCGGATGAGTCTTGTTATGTTATGATGCACAGGTTGGGTTTTTGGGTAGAGTTCCCCATACAAAAGAGACTCTGCCTGAATTTTTATTAAATCATGCACCCTGGTAAATGGGGCATAACGTTGTGTTATCGAGTTATTCGGTATCTACGGGCATTCCGTGGGTTGATGGATAATCAATGGACCCCCAGATTTTGGGGTTTCACAGTTGAAGTCTCCAGAAATTAACCAAGGTAGTGATTGATTATGGGCAAGCGATCTTAAACATCTCCAAATTCTTTGTCTTTTGTCAAAATTTCGGTGAGAATAAATGAAAGTGGACTGCTACAAAGTTGGGGGTTGCCTCATCCTACACCGAGTATTTATGATGAATCAATTTCGACCTCTATACCTTCTTTCCACCATAAGACTAGACCATCTTACAGACCGACTGGGTCTATGTAATCAAAGCTCTCATAGTGCAAAGAATGGCGAAATCTCTTTAACTTCCACATTTTATTCTTTGTCTCCATTAGGAAGATCATATCTGGACGATGGGCTTGAATAATCCCTCATAGTGTACGAATTATCCAGGGTGATCCGACTCCTGGACAGTTCCAGGAGATAATCAACATGACTTGTGTGGTTGTTCAAGGCCAGCAACCACCACCATTTATTCATTTGGAGAAAAATCGAAATAATCACGGAGAGAGCTTGGGACCTGGAAAATCCATCAATTGGGACATGCTAATTTGAAGATCACTTTCTTTAATTTGCTCCTTACAAGATTCAGCTTCCTTAATTTCCACTTCGAGCAATGACGTGAAGCCATTCCCCAGAGTTGAACCCCTATTTTTTTGTTTTTCCTGTTGCTAGAAATTCTTTTGAAGGTTAAACGAGTATCCCTTGTACCCATGTTGTCATCTCATTTGGAAGGAGAGGTTCTTGGGGAAGATTTGCTAGTGTTTGTAGGTGTTAAAGTCAGACGAATCTCAAGTTTGGGGCCAGATTTTGATCTCTTGTCCTCTTCATTCATGTTGTGTTCAGTGGTCTTTTTTTTTTTTTACACATACTTTGAAAAAGTTGGGCCAAAGCATTATTATCACCTCCTTGCCTAGGCCCATGATGAACGAAGATTTTTTGGATATCTTTTGATTTAGAATCCTAAAATTCTAAGCTACTATCAGGAATGGGCTTAGGGAGAGGCGCCAAAGGGGCTTGGCTTTTATTTGTGCTTTCAGGCTGCTTAGTTACAAAGTAGCTCAGATTTACAAGGGCCCAATACTGCCATTGTATCACTAGGGTTACCCACAACTTGATGAAAAAATAAATTGGTTTCTTCCCTCATCCTTGTATTCAACTTCAAATAAATTAGGTTTTCAATCGCTTTAAGATATGGTGCTAGCGATTATGACTTCTTGCTCCACTATACTGGTCATTTGGAATCGACTCTGTTGGTCTCATACTCTATTGTCGTGTGTTTGGAGAAGGTTGGGAGGGAGTGATTCATTCCGAGAGGAAGTGGCACCATGACATGCTGCTAATAGTGTCCTTTGTGGAGAAGCGTGCAACACCTTTTGCTAAAACTTTGTGGTTTTCACGCGCCAGTGGTATTGCATCTTCTTTATTGAGCACTGGATTCCGACTCACCTAAGTTGTTCTTCCTTCAACTATATTCTTTTTAGTGGATCAATTCTCTCTAAAGAAAGAAGTCGGTTGCTTTGCTTGAGCTCAAATTTTTGGAACAAATTCTTCTGTAACAGTTGAGAAGTTAACTATTCTTCAATAGCTTTGGGTTAATAGAGGTTTTGACTATGTCCAATTCGGCCACATTTGTAGTAAAAATCCGAAAGCCTTTCATACTTGAAGTGGATCCATGTGTCATCTAGATTGTCTCGTATTAAGTAAAACCCCTTCTTGAGGGGTCTATAACATTGATTTCACACCAAACCCTTAGGAAGGTATTGTTTATTAGAAGTTTATTATCAAAGTCTTCCAGTTGAGTAGGGACTCCAAAAAACTCTCCAATACTCCAAGAATTATTTGTAGTCATCATTTCGACTGGGAGACCCCAAATCTAAATCCAAAACTCAGTGGTGTTAAACATGAAGTTCCTAGTCGTTGAGTGCGGGAGATCATTTTTCCAAATAATTAGATTACCCATCATAGACCATGGGCTTTCTGCCAAAATTCGGTCTTTCTCTACCTCGAATTTGAACATGAACATGAATGTATTTGCACGATTGAATTTCTGCAATGTATTGAAATAGTGATCCACTGAATGATGAAACTCATCTTGGAACAATAAAAGGATTAGGAAAGGGGCGGGGTGAACACCCGACTAATCTCCTCCAAAGCTCAAGTCAATTGGCATTGGAAACATTAGCATAGTACTTTTTCTGGATTTAGGTTGCATACCTTTGTTCAGCTTCCTAAGTGGTATTTGTACCTAGGCTAGTGATGGTTGAAGGATCTATGATTCTTATCTCAACATTTAATGGCTTGTACTCGTTTCTAAGCACATGAGTGTCATTCCATCAAATCTGCTTAAGATCGATCCCTTCGGGTGAGTGGACCCTCGCTCAAGCAAATTCGTACATTCATGGCCCAATGCCCAACCATTAACTACCTCTACTCGGTGTTTGACACCTACGCACAAGCGTTCATTGCTCAAGATTAAGCACCCTCGGGGTTCGCCAAGGACATCGAGTTGGAGTAATGGTAATTAATGTCTTATAATGATGAATGTCTTCACATCTCTCGAGGACTTGGATGCTCATTAATGACTCTTACAGCCACTCATGACCCTATTTAATGAGTTGTCAAATCCTTTTTAAGGCTAGGCTTTGGGTGACGTACTTGGCCTCCCCAAGGCTATAACTCATCGACGCCTCTTACAGACACCATTTGCACTCCATAATAGCTACAATGATCCACATGTCAATTTACGGTTGTTGAGCTACCTAAAGTACCATCAACTACCCCCAGTATCCATTTTTCTCACGTCATAGGACAGGTGGCGCACGGAGAGTGGAGGCTTTCTCAGCACGCCTAGGATTTAAGGGCAGTTACCCTCATGTCTGGGGCTGGATTTTCAAATTTGCACTTGATGGTTCGCCTCTTCTATTCCCACCTACGTTGCAGTTAGTATAAATAGGAGGGTTTGTGGCTCAATCGAGACTCTTTGGATCTTTGGGCTCTCAATCTGCAATTAATTCCGGAGCAACTATTCCTCTTTCCCCCGAGCAAGTCCTTCTAAGCCCCCAAATCTATAAGTACTTCTCTGTTTATATTCTCATCTTTACCTTTCACATTCTTTTTTACGTCTCCATCAGAACTCCTATTGGCCAACATAAGAAGAACTAAGGTAATAGGGGAATCTTCTAGGCCTAGGGCACAAAGTGAACCTGTTAGGCCTAGCAATATAGGATGTTTGAGGAAAACCTAGGTGACTGATGCCAACTTACTGGCTTTTAAAGCCATCTACAATATCCCCGAGCCCACCTTTACGTTTGTCTTCGACCCTAAGTTTCACATGGCTAATATGGGCAACGTAGAACTAATGCCCTTACACACCAAGGCCATCTTGGAGGGGGGTTAAATTCCTTGGGGTAGATGAAATCATGTTTTGCTATAGCTTGAAGTTAGTCAGCAGCGACAAATACTACTCACAAGCCCAGGATACCTCTATGTACTTGGTGACACATATGCCCGACTCGAACAAGTGATACACCCAAGATCTCATCATACTCAGTGGTAGATGGGAGAAGGGTAAACGACCCGAGTATGACGGCCTCTTCTGCCCCAAAGTACTGACGAATCTAGGTGAGCCCTTAGCCAACTCCTTCACTCCTCGGTTGTTATTTTTGGTTCTAGCTTTGTCTAACCTTGTGTTTTTCTTTGCAGAGGGATATAAGAGGGACGCTGCCCAGCCTTCGAAAGCTTCTATCACATTTGAAGACCTCATCAAGGTCTGGTCTCACAACCTAGGTGATCCACTTGGTCTGGCAACACATGTACTCCTCGGTTATCACCCTGGATACACCAAGTTCTCTCAAATTCCACCACCCTTCGACCCTTACATCTGGTTGAATTGTTCCTCGAAAGAAGAGGAAGAGGAAGAGGAAGAGGAAGAGGAAGAGGAAGACCTCGACCGCGACTTCGAATCGACCCTATCTCCTTCAGCAGAAATGTTTTGCATCCCCCCATCACCGTGAATAGCCTGGAAGTCGACTCAAAGCCTTTGAGGGCCCTAATCTCGGGTCTGGTGGCCCTTCTAGCACCACACCAATCATAGAGCCTCTACCTCCTCCACCATCGCGCCAACAGGAGCGCCGACAACAACAACAAGAACATCAACAATAGTAGCAACAAAAAGTCTCCCTGAGGTTTCAACATCAACGTCAAAGGAGCCAAGATGAGCCCTCAAAGTGGATTGATGATTGGTAGAGACAACATCGTGGTCAAGAGACTGACCCAATCAATGATCGCCTAGTCAAACAGTGCCATGACACTCCCGCGCCTTCCAGTCCCACCGAATGGGCTCCCCGAGCTATCACTAGAAGGGGGCAAGTTGTCTTAGAGTCTGAATCCATCATCCACTCCCTTGATATGGCTCTGGCTATTAGTGGGGACTTGCACTTTGACGTCGACATGGCAGTTCTAGAAGATTATAGAGGCAATCGGCTTCTCTAATGAGTTTGCAGAGGCAGACAAATTCTTAAAGGCAGTTGACTTTGTGTCTATTTCCAGCATTTCTCTTCCACTTATCGAGGAGGCTCAACAACAATAGTTTTCTTGTTTTTTCAAACTACTAGAACTTTCTTTTGATCAACTCATTGTGGCTTATCTCTCTATTGTGACTTCATACTTGGTCAAGGTCTTTACTGCTTCATCCACTTACTTTATAGAATAACAGCAACAACAAGTAGCCTTCATGAGCACTCATCTACAGACAAAGATCTCCTAAGTTTGCTACTTAAAATATGAGGTAAAGACTAAAATTAAACTTCATCAATTCTGTGAAAATACATTGTTCCTCAACTTGTTTCAAATAAAGAAAACGAGGAGAATTTGAGGCAACAAGATGATATGCTACTCTAGAAGGAGATAGAGCTCAAAGAGAAGTTATCGAAAATGGTGGAGCAAAAAGCTGGGGTAAGACAAGAGAGAGAAAACTTGCTCCTCAAAACCAAAGAACTACTAGCCAATTACCAAGATGGAAGTGACGACCTATTGGCTACAGCAGAAAGCTTGAAGCATGCTCAGCAACAACTAAGATTGTTGTCAAATGAATGGGATACCATTAACCTTCACCTTTTTTTCCCCTTTTCTCTTCTTGTACAATATTACTTGGTCTCTTAATAGAAAATTCTTTCTTTTCTTATCTGTGTTCCACATGTTTCCTCTTATTTGGTTTTGTTTTGCTTAGCTATCTTCTTTTGCACCCCTTATTCTTAGTCTTTGCTGACCAATCCACAATATTTTTAAGTCAGTCGACAAAGCCAACAACTGATATCTTCACTTTGTTCTCCTTCTATCCTGACCTTACTAGCATTCCTTTGCCATTTCAAGACCTCTCACAGGTCTCATTGATACTTCCTTGGCAGGTATTTTCCATTAAAAAACCTTTTACTTGTCTTATTAGAACTCTTCTGTAGAATTCCCATCGTCTTACCTAGATTATATGAACTAAAACCTAGTCAAATCATGGAAAATTTGGTGCAAATTCTCCTCAAAACCCTTATCAAATGGGTTTTCCCCACTCTTTTACCCAATGGAGGTCAGATTCCTATAATAAAGGTGGGCTTCTACGTTGTGTGCATCTGCGTAGAATGGGTTAACATCTGCTTAATGCATTTCCATCCTTTTTCTACTCTTATCATCATTCTCTAATAAGAAAATCAAAGCTTGATGCAAGGATGATGGTGCACAGTCATCTGCATGTACCCAATCCATTCCAAGAAGAGTATTGAAGTTAGATAAGGAATCTACCACAAAGAAATTTGATGTGGTGTTCTTATTGCCTACTTGCAACTGCACAAGCAAAACTCCATTTGCAGAGAAGGATCCTCTTATCGTACAAAGTTATTGACTGTGACATCGATGTGTAGCTAGTCATTTTCCCCTTTATTTAGGACTTTCAACATCCTTGAAGGTAGAATATTAACCATTGCTCTATTGCCTACCAAAATTATGTTGACTAGTTAACAATCGGTGTGGACTTGCATGTACAGTGGCCTTAGGTGCATGGATAATTCATTCCTGGGAAGGTGCAATACCACTCTATCTGTTCTCTATTCTCCTTACTCTATGCTTATTGACCTTCCATCATATTTGAATTACTTCAAAGTTTCTGCCAAAACTGCTACAAACTTAGTGTTGTTTTCCACATCTCCTATCAATTGACTTGGTTGTCATGACTTAGTCTTGAATGTCTCAGGCAAAGTCAATATCATACTTCATATTGCATCATCCCTAAGGAAATTGTGACGCCCCAAAATCTGGGGGTCCGTTGATTACCCATCAACCTGCGGAATATCCGTAGATACCGAATAACTAGATATCACACCGTTATGCCCCATTTTACCGGGATCCATAACTTAACAAAATTTGGACAGAGTCTCATTCGTACAGGAAGTTCTATCCAAAATCCAACCTATGCAATATAGCTTAACATGACCCATCCGAAGCCCAATATAAACAATTACCGCGCCAGGGCCATTTATAAATAAACATTGGCCACATCGGGTCCAATTACGCATACTTATATTAAAACATGCAAGGTCATTTTAACATTAGTCCATATATGTTCTATGACAATTAATTTGCATAATCTACATGTCAAAGACCAAGTTTTCATAAACCTTTTACAAAAAAAAACTCGAAATAAGGCCACAAGTCGGCCCCCTTCAAGCCCGATGCTCTCCAAGTGAGCCATCCGTAGGTGCAAACCCCACACCTGAAATGTTTCCCGTATAGGGTGAGCCAATGCCCAGTAGAGTAAATCCTACAAAGGCTACTCCCCCCTTAGATATTTATGCTCATGCAACATTCATTTACAACATATAAACAATCATTCCTTATAAGGATATGTATTCTAAGTTGGAATGCAACAATTCCATGTCATGAAATGAGATGACACTCACTCATGCACTTTAACCTGAGTCTTCACCGACTCCCGCTATACGATGCAAATGTCAAAGTGTTTAATTCCATTATTTATGTACATATCAAATGACATTTTCAAAATTAAGGTCTTTCTTGGAGATGGATGTTTATGGACCTACACTAAGGGTCATCCAAACACACACACTTTATGGACTCTTACACCAATGGAGTGCATTTTTTAAATCACCGGGTCTTGCACCCGAGAGGTCGTCATGCCTCTTCTTGTTAACCCCAACCCAATTTATTATGCAACCAAACGGCTTAGCTAGGTCTTCGACCCAACTTTTTTCAAGCCATCCCGTCAATCACCAAGTGTGGTGTTGACATCAACCATGCACACACCCATGTGATGAGATGCTTTCATTCATATGCAATGCTATGTTCCATTGCACACAATATAATGCTCAATATGCCAAGAACAACACATGAACAATTTTAACACATCCATGGTAAATTTATATCCTAAGCATATAAATACCATATTCATCTCAATGTTAATATATCAACACATGCATATATCAACAAGCACATTCAATCATAGATCATATCATAAGCATATGATTCCACAAGTTATCACATAACTTAAGCATGTTATTTCAATTCAATCAAAACAACAATTTTCAAACACTCAAGGCATTTCACCAAACACCTTCAAAGCATAATTTATATAACACATAGCATGCCTTCACTTTCACTAAGTTACATAATAAATCACATGTAACTTTCATATACCAAAATCAAGCTAGCAATTAGCATAAGTCATTTCTATGCTCACTTTCTCATTTCCAAAACATAAACATACATATATATCAATACATAAGTTACATATGTCAATCACATAATAACAAGTTACAAGAAAATTTCACAAGTAACTTCCCTAGACAAATTTAACAAGGAATTTATCTAGGCCATTTTTATATTCCTTTCATAATTCCCATGACTATAGAAAAGTTATAACAACTCTATACATCTAACCATTACTTATGACACCGTAGGTTAGAAATGAACCAAGGTAGGAGGGAACCCTACCTCTTGGAGCGTGAGATGAAGACTAGAGCTTCAAAACTTCAAGAACACTTCAAGAACACCACAAGATCCTTGATTTATCCAAAATCCACTCTTTGGATATTCGCTGAAATCCTTCATTCTTGGTACGTACGCGTAGCCCTCATCGAGGAGATGAACTTTGCCTTTTGGTTCGACGAATTTCGACCGACGGAACTCTCGGAATCAGAGCGGGAAGCTTGAAGATGAATTTGTTTCTCTCTTGTCTTGGACGGCTGCTTACAGCTAATGGAGAGATATTTTTCTCCCAAAAAAGCTGATTTAAAAGGATATTTATAGGCGTAAATGAGCGGTCCACATCACACCGCATATTTTCGGCTTTTGGGTTTGTTTTTCATCCCGAAATGATTCATTATACCTACGATTAAGTTCAAATTAATTTTATTTAAAATTTAATTTAATTTTAAGAAAATTTTCAAAAATTTATTTTAGGGGACCTTCAAAATGTCATTCGCCACGCAGTTGCCTCGAACAACGTGCAAAAGTCCGACTATCTCAGAATTCGACGCAATTTGACAGGGTGACAAGATTTTGCGATACGAATCCAACGACAAAGTCCATTTCCTCATCCGAGGTCTAGAGAATGATTATCTCAAATAAGCATTAGGATGATAAATTACCATTTTGCTCTTTTGCACAAAAAGTTTAAATTTGCCCGAGTTTTACAGAAATACTTTATATCCTCAAAGTCCATCAATTCCTCGTTTGAAAGCATGTCCTTATCTTCTTCCATCTTCTCTTTTCCTTTTACCGATGAATCTGCTGACATGTTCTTTGTGTCTCCCTTAGATTGATCCAGTATCTGTTTAAACTCATCAATTTTCTAATCTAGGATTTCTTTCTTAATTTGGACTTCTTTGATCTTTTTTTGTTGTTCTCTTGTCCCTGTGGGATTTTTTTTCCCATTGATAGACTTGGCCCTGAATAGGCCTCAAGGGGAGTTGGATTTATCTTTCTCATCTAGGAGGCAGACTTCATTTGCTCTCTCCTCTTCTAAGTTCTGTTCAGTGGCTAGTACGATGCCCCAGATGAAAATTTTGGTTGTTGAACATGGTATCATTTTTCATCATGAACCTCAGGATGATTTACTATTTTAGACACAACTTTTGTGATGATTTCAATACTCTTTTTCCTCTTTTGGGTCTGCTGCTCTTGGCATTTCTGCCTTTTGATTTTCTTCCAAACAGTTTCTTTGGCCTTCGATGGTCCAAAAGAGTGGCCCATTCCTTTTATTTTTTCCCTCCTAGCTTTGCCTTGATATTTAGTGCCTCTTGCATCCCTCTTAGTGTCAAGAAAATAATAGGGGACTAGACTGGTATCTCTCCTTTACCTAAAAGATGTTTTGATCCGCACCATCAAATTTCTTTTCATAACTATTATAGATCTACACATCTCATTCACCTCTGGTGCTGAACTGAAGCTCTTTGTTAGTGAATTCCCTTACCATATCATCAATTGATATTGTATCTGGTTTGACTATTTATTTAGCACATTTGAAGCATAACACCACTGGTTCCTCGTCTCTGTTACCATGCTTACTGTGAACTAGCATTCACATTCTAGGGACAATCCTTTATGTGCCAACTAATGAACTAACAACTTTCTTGTCTCCCTATATATTAACAGAAACTATATTAACATTTACTTCTTTGGGGGAATGATCTTTATCTACTCCCATGATTTCTTCTTCCTTTGTGAAGTATGTAAGCATTCCTTTTTAGGTTAAGTCTTACACATGATTTCTAAAGGTGATGCAATTTTTGGTAGAATACCTAAATGAATTATGCCATTTGTAATATTATTTTCCCTTCAAGTCTTTTTCTGGTGGGATACTATGCCCCAGAAGACAAGGTTATGAACTTTTGGTTGATCATCTCATCAACGAGAGCATTAACCATTGACAAGTTAAATAAATGTTCCCTAGAGGTTGGGAGTGTATCCTTTTAGAAAGGATGACTAAATGGCATATCGATAAGGTCTTCAATCTTTTTAAAGGTGTCACACATGATTGGTGTCTCCCAATAATTTATGCCACATCAATCTCAACCTCGCCATCGAAGTTTTAAAAGTAAGTCCCTAATGAACTATTCTTTCTCTATTGTTTTTCCTTGAACAACATTTCATATCTAGTAAACCTAGCTGAGAGTTCAAAAAGATCTCTGAACACCATTGCAAATTTCTTTCTTAATTCGAAGTCTAAACCATTCTGGCCCAATTTTACCAATTCCATTTCAGGCAAGTAAACATAATATTTATTTTTAGCCTTCTTGAATCTATCAATATAATGTTCTACATACTCATTTGATATGTGCCTTAATCTTGACAAATCATTTGTTGACACTTCTTGTTCATTTCTAAAAAACTGAGCATGTAATTTCTCTCCCATCTCCTACCATGTTCGGATTAAATTAATAGGCAAATTTATGAACCAGGCAAAGGTTGTTCTGGTTAATGACAGTGGGAATAGCTTCATTTTTAAATTCTCATTGTTCCCAACTTCATCACATTGGAAAGTGAACTTTCTCACATGTTCTATTATGGACTGATTCTCTTTGCCAAAAAAGAGATGGAACTCTAGGATCTTTTATCTCTTTGGGAATTCCTTAAAATCAACCCATGGTGGGTAAGGTTTTCTAAACACATGTCTCTCTATTTTTCTAAGGCTAGGACCATAAAGGTCTTAAATTATTTCTACTAGTTGGATTCTTTTGAAAGTCATATTCTGGTGGTCTTCACTGTGCTCAACTTGATTGAAAAGGTTGCCCCCTGATCTTAGATTAAGTTTCTCTATGGGTTCCATTAGAAGCCTGACATGCCTCTCACGACCTCTTCTAAGAAACTCAGGGGCCATCCTTGGCCCATTTTTTCCCATAAGATTTCTCTCTAGGAAGAAATTTGAGAATAATTCAACATGTTCATCATCGAACACCATGTTAAAGTGGTTTTGGTGTGACAAACCTAGTCTTTCATTAATGACTACTATTGGTGGTCTTTGGTCTTCTATAGGGAACACCACATAATCGGTGTTTCTTTCCTCCACCACTTGGTTCCTAATTGCAATATTTTATTTCTAATTAATTGGTCTTGACATTGGTGTCTAGACATTCATCAAGTCATGCATGGGATTAACTAACTCTTGTCTAATGCCAGAATTGGGATTGTACACAAACTCTTGCATATGTAAACTATCTTGGTTGTTGGATTTGCCACTCCTAGGATTTATAGCCTCCAGTAGATTGGTACTCGAACTTGCTTCATAATTGCCACTTGTTGGCTTCATTTCCACGGTTTCATTAGTCCCAAGCACAATTTCATCTTGTTTCCTTGTTCTCACCATTTTCCTTAATCCAAATTAGGAATGTTGTCCCACAAAACGTACCAAAAGATTATTGCTCCAAAATCTGTTGTTCTTGACAGATGTGACTCAATCGACAGACAGTTCTCAAGAGATTGCCAGTGATGGGTTTAATTGTCTTATTTTAGGACTTATTTGGATGAAATTCAAAGCAATAAACACGCAAAATAGTGAACTAATAAAATAGAATCCCTTTATTAATTCAATGGAAGGATTTTCAATTACAAATGACTAAATTAACAGTTTTGATTATAGCAGTAACTACTTTGTAAAACTAATTTAGCAATATTCCTAAAAAAGTTCAGAATGTGGGTCTTGTGAGGGTTTGAATGTGTGTTTCAATTTCCTCCTTCTTTGTTTTTAGTTGCCACTATGGTCGACGATTTCATCCCCTTCGACAGTTAGAGAGAGCAGTGGACTAGATAAAAATGGGTATTCGTCTAAACTCCTCTTATTTGGATCAAGGATGGACCATACGTATTAGATGGTAGACATATAAGGGGATACAAGTATAAAATTGTGCGAAGATGAAGGCGAGTATGGACTGACACTTACCCCTGCCATGACTTACCCGTTATTATTATTATTATTATTATTATTTTATATATATGTTATCAGAACCGGACCGGTCATCGAACCAATAAGGAGACCAAGCTAATGGTTCACTAGTTCAATTGTTGGGTCATCTGGTCGAATCGATCATATCATATATCTATATATATATAATAATTAAAAAACATAATAATTTAACTAAAAATATGAAATATATCTACAATGCATACACATAATATTCACAATCTCAATGTCACAATCCCACAATACTAAATGTTTGTTATATAAATAATCTGACAGACAAACTAATCTAGGAGGTCCAACTGTCAGAGATAGAGATAATATGAAGATATTTTTGGAGGTCCAATTGTCATACCAAACTACCCAATTTGGTAGAAAAATTAAGACAAATTTCAAAGAGAGAGAGAGAAAGAGATAGAGAGACAGAGAGATGGAATATTGACTTATTGAGTGATCGCCTAAGTTGATCAATGAACCGTTGAAGGCTTGAAAGTTGAAGCTTCTCACCGCCTAAGTCAGAGACATTGATTGTGTAAGAGAGATCTAGCTTCCCTGGGCTTTTGTTCCTCGCCTGTGAGTTGAGTGGTCGCTTGAGTGATGAATGATGGTCTAAGTAGTCACCTGAATGGTGATGGTGGCCTGAGTGGCCACTGATTTGAGAAGTGCAAAAATGGCCCCAAAAAGGATAGATACATGTTGCTGTGAATACAAAGTTGCATATTATTGAATGATTTTTTCTTATGATTTTGATTTTTTTTCTTGTTTTTGGCTTGTAAAAGTGTAGATCTTTGTATTTTTTTTTATGTTGAATTATGTTATGTTACACATGATGTTGTGCTGGATTTACATGAGAGACAAGTTTTTAATTATATTATGTTGGATTATGTTGTAGAGAAAGTTTTATTTATATTATATTGGATTAAGTTGTAAATGATAAACTTTTAATTATATTATGATATTTTATAATTATGTTGGATTATTTAAAATATTAAATTTATTTAATATTTTGAATTATGTTGGCTTTGACTTGGGCTTGGACTGGGGTAGGTAAGTTGGACGGGAGTGGGAGTGGGGGCAGGGGCGGGGGGTGAAGGTGGGGACAGAGATTATAAATTTACCCGCGGACGGGGATAGAGTGAAAATCATACCTGTTAATGGGGGTGAACCGAAGATAAACGAATTTTTTTAAGTTGGTACATGGATGTAGACTATACCCCATGCTTCGGTTCACTACCATGCATATCGACAGTTACTTAACTTATAACTCTCAGATAGTTATTTTTTTTTTCAAATAAAATTGTGATTAATCTTTTCTAACCTTTTTTTAGATTCTGCCATGTGATCTATTTATTGATATCCCTCAATTTGCAAGGTATCGAAGCTTCACATATTTTTATAAACATTATAACTTTTACATACAACTAAATTCGCACCAAAAATAATTTTTTAATATAATTGCAAAAAAATTAAATGGGTGTACCATGGAGAAGTCCATTTTGTAGTGTTCCAACTCACTTCTCTCCAAGATTCATTAAGAACCATCATTTCGTGTTGCCATTTTCCTCGCTGCGAAACACACTCACCGATTCTAATGAACTGATAGGGCCGTAAAAAGACAAAGTTATTGCTTTCTCTCATCACTGGATCGGCTATTTTTGGAGAGAATGACTTGTCCTTTGCTAAAAAAGATGGAGGGTAGGACCCACTAACTCAAAAACACTTTTTATAATTCCTTCTCTTGCTTCCATGTTAAGTGGAGCAGGCAAAGTCTGTGGCCAGATCAAAACAAAAGCTCACACAGTGCACAAATAATGGCTTAACAAACAAGTTTTTTGATGGGCAAGCTGACACTGTAGTACAAAGAAGCTTTCCGAGGGGACCCATTTTAAAAAGAAAAATGCTATGTATACAAAAAAATATTTTTATTAAATAAGTTGATAATTCTAAATTACTCTTAGACTTACCAAATACTGATCAATATGCTTTTAATTAGATATTGAGTTGTCAACTCATTTAGTAAAAATATTTTTTAATAAATATTTTGATGAGCAAAACATTAGTCTTTTAAAAAATGGAATCTTTGAGGCAGTGTTTGGTTTGGGAGGTTGGGAAAGTAAAGGAAATTAAGAAGAGAAAAACATGAGGCCGGTTGGTTTGTAAAGAAAAGTGAGAAAGGGAAAAATGGTAGTTAAAAATGTTGATGGATGATATCAGTGGAGCCAAATAAGAAGAAAGAAATTTTTAGAAAAAAAAAATGTTACATTAAATTAAAAATTCAAATTCAAATGTATATTATTTTTTGGATGAGTGTGAAATAAGTGAGTTTCACTGCAAAAATTGGTAAGACTCATTCATCGAATAGATGATGAGCATTTGAATCACAATTTTATACATTTTATTTAAATTTTATAGCATTACTTTTTAAAAATATGGTTAACTACAAAAAAAAAAAAAACCCTATAATTATGGGCCAAAACAGATAATCTCTCTCAACTTTCAACTTTAAAAATGTTCTAAGGGGTTTGGGTCCAATTGAGAGATAACAGAGATAATCTCATTTGTTATTTTAAGATTTGTAATTGTTCAATTCAGATTTCACACGAAACACGCATTGTGGGATTTCGTTACTGTAACTTATTTTTGAGTTCAAAATGATTTGGTGCAAAAATTAGAAATTGAAGAATGTAATCAGATGATTCCTGTAAATACTTCTGTTTTTCTTTTTGTTCTTCTCTCAAACCAAACTCAACTAAACTAAACTAAACCAAACCGAACCAAACCAATGTTAATCTTTTAGCTGTAGTCTTTGAACTTGTACAGGATGAGGCTGGGGTTTTTGGGGACACCATCGACAATGACTTTCATCAAATCTGCCCCATCACTATATGAATGGTCAGGGGACGCAGAGAGAGCAGCAGAGAGAGACCCATGGGGCATGGGGAAGCAGGCAAGTGGATGGGTGGGGGACACACCAAACTCATCAAAACTCTTTGAATAATTGAGTGATGACAAAAAAGTATATAGGATAGAAAAAGCAATAATGCGATGGGTCACCTGCTCTCTCTCTCTCTTTCTCTCTCTCTACTGTTACTTGAATATTTGTACCACATTGCTCAATGTCATGTAAAGACCAACAGTCGCAAGTCAAGAAACCAGGCATAAATAATTACAGGTCTTCACAGGTGTTTCTACTTGGACTTCTCTCTCCACTCTGTTCTTCTCTCTTTTCAGTTTTTGAAGATGCCTAGGCCAGGCCCGAGACCCTATGAGTGTGTTAGGAGAGCTTGGCACAGTGATAGACACCAACCCATGAGAGGGTCTCTCATTCAAGAGATTTTCAGGTACTCAAATCTCTCAATACCCATGTGAAAAAATACTACGTCTGTGTATTTGTCGTTCTGTTTCTTATTTATTACATATTTATGGTTAGGGTGGTGAATGAGATTCATAGTTCAGCAACTAAAAAGAACCAGGAATGGCAAGAGAAGCTCCCTATTGTTGTCCTGAAAGCTGAAGAAATTTTGTACTCCAAAGCCAATTCTGAGGTTGTTTCTCTTTACTTGTCAGCTATTCTCAATTCACTCAACATTGATTCATAGTTGAGAATTTGGCTTTTGTTCTTGTTTACTTGTACTACCTTGCTTAGGCTGAGTATATGGATCTTGCTACTCTTTGGGACAGAGCAAATGATGCCATTGACACAATAGTTCGACGAGATGAGAGTACTGAAACTGGAGACCTTTTACTGCCTTGTATTGAAGGTATCCATTCAAATTTCTCTGTTCTTGTAAAGCTTGATTCTTGGAATCCGAATGGGTTGTATTTCTGGCGGTAGATATTTGCCATTTTGGATATATGAATGTTTATTTGTCTATTTTGTAAATACATAAGCCAGATAGAAGTGTACATCTGGTCAATGTGTGAATTGGAAGTGTGTTATCAAAACACGCTTTTTCAAAGCGTGTTTACTTTCACGAAAGCAATGGTTGATGTTAAAGTGATAATTAAATCTGATTCGCACTTGTTTTGTGGTGCAGCTTCGTATTTTTTCTGTTAATTTAATTTTTGGGTTTTTACATGTACATGTGTTTTCTTTTGTGTGTGATTTCTTTGCAGTTTATCCTTTTATCTTTTGTTGTTATAGCCTATGAAAAGGGGTTAGGAGAGTTTATTTCTGACAAATTTTCCATTTAGCAATTCATTTTGGCAATGTATTGAATTAGCCTTGAATGTTTTTTTTCCCTTTTAGTTATACACAGTACTAGTTTCAATTGTTGATAATCTATGTGCAATTTTCTTCTTCCAATTTGCTTAGCTGCTCTACATCTAGGCTGCACTCCAAGAAGAGCATCAAGGAGCCAACGGAACATCACGCCCGGTTGTTATCTTAGTGCTAGCACTTCAGAGGTAGCATCTGTTCCTACCACCAATTTAGAGAGTACAAGTCAGGGAAATTATAGAACCAATGGCCAATTATTTTCTCATTATTCAAGCTTCATGAAGCCAATTATGATGACTTCCAACCGCTTTATCTCAGAGTCTCATAACCGCGTTACACCAAACAATATATTCCCCAGTGACAAATATCCATCATTGCCTGAGAAGTTTCCTCTCTTTGGTGATCATCAACGCTCACCTAAGAAAACAAAATATTCATCTAACTCGTATTCAGTTTATCCATTATATTATGAAAGCCAACTGCAATTTAATTTTGGTAACCTTTCCAAGACAAATTCTCTCTCCACAAAGCCTAGTGAGATGGATGTCACAACAAAACCTTTCTCTGACAATGTGGATGC
Source organism: Ilex asprella (assembly GCA_023539305.1). Classification (NCBI taxonomy): domain Eukaryota; kingdom Viridiplantae; phylum Streptophyta; class Magnoliopsida; order Aquifoliales; family Aquifoliaceae; genus Ilex; species Ilex asprella. The sequence goes on along the minus strand of CM042198.1, from coordinate 13,525,584 downwards.
TTCTAATGTGATTACTCAATTAGATCTCGGAGACACATCTGAGAACCCGCCTGTCCTTGGCTGTGATTTATCATTGCGGTTGGGCCCTTCTGTGGTTCCATGCATAAGCTTCGAAAACAGTTGGCCTCAAGAGGTTGAAGATGTTGATTCGAACCCTTCTCAAGAGGGAAACAAGTATCGTGATCTCTCTCCACCATTGAATAAAGACTTCTCTTTCTTCCTTGAGGTAAATGCTGATGAGGCCTTAGAATCCTGTTTAAGTAAAGAGGAACTGAGAAACGAAATTTTGAATGTAGAGGCAATGGTAAGAAAAAAGAAAGAAGTCCTTAACTATCCAGCCAAGGACAAACAAATTTTTTGGCCGTCAAAGCTTCCATTTAGCGACTTTGGTGGAAGGACGAGCAATGCAGGCTAGCAAATTGACTTCTGCTTCTGTAGTTTCCTTTAAAATAATGAAATGGTGAAGCAAATACCAATTGTTGTAGCCTTCTTGCAATCTTCTTGTACTTGGCGGTTATGTCTATCAGTAACTTAATGATGAGTTGCTTCTTGTAATGTTGCAATATTTCTGTTGTAAATACTGGTTGAGTTTGAATATGAATAAATAAATATTAGATTCGATCTAATATGGTGTATCTACTTTGGTAGTTGTCCAAAATTGTCCTGATATGGTGACCCATATAAGAACATGGAAAGAAAACTGACGCAGGAATGCCTGTGCCAAGGATGATATATGAGTTAAAAGGGAACTTAACAAGATTGATTTGAAGTTGAGGCTTATGAACGAGGACACGTTTGACAGATGGAGTTTGAAGTGGAAATGCCAAGCTAGTGCTGTAATTTGGATGTGTAGGAGGAGGGTCAAGATGTCACAAACTACTGGAATTTACAAGATGACTATAAGAAGTCAATCTGAGGATAGAGATTTAACATGATGTGAAATTGTTATATCTGGAGAGCTCATTTGAAGATCTTAACAAGGTGTCATTAAGCTAAATAAGAATTTCTAAGCTTCAATTTCAGTGCATCACTTTTTTTTGTTCTAAACCAAATGTCAACAATGATTTTATGGACTGCATGTAGTTGAGGTGTGTGGATCTGAGGGAATATGTTGGATTGGCATGAAGGTATAGTTCTAAGCCTGTTAAAGCAGTTGTTTGCATTAGAAGTTCTTTGGGTACTAACTTCTTTGTATTGTACAGTCTGAAGTTTATTTTTTCCCTAAATTGGTGGTTGCATCAAGACACCAGATTCACACGGCCTTGGCTGCTGTTCTTTGCATACCCAGTTTGTATGGATCCTCCTGTTACAAGCTGGTAGTGTAGTTGTTTAAGCTTCATCCTAATGTCAAAATTGAATCCTAGATTTCTGAAGTTTTCCAAAAGGAGTGAAGATTCTCTTTGCCTATGCTTTACTGCTAGAAGAATAACCCATGGGTAGCCAGCCCAGTGAAGTGGTGTTAACATAAACTAAGACAACTTGGACTTGATGCTCGTCAGTGACTCTCGGGTTTAATAAGTGCTTGCTACTAGGCAGGTGATCGCTAGTATCTAAGATTTTGAAGTGGTAGGTCTAATATGACTTGCCTTGGCAAGGTTCCTCATCACCAAGACAAAAAATCTAGAAGAAACTGGCTATGATTCAATGGGATTTAGTTTCATTGGACCACACTCTAATTTGATGTACTTAGAGGTGGGGTTGAAATTTGGGATAGGCCTTCTTGTTTGTTAAGTGGGGCGTAGACAGATACCTTTATCCAGAATCAAAATGTGGGACCTTTAGTCAATACGGTTGGGTTAGTGGACCCTACTACTTTTTCAGTGGGAAAGAGATGGGAAAGGACTTGTGGAAGACTGGACAGGGGCTTCTTTGTGCTTATGAGTGGTGGCTAATGCTTGTGGAGTCTTTGGTTGTGCATGAACCGTACATTTGAGTCAGAGCATGATCTGGACTTCCATGATTCCTACCCTACATGGTAGCTATGTCGAGTATATGTTCTTGATTGCCTGTTTGGCTTTGCATTCTGCCTCTGAGAGAGAGAGAGTTATGAGACAATTGATGTAGGCGATAAAAAACATGAGTGTGTAAATGGAAGACGATTAGAAACCGAGCCTAGAGTGGTGACTGATGTTCATCCCTTCAGAGCATCTCCAATGGAAATGCTGCAAAGGACAAAAATAGATAAAATTTAGCAATTCAAAGCATAAAATTTAATTCCAACAGAATATGTTGAGATAGTCTAAACTATATTTTTGCTCTAGAATTATTATAGCAATAAGTAAAATTTATTTATTAATATTTTCTCTCTCTTTCTCTTATTTCTTTTATTCTCTCTCTTTCTCTCTTTCATTATTTTTAAAAAATATAATATAAAAGTGATGATAAATAATATTTTAAAAAAATAATTAAAAATATAGAGAATCTGTTGGAGTATGTATTAAAAAAGTGAGTAGTTAAAATAGAAAAAATTATTTTTTGGTTAGCTAAAATAGTTACCATGGTTGGAGATGCTCTTATGTGATATGTCGATGGTTTGATTTTGAAAATTAATCTCTCCAAAAAAGGTATTTCTATTGGTCTTAGATGAGTGAAACCAATATAGGTTATGATTTATCGAAAGGCTAGGGATCTCACATGGTGTGACCACTCAATCCATGGGCCAATAATTTCTTGCTCTTTCATATTGAAAATGGCACCATTGAAGGCATGGCGTTGAAGAAAGGATGTGGCTGAAGCTGAGCCTATGGATTTGATTTTGAAGAGCTTCTAAGAAATGAGTTTAGTGAGTACGTGAATATTCAATGGAGTCCTTGTTTTCTTTTGGGATTTGTTATTGTTGAGCAAACAATCAATTCCTTCAATAACATTTTCCCAAAAGTAAGTGACAAGTAGACACTACAATCACGGGTTTGATTCATTACAAAAGAAAGAAAATACTACAGAAAGAAGAGCATTCATGCCCAAGGTTATCTAGATCGCGGGTCAGTTTGGTACGAGTACGTGGTACGCTATTTTTTGCGGTGTGCGATGCGGTGAGGGTAGGCTTAGTTGGGTCGCTATTTTGGGTCGCGGTTCGTTTTGAACTATTATTCGGGTCGTTTTCATTATTACAAAAAATAATATATAAATATATACATTATAAAATGCAAATCAAGACCAACAATAACACATTAACTAATAATCATGTACAAAAAGTAATGATTGTATATTTTATTATCAAAAAAAAGACAAAATATAAATCTAAAAACTTAAAATTTAAAAAGTAACATACTAGAAAGAGATTAAATAGTTTCCTACTTGAAGCACAAATCAAAATAACATTCTTAAACATTTAACAAGTCTCAAATAAAAATTACTTCTTAACAAGAAAAAATTAGAGCGCATAAGTTAATTGACAACTCTTTTCTTTTTAGCTTTCGCAGTGTTCTCTCTTCTTATAAAGTTACCAATTTGGGTTTGGTGCAATCCGAAAAGATGGAGCAGTGGCCTGCTAGAACTAGTAGGTGGCTTGTCAATAGAGACAGACATAGAAGCATGTAAGGATGAAGTTTTTCGATCTTCGTCTTCAGCAATGGTAGAACTATCTGTATTATCATCCTCCAAGGATTTGCATCGCAAATTCTCCAATCTCACACTAGAATCATCCATATATGTGTGCTCTGGATTTATATCTCATTTCTTAAAAGGGTCATCTTTGTAGATTTCACTAAAACGTAATTGGACATGAATATTTGAATGGATGAAAACCAATTTGACAGCTCTGGTAGAATTCAATTTGTTTCTCGTGACATTGTGAATAAATGAATACGTGCTCCAATTTCTTTTAGCTGAAGAACTTGTAATTGGTTGTAATAACACCTTTTATGAAAAAATAATAAGACACGTTGATGATGATAATTAACATTAAAAATAAATAAATTGTAAGTTAAATTAGTACATTTTTTGTCACTTCTGCTAATTATGGAGTTTTTGAACCATATGTCGACCACCAATCAATAGCATCCATGGTCATAGCATCTGTTTGAGCCGTTACCATAGCACAAAGACCCTATCGTGAGTGAAAATGTGCATACTGTTCTCTCAAGTGTTTTGCTTCTTCAACATCTTCTGCTATCTTTTCAATAGCTTCTATATCATCTATGATGACCTCTCTATCTTGATTTGGAGTTTTCCTAACTGTACCTCTGGGTGCTAACTTAGTAAGATATTGGGTATCATAAAATCGTGTGTAAGTACAAATCCAAGACAATGCAAAGGAATATTCATCTTCTCCCATCTATCAAGCACAATTTTTTCAATCTGAAAAAATTTATCAACGTGTTTTTCACCCCTCATAATATCTTTTATTTCACCAAGCATGTTGTCCATCTTCTTATAAATCTCACCCATTTTTTTACCTTCCCCATCACAAATTTAATAAGAAAAAGTATAGGTTTTGTGATACTTATGAAATTCTCCACATCCTCCTAAATTCTTCACTAATATCGGTTTCTATAACCAAAGCACCCAACTTCTTTGTGTGTTTATCCCCAGATTTCACCAATTTTTTTCATGACTCAAGAACAATGGTAGTTGCAAGGGACTCTCTACAGTCAACAAGCCGCTTCAACAAAATATAATGCGGTGCAAACCTGGTCTTAGCCACTTTTAATAGCTCTAATTTAGACCGAGCCCTAAACATAGCTAAAGCATATGTATGGTTCAAGAATATTTAACAATAGACTTTCCCCTTCTATAAGTATTTATAAACCATTCAAATTCATTTTAAAGTCTTTAAAAATTAGATTCAAAGTATGAACAACACAAGAAGACCAAAATATATATTTGTGTACCTTTTGCACTTCTTTTCCCGCAAGTTTGCAATTTGTTGCTTTATCCGTCACTACTTGAATGACATTTAGTGAACTTACTTCTTCAATGGCTTTCAATAATAAATCAGTAATTTCTTTACCTATTTTCTCTATTCCTGAAAAAATCCTTAGCATATAAAAATATAGCTCCACGACTATTTGCAGCAATGATATTAATAAGTGGTTGATGCTTCACATTAGTCCACCCATCTGATACAATGGATACCCCATTAGAATACCATGTATCTTTAACAGGAATCAAATCTTTTTTAACACTTTTTTTGCACTCTTCAATAATGTAGTTCTTGCTTTTTCATAGCTAGGAGCCTTGTAACTTTTAGGTCCTCTAGTTATAGCTGAAATCATCTCATTGAATTGAGGATTTCTCAACACATTGAATGAGATTCCATTAGCACATAATCCGCTCATGACCTTCAAGTAAACAATGTATCGATCCATTATTTTGAATGCATCTTCAATTGATCCCGTCGTCGGTGAAAGTTGCTGCTTCATCAATGTAGAATTTTTTAGGGATGAAGAAATTCCTATTTTTTCTGTCTTTGTATTCTTTCTCACAATTTTGTATATTCAGACAAATTATTCATCAATGCTTGACACCGTTTAATTTCTGTTTTTTTCCTGGGTGGAGCACCAAAAAAGTGGTAATGCATTCGAGTATATGAACTTGTAAATTTACCGCCTCAATGCTTACATGACCAACTCTTTGATCCCCCTGAATTTTTTTCCTTGAGCTGCACCAATAAGATTGACTTCATTGAGTAGTAGTTTCAAATTTGCATCAACTTGTAATTGATCTTCCTGTGTACGATTTTTTTGTGGTTGTCTAGTGTTATCTTCTTCCGTTATTTCAATATTTTCAACTTCTTGTTCATCACCAGAGTCATCTAAATTCTGAATATTAATTCTGAATTGTTCTTCGATCTGAGAAGAATCTTGTTCTTCCCTCCTTTTTTCAAAAACCATTTTTAAAGTAACAAAAATTCAAGTATTCAACATAGTAGAGATATTGAAGGAAAAGGGAGCAATAGCCGTCGGTACAGACTATAGAGGCTACGGTTAGAATTAAAAATTGGGATTAAAAAATATATATTAGGGTTGTTCATAACGTGTATGTGTAATTTTTCTAACATTATTTTGACTTTTTTATCCAAATTATATTTTCTATTCTTATAAATTAAGTGGGGTTTTATGGTCATTTCACACCACTAGGTATTAACTAAGAGTCAGCCCAAGTCACACTCCCAGACAACTTCAATCACATGTGTCGGTGGCAATTAAGAGAGAGAGAGAGAGAGAGAAACAGAGATGGCGATGAACCAGAGAAGTAGGTTCATCGCAAAGAAGAAGTCGAAGATGAAGCCGAAGAAGAAGCGGAGAAATCGAAGAAGTCGAAGCAGAGAAATCGAATCGAACCATAGAAGTCGAAGAAAGCGAAGCAGAGATCCATCGAGTAAGTTACCTACTCTTTACTTTAGCCTATTATAACTTAATCTGTGTGATTTACAATGATTTGATTTGATATAAGATTAGAGTTTATATTAGGGATCTGAGTTTTGTTAATTGATTGGATAAATATTTG
>CM042198.1:13479303-13509134 GCA_023539305.1 Ilex asprella | reverse complement strand
AAATTTTCAGCAAAAATTAACTTCGCATAGTAATCATTCGTTTATTTCACACAAAAGACCCTAACTTCTTTATTAAAGTCGTTCAGTGAACAGGAAACAATAATTAATTCAAAGCACCAATTGTTTAACTTTAGAAGCCTCGGAAAAGAGAGATTCTCTATCACAGCCTTTACTTTTAGATAATCTTTCAGTAATCAGAACACTTATCTTGTTGGCTCACTGGCATATCCTTAGAATCTCAAATTCATCACATATCTGCAATCATTATGAATGAGTTTGCCTTCACTAATTTTCTTTTTTTTGGTCGAAATTCTGTAAAATCCCTGAAGTGTTCGAGGGGCCCGGCCACCCTATCTAAATCAGTCATCATATCGGTCACTAAACTCCATTACTGAAAAAGCTCGGCTTCAAAATCGTTCATAAAATTTTGACCTTTTACGACTCATCTAGGGATGGAGGTAGGATATTGAAAGAAGAATTTTTATTCTACTTGTTCTTTTATGCAATTAGTCATTCAAACGAAGAGGACAACCCTCCACCAAAGTTTTATTGATTAAACAATGCCTTAATTTCTTGTACGAAGTGGATGTTAGAATTCGAATTTCGTCACTGCCACTTAATAATTTTAAAATATTTATTGATTAGTGATGGTGATAGCAATATTTTTTGGTGGATAAACAAAGTCAACGAATTTAGTACTAAGGAGAGATCAGAGTTGCATGACACTTAGAATGGTTTACGAAGGTGAGAATGATTTGAATATGAAGATAGCGGCATAGAAAAAATATAGTAATTCACTAGCTTTAGAGCTTGGTTAATCCACTCTTTAATGGAGGTTCTTGCTCCCTTTTCTTTATTAATAACTTGAGTGATTTACAAAATAGTGCATTTGCCACTAGGGTTCTTTTTCTCAATGGAGGCACTGTCAGTATTTATAGACTAATTCCTACTTCTAAGGGATCTACACCGAGATCCTTGCCTTACATCTGTGAGATTTTTCTTGACTTTCGGGAGAGGATCTTGGTTGGTTGAGAGTCTTATGTCTTGATTCTAGCTTTCCATCTTTTTTCGGGGTGCTTGCTGTTTACCCAGCTGTCCCTACGCCACTTCTGTCAATATCCCGTTTGAATGAGGCTGAGCTTCGATTCTATGAGCTCTTCTGTCTTGGCTGACCTCCTGTCCTGGTCTAGAGGTCTGAGCTCACACTTAGAATTATTTTTGGTATCATCAGTTGCCCCCAGTCCTTGGCCCAAGCAGGCTTTGGTAAGGGCTGAGCTGTAAAAGAAAAAGAGTTGGGCCTGTACGTGGCTGTCTTTGAATTGCACGTGGGAGTCGTTTAAAGCAGTTTTGATCAATCATGGCTTTCTCGATTCCCGTGCACGTTACAGCCCCTGTCTTTCAAGCTATAAATGCCAAAATGGCTACTGAAATTGACTTTTTCCATTGTTCAGCTTCCCTCTTCGTCGTCTTCTTCTTGCTCTCTTGGCTTCCCAGTTTAGAGTTCTCTGATTCTCATTCCAGTTCAAGCTTTTCTGGTTCGGTTCGAAGATCCTTAGCATCTTCTCCTTTCGATTTCCCTCTGGTTCGGGATTCATCGAGCATTTTAGTCTAGGTACATCTTTTGCTCCCTTTCTTCTCCTTCTCTCGCTCTGAATCCCTCGAACTCGAGGTGGTTATTACATTTTTGGGCTTTTCGCTTCTTTTATTTCTGGAATCAGGATTATTGTTTGTCCCCCCTTCCCCACTTAGTTGATTGGTCCGCTATTGCGCAAATTCTTAGTGTTGGAAGCTTTTGTGCTGACCTTAAGGTTGTTAGGGAGTGTTTAGTGAACATCCCTCCTCTCTATCATTCTTTTAACCTTCCTTATTCTTGTCCCCTTATGTCTACTCCTTCCGAAAATCCTTTTCCTTCTGTCCTTCCTATGGAAGAGGGTATGCCGAGGAGGATATTGATTTGGGTGAGGTTGGCGCGGGGATTGATAACTTTCCCGGCGTTGAATCTATTGAAGCCGGAGAAAAGGGTCTGTCGGGTGTATTCTGGCATATTACGGTCTGCCCCCTTCCCGTTTGTCTCCTCAAGGGTGGGTTGTGCTAATCAACTTCTTTTTGTTCTGGCGCCTCCAGGGCAATGATTAGTTCCTCACAACAGCCGAGTTTCTGTACTTTCATTATCTTGAAGATGATGATGTTCTTTGTTTCAGCTGTTTCAGATGGAAACACTTCTCCTAACGCCGGCTGGTGCTTGACATTCCTTCCCCATCCCAAGCGTGGCATAATCGCTTTTTCTTTGCTTCTGGGGATTCTTAGAGGTCTGTTGAGGACCGCCGACGAGAAAACAAAGTCCTACGCTCTTGGAGAAAATTTGATTACATAAGTAAAGGCGTCGACGATTTTTTTGATCATTCCCTTTTTCTAATGTACTGTTCTGACTTTTTGCTTTATGGTGTATTTGCGTCTGACCCAGATTTTCCAGAATCTATCAAGATTGAGCAAGTGAAGCAATCCGCCCCTGTGTCCTTCTCAGAGTTAATGAAGTCTGGTAACCTTTTCTGCTCAGTGTTGTGGCAGCTTCCATTGACTTTCACTTCTATTTCAGCTTGCCAGATCTCTCTTCCTCTGAGTCTGAGGAGGATGAGGGGGAGGGACCGTCCTCCAAAAGATGCAAGTTGTGCGAATCTCCTTCATCCTCTAATGGCTCTCTTAGCGCAGTTTTTATTTCTTCTACTGGAGCCAAGCTTCTCAAGGCATTTTCAAAGGTCAAGAAGGAGAATGAAGAGTTGAGTGAGGAGAACGTCCGTTTAAAGGAGGAGGTGGTTGAGTTGAAGAAACGCTTGGGGGAGAACTAGTAGTTCTGCCTGAAAACTTCAGAGGTCTTCTTTATGCAATTTCTTTTCAATAGTTGATGTTGCCCTTCGATGTAATCCAAGCGACTTTTCTTTTTTGCTGCTTATCTGCTATATTTTAGACACTTCATGGCATACTGTTTGTTTATCCTAAGCCATTTTTTTTTTGAATCTCGTGGTCTGGATAGTTAATCTTGATTCCCAAGGCCTGGGGGACCTCTTCTCACTTTTTAGGGCTCATCGGGATATGCATAATTTACCTTCTCTTTATGAACTGAACGGTCCGACTTGAGCTATCGAGCTTTTCTTAGCCTTTCATAAACTAGAGAGTTTTTGAGAGCTATGAGCACTTCTCTTTCTATAAACTGTAAAGTTTATCGTGGGCTGTGGAGCTCTTCTTTGATTTATAAACTGGAGAGTTTATCGTGAGCTACTGGGATCTTCTTTGATTTATAAACTGCAGAGTTTATCATGAGCTACTGGGCTTTTCTTTGATTTATAAATTGGAGAGTTTATCGTGAGCTACTGGGCTCTTCTTTGATTTATAAACTAGAGGGTTCATCATGAGCTGCGGGGCTCTTCTTTGTTATGAGCTGAAGGACTCATCTTAAGCTATAAAGCTCTTTACTTAATTTATTTATAAACTGGTGGGTTCATCGTGAGCTGCGGAGCTCTTCTTTGTTCTGAGCTGAAGAGCTCATCTTAAGCTATAAACCTCTTTACTTTATTTATTTCTAAACTGGTGGGTTTATCGTGAGCTACTGGGCTCATCTCGAGCTATGAAGCTCTTTATATTTATGAGCCGAAGAATTCATCGTGAGCTGTAGAGCTCATCTAGTTTTATGAGTTGTAGAGCTCATCTTTGACTTTTTAGCTACTTCATAGAATTTTCCTTGTCTGAATAAAAAATTTACCACTTTATTAGAAATGATCTTATTACAAAGAACACTTACTGAAAAAAAAATTTGAGATGCTCTGCGTTCCAAAAATGAGATAGGACTTTTCTTTTTTCGGTCTGCAGCTCGTAATTTTCAGGTCTTATCACCCTGGATATAATGAAGGGACCCTCCCAATTTGAACCTAGCTTCCCATGAGAGGGGTTTTTCCTGGCAAGTAGGAGTTTTCTAAGCACCAAATCTCCCACCACAAAGCTTCTGCGCTTGACTCTTTTGTTGTAAAACTTTGCAGTTTTCCTCTGGTAATCCTAGATGCGATGCAGAGCTCTGTCTCTCCTTTGATCTAAGAGATCAAGGTTCAGTAGGAGAGACTCATCGTTGTGTTCAAGATCTGTGAGCTCGGTCCTTGGAGATGGGATCCCTATCTCTACTGGAGATACTGCTTCTGTTCTATAAGCCAAAGCGAACGGTGTTTCCTGGATTGCTGACCTCGCAGTCGTTCTATAATCCCATAACACCTCTAGAATATGCTCCACCCATTTTTCTTTCAGAGCTTCAAGCTTAGTTTTTAGCGCAACTTTGATGGTTTTGATGGTTACCTCCGCTTGTCCATTGGATTGTGGATGAGCTGAGGCTGAAAAGTAGTTCTTTATTCCTAGCTCAGCACAGAATCTCTTGAACTTGGGGTTGTCGAATTATTTCCTATTTTCGGAAACTATTGCCCTGGGGATTTAGAATCTACAAATTATTGACTTTCATGTAAAATTTTGGACTTTTTGCTCTGTGATTGTAGCCAACGGCTCCACCTCTGCCCATTTAGTGAAGTAATCCACTCCAATGATGGCGAATTTGCACTGTCCCACGCCAATTGGAATGGGCCCGAGTATGTCCAATCCCTACTTCTAAAAGGGCCAAGGACTAACCACCGAGGTCAGGAGCTCTGGTGGGTAATGGAGGAGATTGGCGTTCATTTGATAGACTATGCATTTCTTGACTAAATTTGTGGCACCCTTGAGCATTGTGGGCCAATAATATCCCTGCCTTAATGTTTTTCCTGCCAAGGCCCGTGCTCCAATGTGGTTCTCGCAAATTCCCTTATGAATTTCTCTGAGTATGTAATTGGCGTCTTCATTCTACACACATTTAAGGAGAGGTGTTGAAAAACCTCGCTTGTAAAGACTTCCCTACAAAATAGAAAACTTGGCTGACCTGGTTCTTAGCTTTGCCGCTTCTTTGGGGTTCTCTGGCAAGATTCCACTCCGAAGGTATCCCAGAACAGAGTCCATCCAGCTCGGTGAGGTTTGTACAGGAAGTATTTCTTCATTCTCAATGTCGACGGATGGTTTCGCTAGATGCTCTATTAGAATTAACCTCTCCAAACTTTCCTGTGAGACAGTTGTAAGCCTTACCAAGGAGTCTGCTCTTGAGTTCTCAGATCTGGGAATATGTTTGACCTTAACCTGTACAAATTTCTTGATCAATTCTTGTACCTTTCTAAGGTAAAGGATCATCTTCTTTCCTTTAGCTTCATAAGACTCCTCTATTTGTCTTACCACAAGCTGTGAATTACTGCAGATCTCGAGCTGTTCCGCCTCCATCGAGCAAGCCAGATTGAGCCCTGCAATAACAACCTCATACTCTGCCTCATTGTTTGAGGCTTTAAACCCAAACCTGAGGGAGTATTCGACATCTACTCCGTCTGGTGAGGTCAAAATTAGACCCGCTTCGGTTCCTTGGGCATTGGCTGCACCATCTACTGAAAGTTCCCATATTGGGAGGTCGGGCACTAGTTGTGTGGTCTTCATAGGCACTCCTGTTGTGAATTCTGAGATGAAATCTGCCAGAATCTAGCCTTTTACAACTGTTCTTGGTTTATATCTGATGTCAAATTCGTTGAGATCAATGGCCCACTTTACCAATCTCCCTGAGGATTCATGCTTGTGTAACACCTGCTTCATTGGCTGGTCCGTCGGAACCTCTATGGTATGGGCCTGAAAGTATAGGCTGAGCCTTCTAGCTGTGGTGACCAAAGCTAAGATAAGCTTTTCCATCTTTGGGTTTCTCTCTCTGCACCCCTCAGAGCTCTGCTATAGTAATATACTGCTTATTGAGCTCTATCTTTTTCTCTCACGAGTGCTACACTGGTAGAGCAATCTGAGACAACAAAATATAGGGTGAGCACTTCTTCTTCCATGGGACTAACCAGAATAGGGGAGGAACTCAGATAAGCCTTCAAAGACCTAAATACTTCTTCACATTGGGCATCCCATTCAAAAGCTTTCCTCAACACTCGAAAGAAAAGCTGGCATTTGTTACTTGACCGAGATACAAAATGGCTTAGGGCAGCTATTCTTCCTATCAGTCGCTGAATTTTCCTTGTATTTGAGGGTGGTTGCATATCTAGCACTGCCTTTACTTTGTCAGGATTGGCTTCTATTCCCCTACTATTCACTATGAAGCCTTGAAACTTGGCAAGGTTAAGCTTCATCTTATATTCTTTTAGAACCTGGAAGGATTCCACCAAATGTTGGATATGAAGGTCGGTCTTTAACGATTTTACTAGCATATCATCAATATAAACTTCCATGGTTGTTCCAATTTGCCTTTGAAACATTCTATTCACCAAGAATTGGTAGGTAGCTCCTGCATTTTTTAAGCCAAAAGGCATGACTTGATAGCAATATGTTCCTTGTTCCATCACAAATGAGGTCTTTTCTTGGTCGCTGGGGTCCATTCTGATCTGGTTATACCCCGAGAAGGCAATCATGAAGCTGAGGAGCTCGTGTCCAGCAATAGCATCTACTATCAACTCGATCTGAGGTAAAGAAAAACTATCATTAGGACAGGCTCCATTGAGATCAGTGAAGTCTATGCATAATCACCACTTGCCATTGGTTTTCTTAACAAGGACCAAATTGGCCAACCAGATAGGGTAATGTACTTCCCTGATGGCCTTGGCTTGGAGAAGCTTGTCGATCTCCTGATTGATGGCTTTCTGACCTTCTGGGGCGAAGCTTCTTCGTTTTTGTTTGACGAGCTTGCAGGCATGATTTATGCTTAACTTGCGAGTGATAACTAAGGGATCAATGCCCTCCATGTCCTCTTACTTCCAAGCGAACACTTCAGCGTTTTCTTTTAGGAATGGGATGAAAAGGTCTTTAATTTCCTTGCTTAGCTTGGACCCGGCGTAGACAAGATATTTTGGTTCATCATCGAGCTGAACGGACTCTAGCTCTTCTGACGGCGTTAATCTAGTTTCTAGCTCATCTCTCTTGTCGAGCTCGTCCAATTGGATGCTCTCCACCTCTTTCTGATTCGTAGAGGCCATGTAACACTCTCTAGCTACACGTTGGTCTCCTCTGACCATTCCAATTCTATTTTCTGTCGAAAACTTCACGAAAAGGTGATATGCCGAAGGGATGGCCTTCAGTGCATTGAGGGAAGGTCTCCCCAATAGCATATTGTATGTCGAAGGTGCATCAACCACCAGAAATCTTACGGCTGTGGTGGCCTGGCAGGGAGGGTCCCCTATGGTGAGTATTAGCTGAATGGATCCTAGGGGCAACACTCTCTCTCCCGAGAATCCCAATAGATGGGTGCTTACTGGCTCTAGCTTTTCTCTTTCTCTGCCCATTTTATCAAAAGCAGAGGCAAAGATGACGTATGTCGAGCTCCCATTGTCTACCAGGACTCGATGCACTGTTCTGTTGGCCACGACATCCCTTACTACCAACGGATCATCGTGGGCATGATGGCAGCCCTCCAAATCCGAGTCTGAAAAGGTTATGGTAGTGTCTAACCGTGGCGCTTTAGAAGTGGTGCACACCTCTAGCAACTCATCAGCTCGGATTCTGCATAAATGAGCCTTTCTGGCTACACTGGATTCTCCTCCCTTTGCAAATCCTCCTGATATCACTCTGATCTCCCCCATGGGTTGTTGATGTTCCGCAGGAGCTTGTTGCTGAGGTGGTGGGGGTGGAAGAGCTCGGTTTTGATTGTCATGGGCCACAAACGACGCAATTGTCCCCGTTGGATCAAAAATTCAATTTTCTTCTTTAATTGAATGCAGTCATCCGTGTGATGGCCATGATCTCTATGGTAATCACAGTATTTTGTGGGATCTCTCTTCATCGAGTCTGCCTTCATCCGAGGTGGCCATCTCAAGAATTTCTCATTCTGCACCTCATACAAGACTTGTGATATAAAGGCGGTGAGAGGGGTCAGCTGCCGAGGTGGGTACCTTGGTTGTAGCTCTGGCTGTGGGGGCACTAGGCGATCTCTAACATTACCTCTCCTCTTTGGGGATCGATCTTTGTCTCTTCTTGGAGATCTATCTCGCTGTTTTTCTTTCTCTGGGCTTCTTTTCCTCTTCTTCTCTTCCTTCTCCCTCTCTTCACATGATGAAGAACTTCCTATCTTAGAGAGGAGTGCTTCCTCACCATTTATATACTTATCTGCTTTAACCAACACTTCAGCCATACTTGTCTGAGGGTTCTTTAATATGAAAAACATTAGATCCTTCACTTGTACCCCAAGTCCTGCAATGAAGGCGATAATGGCGAACTTTTCATCGGGGACATCTATCTTTAAAGATTCCGACTTGAACCTCTGGACGTATGATCTGAGGTTCTCATCTGATCGCTGCTTTACATTCAATAGATGGTAACTTGACTTTCTGTATATCCGAGCTCCTATGAAGTGGGACACGAAGGAGATAGAGATTGAAGCCGGGGGAAGTCTGTTAAACCATGCTAAGGCTGGTTCTTTAAGAGTAATGGCAAAGGCCCTACACCGCACGGGATCCTGATACCCATGCAACTCCATTTGATTTTTGTAGGTGTTGAGGTGATCCAGAGGGTCTTTGGTCCCGTCAAAGGCCTCAATCTGAGGTAACCTAAATTTTGGGGGGAGAAAAAAGTGTAGCACCCCCGTGGTGAATGGTGACTCTGTCTACTGCACCAAGGCATCCATCGTGACAGAAGCCTTGCCCTTGACCGCTTCCTTCATGTAGCTGAGCTCTTACTTAATAGCCTCGAAGAGTCGTTCCTAGTACTGTTCTCTTCTTTCCTGCTGATAGGGGAGGAAATCACTCCTCTCCCCCCTATCGTTATGACTTTGCACTTCTTCGTTGTGGCCATCCCTAGGAGGTAGCTGTGGATTCCTCCCCATGGTCTGGCTATTTTCTCCTCCTTCGTTGACCTCTCTGAGGTGGTCGAGGTGGTGATGTTCTCTGCGAGGAAAATTATTCGGGCCTTCTTGGGCCGGTCGTGCCTCCTATGGGCATGTTAAGAGTTTCAATAGCTCCTCGGTTTGTTGTAGCAGACGCTGATTGACAAGGCAGAGAGCCTCCAACTCGTTATTCGTAGGGGGATCCCATATGGAGGGCTAGTCTCTGGATCATTCCCGGCTTGTTTGCCATTTGTGGCTTCTTGTTGATCTTTTATGTGCGGTGGATTGGTTTGACTTCGGCTCATATTGCAGGTTGAAACCATCAGTCACTGAAAGATCAGTGTATTTGTAAAACAAGAACAGTCGTTCCCACACACGGTGCCAAACTGATGGCGATATATTTTGGTGGATGAGCAAAGTCAACAAATTTAGTATTAAGGAGAGATCAGAGCTGTATGACTCTTAAAATGGTTTATGAAGGTGAGGGCTGATTTGAATATGGAGATAGAGACACAGAAGAAATATAGTGGTTCACCAACTTTAGAGCCTGGCTAGTCCACTTTTTAATGGAGACTCTTGTTCCCTTTGCTTTATTAATAACTTGAGTGATTTATAGAATAGTGCCTGTGCCACTAGGGCTCTTTTTCTCAATGGAGGCACTGTCTAGCATATATAGACTGATTCCTACTTCTAAGGAGTCTTCACTGAGATCCTTGCCTTGCATCCGTAGAATTTTTCTTGATTTTTGGGAGAGGATCTTGGTTAGTTGAGAGTTTTATGCCTTGACTCTAGCTTTCCATCTTTTTTCGGGGTGCTTGCTGTTTACCCAGCTGTCCCTACGCCACTTCTTTCAATATCCTATTTGAATGAGGCTGAGCTCCGATTCTATGAGCTCTTCTGTCTTGGCTGATCTCCTGTCCTGGCCTAGAGGTCTGAGCTCACACTTAGAATTATTTTTGGTATCATCAGATGAGAATAATCTTTTTTATTTAATTTTTTAATTTTTTGGGGGCGAAAAATGGTAAGAGGATGGGAGACTTGAACCCTTAATCTCAAAAAGACATAACTTTCATAAGGTAATGAATATCATTAAACTAAATGCCCGTTGGTGGGTGAGGATAATCTAATGGGAGGATAACATATGACATGAAATGTGTTCAAGACGTACCTTAAAAATGACAAATACCCAAACAACTTATTAATAGAACGGCGAGGGTTATAGGATAACTCCACCTTCTTGAGGTCAAGAATTCAAGTCCTCTTCTCTTTCCCCTCTCTTTTCCCCTCCCCCCAAAATAAATAATAGGACAACTCCAAGTTGACTTATTCCTATCCTCAGCATAACTTGTTTCCTCGTACTTTGGCTTCCTCTTTAATTACTACTCTCTTTACATACATACCTCTTTTAGAATGTTTGTGCTTATCTTTTAAATTTGTCATATGGACCACCATTCACATTCACATATAATTTCTCAGCATTTACAACACATGTATTGGACAACATAAATAAATAAGATTAGGAATATCAACTAGATTTTTATTTGTATCTAGATTACATAAAGTGGGAGCAGGTGCAAGAGCAAGAGCAAGAGCAAAAGTAGAAGCAAAAAAAAATGACGAACTTTAAAAAAATTTAAGAGCGGGCACACTTTGAAAGTGTCATATTTTATACATACAAACACACATTTACTCATAAAAATTAATAAAAATAAAATATAATAATTTTCATTTCATGCACAATTATGTAAAACAATTTTTAATTTTAAAATATTTGTTGATTATAAGGTCATAAAATGATAATTAAAGTTTATAAATACAATTCTATCTTCAAATGTATCTTTAGACATGGATCAATACTTTTAAATAAAAGTTGAGTAATAATGAGTAAATATATAAGTAAGTAAGAGTACAAATTAATCGAATTCGCGAATGAAAATTTTGATTCGTCGAATTTTATAAATGAGAGCACAAATTCAAGCGAATTTGCTCCTAAAATACGAATTCACGCGCAAAGCGTTGGTTGTTTGCACAAATTGTGTGACTAAGGTATGTATGAGGACTGATGGTGTAATTTTCAGTGGATGAGCAGAGTCAACGAACGTAGCATTAAGGTGTGATCAGAGCTGCATGGCTCGTAGAATGGATTACTGTGTGAGGGCTAATTCTTTGAATAGAGATAATGACACCGAAGAAATATAGTGGTTCACCAACTACAGAGCTTGGGTAGTCCACTCTTTAATGGAGGCTCTTGCTCCCTTTTCTTTATTGATGACTTGAGTTACAGAATAGAGTTTTTGCCTCTAAGGTCCCTCCCATTTTTTTGTCCCCCCTTCAATGGAGGCACTATCTAGCATATACAGACTGATTCCTAGTTCTAAGGAGTCTTCACGGAGATCCTTGCCTTGCATTCGAGGGATTTTTCTTGATTTTCGGGAGAAGATCTTGATTGCTTGAGAGTTTTATGCCTTGACTCTAGCTTTCCGTTCTCACTCCTTTTATTTTGGCGATGCTTGCTGTCTATCCAGCTGTCCCTACGCCATTCTTGCTATTATCCCATTTGAATGAAGCTGAGCTCTGGTTCTCTAAGCTCTTTTATCTTGGCTTACCTCCTGACCTAACCTAGAGGTCTGAGTTTATATTTTAGAATTATTTTTGGTATCATCAGTTGTCCCCCAGCCCTTGACTCAAGCGAGCTTGGGCAGGAGCTGAGCTGTTTTTAGCTGAGCTAGACCAGCACGTGGTTGACCTCAATTTGCACGTGCATAATGTCTTCTGACGGTTCATAATAATCATGACTCCCTTGATTCCCGCGTACGCTTCAGTTCATGTCCATCAAGCTTTAAATACTCAAACGGCTATCAAAACCGCCTTCCTACTGTTCATCTTCTTCCTTCGTCCCTCGGTTTTTCCTCCTCTCTACGATTCCAGATTTCCTTGCTTAGGGCTTTCTGATTCCTGACTCGAAGTTAAGTTTTTTGTGTTCGGTCCAAGGATTCGTAGTGCTTTCTTCCTCTGATCTTGCTTTGGGCTGTTGCTCGTTGATTTCTTCTAGCTAGGTACACTTTCCTGCTCCTTTTCGCCTTTCCTCGCTCTGGATCCATCGAATTCGAGGTGGTTGTTGCGTTTCTGTGCTTACCGATTCTTTTACTTCTGGAATCGTGACCTCTGTCTGTCTCCCCTCCCCCACTTCGTAGACTAGGGTTCCATTGTGAGAATCCTTGGTGTTGGCAGTTACTGTGCTGACCCCAGAGTCATTAAGGAGTGTCTGACTAGTGTTCTCCTTCCTTATCGCCTTTTTAATCTTCCCTTTTCTTACCCTATCATGTCTGCCTCTTCTGGAGCCACTTGTTCTTCTGCCTCTCTTTTAGGAGGCAGATTTGCTGAGGAGGATGTCAAATTAGGGGAAGTGGGTGAGGAGATCAACAACTTCCCTGGTGTTGATGCCATTAACCCCGAAGCTGATGCCGAGGAGCTCCCCTCATCATCCACCCCTATGCCCCCCAAGCCTAACAAAGGCAAGGGTAAGGTTAGTGGGGTTGGGCTTTCTGGTGGCTCTTCATATCTAGGAGCCGCTCTTAAGCAAGATAAGCTCAAAGGACCTAGTAAAGTCGACCCCTTACTCTTGAGGATTTTTAGTGCCCGCTATAGTTTTCCTCCTAGTGTCTAACCCTCGTGCCCAGACAGTTTTACACCCTACGCCGCTCAAATTCATAAAAGTTTGCTTCTTTGAGGCTGTCTTTGAGAATGGCCTTCGTTTTCCTCTGCATCCTTTCCTCAAGATTGTTCTGCAGTATTTTAATGTATGCCCCTCTCAGCTTTCTCCTAACTTCTGGGGCGTCTTGGTGGGTCTTATGGTCCTCTTCAAGGACCTAAAACTCGGGGTTCCTTCTATTCCCTTATTCCTGGACTTCTTCAACGTCAAGCTGACCTCATCGGAAGGCATCTTGTATGCTTCTAAGCGAGCCAATGCTAAGCAGCTTATTTCTAATATTTCGACCTCCCATAAGCACTGGAAAGAATACTTCTTCTTTTTTGGGGGCACAAACTGAGAGTATAACCTTGCTGATAAGAAGGATACTCTTGGTATCCCTAAGTCTTGGTCTTATCCAGAGAACTTGGGTGAGTCATTGCCTGAATTAATCGGATTTTGCTCTGAGAATCATAGGTTTCTGAATCTGCTATGTTTTTGCTACTTTCAGGTACCAGACTTGAGCTCAGCACAGAGGACGAAGGGGTGAAGCTGAGACTATTGGAGTGTACTCTGAGAATGTATTCCGAGGTCATCCAATTCCATGTCTTAGTTGAGAGGGGACTTAGTCTTCTTGAGGTAACGATAGAAGCCCCGTCTCCAATCTCTGTTGTCAGGCCTGACGAAGTAATAGGTGATCTTCTCACTCCTTGGATTTTTAGTATCTTTCTTTCTTCTATCCCTGATCTGCTTAATTGTCATGATTCAGACCTTCCAGGATCTTCCATAATGAAGCTGTCTTTGGAGAAGCTTGAGGCCAAGATTGCTAAGTCGCAGAAAAGTGGAAAGGGCAGCAAGAGAAAGGCCAAGGTTGATTCTGGCAGTAGCCCTACCACTCGAGCTAAGGCTCAGAAATTAGGGGGTCCTCTTCCTCTCCAGCTTCGACTATTGATACCCAAATCCCACCCTTGAGCATCCCGCCAGATGCAGGGGTTTCTTCTTCCCAGCAACCTCAGCCCACTCCCTGCAAGTCTGGTGGGCCAGGCGAAGCTTCTCCCACCTCATCTGAGGTCAAGAAGGCCTTGGGGTTCCTTTCTCAGGTTCAATCTGAGATTGTTCTGTTCAGCCCATCTGGCAAAATCATCGAACCATCCCAGACGAGGCCTGGGACTGACAAGGGGAAAAATGTCAAGGTGGAGGGGCAAGAGAATTCCTTCTTTGAGAATGCTGAGCTTGCCACTGGGGCTATGTCATCTATCCTCTCTAATTCTGGCGTTAAGAGGGCTTACTCTGTGCCTCTTGAAGAAACCATTGCCTCAACTCTTCAGGGAGCTATTACCGTAAGTTCTTGTGCTTTTATGTTCCTATTTGGCTTACTACTGTACCTTTATACTGATCTTTTTTTTTTTTTGCTAGCTCTTTATATAAAGGGTTTGCTGGGTAGGATCTGATCCACTGAAGATTCTGTCAAGGCTTTGAAGGCTTGTGAGATCAAAGTCACCGAGCTTTCTTTTGAGAATGAGGACCTCAGAGCTCAGGTGCAAGGTCTTCAGGACAAGGCGGAGAAGCTAGCCTCTAATCTCCATGGCTCTAAAGTAACTAAGTTTAAGGCTGAAGAGAGAGAGAAGAAGGCTCGAGATGAGCTAAGGATTTTGGGGGACGAGCTGAAACACAAGACTGAGCTCTGGTCCAAGGCTAATCAAGATGTCTTCGATGCCCGCTGCTCTCTTGATCTCATGAAGCAAGAGCATGAAGCCATCTGCGAAGCGAATGGGGCCCTTCATGAGGAGCTCAAGGAGAATAATGATATAATTGCCAAGTTGGAGGACGATGCCACCATCCAATGGGCCTCTGGGTGGCTCTCTTTTCAGCGCAAAGCTTTCAAGACCTTCTTGGGCCTGGATTTCAATTTTTCTATCCCAACTGAAGAGGAATTGGAACAATCCGACTCTGATGGCGAGGAAGACACCTCAGCTCTTCCCACTGAAGATATAATCTTGGATGTGCCTGTTCTGCCAGGTATTTCCCGAGTCGCTTCCTACTCCGCTGACCTCGTGAAAGAGGCTTTTGCCCGAGATTCACAAACAGACGGAGTGGAGGTTCCTGGGGCTAACATCCCTAAGAATCTAGCTCCTCCAACTTCTGGGACCTTGCCTTTTGAGCTGCTAGGCTCTGTTCCTTCTATTGAGGCTGCATCCACTGATTTGCAGGATCTTCTATCCACTCCTCCTCCAGAGACTCAGGATCTTCAGTTGTAATTTTTTGTTGTTGAAATGTACTTTTTGTAATTTCTGTTCTTGAAGTATACTTTGATTTTCAAACTCTTGAGCTCTTTGTTGGAGAAGTAATATATTTTCTTTGAATTTAAAATTGTGTGTTTTCTTTCTCTACTTGATATACTCCCCTTGACTTCTTTATTTCTTTATATATTTCCCCTGTCCCCTTGCTTTGAGGGGTGCTGAGCTCTCCTTGAATCAAAAATTATCGAGTTCAAAGAGTAGTCTGCTTTATTGCTTTACTGTTGCCTTGAGTTATTCAGGCAAATGCTGAACATACTTTGTTGTTTGAAAATATTTGAACGTTCTTGAGGATATTTATCATAACCTTGATGTATCGTTTTCGTCTGAACCTTAACGCGAATTTTCCTCCTTGCATGCTCCATATGACTCTAACGTATGGACTCTACGTAATTTTCTCCTCTGACCCGGACAACCTTTTTGCTGAGCTTACTTCTTTGAGCTCTGTATGTGCTTAGCTCTTCCCCTCTACTTGGAGGAGACCTTTAAGTTTCTTGGAAGCAGTCTTCTTGAATTTGAAGAGCTTTGAGAACTTTAGCTTAGGATTTTCTTGTGGGGGTTATGTTGGAAGGTCTGAGCGAGGTCTGACATGTTTCTCCTGAAAGATGAGCTGAGCTGGATATCAGGGGTCTGCAGAACACCCATAGAGGGGTTCACGCTGCTGAGTGTGTGGCCTTCATCAAGGTGCAAAATTGGAACGCCTATTAATATTGTTGGTGAGATGATCCTCACAGCTGCATATGCCTACGAGTCTCCTTACCATGGCTTTTAGTTTACTCCTCAAATTTGGAGCTGCAGCTTATTGTACTGGACTTGTGTGAGTGTTAAACATGGTCGAGGTAGATAAGGAGAATCAAGATCTTGATCCCGTCTGAAGGCAAGAGGTCTATCCAAGCTCTTTTAGTGCTGACAGTTGTGTTTTTGGTGTCCTTGAGGGAGCATTGGGTGGTTGATTAACATCCCTTATAGTGAGGAGATGCTGAGGTTCATCGCAAGCCTGTTGTCGAGACCAGTCCCTTCTTGGCTAGTATATCCAAAGGGCTCTGAGTCTGGTGACCTAGGGGTGTTTCCTGAGGTCTGTATGTCCATTTGAGTTGACCTCAGCCCTGCTAACTGCGAAAGAATCTCCTTAGGAGTATGTCTCGACGTTGAGATGTTCTGGACCCTCTTGTTAGTCATGGGAATGAAGCCGATGAAGATGACGATGAGTGAGCACTACTATATGTCTTCCCTTTTGTCCTAGACTGCTTCCTCAGTCTTTGTGAGCTTTAACTGTTTAGAAATTATTCATGTGTTATTGACGGAATAATCTTTATCACTCCCCTACTTTCCTAAACCATACTTGTCCTCATAAACTTGGGAAGTCTAAATAATAGCCAAGGCTTTAAATTTGGCGTGGTTCTTGGGCCTTCTAAATCTGGTCAAGGCTTTAAATTTTGTATCTTTTCTTTCCTACCTATAATTCCCGAAGATTTTCTTGAACCTTTCTCCTTCCTTTGGTTCTTTGCCTGGGGTTTCTAATGGCTGATCCTGCTCCGTCTTTTTTTGAAGACCGCTCTTCTTTCGGAATAGACTAAAAATTCCAGTCTCATTTCTTGGTTCCTTGTTCCCTTACTTCCTCGGATTTCGAAGAGATCAAGAAATGGTTCTTTCAAGAGCTAGAATTGCCTCTCCGAGTTCTCACTCCAAATGAACCTCCTAACTATCTTTCCTGGGGTGAGGTGTTTTTTTGAAGGTGCCTTTGAGATTGGCATTCGTCTCCCTATTCATCCCTCTGTCGGGTGTATTCTGGTGTATTATGGTCTGCCCCCTCCCGTTTATCTCCTCAAGGGTGGGCTGTGCTCATCAGCTTCTTTTTGTTCTGGCGCCTCCAGGGCAATGACCAGTTCCTACAACTGCTGAGTTTTTGTACTTTCATTGTCTCGAAGACGACGACGTTCCTTGTTTCAGTTGTTTCAGATAGAGGTACTTCTTCGAACACCATCAGGTGCTTGACATTCCTCCCCTACCCTAAGGGTGGCTTAGCCATTTTTTCTTTGCTTCTAGGGATTCTTGGAGGTCTGTCGATGACCACCGACGAGAGAATAAGGTGTCGCGTTCTTGGAAGAAATTTGATCACATAAGTAAGGGGCTTAACAATTTTCTAGATTATTCTCTTTCTCTAGCGTTTTGTTCTGACTTTTGCTTTATTGTGCAATTGCGCCTGACCCAGATTTTTCGGAGGCCAAAAGGATTGAGCAAGTGAAGCAATCCACCCCTATGTCTTTCTCAGAATTGATGACGTCTGGTAACCTATTCTTGTTCAGTGCAGTGACAGCTTCAATTGATTTCCACTTCTATTACAGCTCACCAGATCTTTCTCCCTTAGAGTCTGAGGAGGACGAGGGGGTGGGACCATCTTCCAAAAGGTGCAAGCTGCGCGAGTCTCCTTCATCGCTTGATTCCTCTCTCAGCACAGATTTTCTTTCTTCTGCTGGAGCCAAACTTCTCAACGCACTTTCGAAGGCGGAGAAGGAGAGGGAGGAATTGAGGGAAGAGAATGCCCGTTTGAAGGAGAAACGCTTGGAGGAGGACTAGCAGTTCTGTTTAGAAACTTCAGAGGCCTTCTTTAAGCAACTCTGTTTTTTATAATTATTTTAGCTCTTTGATGTAATCTGAATAACTTTTTCTTCTTTGTTGCTGATCTGTTGGACACTTCATGGCATATTATCGAAACATTCCTGTGAATCTCACGATTTGGATAGCTAATCTTGGTTTTCAAAGCCTGGTGGGCTCCTTTCACCTTTTGGGGCTCATTGGGGTACGCATAATCTATCTTCTTTCTATGGTCCATCTTGAATGGCTGAGCTCTTTCCACGAACTGCATAGTTCATGGTTAACTGCGAAGTTTTTCTCTATATTTCATGAAATGAATAGTTCATCGTGAGTCATGGAGCTCTTCGTTATTTTTATAAACTGGAGAATTTATCGTGAGTTGTAAAGCTTTTCTTTTGATTTATAAACTGGAGAGTTTATCGTGAGCTACTTGGCTCTTCTTTTGATTTATAAACTGGAGAGTCTATCGTGAGCTATTTGACTCTTCTTTCAATTTATAAACTGGAGAGTCTATCGTGAGCTATTTGACTCTTCTTTCGATTTATAAACTGGAGAGTTTATCGTGAGCTTTTTGGCTCTTCTTTTTGATTTATAAACAGGAGAGCTTATCGTGTGCTACTTGGCTCTTCTTTTGATTTATAAACTGGAGAGTTTATCGTGAGTTATTTGGTTCTTCTTTTGATTTATAAACTGGAGAGTTTATCGTGAGCTATTTGGCTCTTCTTTTGATTTAGAAACTGGAGAGTTTATCGTGAGCTACTTGGCTCTTTCTAAGCGGTAGAGCTCTTTCTGAGCTATGGAGCTCTTTCGTCGCTTTTATGAGCCGATGGGCTCATCTCGAGTTATGAAGCTCTTGTTTTTTTTTTACTTTTGAGGATCACACTTGTCTAAATCATAAATTTGCCACTTCATTAGAAACGATCCTATTACAAAGAATACTTACTAAAAAATTTTTTTAAGATGCTCTGCGTTCCAAGAATGAGGTAGGACTTTCCCTTCTTCGGTCTGCAGCTCGTAATTTTTTGGTCTTTTCACCCTGGATACAATGAAAGGACCTTCCCAATTTGAACCTAGCTTCCTATGGAAGGGGTTCTTCCTAGCGAGTAGAAGTTTCCTAAGCACCAAATCCCCCACCATAAAGCTTCTGTGCTTGACTCTTTTGTTGTAATACTTTGCGATTTTCCTCTGATAATCCTGGATGTGATGTAGAGCTCTGTCTCTCCTTTCATCCAAGAGATCGAGGTTCAGTAGGAGTGACTCATCGTTGTGTTCCGGATCTGTGAGCTCGGTCCTTGGAGATGGGATCCCGATTTCTACTGGATACACTGCTTCTGTTCCATAAGCCAAAGCGAACGGTGTTTTCTAGGTTGCTGACCTCGCAGTTGTTCTATAAGCCCATAACACCTCTGGAACATGCCCTGCCCATTTTCCTTTCAGAGCTTCAAGCTTGGTTTTCAGCGCAGCTTTGATGGTCCTGATGGTTACCTCTGCTTACCCATTAGATTGTGAATGAGCTGGGGCTGAAAAATAGTTCTTTATTCCTAGCTCAGCACAAAATCTTCTGAACTTGGGGTTGTCGAATTGTTTCCCATTGTCTGAGACTATTACCCTAGGGATTCCAAATCTACAAATTATTGACCTCCATGTGAAGTTCTGGACTTTTTGCTCCCTGATCGTAGCCAAAGGTTCCACCTCTGCCCATTTAGTGAAGTAATCCACTCCAACAATGGCGAATTTGCACAGTCCCACGCCGATTGGAAGGGGCCCGAGTATGTCCAAACTCCACTGCTGAAAGGGCCAAGGACTAACTATCGAAGTCAGGAGCTCTGGTGGGCAATGGGGAAGATTGGCGTTCATTTGGCAGACTGCGTATTTCTTGATTAACTCCGTGGCATTCTTGAGCATTGTGGGCCAGTAGTATCCCTGCCTTAATACTTTTTCTGTCAAGGTCTGTGCTCCAATGTGGTTGTCGTAAACTCCCTCATGAATTTCTCTGAGTATGTAATTGGCGTCTTCATTCTCTACACACTTAAGGAGAGGTGTTGAAAAACCTCACTTGTAAAGGTTTTCCTACAAAATAGAAAATCTGGCTGACCTGGTTCTTAGCTTTGCTGCTTCTTTAGGGTTTTTTGGCAAGATTCCATTCCGAAGGTATCCCAGAATAAGGTCCATCCATCTCGGTGAGGTTTACACAGGGAGTATTTCTTCGTTCTCAAGGTCGACGGAGGGTTTCACTAGATGCTCCACTGGAATTAGCCTCTCCAAACTTTCCTGTAAGGCTGTTCAAACCTTGCCAAAGAGTCTGCTCTTGAGTTCTCAGATCTGGGAACATGCTTGATTTTAACTTGAACAAATTTTTTGATCAATTCTTGTACCTTTCTGAGGTAAAAGATCATCTTCTCTCCCTTAACTTCATAAGATTCCTTTATTTTCCTTACCACAAGCTGTGAATCACTACAGAACTCTAGTTGTTTTGCCTCTATCTAGTAAGCCAGATTGAGCCCTGCAATAACAGCCTCATACTCTGCCTCGTTGTTTGAGGCTTTAAACCCAAACCTAAGGGCGTAATCGACGTCTACTCCGTCTGGTGAGGTCAAAATTAGGCCTGTTCCGCTTCCTTGGGAATTGGTTGCGCCATCTACCGAAAGTTTTCATATTGGGAGTTCAGGTACTAGTTATGTGGTCTCCATAGGTGTTCCTGTTGTAAATTCTGTGATGAAATCTGTCAGAATCTGGCCTTTTACAATTGTTCTTGATTTATATCTGATGTCAAATTCGCTAAGCTCAATGATCCACTTTTCCAATTTCCTAGAGGATTCAGGCTTATGTAATACCTGCTTCATCGGCTGGTCTGTCGGGACTTCTATAGTATGGGTCTGAAAGTATGGTCTGAGCCTTCTGGCTGTGGTGACCAAGACTAAGATAAGTTTCTTCATCTTCGGGTATCCCTCCTCTGTACCCCTCAGAGCTCTGCTGTAGTAATACACTGGTTGTTGAGCTTTGTCTCTTTCTCTTGTAAGTGCTACGCTGGTAGAGAAATCTGAGACATCCAAATATAGGGCGAGCACTTCTCCTTCTATGTGACTGGCCAGAATTGGGGAAGATCTCAGATAAACCTTCAAAGATCTAAATGCCTCTTCACATTGGGCATCCCATTCAAAAGTTTTCTTCAGTACTCGAAAGAAAGGCCGATATTTGTCACTTGATCGAGATATGAAACGGCTCAAGGCAGCTATTCTCCCTGTCAGTCGCTAAATTTTTCTTGTGTTTGAGGGTGGTTGCATGTCTAATACTGCATTTACTTTGTCAGGATTGGCTTCTATCCCCTTACTATTCACTATGAAGCCTAAAAATTTCTCTGCTGAAACTCCGAAGGCACATTTGGCAGGGTTAAACTTCATCTTTTATTTTTTGAGAACCTGGAAGGATTCTGCCAGATGTTGGATATGGAGCTCGGCCTTTAACAACTTCACCAGCATATCATCAATATAGACTTCCATAGTTTTTCTAATTTGCCTTCGAAACATTCTGTTCACCAAGCGCTGGTACGTAGCTTCTGCGTTCTTTAAACCAAAAGGCATGACTTGGTAGCAACACGTTTCTTGTTCTGTCACAAATGAGGTCTTCTCTTGGTCACTAGGGTCCATTCTGATCTGGTTATACCCTGAGAAAGTGTCCATGAAGCTGAGGAGCTCGTGCCCAGCAGTACCATCTATTATCAAGTCGATCCGAGGCAAAGGAAAGCTATTCTTGGGGCAGGCTCAATTGAGATCAGTGAAGTCTATGCATAACCACCACTTGTCATTGGTCTTCTTAACAAGGACCACATTGGTCAAACAGATAGGGTAATCTACTTCCCTGATGGCCTTGGCTTGGAGAAGCTTGCCGACCTCCTGATTGATGGCTTTCTGGCATTTCGGGGTGAAGCTTCTTTGTTTTTGTTTGACAGGCTTGCAGGCAGAATTTATGCTTAACTTGTGAGTGATAACCGAGGGCTAAATACCCTCCATGTCCTCTTGCTTCCAAGCGAACACTTCAGCGTTTTCTTTCAGGAATTGGATGAGAAGGTCCTTAATCTCCCTGCTTAGCTTGGACCCGACGTAGACAAGGTGTTCTGGTTCCTCATCAAGCTGAACAGGCTCCAACTCTTTTGATGGCGTTGGTCTAGTTTTCAGCTCGTCCCTCATGTAGAGCTCGTCCACTTGGATGCTCTTCGCCTCTTTCTACTTCATAGAGGCCATGTAACATTCTCTAGCTACATGGCCTATCCCCCTACTTCTCCTTTTATGGGATTGGCCAGAATTGGGGAAGAACTCAGATAAACCTTCAAAGATCTAAATGCCTCTTCACATTGGGCATCCCATTCAAAAGCTTTCTTCAGTACTCGAAAGAAAGGCCGACATTTGTCACTTGATCGAGATACGAAACGGCTCAGGGCAGCTATTCTCCCTATCAGTCGCTAAATTTTTCTTGTGTTTGAGGGTGGTTGCATGTCTAATACTGCCTTTACTTTGTCAGGATTGGCTTCTATCCCCTTACTATTCACTATGAAGCCTAAAAATTTCTCTGCTGAAACTCTGAAGGCACATTTGGCAGGATTAAACTTCATCTTGAGAACCTGAAAGGATTCTACCATATGTTGGATATGGAGCTCGGCCTTTAACGACTTCACCAGCATATTATCAATATAGACTTCTATAGTTGTTCCAATTTGCCTTCGAAATATTCTGTTCACCAAGCGCTAGTACGTAGCTCCTACATTCTTTAAGCCAAAAGGCATGACTTGGTAGCAATACGTTCCTTGTTCTATCACAAATGAGGTCTTCTCTTGGTCACTAGGGTCCATTTTGATATGGTTATACCCTGAGAAAGCGTCCATGAAGCTGAGGAGCTCGTGCCTAGTGGTAGCATCTACTATCAAGTCGATCCGAGGCAAAGGAAAGTTATTCTTGGGACAGACTCAATTGAGATCAGTGAAGTCTATGCATAACCGCCACTTGTCATTGGTCTTCTTAACAAGGACCACATTGGTCAAACAGATAGGGTAATCTACTTCCCTGATGGCTTTGGCTTGGAGAAGCTTGCCGACCTCCTGATTGATAGCTTTCTGGCGTTTCGGGGTGAAGCTTCTTCATTTTGTTTGACGGGCTTGCAGACAGGATTTATGCTTAACTTGTGAGTGATAACCGAGGGCTAAATGTCCTCCATGTCCTCTTGCTTCCAAGCGAACACTTCAGTGTTTTCTTTCACGAATTAGATGAAAAGGTCCTTAATCTCCCTACTTAGTTTGGACCCGACGTAGACAAGGTGTTCTAGTTCCTCATCGAGCTGAACAGGCTCCAGCTCTTTCGATGGCGTTAGTCTAGTTTTCAGCTCGTCCCTCATGTCGAGCTCGTCCACTTGGATGCTCTTCACCTCTTTCTACTTCATAGAGGTCATGTAACATTCTTTAGCTTCACGTTGGTCTCCCCTAACCATTCCAATTCCATTTTCTATCGGGAACTTCACGACAAGGTGATATGCTGAAGGGATGGCCTTCATTGCATTGAGGGGAGGTCTCCCCAATAGCATATTATACACCGAGGGAGCGTCAACCACTAGGAACATTACTGTTGTGGTGGCCTGGCAGGGAGGGTCCCCTATGGTAAGTATGAGCTGAATTGACCCTAGGGGCAACACCCTCTCTCATGAAAATTCCAATAGATGGGAACTCACTAGCTCTAGCTTTTCTCTTCCTATGCCCATTTTGTCAAAAGTAGATGCAAAGATGAGGTCTGCTGAGCTCCCATTCTACCAGGACTCGATGCACTATTCTGTTGGCCACGACAGCCCTTACAACCAATGGATCATCATGGAGATAATGACAGCCTTCCAAATCTGAATCTGAAAAGGTTATGGTTGTGTCTAACCATGGTTCTTTAGATGTGGCACACACCTTTAGCATCTCATCACCTCGGATTCTGCACAAATAAGTCTTTCTTGCTGCGCTGGATTCTCCTTCTCCTGTAAATCCTCCTGATATCACCCTGATTTTTTTCATGGGTTGTTGATGTTGCGCAGGAGCCTGTTGCTAAGGTGGTGGAAGTGGAAGAGCTCGATTTTGATTGTCCTGGGCCACAAAGCGACGTAATTGTCCTCGCTGGATCAGAAATTTAATTTCTTTCTTAAGCTGAACGCAGTCATCCGTGTGATGGCCATGATCTATGGTAATCACAGTACTTTGTGGGATCTCTCTTCGCCAGATCTGCCTTCATCCGATGTGGCCATCTCAGAAACTTTTCATTCTGCACCTCGTATAAGACTTGCGATATAAAAGCAGTGAGAGGGGTTAGCTACCAAGGTGGGTAACTCGACTGTAGCTCTGGCTGTAGGGACCCCAGACGATCTCTAACATTGTCTCTCCTCTTCGAGGAACGGTCTCTGTCTCTTCTAGGAGATCTGTCTCGCTCTTTTTCTTTCCTGAGACTCTTTTTCCTCTTCTTTTCTTCCTTCCCCCTCTCTTTTCATGATGAAGAACGTTTCATCTTTGAGAGGAGTGCTTCTTCACCATTTATATACTTCTCTACTTTAGCCAACACCTCAGCAATACTTGCCTGAGGGTTCTTTGATATGAAAAATATCAGATTATTTGATTGCACCCCAGCCCTACAATAAAGGCGGTAATGGTGAAATTTTCGTCGGGGACATCTACCTTTAAAGATTCTGAATTGAACCTCTAGACATAGTCCATGCTTTACATTTAGAAGATGGTAACTAGACTTCCTGTATATTCGAGCTCCTATGAAGTGGGATACGAAGGAGATTGAGAGCTCTTTGAAAGAAGAGATCAAAGCCGGGGGGAGTCTGTTGAACCATGCTAAGGCTAATCCTTTAAGAGTGATGGCGAAGGCTCTACACTGCACAGGATCCTGATATCCATGCAGTTCCATTTGATTTTTGTAGGTGTTGAAGTGATCCATAGGGTTTTTGGTCCAGTCAAAGGCCTCAATCTGAGGCAGCCCAAATTTTGGAGGGAGGAAAAAGTGTAACACACCTGTTGTAAATAGTGACTCTGTTTGCTGCACCTAGGCATCCATCGTGACAGGAGCCTTGCTCCTAACAGTTTCCTTCATGTGGTTGAGCTCTTGCTTAATATCCTCGAAGCGCTGTTTTCACTACTGCTCTCTCCTTTCCTGCTGGTAGGGGGAAATTACTCTTTCCCTCTCCATCGTTCTAACTTTGCACCTCTTCATTGTAGCCACTCCTAGGGGGCATCTGTGGATCCCTCCCTATGGTCTGACTGTTTTCTCCTCTTTTGTTGACCTCTCTAAGAGGGTCGAGGTGGTACTGTTCTCTACGAGGGAGATTACTCGGGCCTTCTTGGGCTGGTCGTGCCTCCGTGGGCATTTTAAGAGTTTCAATAGCTCCTCGTTTTGTTGTAGCAGACGCTGATTGACAAGACGGATAGCATCCAACTCGTTATCCGTCGGGGGATCACTTATGAGGGGATTATTTTCTGGATTATTCTCGGCTTGTCTGCCATTGCTGGCTTCCTGTTGGTCTTGCATGCGCGGTGGATTGGTTTGACTTCGGCTCATATTGCGGGTTGAGACCATCAGTCACTGAAAGATCAGCGTATTTGTAAAACGAGAACAGTCGTTCCCACAGATGGCGCCAAACTGATGGTGTAATTTTTAGTGGATGAGCAGAGTCAACGAACGTAGCATTAAGGTGCGATCAGAGCTGCGTGACTCGTAGAACGAATTACTATGTGAGGGCTAATTCTTTTTATGGAGATAATGACACCGAAGAAATATAGTAGTTCACCAATTACAGAGCTTGGCTAGTCCACTCTTTAATGGAGGTTCTTGCTCCCTTTTCTTTATTGATGACTTGAGTTACAGAATAGAGTTTTTGCCTCTAAGGTCCCTCCTTCAATGGAGGCACTGTCTAGCATATATAGACTGATTCATAATTTTAAGGAGTCTTCACCGAGATCCTTGTCTTGCATTCGTGGGATTTTTCTTGATTTTCAGGGAAAGATCTTGGTTGGTTGAGAGTTTTATGTCTTGACTTTAGCTTTCCATTCTCATTCCCTTTATTTTGGGGATGTTTGTTGTGTATCCAGTTGTCCCTACGTCATTCTTGCTATTATCCCATTTGAATGGAGCTGAGCTCTGGCTCTCTGAGCTCTTTTGTCTTTGCTGACCTCCTGACCTAACCCAGAGGTCTGAGTTTATATTTTAGAATTATTTTTGGTATCATCAAGCACTGTTACCTAATAATTATGTATGACGTGTATCATACATAATATGCTGAGGCTCAAACCTTGTCGTTGTAATTATTGTTTTTACCAAAAAAAAAATAGTTAATGTAGTAAAAGAAAATTAACTTTCTCAATTGAAAACATGTTTGTCCGGGATAAACCCAGTAGTATGATTTCGCACTATATGTTCATGTTACACAGGTTTCTTATTCATCAGTTGTAATGGGGTATGTTGACCAATTAGCCCCTTTATATTTACTCATATTAATCTATTGATCACCTTTCATTTCTTGTAACGTTGGCCTTTCCTTAGGTACATCGGTATACTAATATTATATTTTAGTGAACATCAATGTATCTATAAAAGAATAGAAGGTACCCACAAGGACACGATGACAACTACGAAAGAGAGTGACACAATAGAACACCAATGATTGATTATGTGACTTTTTACCTGGGAGAATCTTAAAAAAAACAATCAAGGATAGCCAAATGAAATCTAAGAAATCAAATCTTGCCTTTGGCAGTGATTGATTGTGTATCTTTTTTGAAAAACATGGATAAACAAACTAAGCTATATCTAATTGGTTGATTGCTTTTTTAATATTTTATTTGTTGACGAGGAACCTACTCAAGGTGAATCCTCGTCAAACTCATTTGTGTTTTGAACAAATCGGATTTGGATGTTTTAGTCAATCAAAATTTAAATCTGATTATATATATATATATTAATTTGGATCCCATCCAATTAGCTAAATTAAGTTATACTTTACAAGATTAAGTTAAATTTCAATTATTAATTTTGATATAATTGAAAATAAATTTTGATCCATTAAGGGACTTATCTATAATCATTCATCAACTATTAGTGATGAGCCCAAATTCAACTGGATTAATCTCAATTAATGAGTTAAGTCCAAATTAGCTACAAAATAGGTCAAGTCCAGCTCATGCTCATGAATTCAGTCCAACCCAAAGTTCAATGGGTCTAGAAAGGTTAGTCACTTGGGGAGTAATTATCGAGATACCCACTCTCTTAGATTAAGATTATCTCTAATTGTACTTATTCTAGTTGTAACTATCCTCCTCGAAATGCTAGTAACATACATATCACGTTACCGCATCAACCAAGATTCTATGCTTATAAATTATAAACTCTCTCCACACAAGATGGACATCTCTCTACACACCTCTTGCATGGTCATCTCTCTCATTGCTACGTTTTTACACCTAAAGCTTACTTTTGCTCATTTTCTCTCTCACCTGCTACCTTATAAATAAAGTCTTATCGTTGTC
Organism: Ilex asprella; assembly: GCA_023539305.1. Taxonomy (NCBI): domain Eukaryota; kingdom Viridiplantae; phylum Streptophyta; class Magnoliopsida; order Aquifoliales; family Aquifoliaceae; genus Ilex; species Ilex asprella. The sequence goes on along the minus strand of CM042198.1, from coordinate 13,482,105 downwards.
GCATTTAAAGTGGAGTAGGTCATACTGAGCAAACCACTATATATTTGTGTATTGTTTGTGTTAATCTCACATTTACATTTACTGCATTTATTACTTAAATTAATTACTCGGCAAGTAGTGCGTAAATTCACTTTTGTACATCATCAACTACTATCAATTAAACTCGAAAGTCATTAACGACAATTAAATTTAGGTGGTATGAATCTACGATTCTTCTCTATTACTCGTAAATCATTGGATTACTATTGCATGGTAGTCCTTTTTTTTTTTTGGAAAGAAGAATATTATTTGAACCTAATCTATTGAATTAATTACTCATAACTATTAGATTGACACTAATTGTTGAGATTCGTAATTAATTTAATAGTTGTAATAGATTTGATCAATAAATTTTGTTAAAAAATTAAATCAAAATATTATTATTATTATTATTATTATTATTGAAAGCCTTCACTTAACTTCAAAAGAAAGACACACGTTGCCAATGGTGGCAAATCAAGTGCATAACACGCATTTTCTCATTGCCCTTTGATGGATCCACACTCTACACCATAATGCCATGAACCAGAAAACCAGCCATAGATTAAGGTAGAAAACCCCTGTATGAACATGTGACCCCACAATGGCCAAAATCTGAAAAGTAGGCCCCATAATAACTGCATGTAAGCCACGTGTACCAGCTCCACACCCTTGATCTTTGTTATAAAAAAACACCATTAATAATCATAGCCAACGAGGAAGGTGTTGGAGTTATTTTGTTTCCATTTAGCTGTTGTCCATATTAAACCACAAAATCTGAGACTAATTACTGGGTTAATGAACTCTTCATAATTCTGAAATCTGGACAAAAACCACAAAAAAAAAACACTATTCACGATTCAGTGCTCTTAGGATGTACGTATCACTTACCTGATCACAACCGTTAATCCTGTCTGCCAATAAAACCCAAGCCTTCCCGACCAAATCCCACTTTACCTTCTCCACCCGTCACTCTTCTCTCACTCTCTCTCTCTCAAAGCTGAACAGCAGAGACAATGCTGTCCCCCACCCCCGTCTCTCTCCTCTGTGCCCTTCTCCTTTGCATACCCCTTGCCATCGTCTTCACCATTACCACCTCCAGCACCACCAGCACCACAACCGTCACATCCGAGAGCACCACCACCTCCATTCCTAGTTCCATCACCCTCTGTACTTCTACCACAAATAGAACTAGTTCAGAATCAGTAGCCTCCTTTCAACCCTTGATCAAAACAATGCAAAAACCCATGAAAAAGAACAAAACCTCCACCACCTCACCACCACAAACACCACGACGCCCCTTGCAAGAAGACGATGATAACTCACTGTTCCAACTCGCCGGCCGAGTCAACTCAAACCCAAAACCCATCACTTCACCCAAGAAACTCGCCTTCATGTTCCTCACCACCTCACCCCTCCCACTTGCACCACTCTGGGAACTCTACTTCAACACTACCACCAAAAACCTCTACAACATCTACATTCACGCCGACCCGAGTTTCAACTACACTCAGCCGTTTCAAGGTGTGTTCACTCGCCGAGTCGTTCCTTCCAAACCAACTTCCCGATTCAGCCCGACCCTCATCTCGGCGGCGCGTCGATTAATCGCCCACGCGCTTCTCCACGACTCTTCTAATTACATGTTTGCCCTTCTGTCCCCATCGTGTATTCCATTGCACTCTTTCAATTTCACGTACAGAACTTTGACCAGTTCGAAGAAAAGCTTTATCGAAATTCTCAACCATGAGAGAGGCGCGTTCGATAGGTGGGCGGCGCGTGGGGTTGAGGCTATGCTGCCGGAGGTGAAGTTTAAGGAATTTCGAATTGGGTCCCAGTTTTTTGTGCTAACACGTCGGCACGCGAGGATAGTTGTCCGTGACAGGAGGCTTTGGTCTAAGTTCAAGCTACCTTGTTTAGATCGCACCACGTGTTACCCTGAGGAGCATTATTTCCCTACTCTTTTGAGCATGATGGACCCGCGTGGATGCGTGCCAGCTACACTTACACACGTAGACTGGAGGGATCAAAACGACGGCCATCCCCGCACGTATAATACTGATGAGGTGGGGCCCGAATTAATACGGACCCTTCGAATGGACATGCCAAGGTATGGAGATGATGGAACCAACGGGTCTGATTTGTCTGTGATGAAACGGCGTGACCCTTTTTTGTTTGCGAGAAAGTTCTCTCCGGATTCAATTGGACCGTTGATGGAAATAGCGAATGACATCATCTTCAAAAATTGAGATGGCACTTTTGTAAATTTGTTGATGTTCAAAGGTAAATGTAATTGTTATCTTCATAAGGAAAAAGGCGGGACAAACCCGGGCTTTTTTGTTGCTTTACGGTCGCTTCTGAGTTAACTCGGTCGATTTTTTTTTTTGACTTTCGGAATTTTTCACTAAGAAATATTTAGTTTGCACGTAAAACGAGGACTCGGATTCTGAGCCACCGCGCTGGTTCGGTGAGTTCTTTGCACATGGACGTTTATTTTAGGCTCGCTTTTGTTATTTGGACAAGTGTAATTTGAATTTTTCATACCATTTTTTGGTAATTTATTCTTCTTTTTTTTTATTGCGGCGATAATTTATTTTTCGAATAATTGCTATTTTAATTGAAAATGTGATTACATTTTCTTCCTTACACATATTTCTCCATAAAAAATCGCATAACTTATTTTTATTACATTTTAAATTATTTTAATATTTAATTAATTTATAATTTAATATATTTTTTATTTCAAACATTATCTATCCACGAGACACGATAAAATATATATATATA
>CM042198.1:13463381-13478903 GCA_023539305.1 Ilex asprella | reverse complement strand
ATATATATATATATATATATATATATATATATATCAACCTATCTTTTACGTAACCACCATTGACAGAACCCGTGGCCTTGTGCATAGTGAATACAAGCTAGATATCCAGGTTTTGATTTTTACCACTTTCATGTTGATCAAAAATGATACTTTTATTTTCAAAAGACTGCATCAAAATTTGGAATCCTAGCACTCGAGAAATTGTTACAGTATTAGATCATCAGATTAAACGGTGTTGACTTTTTAAACCTGCATATGGTTATGGGTTAAATCCTTCTACGCAAGAATATGTAGCTCCCCGAATTTCTTATTGGATGAATCCTCGCCTATACTTGTGACAAATTACTACTCAGTCAAACAATGGAAGAGCTTATCCTGTTGTCCGGAGATTTCCATGGTTTATCAGTATGCTATAATGGAATTATTTACTGGTTAATCTCTCGAGATCGTAGTGATAAATATCTCATTTTGTCATTAAATTAGGAGAATGAGAAATTCAGAATTATTTCGTTGCCCAAAGGGTGTTTGGATTGTAATCCAGATAAGGTGCAGTTGGTACACATGAATGGGATTTTGGGTTTGGTGTACAATTTTTTTGAGAGTGCAACAATGGAAATTGAAAGACCCAATTCCTTCCCATTGGAGGATCACATTTATGTTCTGGGTTTTGTTTCTTCTTCAAGTTGTTGCAGTGAAGAACTGTTGATTCATTCAAAGAGAGAAGGTATTCTCTACTACAGCATTGGCACCAACACTTTAAGAGGAGCTGGATTCTTGCAGAAACAACTGGGTCACTTCCTACATTGACAACGTATTTTCCATTATCTATGATGGTGTAATTTCCGGTGGATGAGCGGAATCAACGGATCGTGGCACTAAGGTGGGTCAGAGCTGCATGGCTCATGGAATGGTTCGCGACGTGAGGGTTGATTTTTTTTGTGTATGAGGGTGATGACATAGGAGAAATATAGTGGTTCCTTAGCTATTTAGCTTGACTAATCTATCCTTTAATGAAGGCTCTTGCTCCCTTTTCTTTATTGCTTTCATGAATTACAAACGAATTACCCCCCCTTTTCCCCTTGCTCTAAGACCTCTCTCTCTCTCTGTTTCCTTGTGTCTCTCTTCTCAGTGGAGGTACTATTTAGTATATATAGACTGGTTCTTAGTTCTAAGGAGTCTATATCGAGGTCCTCGTCTCGCATTCGTGGGATTTTCCTTGATTTTCGGGTGAAGATCTTGGTTGGTTGAGAGTTTTATGTCTTGACTCCAACTTCCCGTTTTCATTCCCTTTATTTCGGGGGTGCTTGTTATCTATCTAGCTATCTCTATATCATTCCGGTTGGTTTGTTGTTGGCGCGAGACTGAGCTCTTATTCTTCGGGCTTTTCTTCCTTGTCAGACCTCCTGACCTAGGATAGAGGTCTGGACCCACACCTAGAATTATTTTTCGGGTATCATCAGTTGCCCCCCAGCCCTTGGCCTATGCTGGCTTTGGTAAGGGCTGAGCTATTTTTAACCGAGCTAGACAGGCACGTGGCTGATCTTAGTTTACGCGTGCACCACATCTCTTGACGGTTCCTGACAATCATGAGTCCCTCGATTCTCGCGCTCGTTTCAGTTCATGTCCCTCAAGCTTTAAATGCTCAAACGGCTATCAAAACTACCTCCCTACTCTTCATCTTCTTCTTTCGTTTTTCAATTTCTCCTCCTCTTTGCGATTTCAGATTCCCTTGTGACGATATAATTTTTGATTCCCCTCCTGAAGTTAAACTTTCTGTGCTTGGTCCAAGAGTTCGCAGTGCTCACCTCTTTCAATTTGGCTTTGGGCTTTTGTTCGTTGTTCTCTCCTAGCTAGGTACACTCTCTTGCTCTTTTTTGTCTCTTCTTGTTTTGGATCTCTCGAATTCGAGGTGGTTGTTGTGTTTCTGGGCTTATCGGTTCTTTTACTTTTGGAACTGTGACCTATGTTTATTTCCACTTCCCCATTTCGTAGACTGGGGCTCGATTGTGAGAGTCCTTGGTGTTAGTAGTTACTGTACTAACCCCACAGTTATTAGGGAGTGTTTAACCATTGTCCCTCTTCTTTATCGCTCTTTTGATCTTCCTCTTTCTTGCCCAGCCATGTCTGCTTCTCCTAGAGCCACGCGCTCCTCCGTCTCTTTTTTAGGGAGTAGGTCTGTAGAGGAGGAGACTGACTTAGGTGAAGTGGGTGATAAAATTGATAATTTTCTTGGTGTCGATGTTGTAGACGCAGAGATGGGCGCTGGGGGGTTCCCTTCATCGTCCTCTGCCATGCACCCTAAACCTAATAAAGGCAAAGCTAAAGCTAGTGGGGTTGGAGTCTCTGATGAAGGGACATGCTGAGCTTGTGGGCCCTAGCAAAGTCCAACCTTCCTATATCAAAGTTTTTAGTGCTCGTTATAGGTTTCCTGTCGGCGTCCAACCCTGGTGCCCGGGCATATCTACCCTTTATGTTGCTCAAGTTCATAAGAGGGTCTGCTTCTTTGAGGCTGCTTTTTGAGAATGGCCTGCGCTTCCCTCTACATCATTTCATTAAGAGTGTCTTAGATCATTTTAATGTCTGCCCCTCTCAGCTCTCTCTCAACTTTTGGGGTGTTTTGGTCGGTCTTCTGGTCTTTTTTAAGGATCAAGGCCTCGGGGTTCCCAGCATCTCCTTGCTTTTGGATCTGTTCAATGTCAAGTTGACATCCTCTGAAGGCTTCTTGTATATTTCCAAGCGAGCCAATGCTAGGCAAATCATTACTAATATTCCATCTTCCCATAAACACTAGAAAGAACATTTCTTGTTTGTTGGGGGCACCGATTGGGAGTACAACCCTGCTGATACGACGGATACTTTTGGTATCCCTAAGCCTTGGACTCGTCCAGAGAATTGGGTGAGTTATCGCTTGAGTGGATTGGGTCTTACTTTGATAGCCATGAATTCCTAATTCTGCTCTGCTTGCTTTTTTTCTAGGCGTTCGACTTGATTTTTGTGCTGAGGATGAGGTGGTGAAGTTAAAACTGTCAGAGTGTGGCCCGAGAAGATATCTTGAGCTTATTCAGCCCTGGGTTCTGGTAAAGAAAGGATTTATTCTTCTTGGAGATCAAGTAGAAGCCCCTCCTTCTTTTTCCGTTGTCGGTCCTGACGAAATAGCAGGTAATCCCCTTTTTCAATTGATTCCTATGCCCCTCTTCTCTGTCCTTCTGTTAACTGAGCTAACTCCGCTTAGGTTATGCAGGGTCTTCTACTATGAGGTCCACCCCTAAAGAGCTTCAAGCTAAGGTTGACATGTTAAGGAGGAGTGGGAAAGACGCCAAACGAAAGGGTCAGGTCGGCTATGGAAGCGGTCCCGTTACTCGGACTAAAATTCCTAAGTCGGAGGGGCCTTCTTCCTATGCAACGACTCAAGAGCGTGCTCCTCCATCCAGCACTCCTCAAGTTGTAACAAGCTCCCCTCCCCCAGAGACTCAGCCTTCCTCCGTACCTGTCCCCGGGGAGGATCGGGCTTCTCCCTCGTCGTCGGAGGTTGAGAGGGCGTTGGGAGTGATTTTCCAGTTTCAATCCGTCCAGGTGACATATAGTTCTTCCAGGAAGACTATTGAGCCACCTCAGATGGGGATTAGGATTGAGGGGGGAAAGGAGCCTGAGACAAAAGGGGGTGAGGATTCTTTCTTTGAGAACACGGAACTCGCTGCAGGGGCTGTGTGCTCGATTCTTCCTGATTCCGACATCCAACGGGCCGCCTCTATGCACGTCGAGGAGTCCATCTCGTCGGCTCTTCAGGGAACAGCTACTGTAAATCTTAGCTCCTTAGTACGCCTTTTTAACCTTACGCAAAGCTCCATGCGACTCACTTAATTCCCTTTGTGTTTTTAGATGGCTATCCATGTGAAAGGCTTGCTGATGAGGATTTGATCTTATGAACTTTCCCCTAAAGCTCTGAAAGCTTATAAGATCAAGGTTGCAGAATTGTCTCTCGAAAACGAGGATCTTAAGGCTCAAGCGCAAGGCCTTAACGAGCAAATACGGGGTCTTAATGAGCAAGTGGAGAAGCAAACCTTTGACCTCAAAGATTCTCTAGCAGCCAAAGGTAAAGCTGAGGATGAAGAGAAGAAAGCTTGTGATGAGCTAAGGTTAGCCAAGGAAGAATTGAAACTCAAGACTGAGGCCTGGACCAAAGTCAGTTAGGAAGCCTTTAACACCAAGAGCTCCCTGGAGCAGGCAAGGGAGGACTATCTCACCCTCAACGAGGCGAATGATAAGTTTTGTGAAGATTTAGAGGGTCAGAAGACCTTGATCCAGCAGAGGGACCGTGAGATTGCCGAGCTGAAGGACGAAGCCACCACCTTGCGGGCCTCTAGGTGGCTAGCCTTTCTGCGCAAAGCTTCAAAGGCCTTCCCAGACTTGGATTTTAACTTTGCTATCCCCACTGAGGAGGAACTGGAGGAATCTGAGTCTGACAACGAGGGAGACACCTTGGCCTTTTCGACTGGATGCTTAAACCTTGAGGTTCCTGCCCCTCCAGCTATTCCGATTGCAATTGCTTTCTTTGCTAATCTCGTGACTAAAGCTCTTGCCCAAGATTTGCCACAGGATAGGGTAGAGGCTCCCAGTGTTAGTGTTCCCGAAGATTCTATTCCTCTGGGTTCTGGATCATTACCTACTGAGCTGCCGAGTTTCTCCTCTGTTGCTGAGATTTCGTCTGTCCAGCCTCAGGATCTTTCTTCAGAGAGTTATGATATTTTATTATTATTATTATTTTGGATTCGTACTTTTTGTACTCTTGATTTCACGATATTGAGATGTAACTCTCAAGTTAACGTATGTTGTATGGCCTCTCCCTACTGTCCCCTTGCTTTGAGGAGCATCTTAGTTATTCTTAGAACAAATTGTCGAAATCTGCCTGCTTGGTAGAATGCGAACAGTTGCACTGCATTTAATCAACGGCTTTCCAAAACCGTGTTTGTCATTATTAATTAGGGAGCCCAAAGAGCAGCCGACTATGTATTTTCCTCTGCTTTTGGTTCTTTGAATCTTGCGGTTGTCTCTTTGTGTTCTTTGACTTTCTTAGGCTTCGTTCTCTTTACCATCACTCTTGAAGATTCTTATCTTTGAGTTCAATTTTCGCTCTTCTTTTTGGGTTATCTTTTTGTTCTTTTGCAAATTCTAATGGATGTTCCTACTTCGTCTCTCTTTGAAGACCATTTCTCTTTCGGGTTAGACTGACAATTCCAGTCTCATTTCTTGGTTCCTTCTTCTCTTTCCTCTTCTGATCTGGAAAGGATCAAGAAACGGTTCTTTCGAGAACTGGAACTGCCTCTCCGAGTTCCTACTCCAGATGAACCTCCTAACTATATTCCCTGTGGTGAAGTTTGCTTTTTCGAAGGTGCCTTTGATATGGGCCTTCGTCTCTCTATTCATCCTTTTGTCGGGTGTATGCTGGCGTACTACGGTCTGCCCCCTCCCGTTTATCTCTTCGAGGATGGGCTGTGTTAATTAGCTTCTTTTTGTTCTGGCGCCTCCAGGGCAATGACCAGTTTCCCACCACTGTCGAGTTTCTGTATTTTAATGATCTAGAAGAAGACGGTGTCCCCTGCTTCAGCTGCTTCTGTTGGAGATGTTTTTTCGAGCCCCTGCTGGTGCTTAAGTTCCCTCCCCATCTCAAGGGTGGCTCAGTCGTTTTTTCTTTGTTTCTGGGCAGTCTTGGAGGTCTGTTGAGAATCGTCGACGAGGAAACAGAGTCTCGCGCTCTTGGAGGAAATTTGATCACATAAGTAAGGGTATTGACAGTTTTCTTGATTATTCTTTTTTTCTAACGCTATGTTCTGACCTTTGTTTTATTATGTAGTCGCCCCCTGACCCAGATTTGCCGGAGGCTATAAGGATTGAGCAAGTGAAGCGGTCCACTCCTTTGTCCTTCTCAGAATTGATGACGTTTGGCAACCTTTTCTTGTTCAGTGCTGTGGCAGCTTCTATTGACTTTCACTTCGATTGCAGTTCGCCCGATTTGTCTCCCTCTGAGTCTGAGGAGGATGAAGGAGTTGAACCGTCCTAAAAAAGGTGCAAGCTGTGCGAATCTTCTTTATACTCTGATTCCTCTCTTGGCGCAGTTTTGCTTTTTTTTCTGGGGCCAAACTTCTCAACTCACTTTCAAAGGCCGAGAAGGAGAGGGAAAAGTTGAGGGAAGAGAACGTCCGTCTGAAGGAGGAGTTGGATGTGTTGAAGAAACATTTGGGGGAGAACTAGAAACTTCAGAGGTCTTCTTTATGCAACTTCATTTCGACAGTGGTTTTTGTCTTTTGATGTAACCCGAACAACTTTTCTTTTCGTTGTTTTTCTGATATATTCTGGATACTGCATGGTATACTTACTTTGAACCGTTTCTTTAACTCTCATGATTTGAATAGTTAATCTTGTTTCCCAAGGCATGGGGCCTCCATTGAGATCTGCATAATTTACCTCCTCTTCAAAAGCTGTGTAGCCCTTCTCGAATTGCTGAGTCTTTCTTATGTGTTGTTCACAGTTATTTTCAGAGCTTTTCTCTATTTTTATGAACTGGATAGTTCGTCGTGAGCTGCGGAGCTCATCTTTTGTTTTTATGAATTGAGTAGTTTATCGTGAGCTTACAGAGCTCTTTTACTTTTATGAATTGAATAGTTCGTCGTGAGCTACGGAGCTCTTTATTTTTACAAGCTGAATAGTTCGTCGTGAGCTACGGAGCTCTTTATTTTTACAAGCTGAATAGTTCGTCATGAGCTACAGAGCTCTTCATTTTTACGAACTGAGTAGTTTCTCGTGAGCTACGGAGCTCTTCATTTTTACGAACTGAATGGTTCATCATGAGCTACGGAGCTCATCATTTTTACAAACTGAATAGTTCATCGTGAGCTACAGAGCTCTTCATTTTTACGACCTGAATGGTTCATCGTGAGCTAAGGAGCTCTTCATTTTTACGAACTGAATAGTTCGTCGTGAGCTACGGAGCTCTTTTTGTTCGGGGCTAAACTGATGGTCAAATGAAAACCCAATATTTAATTTTGACAAATTAATTTGCTACAAAAGAGACTTATTGAAAAAATCTTTTAAGGTGCTCTACGTTCCACGAGTGAGGCAGGATTTTTTCATCCTCCGTTTGCAACTCATAGTTCCCAGATCTGACCACCCTTGATATAACACAGGGGTCTTCCCACTTAGGTCCTAACTTCCCATGAGTTAGGTCCTTTCTCGCAAGCAGGAGTTTCCTGAGCACTAGGTCCCCAGTCTTAAAGTTTCTGTGTCTGACTCTCCTGCCATAATACCTTCCCGTTTTTCTCTGGTAATCCCGGATGCGGCGTAGGGCCTCGTCCCTTTTTTCCTCCAACAGGTCCAGGTTCACTACATGTGATTCATCATTGTGTTCCGTATCTACAAACTCCGTTCTAGGTGACAAGAGCTCTACCTCGACTGGTGCTACTGCTTCTATACCGAAGGCCAGAGCAAATGGGGTTTCCTGGGTTGCTGATCTAGTTGTGGTCCTGTAGGCCCATAGGACCTCAGGGAGGTATTCCACCCATTTGCCCTTCAAGTCTATCAACTTGGTCTTCAGAGCTGTTTTTATGGTTCTGATGGTGCCTTCTGCTTGTCCGTTGGATTGAGGATAAGCCGGAGTAGAGAAATAGTTCTTTATCCCGAGCTCGGTAAGAAATTTTTAAACTTCGGGTTGTCGAACTATTTTTCGTTGTCGGATACAATGGCTCTTGGAACACCGAACCTGCAAACTATTGACTTCCAAATGAAGTTCTGCACCTTTTGCTTGGTGATTGTTGCCAATGGTTCGACTTTCGCCCACTTGGTAAAATAATCTACTCCAATTATGGTAAATTTGGACTACCCCACACCTATGGGGAGGGGCTCGAGTATATCCAAACCTCATTGCTGGAACGGCCAAGGGTTCACCACCGAGGTCAATAACTCAGGCGATCTGAGAGATATTAGCATGCTCTTGGCAGCTCTTACATTTTTTAACCACGTCTGTGGCATCCTTGAGCATGGTGGACCAATAGTATCCCTGCCTTAGTGCCTTTTTTGCCAAGGTCCGAGTTCCAATGTGATTACTGCAGATGCCCTCATGAACTTCTCTGAGTATGTAGTTAGCATCTTCATCCCCCACACATTTAAAGAGAGGTATTAAAAAACCACGTTTGTACAATTTTTCCTATAAGATAGAAAACCTAGCTGACCTGGTTCTAAGTTTAGCAGTTTCCTTGGGATCTTCTGGCAAGGCTCTGTTTTGTAGGTATCCCATGATGGGATCCATCCAGCTTGGCTGACCTAAGATCGGGAACACTTCTCCTCACTCCGTTGTGACCGTAGGTTCTACTAGGTACTCTACTGATATCAGCCTATCCAAGTTCTTCTGTGAGGCGGTGGTCAACCTTGCCAAAGCATCTGCTCGCGAATTTTTTAACTTGGGGACGTGTCTGATCTTAACTTGCACAAATTTCTTGATTAATTCTTGTACTTTTCTAAGGTATAGGACCATCTTCTCGCCCCTAGCTTCATAAGACTCATCTATCTGCTTCACCACCAGTTGATAGTCACTGCAGACCTTTAACTGTTCTGCCTCCATAGAATGAGCGAGATTGAGCCCAACAATAACAGCATCATACTCGCTCTCATTGTTTGAAGCTTTAAACTCAAATCTAAGTGCGTATTCAACATCAATCCCGTCTGGAGAGGTCAGAATTAAAACTGCACCACTCCCTTGTGCATTAGCAGCTCCGTCTACTGAAAGTTTCCAAATAGAGAGGTTAGGTACTAGCTACGTTGCTTCTTTGGGCGTAGCTGTCGTGAACTCTACAATGATATCTGCCAAAATCTGTCCCTTGATGGCTGTTCTTGGCTTGTATCTTATATTGAATTCGCTGAGCTCAATAACCCACTTGACAAGTCTCCCTGAAGACTCCAGTTTGTGCAGCACCTGCTTTATTGACAGTTCTGTCGGGACTTCTATAATATGAGCTTGGAAGTATGGTCTGAGTCTCCTGGCTGTTATTACCAAAGCTAAAATAAGCTTCTCCATTTTTGGATATCTCTCATCTATCCCCCTCAGAGCTCTGCTGTAGTAGTAGATTGGGTACTGAGCTCTGTCTTGTTCCCTAACCAGTGCCGCGCTAGTTGAGAAGTCCGAGACTGCTAGGTAAAGGGTAAGCACCTCCCCTTCCAAGGGGCTCACCAATATGGGAGGGGAGCTCAGGTACACCTTTAAAGCTGAGAACGCTTCTTCACACTTAGCATCCCACTGGAACACTTTCTTCAAAACCTTCTCGAGATTAGCCTCTATTCCTCTGCTATGAACTATGAAGCCCAAAAACTTTCCTGCAGAGACTCCAAAGACATATTTAGCGGGATTGAGCTTCATTTTGTATTTTTTTAGAATTTGGACGATTTAGCTAAATGCTCTACATGAAACTCCGCTTTGTGCGACTTGACTAACATGTCATCAATGTAAACTTCCATGGAGGTCCCAATCTGCCTTTGGAATATTCTGTTCACCAACCGCTGGTAAGTGGCTCTCGTATTTTTCAACCCAAAAGGCATGACTTGGTAGCAATATGTCCCATATTCAGTCACAAACGAGGTCTTCTCCTGGTCATTTTGGTCCATCCTGATCTGGTTGTAGCCTGAGAAGGCATCCATGAAGCTGAGGAGCTCATGTTCTACTGTGGCGTCTACAATGAGGTCGATCCGAGGTAGGGAAAAGTTGTCCTTGAGGCATGCTCGATTAAGGTCAATGAAGTCAATGCAAAGCCGCCATTTGCCATTGGTTTTCTTGATGAGTTCCACATTGGCTAACCAAATAGGATAATCTACCTTCTTGATGACTTTCGAACAGAGGAGTTTTCTGACCTTCTCATTGATAGTCTTTTGTCTCTCCGGGGCGAAGCTCCTCCTCTTCTGCTTAACCGGCTTACAAGTGGGATTTACGCTAAGCTTGTGCGTGATGACTGCGGGATCAATGCTTGCTATGTCTTCTTGCTTCCAAGCAAAGACCTCGGTGTTTTTCCTGAGGAACTGGATGAGGAGATCTTTTATTTCTTCACTTAGCTTGGATCCCACGTAAACGAGGTGCTCCGGCTCTTCATCTAGCTGCACGGGCTCCAGTTCCTCTGACGGCGTTGGTCTGGTGTCCAGCTCATCCCTCATATCGAGCTCATCTAATTGGATGTTTTTTACCTCTTTCTTTTTCACTAACGCCATATAGCACTCTCATGCTATACGCTGGTCTCCGCGGACCACTCCAATCCCGTTCTCCGTCGGGAACTTCATTACAAGGTGATAAGAAGAAGGGATGACCCTTATAGAATTGAGTGAGGGTCTGTCTAGTAGCATGTTATAGGCGAAGGGTGCATCAACTACTAGGAACTTGACAGTTGTTGTGGCTTGACAAGGTAGGTCACCTAAGGTGAGGACGAGCTGGATTGCCCCAAGGGGTAATACTCTTTCTCCTGCAAACCCTAGCAAGTGAGCGCTCACTAGCTCCAGTTTCTCCCTCCCTGTGTCCATCTTATCTAATGTCGGTGCGAATATGATGTCAGTCGAACTTCCATTATCAACCAGAACTCGATGGACCGTTCTGTTTGCCACTACAGCCCTGATCACTAGAGGATCATCATGGGTGTGTTGGCAACCTTCTAGATCAAAATCCGAGAAGGTGATGGCTGTGTCGAGGCGCGGGGTCTTGGATACAGTTCTGACCTCCAGGGTTTCTCCGGACCTTATTTTTCTAAGGGGGCTTTCTTTGCAGTGCTGGATTCTCCTCCTCTTGTAAACCCTCATGATATGACCCTGATCTCCCCCAAAGGATGCTGATGTTGTGCTGGGGCTTGCTGCTGAGGCAGTAGAGGCGGAAGAGCTCGATTTTGGTTATCACGGGCTACAAGGCGACGTAGCTGCCCTCGCTGGATTAAGAACTCGATCTCCTTTTTCAACTGAATGCAGTCATTAGTGTGATGACCATGATCCCGATGGTAATCACATTATTTCGTGAGATCTCTCTTTGTTGGATCCGCCTTCATCCGAGGTGGCCACCTTAAGAACTTTTCGTGCTACACCTCATAAAGGATTTGCGATATGGCTGCGGTGAGGGGTCGGAGCTCCTGAGGTGCGTACCTAGGCTGTAACCCTAGACGGAGAAGTCCTAGGCGATCTCTGATGTCCCCCCTCCTCTTGGGGGAGGGGTCTCTGTCTCTCATCGGAGACCTTTCTTGTCCTCTTTCCTTCTCCCTTTTGGGACTTCGATCCTTCTTCTTTTCTTCTTTCCTTTTATCTTTCTGGGTGGAGGAACTCCTCGCCTTAGAGAGGAGGGCTTCCTCACCATTTATGTATTTCTCTACTTTATCAAGTACCTCCACTATGCTTGCTTGAGGGTTCTTACAGACGGAAAATATCAAATCTTTGGATTGCACTCTCATCCCGGCTATGAAAACATTGATGACAAATTTTTCATCTGGGACATCCACCTTCAATGACTCCGAGTTGAACCTCTGGACATAGGACCTCAGGTTCTCTTCGGGTTCTTGTTTCACACTCAAAAGATGGTAGCTTGGCTTTTTGTAGATCCAGCCCCCTATAAAATGGGACATGAAGGCCACTGAGAGTTCTTTAAAGAATGAGATGGAGGCTGGTGGGAGTCTATTAAACCACGCGAGAGTTAGCGTGATTGCAAAGGCTTTGCAGCGCACAGGGTTCTGATACTCATGTAGCTCCATTTGATTCTTGTAGGAATTAAGATGATCTATGGGGTCTTTTGTTCTGTCGAAGGGGTCTATTTGTGGCATTCTGAATTTTGGGGGTAGAGGAAAGTGCAGTACCCCAGTAGTGAATGAAGATTCAGTCTGTTGTACTAGGGCGTCCATTGTAACTGGTGCCTTGCTTCTAACAGCCTCCTTCATGTAGCTGAGCTCCTATTTGATATCCTCGAAGCGTTGTTTCCAGTACTGTTCTCTTTTTTCCTGTTGGTAAGGGATGAAATCACTCATTTCCCCTCCATCGTTCTAGCTCTGTACCTCTTTGTTGTGGCCATTTCTTGGGCGTATTTGTGGATTTTTCTCCATGGTTTGGCCAATTTTCCTCTTTTGTTGACCTCTTTGAGGGGGTCGAGATGACACTGTTCCCTACGAGGAAGATTACTCGGGCCTTCTTGGGCTGGTCGTGCCTCCTGTGGGCATTTCAAGAGTTTCAGTAGCTCCTCGTTTTGTTGTAGCAGGCGCTGATTGACAAGGCAGAGGGCATCCAACTCGTTATTCGTTGGGGAATCCCATGCAAGGGGATTAGTTTCTGGATTGTTCTCGGCTTGTCTGCCATTGATGGCCTCCTGGTGATCTTGCATTCGTGGTGGATTGGTTTGACTTCGGCTCATGTTACGGGTTGAAACCATCAGTCACTGAAGGATCAACATATTTATAAAATGAGAACCGTCGTTCCCACAGACGGCGCCAAACTGATGGTGTAATTTCCGGGGATGAGCGGAATCAACAAATTGTGGGACTAAGGTGGGGTAAGAGCTGTATGGCTTGTGGAATGGTCCGCGACGTGAGGGTTGATTTTTTTGTGTATGGGGGTGATGACATATGAGAAATGTAGTGGTTCACCAGCTATTTAGCTTGACTAGTCCACCCTTTAATGGAGGCTCTTGCTCCCTTTTCTTTATTACTTTCATGAATTACAAAAGAATTACCCCCCCTTTTTCCCTTGCTCTAAGACCTCTCTCTCTCTGTTTTCATGTGTCTCTCTTCTCAGTGGAGGCACTATTTAGTATATATAGACTGGTTCCTAGTTCTTAGGAATCTATACCGAGTTCCTCGCCTCGCATCCGTGGAATTTACCTTGATTTTCGGGAGAAGATCTTGGTTGGTTGAAAGTTTTATGCCTTGACTCCAACTTCTCGCTCTCATTCCCTTTATTTCGGGGGTGCTTGTTATCTATCCAGTTGTCCCTATATCATTCTGGTTGGTTTGTTATTGGCGCGAGGTTGAGCTCTTATTCTTCGGGCTCTTCTTCCTTGTCAGACCTCCTGACCTGGGATAGAGGTCTGGGCCCACACCTAGAATTATTTTTCGGATATCATCAATCTAGTAGATGAATTACATTGTAGATATAAAATAGACGACTTTTTGTACTTGAAAAAATTAGACTGCTATTCTTAGATTCTCAAATACCTCTTTAATTTGCAAAAAAACTTAATATAAGCTTACATTGATCGTGGACTTAATTTGGTTCGGGTGGATGATGTAGCCTTAAAGAAAATTAATTGTTAAACCCAAAAATAAAGTTGTGATTGATAAAAATTATTGGACTAGGGTACGCCTTAGTAAAGTATGGAATCAAGCTAATTTGAGATGCGATAGATTGTAGAGGTGTTCAAGTGATAATAGCGACGAGCTATAAATTTAAATTTTTTGAGTTTAAATTTTGGTAATTTCTTGGAGTCAAGTTATGAGAGATTTATTCCTCATGAATATTCTAATTTTAGCGTGATCTATTTTTTACGGGACAAAAAAAAATTTATCAAGAAGCGTGGACACACCTAACCATTGGAAAGAAAAAAAAAAAATTTGATTATGAGTTGACAATGGTCCCGACTCTCAACAGACTCTTAATCTTACTGTAAGGGTAAGTTATACTTTGAACCCTTACTATGACACTTTTTTTATTTTATCCCCTCAATTATTATATTTTTATATTGCACCAACAATTATATGATTAGTTTTGCATTGTGCAAATTATTAACATCTAGTAAATATTTAACGGAAATATATTTCATTTTTTTACCAAAATTATGTAATAAGTTAGCAATTTTGTTCAAAAAATAACAAACGTTTGTAATTAGGACAATATGAAATGATCAAAGTAATTGAAGGGAAAATATATAAAATTCAATAGGTAGATACAGAGTGATATCGAGTTCATGATTTAGAGGGTTAGAGTGTAATTTACCCTTATTCTAATTGAGCAAAGCCTCTCCTCCCCTACATATATTATCTTATAAGTAGGCTGTCAATTTTCAATACGACACAAATCGAATACAAAATTAATGAATCAGACACGAAAAAAAATGAGTTAATGAGTTAAAATGAGTCAACACGCTTAAACAAGAAAAAATCATATTGGATTTATGTCAAAATCAAGTCAACTCAATTTTGACATGATTAACCCGTATATTTTAAAAGGGTTGACATAATTTAGACACGAATCCGATTTAATCCATTGTAGACCCGTTTAACACGTTTATGAAAATATAATTTACTTATTATATATGACTGATGTGGTTTTAACATTATTACTTATTAGTTCTTGTTTCTACTATTATAGTTAACAATATAGTTATTAATATTATTATGACAGTATACTAATATAATTCTTATTTTAATTTTTTGGATTGAAACATAAATGCATTTAGTTAATTTCATTGATTAGATGTCATATGTTATTTGTAAAAAAATTATTTAAAATTTTGGATGAATGATGTATTAAATGGTAATAAACTTGTGTGAAAACAGATTAAACATGTCCATATTATGTGTGCTAAACAAGTTAGACCGATCATGTTATGTGTGTTAACTCAAAAAATGACATGTTTATTAAATATGTCAAACCGGTTGGGTTCGGGTAATATGTTTAATGACCAAGTTAGGTTAGTGTTTACACATTTCGACACAATTATTAAACATGTTAGGTTTTAGTTTTGAGATTTTCGATATAAACTTAAAATCAATCGGACACGAAATGACCTAACCTGACACATTTGAGACCCCTAACTATAAGACATCTATATACAGATGCAATAAGACAAGTCTCATTGTGTGAGTGACCTATAAGGTTACATTATTTTTGGTTTCTATTGAGAATAATACTATTAGGACCTAAAAATACTGATCTAATTTGTTGACATAATGATGTGGTTGTAGTAAAACTATTGGTTCAATACCAAATTCTAATGTTTGATGGCCCCCACAGCCAATTCAAAGGTCACAATAAATTATGTCAACAAATTATGTCAGTAAATTAGGTCCCAATGGTATTGCTCTTTCATTTATTTGTAGCGTAAAAGGGGTCTAAAATTCATCTTAATTTTTTTTAAAGGAAAATGCTATTTAAACCTTATTTGGGGACCTAATGATATACAATCATTGAATTGATTGTAGGCTCTATTTAACATTGGAGCTCACAATTAATAGAATGGTTGCATTGAAGCCACATTATTAAGTTCTTATATTAGGTCCTCAAATAAGGCCCCTGTAACATTGCTCTTTTTAAAATACTAGCAATACACGGGTGTGCAGTGCACCTAAATGAATTTAAATAATATTTTTTAATAAAAAAATAAAATATATGTGTAATTAAATTAAAAAGGAATTAAGTGTCGAATAATTTATTTTTATTTTAATTATTGCTAAATTTAATTATTGATCTATTCCATCTTTTTTTGAATTTTGTCATTGTTTTAGTATCTTTCCAACCCGTTTATATATACACATC
>CM042198.1:13421842-13453381 GCA_023539305.1 Ilex asprella | reverse complement strand
CGCCCGAGTTGGAGAGGGCGAGGCCGTCATGGGGCGCCTTTGGTGGAGAGGGCGAGACCCCTCGTCTGCATCATGGGGACGCCCGAGTTGGAGAGGGCGAGGCCGTCATAGGGCGCTTCTGGTGGAGAGGGCGAGACCCCTCGTCTGAATCATGGGGGCGCCCGAGTTGGAGAGGGCAAGGCCGTCATGGGGCGCCTCTGGTGGAGAGGGCGAGACCCCTCATCTGAATCATGAGGGCGCTCGAGTTGGAGAGGGCGAGACCTCTCGTTGGCATCATGGGGGCGTCATAGGTGGAGAGGGTGAGACCTCTCGTCTGGGTGCCTAGTGTTGGGTCATAAGCTGTTTAAAAATAAAAGCAAGACAGTTACGAACACGATAATTATCAATTTTTATTTCATAAAATTATAAATAACCAAATAAATCAACAATAAAAATAGAGAAAATCTTGAGGTATTCAGCGTCTCATAGGTGGGCCAATGTTTCCTCTCCCGTCGGAGGGAGTTGGACTCCTCCAACAGGGTGATGAGTGATTCCTCCTTGAGAGAGCATCAACTGGATGATCTGCTGGTTTTGGTTCACCAGCAACTGCATGGTCTGCAGGAGTTGTTGTTGTGACCCAACGGCAGGAGTCGCCGTAGCAGAGGGTCCTTCGGGTGCGATGGGAGGCGGAGCCTCCTCCCGGTGTACAGGGTTGTTGTCTCCAGGTTGATGAGACCTCGATCTAGTGGTGATTGCCATGGATTACAAGAAAGGTAGGAAGACTACGTCGGTTCCCACAGACGGCGCCAAACTGATGATGCACAAAATCGTCTTCGTGCGAGATCAACAGTCACAAGAGTGATTAATGAGCAATTAATGGCAATTAGTGACAAAACAGTAATTAAAGAGTCAACACAAGAGATTTATAGTGGGTCGGTCCGGGTGACCTACATCCACTCTTCGAACGGCGACGGTGGCCTTAGGCGTTTTATTGATCAACGGAGGTACTCCGGGGAGTTTACAAGGAGTCTAGAGAGAGAGTGTGTAGAGAGCTTGCTGAGTGCAACTAGTCTCGTGTGTGTCTCAAGAGTCATTCTGCCCTTCATACAATGAGGGCTTACATTATATAGGCTCACCAAGGCGGTGAGGCGGTGACGTGAGGGAGAAGTCTCCTGTTAATTTGGTAAGTACAAACATGGTAGGAGTGAGTCTCTTCGGTAGGTAGAGTTATGGTAGGAGTAGACTTCTTTGGAAGGTAGAATTAAGGTAGGAGATCTCCGTATCCCGAGTCTTCCTCCACGTGCTCCTATTTGCTCGGATGTCACTATGGTGCGGAGTGTGCTCATGCTTAGCCTTAGACTTGAGTCTTGAATTCGGTCTTACTTTGGAGCGGGTTTGGACTTGTGTTGTGTTTGACGTTGCATCAAGGCATGAAGAGGAGTCAAGAGGAGAGACCAATGGGGCATGAGGTGGGCGGCGCCCACTTTGGAGGGGGCATGGGCGGCGCCCTAGGTGCCTTGGGCGACGCCCTTGGTGCCTTGGGGTGCCTTGTCCCTTCTTTTAGTGTTTGGCCTTGAGTTGGTGCGGCTTGGTGCTCGTCTTGGTCTTGAGGTCGGACGTCGAGCTCGGCTTGGTGCCCATATTGGTCTTGAGGTCGGACGTCGAGCTCGGCTTGGTGCTCATATTGGTCTTGAGGTCGGACGTCGAGCTCGTATTTGAATTAGACTTGGATTCGCACTGGAGTCAAACGACGAAGGAGGAGGGGTCGTAGGAGAGGACGAAGGAGAGGCCGAGCGAGGAGCTGGGCGCCCTGGGGGGCCTGGGCGACGCCCTAGGGGCTTCGGGCGACGCCTCTCACTGCCTCCTACGGTCTTGGTCCTTCCTCTGTTTTCCTTGACGATTGTCACTCGGTTGGCCCAACTACATGGGTCTTTTGGGCTCTTCTATGGGCTTCTTCGACTCCGTTTGGATTGGGCCCTAGCTTAGTAAAATCCGGACTCATCAATAATTATTAAAATAATTTCTCATACAAATAATTCCCAAATAATTTCTCATACAAATAATTCCCAAATAGTTTCAAATAATTTCTCATACAAATAATTCCCAAATAATTTCTCATACAAACAATTCCCAAATAATTTTTCATACAAAAATAATTATTTTAGCTATCACTCCAACTAACTTTAACTAACTATAATTATTAAAATAATTTCTCATACAAATAATTTTCAAATAATTTCTCATACAAATAATTCCCAAATAATTTCTCATACAAACAATTCCCAAATACGCTATCTCAAATAATTTCTCATACAAATAATTTCTAAATAATTTCTCATACAAACAATTCCCAAATAATTTCTCGTACAAAAATTCCCAAACAATCATAAACCAAATGCCTATGTACAAAACCAAATGCCTCAACATTAACCAATACCGAAAATCTCAAATGCCTCAACTCTATAAATACATCAGAAACCCAAATGCCTCAAAAACCCATATCAAAAATCCTTCAGACAGTGGACGGTGGAGCCTTCAACGGTCGGTGCCTCAGTCGGTGGGTGGAGCCTCAACAGTCGGTGCCTCAGTCGGGATTTTGGGATTTTCAGATTTTCAGTCTGGATCTCGAACGAGGGAGGCAGAGAGTTGACAGAGGTGAGGGAGGCGAGGGAGGCAGAGAGACGAAGAGGTGAGGGAGGCAGAGAGACGAAGAGAGGTGGGAGGCGGAGAGTGGCGAGGACTTTTTGCTAGCTTGATGTAGCGACTGAAAAAGGGGTTATATAGTTTAGATAGCCGAGTAACTAGCCCGTTGGAGTATTATTTTTCAGTAAAGTTATCTAAAATAGCTAAAGGGGCTGGTTTAGCCAACCCCTTGGAGATGTTCTTATAGTTGTTGGACTAAAATGCACTGCTTAACTTTGTTAACAATAAGGATAAAATGACTTTAATGCCACTCTCTATTCTTCTTCTCCGATGACCATTGATCCATTACCAACACAACCCTTTTTTCTTTGACAAACCCAACCCCAAAATTTCAATTCCAAAAATTGAGTCCAATTCGCCAAACATTACCCAAGAACCCAAACACAAATTAACCTTCCAAACCCCTAAACCTATTACCCAAAAACCCCACTCAAATCAAGACATTGGAGTTCTTTATTTGGGCTGGACTGCAAATGGATTTTCAATTTGATGACTTTGTGATTGAATACATGACTGATTTCTTGGGTAGAAGGAAGTTTTTTGATGATTCTTGTTGGTAATATTCATATAGTAATATTTTTGTTGGTTTGTGTAAGTTTGATCGATTTGAGATTGCCCTTGAACTTTTTCATGAAGTGGGTTGAGTTGGCTTGGCGCAAACACGATCTGCCATTAATGTTCTTATTCAATTTAGGTTAGTGGTGGTGGTTATGTTTGTTGATGGGAACAAGGATGAGAGAGAAGGGGGCAGAGAAAAGGGAAACGCTGGAACACAGGGGAAAGGAAGATGAGCGTGTTTTCGTCTTTTTGGCATACATTTTTTATACCAAATTGCATCACTCGCACGTGATATATATGAATTGTTAAAATGGATAACAATTTCATGGTGCATTTTAGTCCAACTAGGGATGGTAGTGGACCCGAAAAAAATGGGTATTCGTCTAAATTCGTCTCATTTGGACCGAAGATATACTATACGCATTGGACGATGAACGTATATGGGGACACCCGTATAAAACTTACGGAGATTGAATTTCCCTTATCTCCGCCCCGTCCCCGTTACCCATTAATATATATATATATATATATATATATATACTCTTAACCCTAATTTATTCTCTTCTTCCTCACTCAGCCTTTAGCCGCCACTTCTTCCTCTATCTCTCTCTCAGCGATCAGCCTTCACCTTCAGCTGACCGACTGACCGATTGCCCGCAGATCATCTTGAGCGATCAACCTTGCTCCTTTTCGACTGCTCTCAAACCCACAACGCTAAGCACTCCCCCTGAGCGATCAGCCTAAGCGTCCGATCGATTGCTCTCAGACCCACAACGCTCAATGACCGACTACTCTCAGACCGATTGCCTTTGCCGAGCGAAACACCACCGAAAGCGCTCATCCTCACCAGTGACACTAGTTGTCAGCGACCCTGAGGTATTTAATCATTATTGAAGTTTATATATATGCTATAGGAAAGGCCCCAACTCTAATTTGGAGTCTTTATAATGTATCATGAGGACTCCTTTTGTTATCCTTTGTCATGTTTTTCTCTGAAATGCTAAAAAACTTTTCATATTGGCTAATATATTGATTGTTATACTTTTCGATTAGTCTGCCATGTTTCATAACCACTTTTTGTGTAAGGCTTCTGAGACAGGGGACTTCCTATGTCAATAAAATTTGATTAGTGAGGGAATGTTACAAATCCAGAATGCCAAAAAAAATAGAATAGGTGTATTAATTTCCATTTCAAGTGGCCTTTTAATATGTGCAAACTTGAGCTTACGTACACTCAGTTTAAGCTGCTTGTATATATATAGAAAAACATACCATGTTATTCTATTGAGCTATTTCCTTGGATGTCTTGATGTTAATACCGATTATTTCTTTTGGTTTCCTTGCAGATCTTCTACCTTGTAGGGTTTGCCTTGTTTTGCTTGTAATCACTCCTCAGCTTGTGGGTGCTTCAGGTTTGAAACATAATTGCATTTCTTTTTCACTTAGGTGCCTTTTCCACCATTGGTTGTTTTCCCTAAACACAAGCATGCACTCACACATTGTAGTTAGCATACTCTAAGCAATATATCTATAATGGGGTGGGTTGGTTGAGTGTATACACCATGTTAAGTCAGAGAACTGATGGGATGACAAGTTAAAATTGTGAGTAGATGCATGTATATTTTCTTATGCGTTGCCTCAGGCAAATGGTGTTTTTTTTTTTGCCCTTTCACTGTATCATCTATCATCTCTTTCTGCTTAGTTGATTTTTACATGTAATTGATTACTAGCAACGGAAGGAAAAGAAGTGAGAAATAATATGTCGACTTCACAAACTTCTGCAACACCGAGTGAAAGCAACCAAATTTCAATCTCTATTGATGAAAATCAATCTACCAAATCAACTCCAATGACCCTTGGTGAAATAGATAGAAATAATATGTCAACTCCTCAAACTTCTACCACCACCGATGGTGTTAAGTGATGATTGAGTTAGCGTAAAACTGGTGTTAAGAGATGATTGAGTTGATTGAAATGATTCTACCACCCATTATATTATTTGTGTTATGTTGTGTAATGTTGAATTATATCAAATTTAAGTAGTATTTTAGACATTTGTTGTTTATGTTATGTTCGAATATGCTATGCTACATTATGTTGCGTTAGATTATGTTAGATCGTTTAAAATGTTGTTGGATTATTGAAAGTCGAGGCTTAGCTAAAGCACACTAGAGATCCAATCATTTAAATAACACTTTCTAGGCACATATCTTTTTTTTTTTTTCTTAAAAAAAAACATTGCGCATTTATGTGGATGTTGTAGCAGAAATAATCCAAAATTTCTGCAGGTTCTTTTTTAATATGCAGGTGCTTATTTTGAGGATAAGGGCAACATTGACAATTTTAGTGGCGTGTCGTAATAGCTATATTTTTATGGATATCATATATTTGATCAATTTTTTTTTAAACACATTTATTTTTAGAGACGTTTTACTTGTCATTAGTAATTAAATTTTAATGTTGGATGAATGATTATGTAGCAAATTTTTAACCTTACTAATAACTGACTAGATTTCACTTTCATTAATGTTGAGTTGATGAACACTAGGTCGTGCATTGCATGGAATCCTATTAGAATATATATAAGAAATGTTTGTGACAACTTTTTTATGGAGCGGACACACTATTTGACATTGCCATTTGATAGTCGCCATGGAAAATACTATTTGAATCTAATTTGAGGATCTAATTTAAGGACCTAATGATGTATAACTATTAGATTGGTTGTGGACTTCATCTAACATTGAAACTCACAACTAATCCAATGATTGAATTGAAGTCAGATTATTAGGACTTTAAATTAAATTTTCAAATAAGGTCCCTATTAAATTGTTCATTTGCCATATACTATGTATAAGTGACCAAAAATTGTCTCTTAACCAATAGTGTGCAAATCCAAAAGAGGTATTGGAACGAGAATAGGACCTTCGTTCCTAACTTCAAATCCAAAAAAGGTATTGGAAGGAGAATAGGACCTTCGTTCCTAACTTAGGTTTAGTCAAGGAAATATCTACAAAATGTTAATTAATCTTAGAGCTTCGAAAAAGCAAATGTGTCCTCTTTCATGTAACTGCTACAAACATGACATGTAACCAATTTGGAGATGACATTAAAACGTTCAATAGGTTTATTTGACGGTCTCAAATAGACTCATTCAATGACTACCAACATTTATTTCAAAACTATTTACATTGTACCATACCTTCAGAGATGAGTCATCTTTAGTGATCCTTTAAATTAGTTCATTACTAAATAGAATTAAATTTATCGGGTATATGAGTTAGTTTTACAGTTATGAATGAAATGTTCTTCTTATTCAGATATTCCTAACTTTTGAACCAAAAAAAAAAGATGAAAATTGGGGTTGAGTCTTCCTATATGTACTCATAATAACTTGAGTTCGAAAAAGAAAGTTATTTGCGGAAGTTCGTTTTTAATCTTACAAGTAAGTACTTAAGTTCACTTTTTTTTTTAATCTAAAAAATACCCCTAACAGTGTTAGTTTTGATCACTTATGGGAAACCACAGACGTTAGTTCATTGACATATATATATATGGAAATTGTTGATTGAATATTTTAATGCTTGATTTACGACGAAATTGTTGGTATGTAAATTCAAATTCAGATTAGAAAATTTCCTTAACAATTCAAATTCAAATTCTTAAACAATTTTTGGTCTTTCTATACATTTGAATAACATACTTTTGTGTTTGGTGGGAGTTTTGAAGGTGATAGAAGTAGTAATTGGAGTTCGAAATTGCTTATAATTCAAGTTTGACTTGCTGATTGTTGAAGTTCGGGCTGTTCTTGATTGTTTGCTGGAACAATCACATTTATTGAGGTATTCATTGTAATTGGATGCTTTGTCTACTACAAATAACAATGTTGTTCTTTCCATTGCCGGAATTTGAATATTACTTGCCGTAAATCCAATGTTACTTACAGGAATTCTTATTGCGAGACTTTATCGGAATTCATTTTTTTTTGAAATTAGGTTATGCTTTATTTTTCATGTTATATTGGAATTAGAATTGATTATTTTCATTTGTCAATATTTTTTAATTTATATTTAAATATCAATTGCAAACCTCATTCAATAACAAATATAGTAAATCATAATTTAACATCTATTTTTTTCTTCACAATACCTTCAAATTTTTAGACACAATAACACAACGATAGTAATGTCCGATCGTAATGTAACATCAACTTTTTTTCGCAATAACATCAAATTCTCAGGATAATATATGTTACACAGTAACATTAATTATATATTTTTTAATATAGTAACATCAATGAAATATTTTTTTCATTCACATTAACAATAATTTTTGTTTGCTTTCGCCAAAATACGGTCCACAAATCGGGAAATTACATTATTTAAAGTAATAACAAATAATGGACAGTTGAATTAGAACATTCATCACCACATGTAAATGTTAAGACATCGAATATGTAAAAATAATTTTCATTTTCCCTCACAGTAACATCCAATTTTTCTCACAAGTAACATAATCAACCATTTTTTCGATTGTTTTGCCCAACAAAACATCCATAAAATTGAAAACTATATCATTTAAATCAGTAACAATGAATCTCACTTTGAAATTAGAAATATAAAAAAAAATAAAAAATTTTAAACTTGATTGTGGTGAAGGTTTTTTCAAACCCTAGAATGAACAACACCGTTACTATAAAATTGCATACCTTAACATAAATTCTGAATCCCAAATATTTGAATATGTTTTCAATGCAAAGAGTGAGCAACAATGTCACCAATGGCTTCCACAGTAAACTAGCATAGTAATACGTAATTTGTTTAAATTGAATCTATTCAGTTACTTGATTTTCAGTAACTTGATTTTTGGCAAATGCTACATTGTGGCTGAGATGATTGTAACCGGATTTGAAGTCGACAATGGCTGGAGTAGTAGATTGGTTTTGTCTGTGAAGGGTTTCCTTCAAACGTCATTTATTGTATTTCTAAAGGGCAAGGTTAGAATGGTAAAAGTGACAAAAACGGACTTAAAACTAAATAAATTTTCTTACATGACTTATCTTCAAATAAGTCCATATAGAGAAACTGATTTCCAAATCCCCCCCCAAAAAAAAAAAAACCATACACTTCTAGACCCATTCAATAAATGGATATAGACAAGCCTAACTAAATTCAACTTGTGGACCATATGAGTCTAAACATCTAACAAATCCCCATATATGACTATAAAAACATATCAAGTATGAGTTAAAATAAAATTTAGCGCAAAATAATTTATATAATTTATATTTGGGACACAAATCTATGGATCATCATATATATGTTTACTGTGGCCTTTAATTGATAATGAGTTGCATTCAATGTTTGGTCATTACATTATAAGTTATCTTCGGCCATGAATCAAATGTTTACTTAAATTTAAGTAAAAAATTAAATTTGATAATAAGCACTCGGAATGGATAAAATCAAACCTTTTAAAATATTCTTATATTCTCTTGAGAATTCATTTTATTTTTTTTTGTTTCAAGCTTTTGTTTCAAAAATATTAGGATAAGCAGAATTAAATATTCTTAACAAAATTACCTCAAAACTACATTTTTATTTTATTTTTAGAGTTTGGGCATGCCTAACCCTTTATTGGCTCAGACAGTAATTGAAAGTGACCCAAAAAAAAAAAAAACCTACCAATACATTTAAATATAATATTGATACAATACTGATATCCACTTATAATATAATAGTTTTTCATTATCAACTTTGATGTCAACACTATTGCTATTGTCGTTTACAACTTTCTGTTAGTAGTTAGTTTAATGGTCATTGTATTTTCTTTTCTTATAATAAGTGTAAATTATACTTTATTCTGTCAAATTATTATTTTTATTATTTTTAGCATTTTTCGTTATAAATTTTTTTATATTGCACTTTAAATAACAAATGTTAATTTTTTAATTATAAATACGCACGTAAGTGGTCTGTACTGTCAATAAACAATTGTTTATTATACATGCGTAGGTTAAAAATAAAAAATAAAATACCTATCAATGACTTTGTCCTTTGTAAGTTTCAAATTTTTTTCTGCTAACCGGTCTTTTTTTTTCTTCATAACAACTATTTAGTTACAAAAAAAGTCAAATAAAGTTATACAAGACATTTGGCGGGCAGGAGTTAGAGTTTTCCTCTCTCATTTGAAATTTTTTTAAGTTTGTTGTTATTTATTGGAGTAGTATGAAATAAATTTAATATTTTTAAGGTGTAATGTAAAAAATTTTATAATTAATTATACAAAGTGAAATAAGGGTATAGTTTAGGGGTTAAAGTGTAATTTAACTCTGATAAAAATGCCAACAACAAAAAACAATTGTCAAACACCTCAATCCGTACGCGTCCCTACCAGGATAAAATAACTCCACCGCCCACACCATAAAAAGTAAAAACCCTTCCGCTGTATTCCAACAAAAGCACTCTTTACTCCTCGGACACCGACACCGCCCGACACTCCCCCTATCCTCACTCCTCGTCTCCTCATGATCTCACATCCAACGGCTCAGATTCTCCCAGACCCCAAATTCTCTCTACCAAATATCTCCAATCTCCATCTCTCCCTCTCACAGAACAGAAACACCCACAAATCTAGTCCAGCTAGCAAAAATTGGCAAATGCTCTTTGCACGGATCAGCTCAAATCCCTCTGCTTTTACTGTCTGAGGAAGTCAACGGATCCGCAGTCTTTTCTATCTGAAACCACACCTTCCTCCTAGCCGCCGATCTTGAACCGCAATTTAACGGTACAAAACAACCCATTTGTGATTTGTTCTTGTTCAGTGTATCAAACACCCTTGTCCAAGAATATTATAAGTTGATTAATTGAATTATTGTTTTCTGATTTTTGGGTTATTTTGTTTTTGGGTAAGAAATGGCGCCGAGCACGATCCGGAAAGCGATCGGAGCGGTGAAGGACCAGACCAGCATAGGAATCGCGAAAGTGTCGAGCAACATGGCGCCGGAGCTTGAAGTCGCGATTGTCAAAGCAACAAGCCACGATGACGATCCGGCCGATGAAAAATACATTCGTGAGATCTTACAGTTAACCTCTTACTCCACAGGGTACGTCAGTGCCTGCGTCGCCGCCGTGTCGAAGCGATTGGGAAAGACCAGAGACTGGATTGTTGCCTTGAAGTCATTGATACTTGTTCATAGGTTGTTGAACGATGGCGATTCGATTTTCCAGCAAGAGATCATGTACGCCACACGAAGGGGCACCAGATTGCTGAACATGTCTGATTTTCGTGACGAAGCACATTCAAACTCTTGGGATCATTCGTCTTTTGTGCGGACTTATGCCTTGTATTTGGATCAGAGATTGGAATTGATGGTGTTTGAGCGAAAGCAGAGTGGGGGTGGTCAGCAAATTGAGAGATTTGGATCGAGAGAAGAGCGATATAGATCGCCTCCAAATCGGGGTTACGACTACGACTATAGTGAGTTTAGAGACGAACCTGGGTATGGGAATTCTGGGATGAGAAGATCGAGGTCTTCTGGGGATGTGAGAGAGTCGAGTGTTTCCCAGGAGAGAAAAGATGTGACCCCATTGAGGGAGATGAAGCCGGAGAGGATGTTTGGGAAGATGGGTCATTTGCAGAGTCTTTTGGACCGGCTTTTGGCTTGTAGGCCAACTGGTATGGCGAAGAATAGCAGGATGGTTTTGGTTGCCTTGTACCCAGTTGTGAAGGAGAGTTTTAAACTTTATGCTGATATATGTGAGGTTTTGGCAGTGTTGTTGGATCGGTTTTTCGATATGGAGTATCAGGATTGTGTGAAAGCCTTTGATGCATATGCTAGTTCAGCGAAGCAGATTGATGAACTGGTGGCATTTTATAATTGGTGTAAGGATACCGGCGTGGCAAGGTCGTCGGAGTACCCAGAAGTGCAGAGGATTACCGGAAAGTTGTTGGAGACATTGGAGGAGTTTGTGAGGGATAGGGCAAAGGCGGTGAAAAGTCCAGAGAGGAAGGTAGAGGCTCAGCCGGTCGTTCAGGAGGAGGAGCCTGTGCCGGATATGAATGAGATAAAGGCATTGCCACCGCCTGAGAATTACACTCCACCACCACCACCACCACGTGAGCCGGAGGCTCCTAAGCCGGTGGCCCAGGAGACTGGGGACTTGGTGGATTTGAGAGATGAAGGGGTGACTGCAGATGATCAGGGGAATAAGCTGGCATTGGCATTGTTTGCTGGTCCTGTGGCTAGTAATGGGAATGGATCATGGGAAGCTTTCCCATCAAATGGGGAACCTGAGGTGACCTCTGCTTGGCAGACTCCGGCAGCTGAGGCTGGTAAGGCCGACTGGGAATTGGCCTTAGTGGAATCGGCTAGTAATTTGCAGAAGCAAAAGGCAACATTGGGTGGTGGGTTTGATCCCTTATTGTTGAGTGGCATGTACGATCAGGGAATTGTGAGGCAACATGTGAGCACTGCCCAATTGAGTGGTGGCAGTTCTAGTAGTGTAGCGTTGCCGGGGCCAGGGAAGGGTGCAACGCCAGTATTGGCTCTCCCTGCCCCGGATGGGACTGTTCAGACCGTTGGAGGAGATCCATTTGCTGCATCCTTGAACATTCCACCGCCTTCGTATGTGCAAATGGCAGACATGGAGAAGAAACAGCAATTTCTTGTGCAAGAGCAATTGGTGTGGCAACAGTATGCTAGGGATGGTATGCAAGGCCAAACTAGTTTGACCAAGATTAGTTCTGGTGGATACTATGCTCCTGGGCAACCATCAATGATGCCTTATGGAATGCCACCGGTAAATGGTGTGGGACTACCACCAGCCGGGTACTACACTCCTTACACGCCTTATTGATTTTGCCGTCTTGTCCATACTCTAGTACTCTGTTTAGTTTTTTGTTCTTCATATTTCCCACTGTATTTTGTGTGCTCTTATTCCTGCAATACGAGTATTGCCGATTGGGGAAGAGATGGGGATTGAAAGAGAGAAGCAGCTGAAGAGATTAGGGGTTGTGGGGATGTTGATGTAGGGTGGCCTATAAGCGAATTACTATGTCTCTTCCTGTGTTGTAATCTAGGGATTTCTTGCCTTCTTTGTATCTGTCCATCTCTGCGATGCTTGTTTTGAGAATATGAAACTAACTACAGTCTATTTGGTACAGCTAAATCTTGATTATTTACTGTTGTTTTTGTCTTGTTTCACTCGATACTGCCCACCCTTTCTTATTATAGCAATGCACGTTGTTTTGTTCAGTTACTATTGTTCATGGGGAATTGATTACTCCTTTAAACGTGGTAAATGGAGCAGTTTCAAAGTTATACTGCTGGATAGTTAGGATTTAATGGGGATGCAATCATATCCCTTCAGCTACAATATTACCAATCCAGGGGTGACTACAGTATTGTTTATCTCACCTTTGTTGTTCTTGGAGAATCTTACAAGCATTTGGTTTTAGTTAAGTTTTCTAGATTAGTATAGAAAGTGTTTGAACATTAACTATTGGTATATGGTTGTAAAGAATCTTATGAGCATTTGACAATGCTTCCTCTCTTATAAATGTGATTTGGTCATATATTCAGCTGCTTCCCCTCCTACCAAATATGTTTTCTACATATCTTTGGCTATGGTTAACCGCATTGGCGCAGAAATGATCTGTATATTAATATATTTCCATTTGAGAAAAGAAGATGGAGGAAGAGAACGCAAAACAACTTGAGATCATATAAGATCATTGCTGAGAAGACAATTGAGTTGAATTGAAAGCACATGGTTTAGTTTAAATGTCTTGGTCATGAATAACTATACCCAAGGACAATTCTGTTAGAGAATAGTCCAATGCATATTGAAGGATCTGAAGAAAACAAGAGCAGCACTGAAAATGACCTTGGCTTGTTTTGATATAATAAGTGCTCTGCTTTCTTTGTAGTTTATCTATTAATTAGATTGTAGTTATCCAAACCTAATGTCACTATGATCTGGCCAAATAAAAGCTGATTGCGTCTCATCATCCCAGCAGCAATGAGATGGCGTAAAACCATCAAATCTGAAATAATTTGTTTTGGCTTTTTCGTGGACTGCAAAACGAATTGCTTAGAATATTGTTGGTTCCAGTAGTTTACCATCCTACTAATTCAAAATGAATCATGTCGTATGTGATATTGGTTTGTGTTGTATCATCCCCAAAGTTATGCTTTCACTTTTTTTTTTTCAAAGCATGGAAGTCTACAGGTTTTTTGATTTTTTTGTCCAGTTTAGTTTCCATTGTTAGGGGTACAAGAGTAATGGGGATGAGAGGATAGATAGGAGAGGTTGAATTAGGCAGTGCCAATCAAGTTTCAGTTCAAATTTTGAGTGATGACGGGAAATTCATTTAGGGATTTATTTTCACTAGCATGGTCGACCAATCAAAGGAGTTTCATTGTCTTTTTTGCTTGTGTATATCTATGTACATGAGTTTTTTGTGGGATGAACTTCCCGTCTAACCAGAGACTAGATTGCAAGTTAGACCGGGTTGGCCCCTACACCCATCCAATCCATGAGATAAATTGTGATGTTTTTGAGTCAGACTTGAACTCAACTCAATCCGAGTTTCAACTATGAGCCCCTGTGCCCGAATTCTGGCGGAGACAAGAAAAAGATTCACTCCCCATGGCCCAGGTTTCTTCTTTTATATGCCGGCCACAAAAATGAAACTTCCTCCTTAAGTTTATGCTCTCTTTAACTTTCCTGTCTCTGCTTTCTCTTTTATTATGCTGCTTTGTTTGATTGCCCAGCAAAAATTTTACTTTTTAGTGGCATCTATGAGTACCCTCATAGGATGCGAACCTTATTGATAAATAATCTTGTTACTTTAAGTGATTTTATTCCAAGTGGGTGAGGCATCAGTCTGCACCAGTCAGATATCAACCCAGATTCAAGCACAAGCTGGGGGTGGCTGCTTTGATTCTACTGGTTTAGCTGGTGGACTAAAGAAGTCTTGTAACTAGTTAGGTTTTGGTCAAGCCATGCTGATATTTGTGAGTTTGATTGGCACTTCTGTGGAGCATATTGCTGATGATGTGACTTGTCAAAGAAAACTAAAACCATTTCTATATTCTCTAATAAAAAAAAATGAGGAAAGATGGTTGCCTCTCTACTTTACTTTTGAACTAATGGTTTGAGAGTACACACTTTTTCTTCAGAGAGCAACAAGAAATCTGCATCCCATGATGCCCTAGAGAGTGGGTCTCTTCTTCTTCTTCTTCTTTTTTATTTTTTTGGGGTAGTGATTCAACTCATCTTGCTTGTTGAAGTATGAACTTTACATTTTTTTCGTATAATTTGTTTTAAAGTCTTGCGGGTGTCCACGAGTTTACAAATAGGGATGTTTGAAAGGGCAAACACGTCACGATAGCGGTCTTGCCACAAAGTACCTCAAAAGACAAACACTACACTTGTACTGTAGTGGTCATTGGTTTATCCACTAAAATCGTGATACGTGTAAAGTCTTTTTATTTTATTATTTTAAATCACTTTATCATTTTAATAACCAATGTTACAAATCAATCAAATTAAAATCTACGATTTTGGATCAATTTCAGTATAATACCTATTTTTTTTGGGGGTACCATAAGTGGCGGAGCCATGATTTTGCATCAGGGGGCAAAATATATTTTAGAAAGTAATTGGCTAATTGACAAACAAAAAATTTAAGTTCAAGAATGACAATATATTAAAATTCAAGACAAAATTAATATATCAAATAGTAAAATTAATTTATATTTAGTTAAACAAAATTTGAACAAAATAGACACAAAATCTAATTGATGCTCTAAAATCTCTAAAATTATATTTACAAGTGAAAAATAATATTTTTTAAAATCTCTAAAATTTTCTATAATTGATTAATTGTAAATTAAATTTATTGTTATTTTTTTCAATGTACAAAATGCAAAGTCCGCAACAAAATTATTTTTTATTTAGTTGCAAAATCTAGTTAAAGTCATTCTCCATCTTATTGAGAAATTGATTATTTGATGGAGCATAAAATACTTTTTGTGTTACAACATTTGCCTTTTAAATCTAACAAACTTGCCAAAAAAAATGGTAAATAACAATTTTATTTATAAAATTGTTTTTACAAAATAAGGAACAATTTTTTTAATAAAAGATAAGTATTGTCTTTTGCTAAATATATAAATAGATTAGGACGTTTTACATTTGGTTCATTAATCCAAACATAAAATGTTTTTTAGGGGGCCAGTGAGCCAATAATTTACTAAAAAAAAAAAAAAGGCAGAACCATTACAGAAATTTGCCAAAAATAAAAAGGGACAAATGCAATAATTTCAACAACATTATGTTATTTTTTTTGATATTACGATGAAAGATGTCAGAGTCAGCTTTCACGTACCATTATTAATCTCTTTCTCAGTCTGATCAAAAATAGATTAGCCATGTTAAGATTAGAGAATTCATAAGAGATAAATTTATCATGCCCTGACCTTAAAGATGTTGATAAATTTCAAATTTAGTGTTATCTGAGTTTACAACACATCACTAGTTCTTTATTAGAGATTATCCAAAAGGGGGTGTGTCCCCTATTCAATTTAACATTATGGTGGGCTTATCCCTATCATTTTATGTTGCCTTAGCTTGAATACTTTTAAAACAATCTAAGCCAAAAAAAAAGTAGAGGAAAGAAAACAAAAGTCCAATGACATAACTCCAATCACACTTCACCTAACTCACTACTTAAAATTAACAACCAAAGATCAACTGAAGCTGTGATATAAATAAATGGCCCCAGGGAAGATATCTGTCCCCAATTTTTTGTCTATTTCTATTTACCAGTTCCTTGTTTGTAATCCTTCAATAAACTTTTATATGTCCTAATAGCATTAATCAACTTATATACTTTATTTTAGGGGTGTCAATTTTATCCATAAACACGAATCCGACGTTAATCCGATCCGATATAAAATTAAAAATAACACGATTAATTGACAGTGACACGAATAATAAATGAGTCAAATTAAGGTTCTACATAAATAACATGATTAATGAGTGTTATGGATAGAAAATAAGTCTTTAATAGATGAAGGATTACAGATGAACCCGATACGTATCAAAAATGACCCGACACGAAAATGACACAATAAAAAATGACACAACACAAAAAGGACATGACACAACATGACACTCTTATTTTTTCGATAAAGTAAAAAGGAACAAGTTTATTGAAAATCCTAATAGAATAGAAAAGGCATTCGATAATACACTTTGAAAGTGCGTGAAAAATGGAATGGAAAATGGTCATTCACAATTTTTCGGCTAAAGCCAAAGTAATTATTATGTGAATTACAAGGTGAAAATAGTTTTCAAATTCCTAAATATAATTAAAACAACATTCTTAAGAACTTCGGTATAGCCTCTTCACAGTGGATTTTACAGGTTAGTAAGAGAGAGACTGTTCCATTGGCCCAGCTGTTTACAATTTAGTCGTCGGGAGTTATGAAAACTTTAATGATTTAAAATTAAAAATATAAATTTGACATCAGAAGATCGCGTGGCCTAATGGATAAGGCGCTCGCCTCCGGAGCGGGAGATTGTGGGTTCGAGTCCCACCGTGATCGTTTGTTACAGTTAATATCCTTCCCTTTTGTTTTTCCCCCCCCCCTCTCTCTCTCTCTCTGAAGTTTTGTCCTCTGTTGTAGCCGCCATGAGAGCTTCAAATGCTTTCTGCAAGATTCGGGAGGAGAGGGAGAGGGAGACGCATTTTATGGGTATACTAGTAATAATCACAATATTAAAAATCAAAGATTGATTCTGCAATATTTGTATTAAATAGTAATTTAATTTTTTTAATTACATAATTTAAAATTAAAATAAAAAGAAAGAAAAAGTGTAGATTGATGAAATTGTTTGACATTAGATAGTATTTTAATGTGTGGATTGAGTTATCTACCAATAGGGGTCGTATAAAAAAGTTTATGTTTTTGAACGGAAAAAAATATTTTTGGAATAAATTTTGTATCATTGGATCAAAATAGATGAAGATTGAATCAATTTTAACCGTTATAATATTTTTTATAAATTTAAAATTTAACTTACTAACTATAATATTAGATATATTATTTGTACCCGTGATGATTATTTGGGTTGTGCTTCTCCCATCTTCAATTTGATCATTCCAAGTATTCATCAGTGAGATCTATGTCAGACTAATCTGTTGGGACAAAAAAGGGTTTCAGTTGGTTGAGAAGAGATTATACTGACAGTAAACAATCTGTCAGTAGTACAATAAAATTGATGAAGGTATATGGCAGAATCCTAGAAATGTGTTTGACAAATTTCTTGTTAAATATGACTCCGACAGTTTTTTTTTTTCCTTCTGATATTCTGATTGTCACAATGAATTCACTAGACTAATGTTGAATCTTGTACAAAATAGCCTATCTATAAATTGGAGGGCAGTGGTCCCATGGGTATGAATAATGCTACACTGACCAAATTTTAGGACCAAATTTGGAGCCCAAATGACATGGCAACATATGATTTGAAGTTTTTATTGGGACCCAAATGACATGACACCAAATAAATGAGCACAACTCAGCTGCCATGTCATTTGGGCTCCAAATTTGGTCCCAAAATTTGGTCAGTGTAGCATTACTCCATGGGTATACCCACCCATGGGATTTTCGAACCCCGAACCTACATTTTGTTAAAGTATTTATAAAGTGGTCAAACTACCACTAGACTAATCCGTTCAGGTTCTTCAACAGCCTTCTTATAAGAAGTCTTGAAATTCTAAGAACATAACAATTCTATGGTATGGTATTAAAAATCGTATCATACCATTATGTATAACTTAGGATTTTTTATAAAAAAAATTTGAAGTCATTTCCAACTATTTGGGATTTTTGTGATCGATCCTTTAAAAAATTCTCTTTTTTCATGTGCATACAATTACTTTATATCTTTCTATCTATCTATCTCCTCAACCAACCAATTGTTGCACCAACGCATACGATTGCACAAGAAGAAGATCAAATCTGAACAGAATGACAACAGCATTGAGCATCATTTGGACTTTGTTTTTGCAAAACTAT
The DNA here is from genome assembly GCA_023539305.1 of Ilex asprella. NCBI lineage: Eukaryota > Viridiplantae > Streptophyta > Magnoliopsida > Aquifoliales > Aquifoliaceae > Ilex > Ilex asprella. The sequence continues at coordinate 13,435,047 of CM042198.1, read as the reverse complement.
TCATAGCTGCAAGTTTTGCTATAGAATTGCAGGCTTGCATCAAATAGTTTCAATATTTCAGAATGACAACAGCAGAAACCAAGTACAACAACCACTTAAAAACCATGAAGAGCAATTTCACCAACTGTACAGTAATTCAAAGTTTCTCACAAGCATAGATATCTACATTCTGATACTCTTTGGACTATGTATCTGCATTGGTTTGAAACTGCCCATTCTTGGTGACTCTGTGAGGACTCGCATGTGTCCTGTTGATTCCTTTGTCCACCACAAGTAGAATAAAGAGGAGATTATCACTAACCCAGCTGCAGATCCAAGTGCTATTCCAACAAGTATTCCAATGCGTTTCTTGTCATGTTTGGAAGAACCAACATCATCAGACACTACAAAATAGTCCAGGAAAAAAAAATCGATGGTTATTCAAAATCTGCTCGAGGTAATTAACAGATCAAAGATGAGAAAAATCGGGGGAAAAAAAGAGAACATGAGCATGATTTTGGACAACCTTGGGAAACATGGATAGCTGACACTAATGGACCATATGTGCTTTGAAATGGAATGCAGCAAGTGCCCCTCCCTGCCCAGAAGAAATGAATGTCCATGATTGTGTTTGTAACGTTTGCCTCGAATCTTTTTACCAACGCTCTCTTGGATCCACCTGCTTCCTCTTGTATGTTGAAATCTTGAAGAACTCTTTCGCTCTTCAGCAGTTGCAAGATAACACAAAGAAAAGTGTAAACCAGAAGGATAGAAGGTGGACAACTCAAAATACACAAAAAAATTTAGTAGAAAAAACTGTTCAACCTACAACAACCTATACTGTCTTGATTAAATTCAGATGCGTCTCTAATTTCCTGTCAAATATTTTGTGATACCTAAAGGACCATGCAAATTTATAGACTCTGGGATTTGGGGTTGGACTCTGATTAAGTATTAGACTCTGAACCATATCAATTATTAGATTCTGAAACTTATTGGATAGAATTAACCATTGATTATCTTTTTCACCTTTTCTTTGCAAGTAACCAAGGCTGAACAAAGATCACCAACACAGGATTCAGGGACTTTTGCTACAAGAATAATTGGAGAAATTGAATTTCTTATGTAGTTATTTGTTTTTTTTGGTCCATTGTTTGTAAGTTGGAAAGATCAAATATGAAATTAGGCAAGAGAAGAACCAAGGTAGCAGGAAAACAGAAGCAAATGTCATCTGAGAACCATTCAAGCTAATTCATGATTTTTTCAAGTAATCTGGTTTTTGTTAGACACATACAAGATATCTACTGTAACTCTTTACACAACATGAATTTAGACATCGGGGTTTGGGGGAATAAATTTGAGTACCTGGATGTAAACATCGAATAAACGCCTCCCCAGACCTCTCCAAGATCGAGAGTCATCCATTTGTATCTCTGCAAAGTGGAGTTCAACATTGTACTTCCCATTCTTCAAACCAAGACCATAATACCTTAATGTGCTTGGTGAGATCCTTGCTGTTTTATAAAGCTCCGACTCCAGAGTCTCCATGATTTGAGAATCTGTCTGTGCTATATATTGAGGTCCATTTGGGTTAGAAATGAAATTTCCAGTGCTGCTTACTGCCCATTGAGAATTGGTGTTTGTGTACAATGAGGCAGCTTCTAGTGTTTCTGAATCATCATCGAATTTGATGCCTGCTGCAGATACTTGGTCTGTGCCACCACATTTGACAGAAAATGATGCTACATGACAGATAAATAGGCTAGTGAGATTTCAAGATGAACATATAGTTGGAAAGCTAGCTTGCTTTCCTTCGTTTAGTTTGGCTCCCCCCCCCCCCCTTTCCAAAAAAACAAAACAAAAAAACATGAAGAAAAAAAACATGCACACACATGCATGCAGCACATACTAGTAAAGAATAGTATTAAGTATATGAATTCTAAAGATTTTGACAATAAGATGTGAACTTCACAAAGTTTTGCTAGTTTAACATCAAAATGACTGATATATATATATGTTTCCATTCCAATTTTGCAGTGTAGATCATAAATAGTGAACCAAGTGATTTTATTTCTACTTACAATTGTGATCTTGACAATAACTTCTGTCCTGGTTCCCTTCTTGCTTTTTTATAAAGTTCTGAAATACACTAAACATATGAAAATTTAGCTCCACAATGAGTGATTGACTTTTCAGGGAACACCATAGGATGATCTTACTGTAAATTATATTATTATGGGCTGAGCTTTTGATAGTTGTCTGATCACAACCTATATGCAAAGCAATTGAAGTTTGAGGATATCGTCTTATACAGGAAGGTATAATACTTACTGGCTTGTACTTTGTTAGAGCATCGGGTATTGCCTTGGAGGCAATGCAACATTGCAGAGGCCTTCCTGCACCGATGACCAATATAGTGGTCAGGAAATCCACTAGAACAACTAAGAAACCAACAATTCACCAAAATAGATAATTTATAGCATTGAGGAGTTTCACTTAATCGGATTCTCTTCCTTGTATAACAAAATGCATCCAAAAGAGCACCCAATAAAACAGAAAAAGGAAACACTAAAGGCCCAAATCTTTTTGACGATATTTTATCATAGAAAAGTACACCAGCAGCCATTAAAAGGGGATTAAAACTAATATGAAATGTTCAACAAAGATCGTGGGTGGTCCTTCACAAATTTAAGAAAACTTCGACATAAACACATGAATAGAACACAAAAAGTTGGAGAAACGAAGTATGCCATTAGATGAGGAAATTTGAAGCCATGTACTTCTAGAACGAGATTTCTGTGCAGAGAAGGAGTCGAAATGTTAACAGATGATGACTATCACAATGCCACTGTGATTATTCTGACTGAAATCCTAGTTTCTATTGGTAATTAGAAGTAACTTACCCATCCTGTAAGCTGTTTGCATTGATGGAAGTTCCAGCTACATTCCTGAGAAAAAAAAAAATCGGATAGGTAGGTTTGATGTCAGCACGAAAACTTATAAAGGGGTGACAAACAGTTCCTACAAGTGACACTATTCAATCAGCTACTACATTGCCTAATAACACCAATTCAAATCGACCTCGTAAAATCTAGAGATGTTAACTTACATTGATAGTCCTACTTTAGCAAAGTTTGGAGGTAAGTTTCCAGAAATCGAATTGAAGGAGACATCTCTGCAACGAAGTGAAATACCAAGTTAGAAGCATGACTGAACAGATTTTTGTTGAGTATTGTATACATCAGCAGGTTCATAATTTTGCATTGTTCCTCTCTGGAAGGTCCTGTCAACTTCTTTCCAGAACATCGAGAATTAGCTTAATTGGAGCTCGGAGCCAAATGTTTCATTATTAAAAAAGGGTCAGGGCCATTTTTTCGAAGGTTACTTTCCTGTCAACCCCCGCACCACTGTGAGTTCAACTTAACAGGCGAAAGTTCATAATTTCATCCACAAAATCTAGAAGGAAGGCAATCCTTTTTCAGAATTCAGAAACTTACAGGGCAACAAGGTCCGGAATAATAATATTTGGAGGGAGCACCCCATTCAATTTATTGTTTCCAAGATACCTGAAATGGATAATTGCCGCTGTTCAATTAGGATGATCACACCACATGATATCAACAGAAGAAAACTAAGAAATTCATTGCTTTATTCGAGATATGAACATCAGTGTCATGTAAACAACACAAACAAAAAAGAAATAAAAAAGATAATGAACACCAAATGGTTAGGTAACCCTATTACTAACTGGTGACAGATTCCATTTACTCATTTAGTGAAAGTAGAAAGATGCAGAAATGAGCTAAATTGAGTAACTTACAAGTATTGCAAAGAAGAAAACTCTTCGAACGAGTTTGGAATTTGGCCTGTTAACTTGTTGAAGCTCAAGTCCCTTTCGTAATGGTTAAATTTCAACAACACAAGAAATCAGAAGCTTGACATAAATAATAAATGACTAATAAAGTATGAAGTGTAAGCCACTTCCAATGACATCATTTTTCCAGAAAACAAGAAGGAAATCAATATCAAAGTAACAGAACGGAATTTGATTCAAGAAGGCAGGGAAAAATCAACGTGAATAGACCGTCTTCAATGACTAGGTGACTTACAGTACTTTCAAGTTAGAAAAGGTGCTTAGGTATTCTGGAAGTTGGCCAGCCACTCGACAGTTTCTCAATGATCTATAGAACAAACGAAGAATTATAAATTGAAACTGCAAATGAACAGAAACTTAAAAATCGATCAAAATCTTACAATATGGACAAACTTGTCAAGTTCTCCAAGAAGTCAGGAGTAGAATCTTCCTTATTGAGATCACCAATTCTCCTATACAAAGAATTATACACTAGAATCACATAATTACGAATAACAGTGCACATCAGGGAGAGCAAATTTATTATTATACATCAACAGGCTTAAATAATCTGAAAAAATCTTGACATGAAGAAGGGCACATCAAAGTCTGAATCGAAACACACCAATAACTTGAATCAGCTTGTGGAGATCTAAAGAATAAAGGTAGTTCAGAACAAAAAAAAAAACATTAACCACAAGGACATGCAAAGTTATAGCATAGAAGTTTCAGAAATGAACATTGCATTAACATTGGATCACATGGCAGCTCTCTTGTTGGCCATTTCATTATTGTTCATAAAATGAGTAATGAAAACTGTTAGTATATATGATTTAAAATTAAATTTATTATCATTTATTCATATTAATAATTTCAGCCCCTCATTTATTTTATGATTATGATTTTAAATGATTTTAATTTTTGATTGTTGAAATTCTTTAGGGGGAGTTATATGTAATAACTACATATATCATTTATTACCTATTTATACATATATATATACATATATATATATATATATGTATATATTATATATTCTAGCCTTAACTAACCATTATATACATTGGAGTTACATGAGAACTAGCCTTTGAAACCAAATATCCCATATATTCATCGAGCTTTAAAAGAATAATGGCTATCCATTAAATGTATAAATAGACGTGTTTTATCTTCCTTTAATGCAGAGAAACAACTCTCATATACATATTCTCCTTCATTCTTTACTAGTTTTTGTGTGTTTTGTGGGCAACTTGGGTGTGATCAGTTCGTTATAGAGAGGTTCACGCCTACACCGTAGCTTCTCTCAGATTGTTGTATCTTGGAAAAAGAACGTCGAAAAACTGTGTGCGGGGGGACATATCTCTTCTTAGGACATTGTTCATCTCGCACCTCAATCCAAGATATTCTAAACTTATTTTTGATCTAACTTCTATTGAGTTTATTTGATATAATTGCATGTTTATTTAATTTATGAATATGTGATTTATGTTTTATTTAGCAACAATCTAAGAAGAGATAAAATTAAGTTTAGAATAACGTAAGAAAACTTGTTTTTCTATTTGTTTTTATCTATTTCCCTTGTTTGGAATATGAGCACTGTTGAATCTAATTCTTGCAAACCAGAGAAGTTCAGCGGTCAACACTTTAGAAGATGGCAACAACAAATAAAATTTTGGTTGACTACTTTGGGTTTAATATCTATGCTTGAAAAACCTGCTCAACCTGAGGAAAATAGACCTACCCAAGTCCAGACTAATGAAACAACTACTGTTGATGAAACTAGTACAAGTTTAGTCCCTGAAAAGTCAACAAAATCAGCTTTTGATATAGAAAAGGACTACCTGTGTCATGGCAGAATTCTAAGTGCACTTGCTGAACCTATGTATGATATTTTTTGCACTACTAAATCAGCACTTAAAACTTTGGGAAACTTTAGATAAAAAACATGGCACTGAAGATGCTGGACTTGAGAGGTACTACACTGAAAAAATCTTTGATTTTCAAATGATAGATGGAAAATCTGTGATGGATCAAGTCCATGAATTTCAAAACATAGTCCATGAATTAAAGATGAAGGGCATGAATTTTCAAGAAAATTTTCTTATTGTTGGGTTAATTAAAAAATTACCTCCTTCTTCGTCTGAATTTATTAGAATGCTTGAGCAAAAGCCTCAAAGATTCTCTTTTGATGAGTTGTTAATTTCACTTAGAATTGAAGAAAAACATAGAGAGACTCAAAAAGATAAATCAAGTGTAGAAAAACAAAATAAGACACTTCTAGTAGAGAATCAAGCTTTTAAGCCAAAATTAAAAAATTTCAAAAATAAAAATTTTCATAAGCATGCAAATTTTAGTAAACAATATGGAAACAAAAATAAAAAATATCAAAAATCTAGCTGGGTATGTGGGAAGACCAATCATTATGCAAAAGATTGCAACCACAGTAAGGATCAACCGAATAGAGATCGTGGTCATCAAGCTACTCCCAAGTCTCAAGTCAATGTGGTGACTATAGGGGATTCAATGACTGGTCCTAGTAACAGGAGTCAGACACTAGAACTGTGAGTATGAACAATGGTAGCATCACTAGTGTGCTTGGAGAAGGATGTTTTAGTATTAAGTTTACTTCGGGAAAACTCTTATATTGGATGGTGTCAAGCATGTGTAAGATATAAGGAAAAATTTAGTCAGTGGGTTCTTGCTAGTTCAACATGGCTATCGAGTTGTATTTGAGTCTAATAAAGTTGTAATTAGTAAGATTGGTTTTTTTGTTGGTAAGGGTTATTTCTGTGAAGGTCTTTTTAAGTTAAATGTAATTGTTTCTAATCCTAGTGATAATAACAGTTCTTACTCAATGGTTTATCAAGTTGAAAGTTCGAGCGTGTGGGATGAAAGATTAGGCCATGTAAATTATAATACCATGAAAAGAATGATGAGGTTAGAATTAATCCCTAAATCTGAAATTAAATTTCAAGGGAAATGTGAAATTTGTGTACAAGCAAAACAACCTAGAAGGCCTTTTAAATCGGTAGTTAGAGAATCCAAATTGCTTGAATTGATTCATAGATTTGTGATTTAAATAAAATTTTGACACGTGGTGAAAAAAGATACTTTGTAACTTTTATAGATGATTATTCAAAATATTGTTATATATATTTATTAAGGAAAAAAGATGAAGTATTTGAAAATTTTAAAATTTATAAATCAGAAGTAGAAAATCAACAAGAGAAGAAAGTAAAAATATTAAGGTTAGATAGAGGAGGTGAATATAAATCTACTGAAATGGTAGAATATTTTGAAAATCATGGAATTATTTATCAAGAGACCTTGTCATTCTCACCTAAATCTAATGGAGTAGTTGAAAGGAAAAATAGGACATTATTAGACATGGTAAATATGATGCTTTCTAGTTCCGGTTTAGCAAATAATTTATGGGGTGAAGCTTTGTTTTCCGCATGTTATATATTAAATAATGTACCTTATAAAAATTGCGCGATGAGACTCCTTATGAGTTGTGGAAAGGTAGAAAACCAAATTTAAGATACCTTAAAGTGTGGGGGTGTCTAGCTAACGTGAATGTTCCAAAGAATAAAAAACGAAAGCTTGAACCTAAAACCGTTGATTGTGTTTTTATAGGCTATGCGTTAAAAAGTGTTGGATATAGAGTTTTAGTTATTAAATCCAAAATTTCAGATATTGTTGTTAATACTATTATGGAGTCACGTGATGTTGTATTTTTTGAGAACACTTTTCTGTTGAAAGATCAAATTCCAAAGCTAATTAGTGAAAATGCCATTGGAAAGCTTTTAGCAAACAATCAAGATAATGAAGAACCTAGGAGAAGTAAAAGAAGAAGAGTTGAAAAGAATTTGGTGAAGATTTTTACACTTTTATAGTACAAGAAGATCCTAAGACATATAACAAAGCAATGACATCTATTGATGCATCTTTTTGGAGAGAAGCAATAGATAGTGAAATTAATTCTATTATGTGCACTATGACTTGGGTGTTAACATTTGCCTCATGGGAGTAGACCGATAGGTTCTAAATGGATATTTAGGAAAAAGTTGAGAACGGATTGATCTATAAAAAAATTCAAAGCAAGATTAGTTGCTAAAGGGTTTAATCAAAAGAAAGGAATTGACTTTTTTGATACCTATTCTCCTGTAACAAGACTAACAACTATAAGAGTTTTAATGGCTATTGCTTCAATCTATAACTTAGAAATTCATCAAATAAACGTTAAAACTACATTTTTGAATGGTGATCTAGACGAGGAGATTTATATGGAGCAACCTGAAGGATTTGTAGTACCAAGTCAAGAAAATAAAGTGTGTATTACGGTTTAAAATAGGCCCCTATACAATGGCATGAAAAATTCGATAAAATAATACTCTCAAATGGTTTCGTTATAAATGATTCTGATAAATGTCTTTATTCAAAAATAAATGAGAATAGGTGTGTAATACTTTGTCTCTATGTGGATGACATTAGATTTGTAAAACCAATGAATATGTGATTTGTGAAACTAAAAATATGCTTTCAAATAATTTTGATATGAAAGACTTGGGCTTTGCTGATGTTATATTGGGAATAAAATTAATAAGAAATAAAGATGAGATTATTTTAACCCAATCTCATTATGTTGAAAAATTGTTGAAAAAGTTTAATTATTTTGAGTATAAACCAGTGAACACAACATACGATCCACATGTACACCTAAAGAAAAATTTAGGTGAAAGTGTATCACAACAAAAATATTCACAGGTTATTGGATAATTAATGTATTTAACGAATTGCACTAGGCCTGATATTGCTTATGCCGTCAATAGGCTAAGTAGATATACTTCAAATCCCAATCAAGAACATTGGAAAGCTATTGAAAGAGTATTTCGATATTTAAAAGGTACCTTAAATTATGGTCTTCATTTTCCAGGGTACCCAACAATATTGGAAGGATTCAGTGATGCTAACTGGATCTCAGATTCGGATGAAACTAAAGCTACTAGTGGCTATATTTTTATGTTTGGTGGTGGAGCTGTGGGTTGGAAGTCAACAAAGCAGACTATTATATCTCGATCAACAATGGAAGCACAATTTATTTCATTAGATTCAGCTGCAACAGAAGCTGAATTGCTCAAGTGTCTATTATCAGATATAACTCTTGGCAATAAGCCTATTCCAGCATTTTCTCGACATTGTGACAATCAAGCTACAATTGCCAAGGCGAAGAATTCCAATTACAACGGAAAAAGGAGGCATATATGGATCTGTCATAATTCTATCAAACAGTTGCTTACTCAAGGAGTAATTGCACTTGACTTTGTGAGGTCTGAAAATAATTTGGCGAACCATTTTACTGAAGGGATAGCGAAGAGGCTAGTTCAAAGTTCATCGAGGGAAAAGAAATTGAAGCCTATAAGTTAGTCATTACAGTGGACACCTAACCTCTGTGATTGGAGATCTCATGAAGGAGGTTCAATAGGTAAGAACGAAATTGTAACGTGACTATGTTGAGCACTGAAATTGTAACAAGGAAAATTCCCTAGTCCCATTTCGAAGATGATAGTGCTTTAAATTGTGATGGTGATAAGGTGGAGTAAATCTCTTAATGAGCCCTAGACAGGATTCTACATGGTGTTGGTCACAGAACATCCTTGGAGGGTTCACCTATATGTGTGTTTGTAGTGAGGCCGCTACCATGGGATGCAGGCTAATCCCAGATGAAACACTCATGAAAATCAAGATACTCGCGCATGGCCGTTAGAGCACAAAACTGATTAGAACATGATCTAATGCCCGTACCGCGTGTGTGACGAGTAGAAACTTGAATTAAAGAGCCTAGTTCTAGATTTGTTCATTATAGTTCTTCAAATGGAAGCTCGTTAACACTAAGTGAAGGTTCAAGTCTGGAAGACACATATCACCTATTACATGGTATTGTTGCCCATTTTTTTTTTAATTTTAAATCACGTGGGGGATTTTTAGTATATATGATTTAAAATTAAATTTATTATCATTTATTCATATTAATAATTTCAGCCCCACATTTATTTTATGATTATGATTTTAAATGATTTTAATTTTTGATTGTTGAAATTCTTTAGGGGGAGTCTATTAATACATACATACATATATATATTATTTATTCTAGCCTTAACTAACCATTATATGTTACATGAGAACTAGCCGTTGAAGCCATATATCCCATATATTCATATGGCTTTAAAAGAATAATGGCTATCCATTAAATGTATAAATAGACATGTGTTCTATCTTTCTTTGATACAGAAAAACAACTTTCATATACATATTCTCCTTCATTCTTTACCAGTTTTTATGTGTTTTGTGGGCAACTTGGGTGTGATCAGTTCGTTGTAGAGAGTTTCACGCTTACAACATAGTTTCTCTCGGATTGTTGTATCTTAGGGAAAAAACGTCGAAAAACTCTGTGCGGAGGGGACATATCTCTTCTCAGGACAACGTTGATCTCGCACCTCAATCCAGGCTATTCTAAACTTATTTTTGATCTAACTTCCATTGAGTTTATTTGATATATTTGCGTGTTTATTTAATTTATGAATATGTGATTTATGTTTTATTTACTAACAAAAACAAACAAGTAGAGGTCCTTACAGGTGCTCGATTTTCGTTAGAGCACTGTAACTGCGTGGAATTGGGCCTTCAAGCATTGTTCCTTGAAGTCTCCTGTTAGTGAGAGAAATGCCATGGCCAGTGTGAGTTATAAGACTAAAAAGTATCATAATTATTCATTCTAAGATTCAAAAGTGCACATAGAATTTCGTGCATACAAGTCCTTGAGTTCTGTAAGAGTTCCAAAGAATTCAGGAAGCTTCCCTGTAAAAAGATTATCAGAAGCCCACCTGAAGCAGGAAACAAACACTTTTCATTTAAGTAATTTTGTTTAGTACCGACCTCTTGGTACCTAGAGAGAAACATATATTCATATCAAGGAAAGTGATAAGAAAGTACAGAATCTGGAGCGATATCAAGTTTGACAATTCTTGCGGAATTGGCCCACTCACTCCGCTGCTATCTATGTACCTGAATGATTAACAGACCAATTGATCCAGAGTTCATGGCCAACAAAAAGAGGAATACTCAAGTTAATAATGGTGAGGCAGAGAATATCCATAACCATGTTCCTTCAAAACTTGTTGCACTAACAAACATGCACAAGTTCAAGCCTTTTAACCATTATCAGAACCAAAATCGCCATTCTTTCTTCCTCAAACCTTGTATAATGGTAATAGAACTGCCTGTTGAACATGAAAGGGCTGACCAACAATTCCCAGGTACTCTTCCTCAACCAAAGGCCAAAGAAGAATTCTCTAGAAAGAAAAACAAGCTAATTGTATTAGTGGAATACTTACAGCTGTAGTAAGGACTTTAAATTTCTAAGTTCGCTGGGTAATGGTCCATGGAAATTGTTTGAGCTAAAACTTCTGTAACAAGAAAGAACTTAATGGAATAATTGCAGTACAATTAATTTTGGTTTTTTTTTTTTTTTTGGGGGGGGGGTATCAGGGAAAATCTACAAGGACAGTGGAAACATATATGAAAGTCATTGATATGCACTTACAAGGACTTCAATTTTGTGAGATTGCCAAGCTCTGGAGGCACAAGACCAGTGAGATTATTAATGCCAAGACTCCTGTTTTTCAATGCATCAAATAAAATTGAGTTCACCCAATAAATTCAAAATAATAATAATACTTTGTTTTAGCAAGTTCGGTGGTAATGAATTACAAGTACTCCATATTCGATAACTGTCCTATTTCAGGTGGGATGCTCCCACTTAGTATATTCTGACCCAGATTCCTGTATCATGACACATGATCAGCAAATCAACCAAATCAGTATTAGAAGCCTATGACTTTAATAGACAGAGTTTACGAATGGCCCCAAGTCCAATCCCACACCACTGGGCTATCTGTGCGGCTTAAATGCCTAAGCTTCAATCACTTACAAGTCCATCAGTTTCTTTAGCTCAAATAGTTCTGGGGGAAGTTCTCCAGAAATGTCTAAAGCATATATCTTCCTGAATCACATGAGAATTGGAAACATTTTTAGTATGAAGACATTCTTATAGGAGAGCAATTAGAGTAAAGGATTATGAACTAACAAGTGGGAGATATGGCAAACAGAGCCAGAACAGTCACAAGCAATTCGGGGATTCGCATGGTCTGGAGCCCAAGTTGCATTTGGAGTACAAGGGTCAACGGTAAAATTCAATTTTGTTCTCAAATTCCAGTGATCTATAATCTTGTTGAGAGCCTCCACTGACCAACAGAACAGAAAAGAAGATTTAGTCGAAACATTAACCTCAATTCATAACAGGTATTCATGGATGAGAGAGAGAGGGACCTTCACTAGGGTCTGTGGCTAATTGTGCAGAAACAATCTCAAGCATCCAGAAAACAATGAAACAGAAACCCAATACCCCCATTACTGAACAGTTAACAGCCATGCCGAGAGAGAGAGAAAGAGAGAGAGGGGTTCTTGATTGTGAGGAATGGAAGGACAAGACAGGCATACAAATGGGAATTCAATTCAGATTCGTATCAGTTCAAAAACAGCAAGGCAAAGCCAAAAATTGAATTTTCTTTGGAATATATACATGCATGTTTATTGAACGTTTGTTGACCAAAAAGAGCCATCCAAATTACACTCTTCTTGGCATACTTCGACTGGTTTATTACTAAGCCAAAGTTTACTATTTGGCTTCTTCAAAGCAAATTGTCACTATCATACCCTTGTAAGTCCATTTAGTGATATTAACCAGTAACAGAAACATCTCCTCTCTCTGTCTCTTTCTAAACACCCCCCCCTCCCCCCAGACACACTGACAAACATGAAAAACACACATAACCATTCATAACAAGATAGGTGGGCTCATTCAGTTTGATTTCTTTTTCCAAATAAATCAGCTCGATGACCGGAATCCAATCAAAAACAACTAGACAGGACATACATTTTCAATATTTAGTTTAGCCATTTGCAATTAGACCACCATGTTTCGCTCTCATCATTTTATTTAACTCGATAATTTAAACAAAAATGAATTGGATTCTCAATGGTTTTGACCAACCTGACGTTCATATTTGATCCTTGAATTCGCCGAAAACAGAATATCAACTTCATTTCATCACCACTTCAGCGCCAGACCAGTTTTATGACCAAGTTGGACAAGCATATGAACAAACAGAGAGGCTAATTGGTTTACTTATTGCCTGCCGGCCAACCCATTAGATTAGATCAGTCACAGTCAAGCCTTGGTGCTTTCCTGATAATTATAGAAGTAAATCTCGTCAAAAGATCTTAGAAATTAATTAAAAAAAAACCCACCTAT
>CM042198.1:13369437-13401842 GCA_023539305.1 Ilex asprella | reverse complement strand
GGTCTTTATTATTTTTATTATTGCATTATGTAGTGGGGTTATTTTGTAGGTCATGTGTTATATATGAGAGTCTATATATATGCTATGTAATACATCAATTTGGATATGAGTGAATAACAAGAGTTCTTCCTATCTTCAATAGTCTCTTCCAAAATATTATTTTTTGTGAGTGTGTGATAGTCCTCTAGATTCCAACAGAATGATCATCGGAACCTGTGCTGGGGCATTTGAGTACAGTGTATCCATGGCGACAACCTTTCTGGCCGGTGTCTTGAAAGAAACTAAAGGAAAAAAATGATGAAGTTATTATAAGAATTTCATTCATGCATGAACCAACCCTCGATGTACCCAATGAAAAATCTAATTAAGCTTGACAGCTTGCTCTAGATTCCTTAAATGGTGGGTGCAGGAAGGCCCATGGATGATCCTCCACAGACACACACTCTCTTGAGTAATTCCAAGGTTGTCCAGTATTGGAGGAAGCATGGCATATGGTACCTTGAAGATAATTTAATATGTCCAAATATGAGAAAATGTATTCATACAACTCAGGATATTAATCGAGTTAAGCATGTTAGGTTTTAGTTCTTTCAGGATTTAGCTCGGTTGAGCTCGACAAGTGACCTTAAATTCTTGTTGAAACTCAGCTTAGCAAAAACTTGTGATTCATTTAAGCCAACCCTAAGTCGAAATCAAGCTTAATAATTTAGAATTTGTTTCAAAAATTACACTCTAGAATTTGATTATCAATTATAAGACTTCCAAATTCTCAACAAAATATCCCCAAATCTATATGATTAACCATAAAATCAGTCTCTAAAAAATAAATTTTCTAAAACCCATTATATATATATTTGTACCTTTTTTTCAGTTTTTTGGGGAGGAATGAATCTTGAACCCTTGACCTCAAAAAAATATCATTGAACCAAAGGTCTATTGGTCAAAAACCCAGTATATAAGAGATGGATAGAGAAATGTATATGGCCTAAAGTTATTTGAGGATAAATTTAGAGTTTTTATCTTTTGAGTCTGAGTTATTTGACAATGACACTAAAAATACCGATAGACTATAAATTATATTTATTTTATAATTTGAACGAGGTTGAATGGACCAGAGCTCGAACCCTAGGCATCTGATCTCCTTTTAGTTAATTTGTTCATATGCCTCCAAATGTGTTGCTAGCATATGCACTTGATAGGGAAGCTTTAGGACTGTATCTATCATTGTCCCAAGAAGTAAGTGAGAGTTGGAAGATAAGAGATTTCAGATAGCTTAAATTGAACTGTGGGTCTAAATCTGATAAAGAGGGTTCTTATCTTGAAAGCCAAGGAAGCTGCACAGAAATACAGTTTTTTTTTGGCTGAAGATAGCAAGCATCATGCTCACCAACAGACATGGGCCTACAATTTTCAAGGGCTTGACAGAAATTGTTTATGTTTGATTGAAGGTTGCTGAGGTCGAGTGTGGTGTAAGCTTGGTTGAAAGAGAATTACTCTCACTTATTTGGATCTTGATTCCTTCTAATACAAACTTTTCCTCAATTTCTCTCAACAATCGATCCAATTTAAATTTACATAAGATGATCTACCATACAAGAAAATTACAAAAAAAATATATATATTGTATTGATGGAATCTCACTCCCACCTTCCACATACTAGAAAAACCAGATGCGTTGTTTCCTTATTGGTTTAGCAAATTTACTATCAATTGGATCTTTGGCAAAAATTAGATTTCAATAATGATATTTGGACCAAATCTATTGATCAAATTTAGTAACAAATTTTTATTTCATTGTGTTTTGAGTGTCACAAGTTTTAGAATCGGAAAATGACTACTTACATCTAAGATGTAAAGCTCACTTGGGTGGCAAGAAGTGCTTGGATTTTCTTCTAAAATCAAAATGTTTTGGCCAGGTTGAGTAGGCTTTTGTTGAGCTAATATATTGGTGTCTTAATTTGCATCATGCCAACACCAGTTGTTGTAGAAAGTCTGGTGGGTTTATGTCAGAGTTCGACAATTGAATGTTTTTTCATGTATACAAAGATAATTTTGGGATAAACTTGGCTTGTTATGACAACAACCCCTCAATAGACAGCACGTGGGTGCCTTATCTTCCCCTATACCTAACAGTAGGGCTGCACATAGGTTGTTTATAAACAACTCGAGATCAGTTCAAATATGTTGGTTAAAATTTGTGTACTCATCAAACGAATTGGGGTCGAGTTCAATCTTAAAACTCGTTTAGTTAAGGACTCAATAGGCCTGTGAACACACACACGTGGGAATTGAGCATGATGTTAAAT
Organism: Ilex asprella; assembly: GCA_023539305.1. Classification (NCBI taxonomy): domain Eukaryota; kingdom Viridiplantae; phylum Streptophyta; class Magnoliopsida; order Aquifoliales; family Aquifoliaceae; genus Ilex; species Ilex asprella. The sequence continues at coordinate 13,399,536 of CM042198.1, read as the reverse complement.
ATGAGTTTGGATAAAAAATAATCTCAAACCCAAGTTCAAGCTCTAATTAAATAGCTCACTTAATTAGACGAATTGAGCCCGAGTTTAAACAAAAAAAAATAATGAATTGTACTGCAAAAGATATTTAAACCTCGTCACAATCTCAAATGAATTCTGAACATTCTTTATTAAAGAAGAAGCCAAATTCGAACAATTCAATGTTTGGCTGAGTTTGATTCGTTTGCACCCTACTCATAAATTTTGGGTGGGGACTCAAAAACTAAGCTGTTCAATGGTTGGGAATTTGAATTCCAGCTAAAGATATACTACACAATGCAACACATGGCCCTAATTGGGTTCCACCACCCTTGATATTAAACATGGGTTTGAATTTAATGTATTCAACTACTTGTGCAATCATGGAACTTCCTGGGCTTCTGTGTCGTGCCCCCATGCACACTACCACGTGAACTTCACAAGGTATATCATTCCAAGTTACCAACAACCACTGCAATTTGGTACATTACATCCATACACTTGAAGTCACAGTTGTTTAGAATCTAAGAAGTACAAAACATGTACCAAACATGTATATGTTATTGGTTGCTCTATCTAGGGTCACCCGCAACCCCAACCTTCCAACAAAAGCAATTGTTCTTCTTCTTCTTTTTTCTTAAAGGGGGGGATCATTTTTAAAATAGATAATGGTTTCATATCTTATTGAAGTCTAGAGATATAAAGTTCAAATTTCACTAGCTCTCTTCCCTTATGACACAAAACAAAATAAAAAAGAACCACGTTTACAAACCATTTAAAGAGGAGCCACACGTCAAAGGAAGTAATAAATTAAATAGTTTTGGTGCACCATTTACTATCTGCTTAAGCTCTTAAAATAGCTTGTGGTTCAACCGTCTCAACCACCTATTTTTTAGATCCATAATTACAATGCAGAACTTGAAATAACATAATCACCCGCAAATCACATACATTATTAAAATTCGAATTTTATGCGAGTAAAAAAAATCAAATTCAACGCGTGTGAATATGCAATTACCTATGTGTTCGATTGCTGAATCAATCTTGAATCGTTCTTAAAATATCAAGACAATCAAGAGCATGGGTAAAACCTATATTATAATAACAAAAATGGTCAAGAGAATGCTTTAGTTTCCTTTGCATTATTATGAAAGATTTGAATGATATGGTGGGTGATCATCATGTGCTTGACGGTCATCTGCCGACACATCGCATATGTTGAAAAACCCCATATGTTGCAACTACATAATCATAATTAAGATTAAAAATCAATCAAAAAGTCATATTCAAACAAGAATCAATGATAACATCAGACATCATTAACCTAAGGGAACTGTGTTTTTAACGAAAATGTATTGAGCACTTGAGTTACTATTGAATCTACTAAAGCAAACTTGGTATCATAAAATGAAAAAAATAATAATAAAAAAGATCAATCCCGTCTAATATATTTTTTCTCTATTTTATATCTTAATAAATTATTTATTATAAATTTAAATACAACTTATTGCACATAAATGAGTTCCCGTTAATATATATTTCAAGAATTCTACCAAAAAATTGAAAAAAAAAAAATACTAGAAGTGATTTAAATCGCCACAAGAAAATGCTGGACAGGACAAAAGCTGCAATTTGCGAAGGGAAAAAAGGACTAAAGCTGCAATTTCTATAGGGAAAAAAGGACTAAACACCTAATCGTGTCACTTAGTCAAACTTAAGCTTCAATTAGACTTCAAAGCGACATGATCAGGTCACCCACTCCTTGTTGATTCTACCTTTAGTTAGCAAATCAGACATAATTGCTTTTTATTGATAGGGGACATTCTAATTCATGGTTGTTTGGTAATTTTGACTTTGAAATTATGTGGACCAAATGAAGTATTCGAGTCTGGTACTGAAAGGTAAATATTATTTTATTATATATTATCTTATTATTTGTATAGTCAATGAATAAATCAATTTTTGTAAGTACTCACGTTTTATTTTGGGTACCGTCGATATATCCAAAGTATAAACTAGTTTCCCTACTAAGTGCTCAATTTTGTCATCCTATACACATGCAAAAGCATTTACGTAATTCCAAGTAAAGATTTTAATCATGTTTACTCATCATGTTTTTCCTATAGATAATAGAGTTGTATGGTTGGAACATGTCTCGGATTTTATTATGCCCCTCTTTTTTTATATATTCCTTATTAATACAAAATTTCTATCGTTTATCTCCAAAAAAAAAAGTAAAGATTGTGATCACTGTACACTAACAAGGTTTTCAGAGATCTTAACAAAGATTAAGGGTTCAAAAGTTTCATATTTTACATACTAAGCTTAAGTTATTTGAGAATGTATGATGAAAGTATTTATACTAGGCAACATACCAAATTTGCATCAAACCGAATTTAGCAAATACAATCCGAATTTGCACAGATTATCTAATAGAGTTTATTCAATAGTCCATATTTTAAAAAATGTTTTAAAAAATGAGAATTCAATTTGAAAACCCGAATTCGATTTGAATAACTTAATTAAGCTGAATTCTAATAAATTATATTTGGATTTCAAATAAAAGTTATCAAAACATTACTTGATTTTATCATACGTTTTTGTACATTACCATACAATTTGGGTCAAAACACTCCTGTCACAGATTGTATATCAAACTTAATCCAAATCTATGAAATATAATAGAATCAATTAGGATTTGGGTTTGGATTTAGAATAAAAAATTTTCATAGCAACAAACCCCCCTCTCTCGTGGACTCGATTTTTAGTTAAACAAGTGCAAGTCTTACAAAAATTCAAACCTATCATCTCCGATATGATATTATGCCAAATTACCATCTAATTTAGAGCTTGGTTGTTAGAAAAAGTATAACATGACTAATTTAAGAGCTTGGCTGTTAGAAAGAGTATAAAATGAGTAGTCGTATACTGGTTTCTTTATTTAGACACAAACCGAAGGATTCATCACATACACTTATCCAATGCGCTTAAAAGGAATATGTTGAGTTGGAAACTGTAAAACAGGTTGCATACATTGCTTCATTAGTCATTGGACTTAATATCAGCCCATAATCTAGAGAATGGATTTGAAGTATAACTGATCCTCGAACAGAAAATAAGGAAGTTAAACTGTATGTTTGGCATGCTGATTCCAGACACACACACACACGCACACACAGATGCGTTCGGTTGATGTGGTGAGTGGGGACAGAGAGACAAGAAGGGTGCGGAGTTAGGAGAACGGGGGCTTAGCGGTCTTGGGCACAGACTTTTCTCACCTGTCTATCTCACTGCCACCCCTTTCCCCGACCCAACTTCAATGGTGTCCCTTATTTCATCCCTTTCAAAACCGACAATTTTCCTAATTTTCCCTTCTTTCTCTCTCTCTCTCCCTTCCTCTTTCTCACACATACCTCGTGTATATATACTCAACCACCTTAAAGCTAAAACCCCATTCACTTTGAACCCCATTTAGTCTCTGAGATTTGCTTTTATTTATTATTATTAGTACAAACTTGTTTGTTTCTTTTCTGTGATATGGAACTTGAACTTACCCTTTCACCTCCAAACCATAGTCCCTTGACAGGTTTCGACCTAAAAAACGTTTTCCAAACCAAAGAGATGGTGAGAAATGGCTCTTTTTTGGAAAGCAAAACCTCTGCGAAAAACAAACCCAGTTTTGCTGAGGACTTTGAGAACGGTGGAGTTGGAACTGAAACTTTGCCTTTACTGTTGTGGAATGAGCAGCCAAACGAGGAAGAAGATGACCTCAGGCGACAAAAGAGGAGAACATCTGACACCAACCGCGAGTAAGTGTTCAATGTGATTGTCCTTATTCACTTTGCATGCACAGTTCCTATGATTGGAGTTCACCATGCCAGTATACATTTTTAGGGCCTGTGCATTTAAATGTATAAAACCATTGATTTTCAGAAAAGCTCTTCAAAATCTAAGTGAAGGAGGACAAATCATTTATTCAAACTGTATGGTAGTACTATGATAGATAGTGTACATTATACTTCTATAGAAGTAGTACAATGCACGAGACTTTTGTTATTTTAGCTATGAGATGAAACATTTGTAGCTAGCCTCAACCGCATGCAAAGAGATTTATTTCGTGACTCAAACTCGTAACATCCAAATCATAATAGAATAACCTTAATATTGCGATAAAACCTACCATCTATATTCTAAGGGCTTGTTATTTTTCTCGAAAATAATATTATCGAGGCTTAATTTATATACTTAATTTGCTAACTTAATCCATCACAACTATTAGATTAGACACAGATTTCAACTAATATAGAGGTTCATTGTCAATGACAATAATTGATTATATCAACATCCTAGGTCAGCAAATCAGGTGTAAGTAGCATTGCTGTTTTCTTAATTTTGATGCTGCTCTATTGTATATCTTTGTTTGCAGTACCAAACTATAGAGGACTTAGTAATCGTGTCCAACTTGGTAAAAAATGCAAAGGATCCTACTCTAACATCAATCTTCTGAAAAAGTGACAGGAGATCTGGAGAAAAAAATGATCATCTGGTGGGGTGGCCACCTATTAAGTCATGGAGGAGAAAATTACTTCATGGACATCAAGGTGGTCGGATAGCGAACCATCGGACAACAGAGAGGGGAAATGGCGGAACAAAATCCATGTATGTTAAAGTGAAGATGGAGGGGGTGGGCATAGGAAGGAAGATTGATCCAAGGCATTATCATTCTTATCAGACTCTTACAAACTCCTTAATCAACATGTTTGTGAAAAGTAAGTGACATTTGAATTTGTATACTGCCCATATTCTTTGAAATCAATACAAGGTTTTGAAGCTGTTTGGGTTGTACACTTGCAGACCCCAATTGTGAAGAAGATGGTGCACATTATACCCTCTTGTATCAAGACAGAGAAGGAGACTGGTTGCTTGCTGGAGATGTTCCATGGCAGTACGTATCTTCTCAGCTCTATTTTGTCGTCCTTAATTTTGTTCATTTGTTTGCTTTGCTGCATCAAAAAATAGCATTTTTCCGGGTTAAATCAATATCATTGACTTCAAAAAGAAATAGTATATACAACGGAGATCAAATGTGCTCAAAAGCTTCCCGAGGTATATTTTGAGGAAAGTTACTCAGGGTTCAAACAATCATGTCTAGGGTGAGTACAGCCTGAAAAAGAAAATAACCTACATCTATATATATATATTTTAATATTTTTTAGTTGTATTAAATTGAGGCTCACCCTTAAGGGTGTCCATGGGCTAGACTAGGCTAGGCCGTGAAATTTTTTATGGGCTAGGCCAGGCTTCAGGTAGGTATAGACTATTCACATCCTAACCCATCATTTATTGGATTGACTTATTGGGCGAGCCTTTTTTTTATATCTATACATTTTCATTTAAAAAGCTTTTAACTTAATATTTTTTTGTAAATTATCTTTTTTAATTAAAAATAGGGTTAAAATGGATAAAAATAAATGATGAATAATTTTATTTATGAATAAGGGAGAAACTGTAATCAATATGCCACCTAAATTTTTTATTTTTTTTAGATGAATATAACACTTAACTTTCAATGGTCAATGTTTTTTCAAACAAAGTGGGTGGACTTGCGGGTGGGGCAAGGCTGGATGGGGCGGGTTCTTGGACCGGGTTTTTGCGAGTGGGTAATAGGCCGAGTAGTCTTTCTTGAAGATATTGAGCTCGGATTCGGAGCAAACCAACTATTAGGCGAATTTTTCGGGTTGGGTAACAGATCCAATTGGCCAACCCAACACATGGACACCCCTCTTCACCCTCATTATAGAAAATAAAATAAAATTTGGCCAGGCAAAACATATGGAATCTAGAGATAGAGTCAAACAAATAAGATTGATGATCTTGCTCAAAAAATTGTTAAAAATTAAAAAAAATGTGATATATCCACTAGTTTAATTACTTGTGACTTTTAAACGCAAAGGAATAGCTTAAGTGATAATAAAGACGAGCTGTAAATTCAAATATTTTGAGTTTGAATATTTGCAATTCTTTGGAATTGGCACATGAGTGATTTATGAATATCCTAGTCTTAGCGTAAATGACCTACTTCTGACTGGATCAAAGAGAGAATTAGTCGAGGTGCAATCATGTCTTGGTAAGTTAGAATATTTTTTAGCGTTGAACTATTTCAATTCAATTTAGACCCCTACCTGCCGAGGGTTTAGGCCGAAGTCTATTATTCCTAAGGGGGTTTCGTTTTCTAAACTTAGGGTTGGTTTATGCTTCTCTACTTTAAGTGACTGACTTGTAAGTACTTACATATAGGACAGAGTTATACCCACGTAAAACCTTCAATTTATGCATGTCTTGCTTGGAGTTATATTTTCCTAGTCTCTTCCCTTGATGAGTCTCCAACAATACTAGCTACAAGAACTTAGCGATCCAACAATGATAGATGTATGATGTGTGACAAATCAAAAAAACATTCATCAGACTATGTTCATTGGAATTGTGATCTAATTCTTGACATGGGACTAATGTCTTTGCAGAAATTTCATCGAAGCCGTGCAACGTATGAAGATACTAAGAACTGCAGGTTAACAGGATGCAGATTATTATCCAAAATATATGAGTATATTACTTTTGGCAAATCTTCTTCACTTGTATGGAGTTATTGTATCAAAAAAAATTATAGCTTTGTTAGAGAAGCAAAAATAGCTTGTAACATTTGAAAGTAACAAGTGAGATAGTTACTCTTTCTTTCTTGTATACTAGGATTTGAAGAATGTATTGTGATACTTCATATATGCATTCCTTGCAAGTGACTCAAAGCTCAAATTGAAGCACAAGAAGTCCGACACAATCGAGCCCAATTTGAAACCACTCTAGAATAAATAGTTCAAGCCTAGTTCTCATGAGAGGGACTTCTTAAGGATAGATTCAATAGTTATCATTTTTTTTATTGGATGGAAATACTACGTAGTGATCATAATATGGTGTTGCAATTTCTTTGAATATTTTCTTCACTAAAAGAATCAGTGACACTTTTTTTTTTGGTTGAACGAAACAATATGCATTCGATTAATTAAGAAAATTCATGAGGAAAGGCACTATGAAATCAGGTGCCACTATCTCTCATACATCAGAACATTCAATAAATTTTGAATTTCTAGCTAACTGGTGTGCTATCTTATCGCCCGTTCTTCTTATAATGAAAATGTCCAAAGAAAGAAAATTTTGTAGAGCATTCCTAATATCCGCTGCCACCATACCCATCTGATCAAAATCTATCTCAGAATCATTTAGATGGTTCATAACCGTAGTGGAGTCTCACTCCAAGGCAATTCCTTTGCATCCCTGCTGTCTTGCAAAAAAGATGGCTTGTCTTGCCGCAAAGATCTCCGTTGTCTGAGGTTCACAAAAGAAATTAATTTTCTTCGACAATCCAGCCATATATGCATTCCTCTGTCATCTCTTATTACTACACCCACACCAATAGCGTCATCCGATCGGAACACTGCTCCATCAAAATTTATTTTCATTGAACCTGATTTTGGAGGTTCTTCGTGTTGATGCTTCTACGTGTGCAGCTGTGTTCCTAGATTCCATAGCCTGTTCATATTGCTTGAGGAAATCCGCTGCAGCTTGACATGTAAAGGCAAGGTCTTGCTTCAAATTCTGGAAGAGCAATCTGTTCCTGTTGTTCCAAATCAGCCAACAATGAACCAAGAAGAGGGAAAATAGTTGAGAGTTTATTCTTTGTGACATCTCCACTAACCAGCAAGATATTTGGCCCAAGGGAAGTTGCACAAACTGCTTTACTAGGCTATTATCCCAAGACGCCCTCGGCCAAGCACAATCCTTAAAAAGATGCACTACGGTCTCTGGCTCCTGCATGCAAATACAACATAGATCATCACTTTAAATTGTCTGATGCTTGAGATTCGCATTAGTATGAAGAGCATTTAAAGACAATCTCCAAGCAAAAATTTTTATTTTGTTTGGTAATTTCTAATTACTAATAAAATTCCAATTATTCTCCGAGCTTGACAATGACCCCGTTGCTGTACTTTCCGAACTAAAAAGCTTGTTGTCATAAGTCAGGTGGTACACACTGTGAACAGAAAACTTTCCCTTTGAATTGTAATTTCATATTAACTTATCCTCTATCGAGGTAATACTCAGAGGGATACACATAATCACTTCAGCTTCATGTGCCATAAAAAAATCCTTAATCAGCTACTCATTGCACTTTCTGGTATGCTGGTTAATAAGGTTACTCATAGTTGCTTCCTCACTCAGTATTTCTTGGAGTGACAACTTGAAAGACGGTAGGAAGAGGAATCCACCTATCATGCCACAGTTTAAAGCTGGAACCCTCTCCAACCCTCTATCGAGACCCAACTTCTATCACTTTCCTATCTTCAATGATGCTTCACCAAGAATATGAAGGTTGGCACCTTAGTTTGGCCGACATGAATGAATTGTTTGGGAAATACCTGGCTTTAAGAATTTGGTGAAGAAGGGTTTCTGTTTCATGGTGCACTCTCCAAGCTTGTTTAGCCAGCATAGCCATGTTAAAGGTCCTCAAATGCCGAAACCCCATACCTCTTATATTCTTGTTTTTAGCCCATTTCACCCGATGTATTTTCTTCTGGCCATCTTTTGTCCCCACCAAAAGTTCATTGTTAAAGACAGAGATATTCTGGAAGTTTAAAACAACTCACCAAAAGTCAGGATTGATTGGACTACTGCTTTGATTGGGACCTCCTTTCCCGCTCTAGAGAGTGACTAATCCTTCCATCCTTGCAATTTGTTCCAAACCTTCTCCGTAATGTTCGCAAACACCTTGGATTTAACTACAACTAATGGCAATCCCAAATACATTTCATGCTGCTGAACACGAGAAATGCCCAGTATAACCATTAACTCGTCGGCCTTGATGTGAGACACGTCTCTGCTACAGACCATAGTTGATTTCGCCAAGTTGATTTGTTGACCAGATGCTACCTCATATAACTGTAACAGATTTTTAATCGATGTACTCAGAGATATATAAGTGAGATATGTTGGGACACCTTCTTCCAAATAAAAGACCTATGATCAGTTGATTCCTTTCGGCCTCTTTCAGTAATGCCGACATACCCCTGGCACAAATAACGAAAAGGTAAAATGATAAAGGATCTCCTTGACAGAAACCCTTTATAGGATGGAAAAAGTCTGAATGTTCGACATTCAACAGCAAGGAATATGAGACCAACTTGACATATCGCATAATCAAATGGATCCAGTATTGATTAAAACCTAAAGTTCTCATAATTCCTTCAAAGAAAATACATTCTACTCTATCATGTGCTTTACTCATTTCTAGCTTCAAACATTCCCATGCTTCTCCCTAGTTTTGCATTTTAGATAGTAGTTAATTTCAAAGGCAGCCAAAACATTATCCGTTATCATTCTACCAGAAATAAAAACACTTTGGTTCTCAGAGATTATGAAATGAAGAAAAAAATTTAGCCTATTTTCCAAAACCTTAGAGATGATTTGTAAAGTACGTTGCAGAGATTGATAGGACTAAATTGGGACATGGACTCGGGATTTTGATTTTTAGGAATAAGCACAATATGGGTGTAGTTTAACTTATACGGAAAAATATCACCATTCAAAAAAGATAAAACAAAATCAAGGACATCTGACATTACCACTTTCTAGTACATTTCAAAGAAAAGAGCTGGCAATCCATCGTGGTCGAGGACTTTAGTAGGGCTTGAGATAGAGGTAAGTGAAAGGGATACAAATTAAGTGTACAGCTCCCCATATTTATAGTCAAATAATAACAGTATAATAAGGATAAAAAAATAAAACAAAAATAAAGGAAAGCCCTAATAAACTAGGAAATAACTCCAATACTCCCCCTCAAGCTAAGCGCAAAAATATCAACTAAGCCAAGCTTGACAAGAAAGTCCCGGAAAATAGATAGAGTGACAGGTTTGGTGAAAAATATCTGCAACCTGATCACTAGTCCTCACAAATAATAGAGTGACAATACCACAGCTAACCTTCTCCCGAAGAAAGTAAACATCGATCTCTATATGCTTCGTCCTCTCGTGTAATACAGAGTCAAAAGCAAGCTGAATAGCAGATCGATTATCACAATATAATATGGATGGAGAAGTCACTAGAAATCCCAACTCGCCAAGAATCGATCATAGTCAGATCACACGTGCTAAGTTTCAGTGTCCGATACTCTGCCTCTGCTGATAAGGGAGAGACAATTGTCTGCTTCTTGGTCTTTTAAGAGATAAGATGAGTCCCTTGAAAAACACAGAAACTCGTAGTATATCGACCATCACACGCTCCCCCATAAACTGAATCTGAATACCAGGTTAGAAAACCAGTTTGAGATCCAAATGCATAGAACAACCCAAGTCCAGAACAAGACTTGAGGTACCAAAGAATATGATGAACTTCATCAAGATGAGGCTGACATGGCCTGTGCATGAACTGACTAACTCAGCTAACAGCAAATAAAATGTCTGACCTAGTGTTGGCTAGGTAAATAAGTCTACCTACCAACCTCTGATAGACAGTCGGATCTCTCAACTTCTAACCTTCTGCAGTAAGTTTTAGGTTTGGAATCATGGGTAATGATGTCGGTTTGCACCCCAGCATCCTAGTGTCTGAGAAAAGATCCAGAACATACTTTCTTTGAGAGAGAACAACACCTCTGCTGCTACGGGCAACCTCAATCCTAAGAAAGTATCGTAGAAATTCAAAGTCCTTCACATCGAAGGTCTTCCCAAGGTCTACCTTAACCTGCGCAGTCCTATAAATATCATCTCCAGTAATAATAATATCATCAACATATACCAAATGGATGACACACTGTCCAGAAGTATTTCGTCGAATAAAGCAAATAAGATCAAAATAACATTTGGTGAACCCCCAAATGTAAAACTACATCACTAAAGCAAGACAACTAGGCTCGTGGTGACTGTTTCAGTCTATAAAGAGACTTACGCAGTCGACATACCTTTCCAGCATACACACCCTCACCATGAAAGCCCGATGGTGCATCCATATAAACAATCTCATCTAGATCACCGTGAAAAAAACGCATTCTTCACATCTAACAGATGAAGAGGCCAAGAGTACTTCGCAGCCAGAGAAATAATCAACCGAACAATAGTTAATTTTGCTACGGGGGCAAATATAGCACCAAAGTCATGACCTGGTACCTGAGTAAATCCCTTCGTCACAAGCTTAGCCTTTTGAAGATCAATAGTACCATCTGCAAGAAACTTCAGGGTGCAAATCTAGCGACAACCAACAGGCTTCACCCCTGAAGGTAAAGAGACAAGATCTCATGTATGATTACGCTGAAGAGCGTCCATCTCCGTCTACATGGCAAGAACCTATTGGGGCTCCAGCATAGCCTTTGAAACAGAATGAGGAACTAGCGTATCTGATAAGGCCATGCTATAAGCTAAAAATGTAGGAGATAGATCACCATAAGAAACATAAGCAGAGATCGAATATAAAATCCTAGCGGTCCAACCATATCGATCAACTAGACGATGATCACGCCGCAGATAATGACGCCCTAAATCATCATCCTCCACTGACAATGTCTCATTAGGTAAAGTAACTGGCTCAATACCTGTAATCTCATCAATACTAACAACAGGTGTATCAATATGCTCAACGAACTGAGGAGTATTACCTGTATCGCCTAAGGTAGAGGGGACATCAGTAAGGGGATGAGAGCGAGGGCGACGAACATAAACTTGCAAAGGAAGAGAGACTGGTGATTCTGTACTGACAGGAATGAGTGACTCTGGAGAAGGAGAGACTGAGGACTCTGTAGTTATTGTGACCAATGGTTCTGGCTTCTGTGGTAACGGAAAATCAAATGGAGTATCATCCACTGGAGCGGCAGATACAGGATTGGAAGGAAAAAAAAAAGAATATGTTCAAGAAAGGTAACATCTAAACTGTGATATATACGTCGTCTAATAGAATCATAACATCGATACCCCTTAGACTGATGACAATAACCCACAAAGACACAATGAATTACTTTATCATCAAGCTTATGACGAGTAGGAGACCGATCCTGAACAAAACATGTGCAGCCAAAAACACGAGGAAGGACTAGAAAAAGTGTTCTCTCAGGGAATAAGACCTATAAAGGAGTCCTATGCTGAAGAACACAACTCAATATACGATTGCATAAAAAAGTAGAAGTCAAAATCGTAAAATGCCAATAAGATTTTGGTACCCCCATAAAATTGCACCGATAACACCCATATAACCCAGACCGACTGACTCCACCTACCTAAGTCAACCCAAGCCAACCCAATTCAGCAAATAAACCCAACCTAACAACATTGCTTCTAACAACCTAGCTCATTGTTGGGTCAAGTTTTTTTTTTTGTCACAGCTTCGTGATTGTCTTCGTGCTCCTGATTATTTGGGACCGTAGGATTTTTTAAGAGGGGACGACTACTCTTCTTTGTTGATCAGCTCTTGATGTAGTAGATCATCCATTTATACTTACTAGATTTCTATGTACCATGACCTGATTATTTGGAAACTTTCTGGACCTTATTTATTTTTCGCTACTGTTCGGCTGTTTGACTGTTCTCCTTTTTTTTATCCCTTTATTTATCTTAGAGTTATTTTCTGTCACAGGTGCCCTAGTATTGTTGTTGATATGGCTACCACTGAGGGACTTGAGTCCTCTACTGTTGACACATCTACCGTTGAGGCATCTATTGGTATTTCCACTTTTATGTTTAATCAGTATACAGTACCGACTAGCAGAGTTGCATTACCAGCATTGTCAGGCATGATCTCTCAAAAAATTACGGCACAGTTGTTGAATGGTCGTAATTGTCTCTTTACCTTCAAGGGTGAAGCCTGTTGGCTGTCGCTAAGTTTACACCCTGAGGTTTCTTGCTAATGGTACTATTGATCATCACAAGGCTAGGCTTGTGGTGAAGGGTTTTACTCAGGTACGAGGTCGTGACTTTGGTGCTACATTTGCCCCCGTAGTAAAATTAACTATTGTTCGGTTGATTATTTCTCTGATTGCGGAGTACTCTTGGCCTCTTCATCAGTTTGATGTGAAGAATGCGTTTTTTTACGGTGATCTGGATGAGATTATTTATATGAATGCACTATCGGACTTTCATGGTAAGGGGGAGTATGCTGAAAAGGTATGTCGACTCAGTTGGTGTGACGATTCTGGTCGCCGGTTTGTTATTGGGTGTGGCAGTATGTTGGTGGCTGGTGGCTGCAATGTGGAGGAAAGACTAGGGTCAGGGTTAGGGTTACGGTTAGGGTGGCTTTGATACCAACTTGAGATAGAGATAAGTGAAAGGGATACAAACTAAGTGTAGAGTCCCCATATTTATAGTCAAATAATAATAGTACAATAAGGATAAAAAGGTAAAAAAAAAACCCTAATAAACTAGGAAATAACTCCAACAGTAGGAAACATATGTAAGTGAACTAGCAATACCTCATCAGCTCTAAAATGTTGCACCAGCCTTAAATTCATCTCATTAATAACTTTGTACTCTAGTTTGCTAAGAACATCTTCCACATTAGTATCATGTGGCCTACATGATGTGAACACTTTCTTAAAATACTTAATGGCTACCTCTTCAATTTTTTCCAACTGTTTGCATCATTAACCATGTTTATCTCGAAGCTTTTCAATACAATTTTTCCTTTTTCTATGTGAATCCCTTGCATGGAAAAAAACTGAATTGATATCTCCATCTTAAAGCTAATTACTTCGAGATATTTGCCACTAATATGTCTCTTCCAAATTCATCAGACTGTGTAGCGCATTTTTTAGAACCCACTGTTGGCGTCTTGAATCTGCTGAAATTATACTCTCATCGATGCTTGCTAGCTTATCCTTTAACTTCTTGACTTTGGTGAGAATACGGCCTACTTGCTCCTTATTCTATTTAAGTAAGCCCACTCTACAGCTCTAAATTTTCTGGATCAAACCCTCCATAGACAGATGAGAATCCCTTCAGTTCTAATTATATTTGATTAGCTTCTCAAAATCACTTCGTTATATCCAAGCTGCTTCAAAACTAAACCTCCTACTGCACCTAGAGATAGAATTAGATGGTTCTATATCTAAAATGACTTTGTAAAGGTAGGACATCCTTCTATGCTTATGAATAACACAAACAAAGGGAAAAGACTCCATTCAATCATTATTAGCACAAGCTCTATCCAGCCTTTCTCCATACCGTATGGGGGTATAACCACTATTGCACCATGTAAATCGATGACCTACGCAACCCAGATCAATCAAACCAGACCTGTCTTAGGCTTCTAAAAAATCCCTCATTGCCAATTGGGCCTATCTCAGCCCCTTTTCTTTCACTACTTGTGAGAATCTCGTTGAAGTTGCCCACACATAACTAAGGTAAATCACTCCTCCTACTTAATTGGCGAAGTAACAGCCATGTTTTTTAGCGTTCCGAAACCTCGGCATCTCCATAAAACTGTGTAAAACGCCAGTCTTTTTGCTCGTTAGTTCGAGCCACTAGAACATTTGTATGTCTTTGTGAAAAACTTTGCAACGAAACACAAATGCCCTTCTGCCACAAAATGCCAAACCTCCTAACAATCCATTCGAGTCCACATATACCCCAAATATTCTAAACTAATTTTTTATTCTCTCATTATTATCCATTTTGCACTTAGTTTCTATCAAAATACAAAATTAGGCCTCTCCTTCTTCACAAATTCGTGAAGAAATTGAATTGTTGGGGGGTGCCCAATCCCTCGACAGTTCCAACTTAGAATTTTCATGGCGATCGACAAGTTTGGTGACCAAACCTTGTCGTTGGAGTGTTTGTGTAACTAATCTCATTCTGACTAGTTACCTGAGCTAATGTTTTGTGTTGATATGGTAACGGTTGGACAGCATCAGTCAAAGAGTTGAGAGGTAACTCTGCCTTTCTCTTTCCTTTCGTCCATGTAATTCCCGCAGGTGGTGCTTGAGAGAACTTTTCCCTAGCAAGCCTATTCCATCACTTCAGATCAGAAATTCCCTTTTCCTCTATCTTTACCTTTCCCAATTTGGATTATGGCGGGCTGGACTGAGTTAGCATTGTAGTCTGTCTTCATGGGTTCAATTTCCTCTTCCACTACGATAAAAGGTTGGTCTAATAAATGCAAATCTGGACCCGACAAATGTTGCAGAATATAACAGCATATCAGTGTTGTATGCAGCAGTTGCACCAAATAGAAGCGGCACCAGATTGCAAATTAGTTAGTTAGCTTAGCTATCATTTGTTTAAATATTTATTCTTACTTGTAATTCAGTTAGTAGGAGGCATGTAGTTGGTTGACGTACTCAGTGTATAAATAGATGATGTAATTGCAATTTTAGAATCAATGAGAATTTTCCTTTATCTCTTAAAATCAAGTTGTCTTCCTCATGACTTCTTAACATGGTATCAGAGCTCCATCTTTGATATTCTGCTAGTCTCTCAATCTTTGATATGAGAGAATAACTCGTGGAGCAGATCGATGTACATGACCTTGAGTGTTAAGAATAAAATTGGTTTCATAGATGGCACTATCTCCAAACCATCTAATTCAAAGGATCCTCTGCATAGCTCATGGATTTGATGCAACAATATGGTTATTTCATGGATTCTCAACATATTATCAAAAGAAATTGCACAAAGTGTTCTTTATGTTGATTCTGCAAAAGAGATCTGGGATGAACTCAAGGAAAGGTTCTCCCAGACCAATGGTCCAAGGATCTATCAGTTGCAGAAGTCAATTGCTTCTCTCAAGCAAGAACAACTATCTATAAATTCATATTACACACAACTGAAGGGATTTTGGGATGGGTTGATGAATAACAGACCCCTTCCAACCTATTCCTATGGTGCTTTGAAAACTCTAGTGGATTTTCAGCATCAAGACTATATCATTCAGTTCTTAATGGGACTAAATGATTCATACACCAATGTTTGAAGCTAGATCTTACTACAAGATCATTTGCCATCAATAAACAAAGCATTCTCTTTAGTTCTTCAAGAAGAGAGGCAACGAGAAATTGTGTTTTCTACTCTCGCTATTGCAGATTCTTCTACTTTTTTTAGCAAAACTACTTTATCAACTCCACAGAATTTTGGTAAATCCAACTCTAATAAATCTCAGTCACGACCTCTTTGTACTCACTGTTGGATGCCAGTTCATACTATGAATAAATGTTATAAACTACATGGCTATCCTCTTGGTTATAAGTTTGCTACACTACAAGGAAATATATTTTTTGTGACGGCGAAAGGCTGCTGAAAAAAGTATATTTTCAGTCAAAAATATTTTTTGCGGTGGCTTTGTGGCGGTATTTAGTAGCCACAATAGGCAATGCTGCAAAAAGTATTTGAGGCGGCATTACGCCGTCGCAAAAAAACATTAGTGGCAGAAATTGTCTGACGCAAATAATGGAGCCACAATTTTGCATAACATTTGTGACAGAGAATTTGTCATCACAAATGTTATGTATTTGTTGACAAAATACAATTGTGACAGAAACAATGCCGCCACCAAAAAAATATTGTAATTATTTTTAAAAAAAATTATATTATCAATTTATACCCTGTATATACAAATACATCACACAAATCAAAAAGATTTATCACAATCAAATAATTTCACATACAATTCCATTCATATATAAATCTAAACACCAAGTAAAAATATGTTCATATATATACATAAACAAATCATCAATTACACAAAACAGTTTAAAATCTACCAAGTATAATGTTAATTCCCCAAGTACAGATAAAAAAGATAAAATTAAAACAAAAGGTTCAATGTTGTATCCACACATGCTTATAATAAAAATGTAAAAAAAAAATCCTAAGGTCTTCCATAACTCTTCTGCAAATCACCTACCATTTCAATAGTACCTGAAAAAACAAATAAAACTTTTTCTATTATAATACCACTACAACATAGAAAACAAAAACATGGATATATGTACTAAAGAATTAAATGAAGTTGAACATACACCAATAGATTGTCAAACAACTTTTCATTGAACAGCATTCCCAACTGTTTTGACTCCTTGATGAGGTCTTGTCAAACATGCATTACTCTCAATTGCCTTTTCAATAAATACTTTCCAAAAATTTGATCCCAAATGTATTCCATTCACTTCAGTCAATGGGTCTGTACTAACAAGAACACCATCCGCTAATATGCACTTTGGAATTTTGGAACTTAACAAACCTACTTTAATTCCAACCTATAATAATATGCATAATGCAATCAAAACAACAATTGTTATTTAAAATTTCTAATACATGATTATTCATAACAATTGAAAGATGTCATACGGTATACAAAATAAATATACTTGTAGACTAACTTCTTCAAGAACCTCCTTTCCTTTGTTATTTTTAGCAGTGTGCATCTATATAACATTTTCACAACTTTAGATAAGTCTTTCACTAGTGGGAACTTGTGAAATGCATTGGAAAGAATGATACAACAAACATCATATAAAGTGCATTCACAATTGCTCATAAACTTGCTTATTTCAATTCCCAAAAAAAAATAATAATAACATAGGTCTTTTACCCAAAGCTGAAACTTTACAAACCCTTCATCCATTAATGAAGTCATTTACTACATATTCAAAGCTAAAATTATTATTCATACCTGTAATAATACACTCAAACCTAACAAATTAATCAAATGTCAAATACAAAAAATTCAATAACATTTCACCTCATCAGAAGGCAAGGGAGATGGTATGGATAACTTCTCAATTGACCATGGAGGTATTTCTTCATCCAAGTCCCTCAACAACTGATGTGCACTAGACAAGGACAACTGATTGTTGAACCTTCTGTCTTATTATTGTACGCAAAATTAAGGAATTGATCAACCCCATTCATGTATTTTGTTGAGACTCTATCTGGTAAATCAATCCAACTCTTGTCCATACTTCAACTAACCTGAACTGAAGAACAAAACTTTAGCTTATGAGAACCATTATTTGTGTCAATACCCACACAAAAAATAAAAAATAAAAAATAAAAAAGTCGAGGAAGATCAATTCGCCCCGTGGCAAACAATAGTAAAGGAAGAAATTGAGGTGAGTAAGAAACTAAATCATAGTTCTCCATGCAAATCAAAATAAGATAAAAGAATAAAGTTCAAACAAAAAAATCTTGAAAAGAGAAAGATAAATCAAAAGCTATAGACAACTGTATGAAATTTAAAACGAATTAAATCTCGAATAATACACACGATAACAACTGAAATCCCAAGAGGGTAGGCCAGGATAATGACAGAGGGGAACTACATTTATATGAAAATCAACTAAATGAATGCCATTGCTGACTTAGAGGGGAACTACGTTGAATTACTATATTTTTTTGCATTAATAGTGAACAGTAGCAATTCTGGTATGTAGTAGAGGAATTGATGAATAAATTATGTTTAAGAACTCTACTAGAAATCTATTACAAGAATAAAGAAGTCAACAATATGGGATTTCTTTAAAATGTTTTTGGCTATTCCATTGAGGTCATTTAAAAATGTATATATATGCTATCTTTTATTAGGGTGAGGGTGATATGGTATCATTGATAGGTTCACTGATGTCTCTCTACTTGAGAGAGTGAAGATCACAACAAATAACATTATAGTTCTTGAATTTTGCTCAGTAAAACCCATACGTAGCTTGCCAATGCATAATATGTTTTGCTCAATTATATAAAGATTTGACTATTCATATGATTATATTTTGGTCTTGAGAATTTGAAATGCCAATTTTTAGTAAATGAGAAGTATTGATTAGAAAATTTGAGGAAAGCATACTTGAGATTGTATATTTGGGCCAAGACCATACACTGATGAGTAATTTTCAGATGACAACAAACTTTATGAACAATCCACTGTTATTGCCAATGTTTTAACTAATAATCTTTTTTTTTTTTTGGGATCAGGTCTAGCAGGCTCTTAATATTTAGATAGTTAGCTGCCTACAAACACCAATCAAGTAAACAGACATTTACAGGATAAATTTAAAACTCTATCACTACCTACCTGTGATCAAGCAAGCAAGTATATATATGAGTGTGTGGTTGGGTGCTAACGTATGCCTGCTCTCACCTGAAAAAAGCTGAATTAAGCATATAATCAGCTGTTAACAAAAAAGGACCCCAAAAAATCAAATTCTGCTCGACTACCACAACAAGAAAACAAGAGTATTCAATTAGCACGATAAAATTCAAATGGTTAAAACCAAAATGCACACATGCTTCAATAATTAGGACTTACATTTTCAAATATATAACTACATATACATAGCTATAAAGTTGTTCATAAACACGAAAAAGTGTAGAATTAGTTATATATCCTACAAATGCCTAAACATGTGATTCTGTAAAATGGCAACAGGAAAACGAAGAATCCAAGAAAATAGACAATCCAAAAGAATCCATAGATTCAGAATCGATGCAAACACATACTGGGTCAATTGGAAGACTGAAATCACAACGTAAATCCCTGAGTAAAGCAAATCTTCAACGATGTTGGTCTTCAACGATTGAGTGCTTGAGGATGGAGGAGTTTGAGTCGTCCAGGACTCAGATGGTGGTCTTCAACGATGATTAAGTGCTTGAGGGTGGAGGAGTTTTCAGTCGCCCAGTACGCAGAGAGATGCGGAGGCCGGCCAAACATGGTTGTTATAGTTAGGGAAAAATTTCAACCACGTCCCCTCTAGTTTATCATACATTTAAATACAACCCCTCTATTTTTTGAATCTTCACTAACACTCCTATTAGATTAAAAATATTAACTAGAATGTAATTTTACTAAATTGCCCATAATATATTTGAGGACTAACTTCATCCACACCCCCTCTAGATAAGCATATCTTCAATGAGACCCTCTATATTTTCTAATTTTTTTCCATATTAAAATTCGGACCTATTAAAATTCGATTCGAACTAATTAAAATTTATTTTTTACGTATTAAATTTGAGTCGATTAAAAATTATTTTTTTTACGTATTACAATTTGATCCAATTAAAATTCATTTGTAATTGACTCAAATCAAATTCTAATCAACTCGAATTAAATTTTATTTGACCCAAATTTTAATACATAAAAAAATTAAATTTTAATTGACTCAAATTTGAATGAATCGAATTTTATTTGACACGAATTTTAATGCTATGGGGTGTCAATGATGTTTAAATATAAATTAGAAGAGGTATGACTAAAATTTTTCCTATAGTTTTTTATTTAAACCGTCCAGATTTTTCATCAGTTGCCCAGTTTGAATGGTTGAGGGAAGGAACCTAGCTAATAGCGTATTCCATTTAGAGTTTAATTCTATCACAAATAAATAAATGGGATATAGCTCTTATAGAATTGGTGTTATTTATAAATTAGGAGTCTTTCTTGATAATTTTAATTGTTAGGAATCTTTCTTGATGACTCTATCAATAGTTGGTCTTTTTTGGTTTTTTGATAAATTCTTTAATTTTTGTGTGAAATTATCTTAAGTGCTTGATATTTTTTATAAAAAGAGAGAGCTAATCACAGAAAAGAGAAAAAAATGAATACAAAATATAAAAATAGATAGTTTATTTATGGGGGGAAAAACAAGCAAAAAAATATATTTTTTTAAAAAAGTCATCGTTATATTTTACATTACTTGCGACAGGGCATAGCCCATCACAAAAAAAATGATAATGCAAAATTTATCATTTGTGACGGCAATCCAACTGCCGCGAAAAAGATGTCGCAAAAAATAACTTTTTTGTGGCGGCAAATCTTACTGTCACAAAAAATTCGCCTCAAAAGGCCTTAAAATTTTTGGTTAAGGCCCCAAATTCTATTGAGCCGGCCATGGATGGACTTGGAGACTTTTCCATAAGTCGGTAATTTTCATCACACCAATTAGCCTCAATCAATGGTCACTTTTAGCTTATTCTATCTTGTATATAGTCCAACATCGTTTTGTTTGAATTATTGCAAGAAAACAAATGACAATTGGTTGCTACAAGGAATCCATATATTAATCGAATTGGATGGTGTAAAACGACTGGAGGAAGGTGTTCATCGATCTCTCTATAGTCTATACCGTGTGGTCCCTAAGGTGGAAAACTGATAATAGACCAAGCTTGCCCCTTGCCCCTTGCCCCTTGCCCCTTGCCTACTAGTACCTCCGAGTTTTCTTAACATTCATTTCCATCACCAAGCAGTTCAGCTTCCAATCTTTCTGGTGTTGAGTTCCTTCTGAGTAGAGATCGAAATCAAGAGAGTATGGCAGATGCACTTCTTTCTGGGCTTGTGAGCACCATCTTGGGAAACTTGAATTCTTCATTACTGCAAGAATTGGGAATATCTTGCGCCCTAAAGGATGAGATTCAGCATCTTGAGAGTACTTTTACTACAATTCAAGCTGTACTTCACGATGCGGAGGCCAAGCAAACGAAGAGCGAGGCTCTGCAGAATTGGCTGAGAAAGCTCAAAGATGCAGCTTATGATGTCGACAATATATTGGATGATTTTGCGACCGAAGCTATCATACGAAAGGAAGACCGTCAAAGACGTGTGACAAACCAAGTAAGTGCCTTCTTCACGACTCGAAATCCTTTCGTATTTCACTTAAGAATGGCTCATAAGGTGAAGGATATAAGGGAGAGATTAGATGTCATTGCAGGGGAGAGATTTAAGTTCCACTTGAAAGAAAGTGCTATTGATTCACAAGTTTATGACATGGAGGGAAGACAAACTTGCTCACTTGTGATTGAATCAGAAATTTACGGTAGAAACGATGAGAAAGAAATGATAATTGAGGTATTGCTTAACAATTCGAGCCATCAGAATGATCTGTCGGTCTATGCTATATGTGGTATGGGGGGGCTTGGCAAGACCACACTTGCTCAATTGGTTTACAATGATCCAAGGGTACAGAAGCACTTTGAATTGCCGATTTGGGTGTGTGTATCTGAGGATTTCAAAATACGACGGCTAACCAAGGCAATCATTGAGTCGATAGAAGGTGTAGGGTGCAATATCTCAGAGTTGGATCCACTGCAGCGACGCCTCCAAGAAAAATTGAGTGGGAGGAGATTTTTACTTGTGTTGGATGATGTGTGGAACGAAGAAAATGAGAAGTGGGATAGACTAAAAGATATATTGAGGTGTGGAGCGAAAGGAAGTACGCTTATTGTAACCACCAGGATTGAGAAAATTGCTCTCATGATGGCTACTCTTCCAATATTTAATCTGGGATTTTTGTCAGAGGATGATTCTTGGATTTTATTCAAGCACCGGGCATTTGAGATTGGAAGAAGGGAGGAAAACATAGAGTTGGAAACAATTGGCAAGGCAATAATGAAGAAATGTGGCGGGGTGCCCTTGGCAATAAAGGCTCTTGGAAGCTTGTTGCGGTTTAAAAACAAAATAAGTGAATGGTTATCTGTGAAAGAAAGCACAACTTGGGATTTAGCAGATGATGAAAATGCTATCTCACCCGTCCTAAGGCTAAGTTATGACAATATATCTCCATCTTTGAGGCAATGTTTTGCTTATTGCTCAATATTTCCCAAAGACTATGTAATGGAGGTGGACATGCTGATAGAGCTTTGGATTGCAAATGGCTTTATTCACTCTAATGGAGAAATAGATTTGTATCTTATGGGCTGTGGGATCTTCCAGAATTTGGTTTGCAGGTCTTTCTTTCAAGATGTCAAGGAGGACTACAAGGGTGACTTGACATGTAAAATGCACGATCTGATGCATGATCTTGCACTGTCTATTATGATACAAGAATGCTACATCATAGAGCCTCGAAAGGTACTGAAAATTCCAGAAAAAGTTCGCCATTTATTTGTTTATGGGAGGCCACCTTCGATGGTTCTTCGATACGAAGATGTGCAAAAAGTGCAATCTTTATGCTCCATTTTAGTCCTATCAAGAGAAGTGATTGTAGAGGAATTTGCTACCTACATCTCAAAACAACGTAATCTGAGAGTGTTGGAGTTGAATAAGTGTCTCTTTAACAAATTACCATCTTCAATTTGGAATTTGAAACATCTTAGGTACCTGAACATGTCGAACTTTTGGATGAAAATACCGGAATCAACAAGTTTTCCTCAAAATCTGCACAAGTTGAAGCCCAAAAATTATTGTGGGCTTGCTAAGTTGCCTAGTTATATGGAAAGCTTGTCAGCGTTTGGGTCAGAGTGGGGTAGATTTGAAAAACTACCATCGTCAATTGGGAATTTGAAACATCTTAGGTACCTTAACATGTCGCACTCTAGTATCAAAACTTTACCGGATTCAATGACTTGTCTGCAAAACCTACAGACATTGATGTTGAAAGATTGCCGTGTACTTCGTAAGTGGCCCAAAGGTATGAATAATTTGAGAAATCTCAGATGTCTTGACATTAGAGGATGTGATTCTCTTGTTTGTACGCCTACTGGACTCGGGCAGTTATGTAACCTACAGACTTTAAGCATCTTTATTGTGGGTACCAACCATGGCCAACAAATAGGCGAGCTGAAAGAAATAAATCTTGGTGGTGAGTTGACCATCAAAGGACTCCATAATGTAAGAAATTCAGAGGACGCAAGAAGTGCCAATTTAAAGAGGAAGCAAAATCTTTGTGCTCTAATATTGGATTATGGAGACATCAACACTGACAAAGAAAATGTTGAAGAAATTCTTGATGGTCTCCAACCTCATCCAAATCTAAAGAAGTTGAGCATATGGTCGTATCAAGGCTTGAAGTTTCCTAATTGGATGCTAGATTTAGATCTTCAGAATCTGGTTGAAATCTCTCTGAGACAATGTAAGAGATGTGAACATCTTCCACCTCTTGGGAAACTACCCTTCCTCAAGGTTCTTTCTATTTTTGAAATGGGTGCTGTCAAGTGTTTCAACAATGATTGCTATGGAGATGGGGAACCATTATTTCAGGCATTGGAAAATCTCAGTTTCTGTGATATGCCTAGTTTGGAGGAATGGACAACAACACACACGGGAGAAATTTTTCCTTGTTTACGGGAATTAGAGATCAGACAATGTCCCAGGTTGACTGAATTTCCTTGTCTTCCATCACTTGGGAAATTAAGAATAGAGAACATTAATGTAATGCTAATTAGGCCAGTGATGGATTTCACTTCACTTTCCTGGCTTCAAATAGGCGAGTTTGACGCGTTGGAGGTTCTTCCAGATGGACTGCTTCAAAATCACAAGGTTCTTGAGTACCTACAGATTAGTCTATGCAATCTCAAGACTCTGTCACATCAGCTAGATAATCTTTCTGCTCTGAAAGTTTTGAAGATTGATGGTTGTAATTCTCTTGAATATTTACCAGAAGGACTCAAAAACCTCACATCCCTAGAGAGACTCGATTTATGGAATTGTGACAACCTTACATCCTTACCGGCAACAGGGTTACAAGGCTTGTCTCCATTGAAAACATTGTGGATAGAGAACTGTAAGAAACTAAGGTGTTTATCTGAAGGAGTGAAACACCTGACTGCTCTCCAGAATTTGTTCATACATGGATGTCCAGAGATGACGTCTTTGCCCGAAGACGTACAACATTTAAATGCTCTCCGTCGTATGGAATTATATTCTTGTAATGGATTAGTTTCTCTACCGAATGGGTTAGGAAGCCTCCGGTCACTATTGTCGTTGCAGATTAGTAATGGACCTAACTTGATCTCCTTGTCAGATGGGCTGCAGTGTCTCCGAACACTCAAAAGACTGCGAATTGAAGAATGTCCACATTTGGAAAGGCGATGCAAGAAAGAGAAAGGCGAGGATTGGCCAAAGATAGCTCACGTCCCTGAGATTTGGATTAATGATCGGAAAATACAGTCCTTGACCACACACTATTGAAATGCATCTGACGGAGCAACCTTCATATGTTGTACATCCTTTGTGTACACATCAACTTCTCGAGCAGGCAGATAAAAACTTACAAGGTAATAAACTTGACCCCAAAAAATCATTACTCAATCCAAAAGTTTGTATTTTTTTCAAATTAATCCTAAAAGATTAAGTTCAATCTTTTTTTTTAATTGTAATTTGACCCCAAAAAATTCTATATTAAACAAAAAAATTATAAACTTAGAATACCATGCCACCTCCTTTAATACCTAAGCCAAAAAAACCTTGAATAGCAAACTGAAATGAAAGCTGCCTAAAGATGTATCTCGCATTCTCTAATAAAGCCTTAACCTTCGGAGAATAATAATGAGTCTTCACTGGTTCAGTGACACCTTTGTATGGATCTTCCTTATGAATCTGCTCTTCTCTCAAGAGGGAAGCCGGACAAACCAAAAAAGCTTATCTTTTTATTCTAATATTCTAGAATCAATTTTTTTTTATGTTCCTGGTTCAGGTTGCCAAATTCATGCAGCAAGATGAGGATTGGCTGAGAAATTTCCACACATGTGCCCTGTTTTAGGGAAGATACATCAGTGGTGAGAGAGTAATTTTTTTTTTGCATTCATTGGGTTAATTATTACACTTCGATGAACCGAGCTCTTTTTAATTTTTTTTTATCATAACTTATTAGCTGCCGTTGCTTGATGCATTTGTGTGTTTGTTCTTTTGTTTTGGTTTGTCTTCAGTTTTTTATTTGTATTTCTTCTTCAGTTTCTTTTGTACTTTTTATTCGAACACAGATCATTTCCTTTTCTTGTAATGGTAAAATTTGGGTTGGTTATAGTTTTCTTGACTTCTTTATTTTTGGTTTCAATTGCTTTTGATCTTATTTTTTTTTCCATACATCTCGTTTTCTGTTGTGATATGTTCTGGTACATTTTTGAGGCAAACTTAAAATTAAAAAAGAGCATTACTATCTTACCAAATGTAGAGAAGCAAGCCAGATGTGTTCCAATTGTAGTTTTTGTGACCACTATAATCAAAATTATTGTAACAATTCTATAATCACCAACTATCTATATAATAAGAGAGGTAGCATTGTTTATCTTTAGTTTTTTATGGTTGAGATTGTTTCAAAATTATTAATCCAACGATTCTAATTGATGCCTGAATTTCTAGAGGCCTTTCATTCAAGAACTTTAAAGCCGTCTATCTCTCACTCTCTACGTCTCATTTCAGGATTCTTTGAAGACGTCTCTCACTCTCTCCCTCTCACGTAACTTCTCTCTCTTAGAGCTGCTGCCATCCACCGCTGCTACCAGGTTCGATTTTCTTACTCTCTCTGTTTTATATTTTTTTTCTATATCTCTCTCTCTCTGTTTCTTTTGTTCTGTTTCTCTCTCTCTCTCACCACAACCCAGAAAACCCCTTTACTCCTCTCCTTCCCTCCGTATCTGTTCAGTCTCTCATTCTCTGTCTGGCATCCCCTCTCTCTCTCTCACACACACACAAACACAGACACACACACAAAACACACAAACACACACACACGAGCAACGTCTCCTATCTCTCTCTTACTGCTAACGCCTCCTCTCTCACACACACAAAAAAAAACAGACACACACCACACAAAAATGGGTCTTTCTACTTTCAATAGATATTTTAATTAAGTTAATGTTGTAAATTGGATCTGCTCTCTTGATTGTATAAAGGAAGTTGTGTCTTCACACATTGCATGGATTTGACGTAATAGGAGATTGACCACCTTGGGAGATTGACTACTGACACACACACACATACACATTTTCACCTCCCCTTCCCTCAGTTCACTGCCCCCTATTTTTTGCCTCACAAGCACTCGCATATGTCGCACACACCCACAATGAGAATTATGGTTTTGTTAATCATATTAATTATAATGGTCAGTTCTGCTTATCTAATTTCCCCCCAGTAAATAGTGTTAATAGAAACAAAAGATGAAGTCATGTGGGGAGCTTTTTCTAGTTGACTTGGGGGTTGAAATAAAACCTAATTTTTTTTTATTTTGGTGAGGTTGGTGAGTATCTTTTGGCTGTTGATTTAGTATTTTTTTGCGGGTGATGATCATTCCATTTCTAATCTCAAGATTATTTACTTTCAAGTGTTTGTGAAAATGCCGATACCAATTACTTTTCATATCGGTTATTTTTTCAGAAAATTAAATCATGTGTTCCACTGATATAGATTCATTGTGTTGAGGGAGTTTGCGACAATCGCAAGAGGAGGCTTTGGGTATGAATTGCAGAAGGTATGGTAAATTATGCAAATTAGTTCCTCAAGGGCTTTATTTTGAATATGGATTGTTCCGCCATGAAATTTTCTTATTCTTTTTTCTTTTTTCTGTTTTCTGTTTTGAAGCAATTCTGTAATTACTTGGAAGCATGAAGGCAAGGACTATTTCGCTCATCATTTGTGGTAAAGTATAATTATGTTCACCTTTTTTTTCATGTCATTTACATGTAATATTTGTGTCTTAAAGTTATTCATTTTGTTGTGAACAAAATTTCTTTCGAGTTGTTTATATGTGATGCAATAACAAAGCTAAAAATTACTATTGTGTTTGAGTTTATTTAGGTGGGTCAATTGAAGAGAGACTTATAAATACTTAAGCTTGAACTCTTTACTGTTGAACTTTTGTGCCTTTATGTTGAATATGAAATTAAGTATCTAAATTCCTCTATGATTTTCATTGACAATGGTTTTTATATATATTATTTTCGTAGGATTTTTTTATGTTTGCTCTATTTATTTTATTTTATGGGTTTTAATTCTTCTCCTATTTGTGGGTATGAGTGTGGTGGGAGAGGGGTTGTGTGGGTGTGAAATTTGATATTTATGTTATTGGGTTATGGGTTGGTTTTCATCCTTCTTGCAGATTCAACAAAAAATTGGTATTGATTATATTTTTTCCATTTGTTATGTTTTTGAGTTTTGCTATACATGGTTGGAGGTGTGGGTGTGGGTGTGGGTGGACGATGATTGTGTGGTGTGGAATTTGATATTTTTTTATTGTCTTTTTAGGATTGTGTGGACTGATTTTCAACCTTCTAGAAGCTTAACTAGACAAGAATTATGAGGTATTATGAGGATTTTCTAGCATTACTTTTTAATTAGACTATAATTTATTATTATTTTATTTTAAAAGCTTGAATTGTTGTATTTCTGACAATAGCAGTTATTAATTAGGAGGGTTTTTCGGTAACCAAAAAGGAAATGTTTGTCGGTGTGTTTTTGTGTATATATATGTGAAAAATTGGACATTTAGTTGATTTTATTTATCGCTTAAAAATTATAAATTTAATTATGTTATGATAGTATTTGTTTATTTTTGCTTGAGGTATTTATTACATGATGTGGATTGAAAATTTAGTAATTGAGTTTATAATCATGTTGTGTTATTGAGTTGTTATAATTACATGTGGTGGTGTTTTGAGGTATTTGTATATGTGGCGTTATTTTGGAGTTTTTTGGTACATTTTTATAATAGTTCCATTAATATGGAGGATATAGTCGACAATATATTTGAGGTAATTTTAAAAGAAAATATATATAAATGTTTTTGAGCCATACTTTTTAAATCTAAGCATTGTTTGTAATTTTTTGGTGTATTACATAGTTTTTTTAGACACGGGGCAATGGACGATATTGTTATATGCAAATTAATAAATAAAACTAAATGTTTAACAAAATAGAAAGGCACTTACAGTGACGCAAAACAACAAGAATAATAAAAAGCAAGGAATCCAGAAATAATTCGAGTCTTGTGAAGTTTCCTTAAGACAGTTTTGCTCCATTGGTACTTAAGATTGATAAGCAACTATTTTCCAAGATATAACGGATTTCGTTCTTAAAGATGCAGTACTTTAGTCTTCAAAACTCTAGCAAACTCAATTTTGTGTTTACCCTTGAACAATACATAAAAAGTATGCAGACAGAGGGGGAAGATACAACAATGTGCATAAGATAACTACATGTTTTTCATAATTGGAAATGACCATAAGATAGTCTATTTATAGACTGTTAGTGTTTATTCGGATTGCCTGAAGAGGCACGAGATGTCACTGCTCGTTGAACCTGTTCAGATCGAAGAGACACACCTTTAATCTGAACAATAACCAAAGGGAAATGCACCTCTGGAATGAATATAGACAATTCAATTTTAACGCCAAATTTTAATTTAACGGACCAAAAATTTAAAAATTCAGTTGAATATTTAAATTTTGGTTGGAAGATTAATTGCAATTCATGTTCGGATCTGTTTGGTTTGACCCACAACTCGCACTACACTAAATAAATTTTTTCTAAAAAATTATATCTTTTTGACCCAAGTTCAAGCCCAAGCCCAAACCCAAAGAATGTTGTGTATATGCTCACTCTACCCACAAAAGTGTGGTACTCTTTAGGGCCCAACCCATGAACCAACTAAGTGTATATTAATTCACAAAGTTTTTTCGTTTTCTTATAATGTGGGACAAGTCTTATATACTATACTTTATTAAACTTAGTTCATTCCATCAATTCAAGTGGGTCACTTTGAGATATAATTTTTTATTCAATACTTAATGATTTTGAATAAAGGAGATTGCATTTAAGTTTGATCCTACTAATTTTGAGGTGTGGATTCCACTTTTATTTAAGCTAAAAGTTGCTTATAAATACTTTTTAAAAACCATTATTTTCAATACATCTCGACTAATTTCGTCTCCAGTCCGGTCAAAGGCAAGCCATCCACGCCGGAACAAAGACATTCATGAGGGGTAAATCCCTCAATGAATTGACTCCAAGGGGTTGCCATGACTCGAATTTAAAACGTCTGATGGCAAACCTGGTGAGGACTCAACCAAGTAATTGGCAAACCTAAAAATCAAAGGAACACATCAAAAATGGGTGGTTCAAAGGTCCTCCCCATTGAGTTCAAAGTGTTTGAAATTTGCTTGAAATTGTTTGCAAGGACCTTGAATCCAAGGCGTGCGTGTTTGCGTGTGAAATTGAGTAGTTGTGTGCCTTAGCAAAATAAGGTGTGGGGTATGTGAAATTGAGTGTGTGCACGCGCAAAGGTGTGTTCGGGTGAAGTCGAGTGAATGTGTGTGGGAAATTAGGTGTGTGGGGGTGCTTGTGGTGATTGCGCGAGTCTGCTGA
>CM042198.1:13354856-13369037 GCA_023539305.1 Ilex asprella | reverse complement strand
AAAAACCTAGATGACTTAAGATTTACAACATACCTGTAGATCGAACCAAATAGGGTCTGCAATCTGCATCTTCTTCTTTCGTTTTTTCTTTAGTTTTTTTTTCTCCTTTGCTGTGACGATCTTCTTCGGTGCTATGACAATAGGCAAAGAATTGCCGTTGGTTTTATGTTTCGCTCTATTTATCTTCTTCGGTGCTGTGCATCTTCTTCACCGTTTGTGACGATCTCTCTCTCTCTTTCTCTCTCCCCCCCCTTGTGAGTGGCACAAACGATTGTGCAGGGAAAAAAAAAGCTGACTTAAAAAGTAGGGGCTTTTTTTTTATGGAGTCTTTAAATATTTATATTTGCCTTTAAAATCATATAAATGAAATAGTCAAGTGGTTGAGTTGTTGGTTATCAATTTAGGAGTCATAGGTTCAATTCCTCTATCTCTCAATTTGCTGTGTTTTTCTTCCTTTTTTTTTTGGGCTGTTGGGTTTTTTTTTTAGGCTTTTTATTGAGTTTTTAAATATATTTATTTGTCTTTAAAATCATTTAAAAGTAATATGTCAAGTGGTAGAGATGCAGGTTACCAACTTGGGAATCATAAGTTCAATTCTAATA
Organism: Ilex asprella; assembly: GCA_023539305.1. NCBI lineage: Eukaryota > Viridiplantae > Streptophyta > Magnoliopsida > Aquifoliales > Aquifoliaceae > Ilex > Ilex asprella. The sequence goes on along the minus strand of CM042198.1, from coordinate 13,368,435 downwards.
TCTCTCAACAAACTGTGTTTTTTTTGCTTTTTTTTTTCTAGCTGCTTGTTTTTAATTTTTTAGGCTTTTTACTAAGTCTTTAAATATATATATTTGTCTTAGGTCAAGCAATAGGTCAATTGGTAGGGATGCATGTTACCAACCTAGAATTCAATTTCTATATCCTTTAACAGACTTTTTTTTAGGCTGTTTTTTTTTTGTGGTCAAAAAAGTCTTAATGTAAAAATTAGATACATTAATATTTTTGGCTGCTGCATGTTATTTATTTAATTATCAATTTCATGTTATTTATTTAATTATCAATTGCATATTTTATAATAATAATAATAATCAATTGCATGTTATGTATTTAATTATTTGAAATTTTTGACATTGTAGAATAGCTCCTAAACAACATGACGTTGGTTGAGAACACGCAACTCTTCTTGGTGGTGATCGAAGAATTACAAAGTGCAACTATTATGGAAAAATAGTTCATGGCAGTATTACCCGTATGAAGCAACATATTAGATATGTATCCGACCAGGTGAAAGGATGTGCACGTGCACCAAAAGAAGTGTCACAATTGTTGAGACAACATCTTAGTGATTGTAGTTAAGAAATGGCTTCTATCAAGAAGAAAAAAGAACGAATTTGACAATCATTACGAGATGAAGATTTTTACAATCTGGATGATGATGATGATGATGATAATGGTGAGAATCAAATTGAAGAGGGTGATTTTGAAAGAACATAATTAAAGCATACATTGAAGGAAAGCCGTCAAATGGCTTGGATAGAGGAAGAGGGTCGTAGGCATTCTGTATCAAATGCAAGCAGACGTTCTACTAAAAGTCTTTTTTTTAGTGCTGGATCATCACAACCATCTGGCTCAGAAATCAAACGTAGACCAACACGTAGCTATAGTATAAAGGAAGGTGTCAGCGTGCCTGTAAGTGGTATTGATCCGCACATGTTTTCGTTTAAACAAAAATCAATAGGAGACATGTTCTCAAGTGAGAACCTGAAAAAAGTGGGAAAAACTATTTCAAAATTCTTCCTCTTCAATGCAGTTGATAGTGGGCCTTGCTATCAGTCAATGATTGACACTATTACAGATGCAGGCCCAGGAATAAAGGGCCCCACATGATATCAAATTGGTATTTCTTATTTGGAGGTGGAGGTTCAATAGCTTGACATGTATATATCCTCGATGAAGGTAAAATTGTCTCAGTATGGTTCCACAATCATGTCTGATGGGTGGAGTTCTAGAACAAAGAAACTCATTAACAATTTCATGATTTATTGTGATTGTAGTATGATTTACCATACTTCGGTTGATACCACCAACATTTCAAAAACTGCTGACTATATTTTCTCTCTTATGGATAAAGTTGTTGATGAAGTTGGAGAAGAAAATATAGTACTTATAGTAACCGACAATGAGACAAGCTTTAAAGAAGCTGGTAAGATGTTGATGGACTAAAAAAAACATCTATTTTGTTCTCCTTTTGCAGCCCATTATATCGATTTGATGTTAGAAGATATTGATCATATGAAAGCAATCAAAGAGACCATAGATAATGCTAAGATGATCACATCCTTTATCTATAACAGCCTCAAAGTGGTGAACTTAATGAAGCATTTGATCAAAAAAACTTAATGAAGCAACATACAAAAGAGAGAGATTTATTGAGGCCGGGTATAACACAATTTGCCACTGAATTTGTCGCCATTTAGAGTCTTATTCGTTATGAATTAGACTTGAAAAGAATGTGCACCACTGATCAATGACGTGAGTTCAACAAAGACAAGAAGACGAGAAATACAAGAGATATAATTACAAATCTTATTTTGACTTATCAATTTTGGAAGAAGGCTAGAGAAATTCAATCCGTCATGGAGCCTCTTGTTAGGGTCTTAAAGATAATTGATCAAGACAAAAAATCGACTTTATCAATTGTCTATGAGGCAATGTATAAGGCTAAACTAGTCATACAACATTTAGTTAAAAATTGGAGGAAATATTGAGCCGTGATTGACAAAAGATGGGAGACCCACTTGCACAGACACTTGCATGCAATAGGTAAAAGTATTTAAAAATATAAAATTTTCATTGTGAATTAGCTTATAAATATTATAGTTTTCCACTAACTTACATTATATTGTCAAAAACTTTGCAGCTTATTTCTTAAATCCAGTTTTTCAGTATTCTAATCAATTTTCCGACCATCCTAAGGTAAGATTTGATTTGAAAGAAGTTATTAAAAAATTGGAACCAGATTTGAATAAACAATCAAGGGCAATGAATGAGGTATGACGGTTTTTGATAATATTAATTATAATATGCATATATATTGGTGGCATACGTAATATATTACACAATAAATTACAGATCATATTATATACTGACAAACATGACGAGTTTAAGAATGCACTCACTAGGAAAACTGTACATGCCTCCTTTCAGGTTTATTATTTAAACTATATGTATTTATTAAAGTATCATTTGTTACTCTTATGGACAAACACTAATATTGTGCAATATTTTTTTGTAGTTGAATGGTGATTCAATTATGGTGAAGAAGCTCCATATCTATACAAAATTGCAGTCAAAGTCTTAAGTTAAACATGTTCATCATCAGGGTGTGATAAAAATTGGAGTACATGGTCGCTAATTCATACAAAATTTTGTAACCGATTGTCAATGAAAAAGCTACATAAGCTAGTTTTTGTGCACTATAATATGCGGTTGTAAGTTAGAAATTTGACGTAGCAACATAAAAATGATGATTTTTATAATCCAATTGATCTGAACTACATTTTTAATGATGAGGACATATTAGATGAGTGGATAAGAGAGAGGGAGGAACCAATTTTACCACCTGATAACTTAGGTTTGCTGGATGAAGGTATTTGTGACATTGAAGATGGTGGAAGTGGATGAGTTGTAGTTGATGAAGGTGACACTAATATGGCTCCATCATCTAGCAACTATGCCACTACCAGAAGACATGGAAAAGATATGAGGCCAACCAATAAAAGTAAAAAGTCTATGAGAATTTTTGTCAGTTCTAGTGATTCGTCTTCTTCTTTTGATGATGATGATGATGATAATGTTGTTGATACTTATGGTGGTGGTGGTGGTGGTGGTGATGATGATGATGCTAGTAATCATGGTGGAGATAATGATGAAGGCAACTAGAATGGTGGTGGAGGGACTACTGGAAATGACGGTGATACTCAGTTAGTTGGCGGTATGACATGGGCACAGGGGAAAGACAATTATTATGCCACATAGGATACAGACCATGGATATTGACTGAGGGCAATGAAACAATAGAGGAATTTAAACTCTTCCATTGATGATGATTATTCCAATAGACTCCACAATCATTCACTTGGTCGACAAGATGTTGATGATCATATCCAGAGTTTGGGATTGACATCACATGAAGGATACATGCCTTACGGACATCATCAAAGTAGTGGTATAGAATATAGCTATGCAAATAGATCATATGAATATAGTATCCCTTCACAGCTTAAGAGGTCTACTAGTACTAATAGTGTTGGGCATTATGGTCATCGTCTTACGCATCTTGAGAGATTTACTAGTACTAGTACTAGTGGTTACTATGATTGTGTTCCAAAGAGACATCATGATGGATCTTCTAACACCACATTAGATAGTGTCAATTTTTATGGATATAATCAGTCTTCTACTAGTAGTAGCCGTGAATATCATGGTTTTGGATATTATCAACATGGGAACCAACTAGTACAACCTCCACAGTCAAACTACTCTGATTATGGGTCATCTAGCCAATCAACTCAACCAATGCAATCAGACCCGTATTCACACTTGTATTCTTGTCCATATGGTAGACATTATCTTAATTTGTATTATCTTAGAGACAATAATGACGATTTTGAGTCTCATCATCATTCAATGTGGAAATGATTATGACTCAGTATGTTCTTAAATACCTACATTAAACATTAATAATGATAATTATTTTCGGTAGCGATTTTATGTTTCATTTTAATTATGTTTAATATGTTTTTGGATGTATTTGTAGACATATGATGCATGAATGATGATGTTTAAATTTTAGAATTTTTTTATTTTTTTTAAGCTTCTATTTTGCGTTTTGAGCGTATTGGCCAATACCGCGCCACGACCGATATATATCAGTGCCCTCCGAATTAATGACCGGTACCACGACTTTGAATCATACATTATATAAACTAAAGATCAAAGGACAAACCACTAATTTGGAAAAAGTCATAGCCTTTGAAAAGAATGATGTATAGGTGGGTTGTTCAACTTCAGGTACCCATAAGCTTGCACGTAGCTCCGCCCAGGCCATCTAAAAGTATGAAGTTTACTGGGGACTGCCCCACAAGCTTGCATGTAGCTCCGCCTCATGCCACCTTACTAGGGTTTTATTATTCGAGGCTTACTTTAATAGCATGATATGTGGCATTGGAGTCATATTATATGTAATTAGTGTCGTGAACAAATTCTCACATAAAAAATTCTGAAGTGAATTATTTTTCTTAAATGGTGGGTGGTAGGAAGGAATGCAAGGATGTCCTACACTCGTCATAAAGTCTTTGTATTCTTGAGTTGTGTTCGTTTTAAAAAATGTGTTGTGCCAGGACATTCGTTGAAAGGTGGTCATTTGTGGCATAAAATGTATTTTTAATGATACTTCTTCGAAATAGTAATTTCTTTACTATGATACAAATAGAGACATAAAAATTCTATTTCCAAAATACAATGCCTTACTCGAAGACTATGATTTTTTTCTTTCTTTTTTTCACTTGAAGACTATGTAAGACTGCATTTCTTAAAAGTCTTTGAACCAAAATACAATTCGAATAAATCTCAAGAAATTGAACATCAAGAACAGAAAATAATAGGACTAGAAAACTAGAAAAAGACTTCTTCTTTTTACCCAAATATGTGCATCCTATATTTATAGTATGTCACGCCCCGCCCCTGTCTCTTAAGGATGAGACGCGACTAGGTTTTTGATACACTTGTTTACATATATGTATAATCTAGATTAATCAAACATTTAATAATCCTACAGGTGCAACAACACCACCCATCACCTTAGTCATTAAGCATGATGGTAAAACCTGTCTCATAACTTGTACCATATATAAAACACTTATATTAATTGTTTATTTCCCAGGTTATAGACACATATACAAAAATTCAACACCCACCTAGCATACATCACCAAGTATGCTTGTTGATTCTATATACAATTATATACTACTAACCTACCATAATAATCTCTCATAAATAAACTGTACAATTCAACAAAATAAATACACAGTAACCTAAATAATATCACACGAAATTCGTTGAACTATTTTAGACTGAACTCACTACCACGAGACACAATTCAATCGACTGGACAGTGGACAGATATGAAATTCCCTCTATAGTACCTGAAAAAGAAAAGTTATAGGGGTGTAAGCTAAACCACGCGCTAAGTGAGTATACATGTTGTATATGGAATGAAAACGATAGTAAAACATTGAAGTAGATAGATATTACGTAAATACACGTATCAAACAACAACATCACTCCAATTCTAGAGGATTCACAAGCCACATCACCTCCACACTATCTCTCATCGAGTAATCGATCCCACATGGATCCGTGTCTCCCGAACCTCCCTAGAACACCATAGTACTAGCACACCACTGCATGCTTAGTGATCAAGAATCGGCGCCCCTGTCTCAAACAGTGCGCCATATTCCACAATATACAATACAAAGTACAAAATATCATTCAATCACATAAACACGTAGCACATTATCCTAGAGAATTTCTATTAAATTCTATCATTTACTATCATCTTATAATAACATTTTTAAGACATATAAAGATATACACCTACCTCAAATGTACAAATCTATGATCCTTTGGTCCTATCGGTGGATCCTCCTGGTGTTACCGTATCTGTTCCAACATCGACTGTCTCACCTGTTCCACCTAACACATTTGTAATTACAAATATTAATATGTTTATCAAATATAATAATTAATCATGCACTATTGCATGCAAAATGATGCACCCCCAAAGTGTAACTTCGATTACCGCACTATCCACTTACATACTAGCACTTTTATTCTAGGGATCAAATTTTCTCCCCAAATCTTCAAAATTACTCAACATTAATCATAATTAGGATTAAATAGGTCAAACACATTGACTGAGAGTCCATTTTCGCACATTTTTACCCCGAATCCTAAAAACTGCACTTCTAGCATTTCATACATTTTGCACTAGATATTATTCTCACGTGGATTCAAAAGTCACATTATCACATCAAACATCATTTAAAAAAGATGTAAGCAAAATTTCAGGTCATTTGGATTAAAATTTACACATATGATAATAACATTTAGAAATCAGGGTTTTGGTGTTACCAACACCATTTTTCAACCTCTATTGCTCTTTTATTTTAAAACCACTACACTAAATTCACATACATGTTTAATCAATGTAAAACAGCCCCTAATTGAATCTTTAAATCACTCATTTCACTCCCATAATTTCGGTTCTAACCTAGCCCTCGAAAAACATATGGAACATCTCAAATGGCCATTTTTCACATTTTTCTCACCTTTAATTTAATACCCATTTGGAACCTAAAACAACTCGTTAATTATGCTAAATATACTTAATTACACCCATACAAAATATGTTTTGACATGAAACTAAATCAACCCATGAAATTTGAATTAAAACAACCTACTAATTAAAACATGCTAAAACAACTCACACATATACAAATACGTACATACTAAAATTAATCACAACTCATGCTTAAACTTAATTCTACATATCTTTTTTTTTTCTTTCCCTCTCTTCCTCCTTGCTTTCGGCCCAAAGGAACACACACCTATTTTTTTTTTCTTTCTCTCTTGCTCACCCTCACTCACGGTTCAGTAAAGAACCAGACACACACACAGGAATTTATATTTATTAAACACACACACCTTTAAACTTTAAAATGCACACACACACACACACACACAAACTCTACACTTATACACACACACACGGGGCATACACAGGCCAGCCCCACCTAACAAACAATTGACTCAGCAACTTCCTGTGTAAACATGTGTAAAGTTAATTGGATAATTACGCTTGCTCCCCCAAGTTTTTATGTGATTTCAAAATTGACCCACTAGTATTTTCACACATGAAATTTTTATAAATGGGTCTCACTAATACATCATTAACGAGGTCCACATACCCAGTGCAAGCTCACACACATCATGACTATGAAAGATTTAATTTAATTAACCCTTTAACAATTTACATAATTATAATTTAGCCCATAAAATTATGCTAATATGCATGCAATGAATAATTGAGTCTCACAACTCTCCTCCACTAATAAAAATTTAGTCCTCGAAATTACTTACCTGGACTAAACAAATATGGATATACATTGAGCTTGCATACTCTCTTTAGTTTCTTAGGTTGCTTCCTCTACTGAGTGACTACGCAACAAAACCTTTACCAACGGTATCATCTTTGTGCGTGATACTTTCTCCTTTCTACCCAAAATTTGAACTGGTTGTTCTACATAAGTCAAATCCTCAGCTAACTCCATCGGTTCATAAGTCAACACATGTGATGGGTCAGTTAAGTACTTTTGTAGCATAAATACATGGAATACATCATGTAACCTGGACAACTCTATTGGTAACTTCAACCGGTATGCAACAGCTCCAATTCGCTCTACAATGCTATATGGACTGATATACTTAGGGCCCAACTTTCCCTTCCCGCCAAGACGAATGACCCCCTTCCAAGGTGATACTCGTAGAAATACTCGATCACCCACCTTGAATTCCAAGTCACGTTGGCGATTGTCTGCATAACTCTTTTGCCTGCTTTGTGCACTCCGTAATCTTTTCTGGATGACTTTAATCTGATCAGTATTCATCTACACAATCTCTGGACCCAATAATTTTCTTTCACCCACTTCACTCCAACACATTAGGGTCCTACACTTCCTCCCATACAAAGCATCATATGGTGCCATCTTAATTGAACTTTGGTAACTATTATTTTAAGCAAATTCAGTCAAAGGAAAATAATATCCCAGTTACCTCTAATATCCCAATCAAAGGCAAATAATATCCAATGTCTGAATAGTACGCTCCATCTGTTTGTGGGTGGAATGTTGTACTAAACTTCAAAGTAGTGCCCAACGTAGTCTATAAGTTAGGCTAAAACCTTGAAGCAAAATGTGGATCCCTATATGAGACAATAGATACAGGTCACCATGCAGTCTCACAATCTCGTCAATGTATAATCTAGCTAGACTATCAAGAGTATAAGACATCTTAATAGCTAGAAAATGAGCAGACTTTGTCAACCTAAACTATCACCAAAATGGTCTCATGTCATTTCTACGTGTGGGGAAAATTACTCACAAAATCCATAGTGAGATGTTCACACTTCCATTCTGGAATCGATAGAGACTATAATAACCTGGCTAGTCTCTAATGCTCAGCCTTCACCTGCTGACATACCAACTATTGAGCCACAAACTCAGCTATCTCTCGTTTTATTCCAGGCCACCAATAATGTTCTCTCAGGTCACAATAAAATTTTGTACTACCTGGATGCATAGCATAAGCTGAACTACGTGCTTCTTCCAAAATTTTTCTTTTTAACCCTGCATCTTTAGGTACACATAACCGAGAACCAAATAAAAAAGCATCAACACTGTCAATAATAAAATCAGTCTGCACCATAATCTTCACCTCTTTCTTCAATTTTTCAATCTGGAGATCAAATTGTTGTGCCTCTTTGATCTTGTCCACCAACACTGGTATCAAAGTCCGTATAGCAAGTAGAGTTGCAGTCTCTCTTATCCCCAACTACACTCTCAATAATTTTAAATCTACAAATAAACCTCTGTGAATCACTCGTAAACTAGCCAACCTGTCTGATGATTTTAGGTTCAAAGCATCTCATACAATGTTTACTTTTCCTGGCTGGTAATGAATTGTGCAGTCATAATCCTTAATAAGCTCAATCCAACGCCACTGCTTTTGGTTCAACTCTTTCTAGGTAAATAGATATTTCAAACTCTGGTGATATGAATAAATCTCACATGTAACCCCATATAGGAAATGTCCCCACAACCTCAGTGCAAATACAATAGCTACAAGCTCCAGATCGTGGGCAGGATAGTTGCACTCATGTGGTTTCAACTGTCTGGAGGTATAAGCTATCACCCTACCGTGTTGCATCAATACACAACCCAAACCTTAATGTGAGACATCCTATAAACCACAAACCCATCACTACCTGACAGAATGGTCAATACTGATGCAGTCATCAATCTAGTCTTTAGCTCTTAGAAGCTCTGCTCGCATCTATCAAGCCATTCAAACTTCACACCCTTTCGAGTCAATCAGATCAGGGGCATAGCTATAATGGAGAAATTTTGTACAAATCTTCAATAGCAACCTACCAAACCCCAAAAACTCTGAATCTCTGTCACTGTCCTAGGTCTTTCCTAGTTCACTATAATATCAACTTTAGCTGGATTAACACATACACCATCACCAGAAACTACATGCCCCAAAAACATAACCCCATCCAACCAAAACTCACATTTACGATTGTACGAGTTACTCGACATAACCCGTGTATCACCTGTAAAATAAGAGAATCGGTTAAATTGTTTATGGTTCACATTAAAAATCATTTGAGTCTCAACATATTACACTTGTTTGACTTGTTTATTATAGCAACAACAAAGCATGGCTAGGCAAAAAATAAAGGCAAAAAGTATACATTAAATCAAGGTCTATTGGATTTTATAGTTTGTCTAAGAGATAAGAAGTGAGGTTGAGACTTGACCAAAATTTTTGGGATTACGGGTAGGAACAGGTTAGTTTAAACACAAAATCGACTCGTCTATTTCACGGGTCTGTCGAGTTCACTCATTAATCACCCAAAATCATTAAGATTACACGCAAACATGTTCAGTCCGTGTCGGTTTCATAATTCGTGTAACTTATATACATACTCTTAGCTACACCAGCCTTAAATCTAGAGTTAAACATGAAATCGATAACTTAAATGATACAACGAACTCAATCTTGATCTTGATATGCACTTAAAGTTCAAGACACATTGTTAATATATAGCGTACATGGTTCTATCAAGGCAGTTTGTTAATGAACCTTGCCCTGATCCTACTTAGTAAGTACTCTAGGGTTTTGCCAATAACCCATAGGAAGCGGCTTTTACCTCTCTACTTAGTAATGCATTAACTAGATATGAGACTTTAATTGGAATAGGTTCTATCCCTACTATTCCTAAAATAAGAAATGTAATATAATTGTAACCTTACATTAGCATTTATTGGATAATACTTGACTAAATTTCCTTTAACTCTAATCAAAAGATTTTTAAATCATGTTGGCATCAATTTATTAGAGTAGGTTACTGTCAAGACTATCTCTATTGAACCGGTAAAAGCCTCATATCTCTCATAGTTAGACTGATTTTTTCACCACTTAGTGGTTTTTTATGATGCAAAAAAGTAGATTAATGTATCACATATCGAGTAATTAATATGGGCAATAAATGCAGTAAATATAAAGAAGAGATCAACATAGGCAACGCACAGATATAAAGTAGTTTGGTCAAGGTGATCTACTCCACTTTGAAGGCTGCATTGGTGGTCGAAGGACTTTATTGATAAGGTAGCAGGTGAGAGAGAACAAAAGTAAGCTCTAGGTGTAGAGATGTAGCTCTGAGGGATGGGGAGGCGTTTGCAGCGTGTGTGATGGAGACAATGAGGTTGTAGGCATTGGCGGAGGACTGGCAACGTCCTAGGCAGCAGAGGCTGCAAGACAGGATACTCCGGAGGCGATCTAGGCAACGGGTGCACAAATGATGTCGAAGGTGACCCAAGCGGCACCATGCGAGCAGAGGAAGAAACCAGAATTGACCTAGGCGACGCCAAGGGCTTAAGGGATGTGTTGGGCTCCCCAGGTGCTGGAGAAGCGTTGGGCGACGCCCTAGGTGCTAGCGACACGTTCGACGTTAGAGTAGGCACTCACAAAGTTCTGGGTTGCGACCCAGGCAAGCGGAGCTCAGGCAGTAGATTGTCAGGAGCCCATAAGAAGTATTAGGTAGGCGTGTTGAGTGGTCAAGGTAGCATCTTGGGCTTTGCTAGAGAGGGGGAGTGCGCGTCCCTTTGCTTGATACGAATATACATTTTTTATTTTTGAGACTAGCTCTGATTTTGGCAAGCGCCTATCTTGACAAAGACACAAGGAGGAACAATGCAAAGGATTCCCCGCGACCCAAGGGTACCACTGACAGTGATGGTTCGAAGGTAACCTTTATCTTTAGCTTTGTAGACCATGATGATGATATTGCTTGCATTGTATCTTTGTACCATATCCCTCCTACTATTACGTATAGTCGTGCCGAGAGGGACGCATCAGGAGAGATCTTATTTTACAAGAATGTCCTGGAGGCGGGGTTGAGATTTCTCATACCCGGGTCCATCTGTCGGATCCTGGGACACTTATCACTAGTTCCATGAAGGTTGACCCCCAACAATTGGAGAGTGATTCTAGCATTCTCCTCATTATAATGGTTGGTCCACGGTGCTGATGTTCCTCCCCTTTTCGAGGAGTTTTTGACTTCGTATGTGCTTCTAGGTAATCCTTCTTCTCATCAAGAGTGGTATCACTTTGCCCCGAGGTCAGACAAGTTTGTCACAAGACTACCTTCGAATTGCCATAACTAAAAGTCTAGGTTCTTCTTTGTTGGAGGGAAACATAGCAGGGGGACTAAATGTCGAGCAGATAAATTTGGGTAGCAATATGGGGTTGTTCGGCCTTAAAAAAATGAAAAAGCTATGTAAGAGCAGAAGGATGAAGAGATGAGATGTGGGGCACAAAATACTTGTTTGTCTAAGTCAGGAGGCTCACTCATGTCCTCAATTTCTTGTCATCGCAAGGGCTTGGGGCATGGGGGCAAATGATGAGCCCAAATCCAACTGGGTCGGGCTCAATTAATGAGATAGGCCCAAATTGGCTACAAAGCAGGTCAAATCCAACCCGTAGATTCGGCACAGTTCAAAGTTCAAGATGTCTAGAAAGATTAGTGCACAAGGTAGAGTAATTGTCAAGATAGCCACTCTAAAGGATTAAGACTATCTTTAATTGTATAGATCCTAGTTGTAGCTATTCTCTCCGAAAAGTTAGTAACCTACTTTCTGCTACCATCGCCTCAACTAAGGCTCTATGCTTATAAATTAGAAGCTCTCTCCACATGAGAAGAGCATTTCTCTACACATCATTTACATAACTATCTCACTCATAGCTACTTAACCTCTCATAGAGCTGACATTTGCTCTCTCTCTCTCTCTCTCTCTCTCACACACACACCTTCTACTTTATTAATAAAGTTCTTCGACCACCGTTGACGCTTTTAGTGGTTTGGTCACCTCGACCAAATCACCCATTCTTTGTTTTTTGGTTATTAATTGCTTCATTAATTACTCTGTATAATACACTCGATTGTTAATTGTGTCTAGCCTATTTTGTGCATCTTTAGTTTTGTTCGATACACATTTGATCAATAGGTAAGTATTGAACTGCAACTTTACATTTACTTTACACAAGCTTTCTTATATTTTTGTGAATCGTTGCTGTCACAGCGCAATAACTAATCCTCAAGATATATCAATGAACAAAGTCTATTACAAAAAACTCTTCATCCATATAATGTCCTTACTAGATCATAACATAAGTGGTATTTAATAAAAATGAAAGTTGAATACTGAAAATTAAATGATGAATATTTAGGGTTGAATGCTGAATTTTTTCGTTCGCATATTATTTGGTATTCACTAAAATTTAAATATTGAATTAAATCAAATTTTTTGACAATTATAAAGAGTTGAAGTTTAAAAATTATTATTATTCTAATTTTTCCATTTTTTTGTAACCATCTCACGACAACTACCTTATTCGTACTACCATCATCACAATGGTGGTAGTGGTGGCAGCGACGATAACGATGGTGGTGGGTATTGAAAATTTAATAACGTAAAATTCATTAAGGGTGTATTTGTCCATTATGAGTAATTTATAAAATCCTTATTGACTAAGATTTTTAGCATTAAGTGATAAATATGTGATTTGCTATTTAAAAATTTAGCATATTTTTAAGAAGTGCTTAAAATATTAAGTGATATGGGTTTTAGGTTATTAAACGTATTTAATTCATTAAGTACTTAAAGTATTCATTTTTAAGTATTACGTGGTGTTATCAAACAACCCTATAGTAATATATTCAAATTCCATGGATGGTAATGCAACAAAAGATTATGTCTTAGAAAACCACACTGTAGCACTACCTTAACCAACCACTAGTTTATCTTAGCACTTGAATTATTAATGACCTTACTAAAACTTCCGACAGCACAAACTCTGTCGGAATTACTAAAGATGTGGCATTAGTAATGCCACATCTTATAATCTCATAGTATGCACTGCTAGGTGTGT
>CM042198.1:13323821-13338442 GCA_023539305.1 Ilex asprella | reverse complement strand
TACTGCTTATGCGGTTGTTCGCGAATTTGTGTTTTCTTGAATCCCAAGACAAACTCTATTACAAGCCTATAAATAAATGGATGCCTTCCCAACCTAGGACAAGCTTCTTGTAAGTCTTGTGTGAGAGAAATTAGTCTTACATCTTGAGACCTTCACCACAACCTTAAATCACTAAAATACAAAGGTTACCATCTTGTGATTTTTATCCAATCTCACACCTTGGAGAAGTAGAACTTGTTTGGTTAAACCAAACCCATTGGAAGTGTGCACACTGAGAATATTAGTGGGAGTTCAAGTGAAGCTATCCATAACATCGAAGAGGGACTTTCGGCGAAGGTTTATTGAAAGAAATGTGCACCTAATATTGGTTGATGTGTAAGTTTCGAGTACTAGTAAACTAACTTTGAGATTGTGGATTAGGATTTTGGTGAACCCTTTTTACCGTGAGTTTTTTCATTGAGGATTTCGGCGTCAACAAATTACTTATGTTCTTTATCGTTTTTACATATACACTTACAATTTGAGCATAGACAAGCACTATGTGTTTGATAAATTGATTGAATATTCACCACATATATGGTTGTTTGGTTGGGTTTGATACCATTGAGTTGGGTTCGTCGTGAGAGATTGATTATTCATGAGTATTGAAATTGACAAAATCAGTACACCAATCTTCATGGGGTTTAAATGGCTGTAGTGGTTGAAAAGGGGATCTCGCACTTAATTGTAATATTATTGTGAGAAGAGGTAATTGTGGTAGAGTTAGGTTGAAATTAGTTTTCACCCCTCTCTAAATGGTGTCTAGCAACTCAAGTGTTTAATAGGGAAGGTTCACTTAATCCCCCCTGGAATAGATGACAAATATTTTTTGCACATGAGAGTTCGTCGGAGTGGTCACCCCTCTAGGCACCTTAAGTTGTGGTGTTCCAATATCCTCCTTCCCCATTCTCCCTTCCCCCTTCCCCGTTCTTGTACTCTTGCACCGCTATGATCATTAAAAAGGCACATTTTTTATTCACTTTTTACTTTTAAGTTTGCTTTAATTTATTTGAACAGGGTAAGTAGGCTTTAATTGACTCTTCAAGTGTAATGGATACTCATATCTAATGTTTTTTGCAAATAGATTAAAAATGATCCTCCCTTCAATAATTTTTGAAAATCAAGGTGCCTTTGTCCATTGTAGGCGAATCACAGATAGGGTGTTGGTAGCCTTTGAGTTAAACCATTATGTAAAATGCAAAACATGGGGAAAAGCTGATCATATCTCTTTAAAATTTGATATGAGTAAGGCATACAACATACTCAAATCGGTGTTCCTTGAAAAAATGATGGTCAAATTGAGTTTTGATCATATATGGATATATCAAGTCATGCAATGTGTATCCACAGTATCTTACAATTTCATCTTAAATAATTATCAGTTAGGTTATTTTTGTCCTTAAAGAGGTATCCGACAAAGAGACCCTCTTTTAGTTTTTCTTTTTCTCATTTGTCCAAAAGACCTATATTCTCTGTTACGTTCAGCTGAACGGGATGGGAGAATCAATGGAGTCTCTATTGGGAGAGGATGCCCAAAGATTACACTTTTTTTTGTTGTTGATGATAGCCTCCTTTTCTGAGTGCCAAGGCTTCGAAAGCAAGAGTAGTGCAAAATATTCTCCAGAGCTATAAAGCAGCCTCAAGGCAGAAAATCAACATTGACAATTTGGCAATGGTTTGTAACAGAAACACGCTAGAGGAAAAAACGTTTGAATCTAAGATATCCTGGGTGTACAACTGGAAGAATAGCATGACAAATACCTTGAATTGCCAACGATAGTGGTGATGATCTCGAAATTAGCCGGGTCTGATCCAACTTAAGTAAACCAAGAAAGTTCAAAGAAAGCCCAATTGAGCTTGGTCAATCCAAAAAGTCCAAAGCACCAGAGGCCCACGTTGAAGAGAGGAGGCAAAGGGGGCGCCACCCAAAGGTCACCCAAGCCAGGCGCCGTCCAAGGCTCCCTTGGTCTCTTCTTACTCCTCCTTTGACTCTGTAGCCCTTGGTCTTTCCTTACTCCTTCTTTGACTCCAACGCAGGTCCAGGATCAGATACCCGTCCAATCCAGAGTCCTCCTCCGACGGAATAGAGACATGAAGGAGAAAACATCGAGATACATAGATTTATTCTTACCTTAATTGTGCTTACCAAAGAGGACTACTCCTACCAAAATTGTACTTACCAATATAGTGGAAGACCCCTTCCTCACGTTACTGTCTCACCGCCTTGGTGAGCCTATATAATGTAAGCCCCTCTTCACATGGAAGGGCATGATGAGGATGATCACCTCCTTGAGACCTTTACACCTTGAGATCATATACATCTCTCTCCCCCTCAAAGCATTGTAACTCTCCGGTGACTATTATTCATCAATAAAGAGAACCAGACCACCGCTACCGTGTCCAAGAGTAGAGTACGTCACCCGGACCGAACCACTTTAAATCTTTGTGTTTGTTCCATATTTATTATTTTACCATTGATCTGCTATTAATTGTCTTATTATTGTTCATTAACCACACTCTTTCATATTCTTAACTGTTGATCTTGCACAAAGACAATTTTGTGCATCATCAGTTTGGCGCAGTGTGCGGGAATGACTAGTTTCCTACTTTTTAAATCTATGACAATCACTACCAGATCAATGTCTCAACAGTCGGGAAACAACAACCCGACCCACAGGGAGGAGGCTCCACCTTCCCTTGCACCGTCAGAACCGTCTGCTACAGCAACCTCCGTTGTTAGACAACAACTCTTACAAACCATGCAATTGCTGGTAAAGCAAAACTAACAAGTCATTCAACTATGCTCACCCAAGGAGGGGTCACCCCTAAACTTTTTGCCCTTGTGGGAGGAACCTCACTCCCTCTAACGGGAAAGGAGCCATAGCTTATCTTTTCTAGGCATTATGCAACCCCTCACCATGGGGGCCCTCGCCAAAATGACCCAAGACCACACCAAAGATCACCTCGTCCCGCAATTTCTTCTCACCGTGAAAGAAGTTCACGTGTTCCCTCTCCACGCGTACCTACGCAAGAAGACAAAGGAGAGAGCCAGTATGACGATCATGGAAGCCAATACCACTACCAAACGGAGGACGTCCTCAACCAATGGGACTAAAAAATTATAGAGGTGCAAAATCAACTTGGTGATGCCCTCAATGCCATCAAGGCGCAAGCACCCAAGATAGTGGATTACCTGGTAAGACGTACTGATACACCTTTTGTTGTGGACATAGTTAATTCCCCCCTGCCCTCAAAGTTCAAGATGCATACCATCGAGATCTTTGACGGTACCAGAGACCCCCTCGACCACTTGGACACCTACAAATTCCTCATGCAATTCCACAACGTGCCTGAGGAGATCATGTGTAGGGCCTTCCCTACCACCCTCAAGGGGTCCACATGCCACTGGTTCTCCAAGATCAAACCCTCATCCATCCACTCTTTTGCAGAACTCAACAGGTCTTTCGTCTCCCACTTCATTGGGGGACGCCGACATCAGAGACCAGTGATCCACCTGCTCACCATCAAACAGGATAGAGATGAAAGTCTCAGAGACTACCTCACCCGCTACAACGAGGAGGCTATCCAAATTGAGGAGTCAGATGATAAGGTAGCCCTCGCTGTCTTTATCGCTAGTATTCGCACCTCCAGCTTCATGTTCTCCGTACTCAAGAAGCCTCTACCTAACATGCTCGAGCTACTATCAAGGGCATAGAAGTACATGAATGTCAAGGATGTCACCAAGGCCCGTTGAGGTAAGTCTTCCCATGGAGGGGAGAAGAAGAAAGACACCCGCGAAGACAAGTAGGAGGTAGAGAACAAAGTAAGTCTGTGTCAAGGACTGTCTCGGTCCGTACCCCCCGAGAGAATGACAGCCATTCACACCACTCAATACCTCGATGGAGCACATCTTATTTCAGATACAGGATGACCCCACACTCCGCTGGCCTGAAAAAATGAAGTCCGCCCCAAGCCGTAGAAATCACAGCAAGTACTATCTCTTCTATCGCGACCATGACCACGACACTGATGACTACAATGAGCTCAAGAAGCAGATCGAGAAGTGCATATAACGTGGCCGGTTGAGACAGTATGTTATTGACGGAGGACAAACCCCACCACCTGGTCAGGACCATGATGACAGAGAATATTAGCAACCTCTTGGAGAAATCCAGACAATCTCCTGAGGGTCAGGGGTAAGAGTTGACTTGGACTTTGCCAGAAAAATCTTCGCTCACCTCTGGGACACTGAACACCTGAGGATTTTATCTTTCTTTTATTGCTTTAGTTGATTTATTTTGTTATTCATTATTTTATAAAATAAAATTTTACAAGATTATTAATTGTCTTGTTTTCATATAAAACAACCTACGACCTAACAACAACAACATAAACAAAGGTGCGCAAAGGGGTCTCTCCCTCTTCACCTTGGGTGTCTCCCATGATGTCATCCAAACGAGGGATCTCGCCCTCTCCACCTTGGGTGCTCCTCTTGATGCCGCCTTGACGAGAAGTCTCACAGTCTCTACCTTGGGCGCCCCCATGATGACCTCGCCTTCTCCACCCTGGACGCTCCCATGACGGTCTCGCCCCCTCTCACCAGGCACCAGGTGCCCAGCTCCTTACAACCCTCCTCAGCTCAATCTCAGTGGAATGAGCCTCAGACACCCAACTCCTCAAAGCCCTACTCATCTCTATCTCAATGGAATGAGAGCATCCTCCTCATCTCCATCTTAAATGGAATGAGTCTCTACCACAACGGCCTTCTTCTGAGCTATACATAGCTCTGCCTACTGCTCTGCGACATTCTCTCGTATTTGCCACCCGAGCCCTACTGCTCTATGGCATTCTCTCGTGTCTCCCACCCCGAGCCCTACCTGCTCTGCGGCATCCTCTCGTGCTTGTCGCGCCCTACTTGCTCTTCAGTAGCCCCCGTGTCTGTATCTCTAATATCCTAGGGGCCACAGACCTCTAAAGCCCCTCGTTGACCAAAGTTTAGTCAAAGCAGAACATCTATGTGGAGGGACAGTCCCCGTAGCAGACCAGAGTCTCAATTCCTATAACAGTACAAAGGCTAGCACATAAGTTTCAGTCTAGAAAAGAATGGGGGGCACCACTGGGATCCATCTCCCAAGAAACAACCTAGCAATTGGACCTTGAACAAGAAGCACTGGGGGCATCAAACCTCACCCTCTTAAGAATATGGGAAGATACCACTTTGAAAGAAAAAAAAGTCTTCACCATCGCCCTATCAGCAGCAGCTCCTGAAATCAGAGACAAGGTCAAGAACCAGCATAGCTGAAGAATAGCATAGTCTCTCTCTCTTTGGCAAAAGCCCTGAATGCCAATTCGTCTCCCATGAATGACTGAAAGCTGTTTGCCATAACACGATTTTTCATCATGTCGGTTTCACTAATTTGAGCTTAAAACTCAAATTAAAAGAGATAAAAGTATTTTTTGGGAAAATTGGTTGACCAAACCACCTATGAAAGTTTTTATGTTGTAGATCTGAAAAAGATATCCGAATTAAAATAAAAAAAACATCTCAAACGGACTCTCGTGCACAAAGCTATGGTGGTTCAAAATTTTGCCGGTATTTTATAAACACTCTAAGCCAGCAGCCAACACCCATGCCTGGCGCCGCCCAAGCCATGCCTGGTGCCGCTTAGGCCCCATGCCAGCGCCCAATGCACGGGCCTCCTTGGTGTCCTTGCCCAGCGCCTCCCATCGGCCTCGCCAGACGCCTATTGCACCCCACCGTTGCCTCTGCCCATGGCATTGCCCAATACTTGACCTTGTCCTCATTGGGCGCCACCCCCTAGCTCCAAGATGGGCGCCGCCCACTACACCTCCAACATGGGCATCGCCCACTACCACACTGTCGCCCTCGCCTAGGCAGCTCGCCTAGCAGCCCCACTCGCTTGACAGTCCCTCTAGCCCTACGTGATGAGGGCGTCGCCCACTGGGTCTCGCTTATGGGGATGGTGTTATTTCCTCTCTCCACTAAAGCTTTGTCGCCCTTTATGAAGGATCCAACACCGCGGTCTCCTCCACTGCCGCCAACAGAAGCCTCATCTCCAACGCCTTGGGCGCCACCCCCTAGAGCCATCAATAAGAGATGCGTCCCCATGGGCGACGCCCACTATGCAAGTCCATTAGGCACCACCTCCAAGGCCCTTACAATGGGCGCCACCTCCCTCTTTGGACTCTCCATCTGCTATCTCCCACATGCTCCTAGCCTCTTTCGTGTTCATAGCTTTCATAAGACTCCCTAAAACCATCAACATAAGACAAAAGCCCCTTGGGTGCCGCCCAGCTCACTCGCCTACCTCAGGACCTTGGGTGCTGCTCACATCTCTCATCTCCAATGTGGGCACCACCTAATGTATCTCCTAGGCGTCTCCTATAAGATCAAGGTAGTAGACTCCTCTTTGTTCCTCTATAGTAAACTCAGCGGGGTCCCTGAAGATAAAAAGGCGTCGTGGAGCTCACCTAGATGAAGACGAATTACATGTCTTCAACCCCTTCCTTTCGCAAAAGTTAGAGGCTTAGGACATGGGGGCAAATGATGAGCCCGAAATTAACTAGGTTTGGCCCAACTTAAATAAACCAAAAAAGTTCAAAGAAAGCCCAATTGAGCTGTGTCAACCCAAGAAGTCCAAAGCACCAGAGGCCCACGCCCAAAAGAGGAGGCAAAGAGGGCGCCGCCTAGTGATCACCCAAGCTAGGCGCCGCTCAAGGCTCCCTTGGTCTCTCCTTACTCCTCCTTTGACTCCAATGCAGGTCCAGCCACTCCAACCCAGGTCCAGGCTCAGATACCTGTCCAATCCAGAGTTTTCCTCCGACAGAATAAGAACACGAGGGAGAAAACATCAGAATACGGAGATTTATTCCTATCTTAACTGTGCTTACCAAAAAGGTCTACTTCTATCAAAATTGTACTTACCAATACAGTGGAAGACTCATTCCTCACGTCACCGCCTTGGTGAGTCTTTATAATATAAGCCCCTCTCCACATGGAAAGACACGATGAGGATGATTACCTCCTTGAGACCTCTACTTCTTGAGATCACACACATCTCTCTCTCTCCCTCAAAACAATGTAACTCTCCGGTGACTATTATTCATCAATAAAGAGTACCAGACCACCGTTGCCGTTTCCGATAATGGAGTAGATCACCTGGACCGAACCACTATAAATCTTTGTGTTTGTTCTATATTTACTGCTTTGTCATTGATCTGCTATTGATTGTCTTATTATTGTTTATTAACCACACCCTTTCACATTCTTGACTATTGATCTTGCACAAAGATAATTTTGTGGATCATCAAGTGGGATAGTCGAAGAGGAAGGTATTTGGCCAGATTAGAGAAAGAGTGTAGAACCAATCACAAAGGTGGAAGGAACAATTACTCTCTAGTGCAAGCAAAGAAGTTTTAATTAAAGCTGTTACCCAATCTATTCCTACATATGCATGGGATGCATCTAGTTTCCAGATTACTTATGTGAAGAGTTGGAGTTGCTAACCTCAAATTTTTGGTGAGGACAACAAAAATGGGGAAAGGAAGGTTTACTGGGTTAGTTGGAAGATCATGTGTAAGAGTAAGGCAAGAGGCAGAATGGGCTTTCATGACCTTAGAGCTTTTAATTTGGTGGTACTAGACAAATAGGCATGGAGGATCTATAGCGAGAGACATACTCTTCTTCACAAGGTTATGAGAGCCAAGTATTTTCCTTCAACATCTTTGATGGAAGCAAAGTTCGGTCATAGACCATCCTACATGGAGAAGTATTATTGAGGCCAAAAGGGTGATAGAAGTAGGGTCAAGATGGAGTATTGGAGATGGTAGAAGGGTCTAAATTTGGCAGGATAGATGGATCCCCAGCCCAAGCAATTTCGAAGTAGTTTCAATGTCAAAATTCTTTAACTATACTGAAGCTACACTAATTGTGCATGGGCCCAATCCTGTTGGATTTCTTGTGCTGCATCTGAGCTTTAGGTGATCAAAATCAACATAGCTTCACATTTCATTTGACAATAGTGCACATTGTTACTTGCGAAAAATGCGCATAATAAGTCCACCACAATACATTATACAAATCCTAGTATACAAGAACAAAGAGTAACCACTTTGTCACTTTTCAAACATTCCAAACTATGTCTGCTCCTCTACACTACACATCTCTAATTTATTTGATGCAATCACTCCATGCTACCAAATAGTAATATACTAATATATCGGATAATAATATGAAACCTTTTTAACTTGCATTTCTTACTATCTCCATACGTTGCACGGACTCTATGAATTTCCTGCACAATAGTAGTTCCATAGCACACATTAGATCACAAATTCTGAGAAAGCATGGGAAAATACAGATGTATATGAATATTTTAATGTTTTTGGCCAATATTATGTGCTGACATATAAATTTAATCTTGTGCATCTATCTTTTGGCCAATATTGTTGGATTCTCGGCAAGAGAAGAGAAAAAGGAAAAGACTCCCCACAAAGCTCATACAAATGAGAAATTTAATGTGCTTGTGACTCACTGTATCTCCAAGTCAATCACCCAAATTGGAGAAGAATGGGTTAATTTGGTCTCGATAGTGTGTAAGAGGAGACTGCATGCTTCATTGTTGGATAGATCACAAACATGCTTCATTGTCAGATAGATCCCAAATGTTTTGGGTCGATCACATAGAATATTTTGATTAGTTACTGCATTTTGGATAAAATTATTATATTTTGGAATAAAGTTACTATATTTTGAACTGAAGTTATCTCTTTTTAGTACCTTTCTATTTTTCAATACCGAATAGTATTATGTGGTAGAATAGTGCTACCCTAGGTTAGGATATAATTCTAAAAGTCGATCTCCTATGTACTTACTATTTTTTCGTATCTCTAAATCCGATTTTACCAGTAAAAAAACTAATTCGTGATGCACCAAAGCAAACAAATGAGCAATAGAGTCAAAGTAAATCTGAGAATATACATACTGCCATGGAACATCGGCAGCAAGCAGCCAGTCTCCTTCTCTGTCTTGATAGAATAGGATATAACGTGCACCATCTTTGTCACTTTTCGGGTCTGCAAATGGAGAAACCCCAAGCAGCTTCAAAACCTGGTATTGATTTCAAAGAATCTGTGCAGTGTATAAATACAACTTACGTTTAACGAACATGTTGATTAAGGACATTTTGAGGGTCTGATAAGAATGATAGAGCCTTAGATCAATCTTCCTTCCTATGCCCTCTCCCTCCATTTTCACCTTAACGTACATGGATTTTGTTCCACCCTGTCCCCTCTCTGTCGTCCGGTGGTATGCAATCCGACCGCCTTGATGCCCATGAAGTAAATTTTTCATCCATGACTTAATAGGCGGCCAACCCAGTAGATGATTTTCTTCTTCACAGCTCCTGTAACATTCTCATGAGAACATTGATGTTAGAGTAGGATCCTTTGCATATACTTACAATTTGAAAAATGTTTTCTAACCCCTCTTTGGTTTGGTACCTCAAACAAAAGATATTTAACCATGCCACACCAAAATTAAGAAAAATAGCTGTCTTGGAGGGCAGATTTTATCGCAGTCAAATTATGAATTGGGCTTCAAGGGTTCGAGTCATGAGATCTTTCGTGACTAGGGAGTCACATGCTAGGCTACCCGTTTGGGGAGCCACCATTTACCAGAGTAGGTCTGCAATTTGGGTGGACCAACCCAAACTCAACCAGAAAAAATAAGATATAGGTTGACCTTTTTAATAATTGGATGGCATGTGCTAAAAAACACTAACTCGAATTGAATTCGAACAATATCGGAGTTGAAATATCGGGTTATTGAATTCAACCCGAATATATTGACCGAAGGCCTTCATAGACAAAGACCTTCAGCGACCAAAGAATCTTCAGCCTCTCTAGCTCTCTCAGCTTCTCACAGCAAAAAATCTTCAGCGACCAGAGACATTCGCCGAAGATCTTATACCCTATTAGAATTGCGTCTTTCTCAACGAACCATCACTGGTATGTATAGAAATTTTTTGTTTCTCAACGAACCGTCACTGGTATGTATAGCAATTTTTTCAAGCACAAAATTTTTTAATTTTGTTTTTAATTTCAGATTTTTTCAGGTATAAAATTTTATTTTCAGATTATGATTTCATTTTTAATTTCAAATTTTTTAAAGTGTAAAATAAGTTAAGTAACTCGAATTCAACTTGAGCAATACTCAAGTTAAATATCTTGGGGTCAAAGTCGGTCAAGTTAAAGTTAAGATTAGAATTAAATATTATGCACTAAAGTTGGGTTGGGATTGACTCTCGTTTGAGTTGCACGGAGGAATGGGCATAACCTATATTTTAAATATATTAATAAAATGACATAAATCACAAATCTAATTTCGACGAAAATTTAAACAACCTACAAGAAAATCAAAGTCTAAGGTAAAAATAATTTCTAAGATGAAAAGGAAAAAAGTCATTATCAAACAATACTATTTTTTACCACATAGATATATTAAAGTTAACATGTAATTACACTTGATTGGCAAAAAAAGTTAAAGTAAATTAAACTCCATTGAAAGTGTCTAGATATAATCTCACATAATTGTCTTTCTTAAATTGATAGCTAAATTATTTTTATATTTAGAATAAGTTTGTCTCGAGTAGCCCTAACTTTTAACTTTTTTTCCTCTCAATTTATAAAGATAAAGTAATACATTTATATTAATTCAACCATATTTCATAATAAAAACTCATTAAATTGAAAAAGGTTAAAAGTTGATACATATATTATATATGAACAAAATAAAATCAATTACAACTCTTATCGAAATGTGAGTCTTCTTAGATCTATTTATAACTGATGTTGACGAGTTTTTATATTTTATATTAAAATTGCAAAGCTATCAAAAAAAATTAAGAATTAAGCATAATAATACCACTGCAATCTAATGGAAACAAATTAACCGTTAATTGTAGAAAAGTAGAAAGGTCAATTGAAAGTAATTTCACCTTAAAATTGTGAAATTTAAAACCAAATAATACAGAATTTTTTAAAATTAGACACATTTTAAGGTGGGCACAACAAATAATATTTTAAAAAATAACTAATATGTATATATATATAATTAAGTTAAAAAAATTGAGGGTGGGCAAGTGCCCCAGGCCCACTTACCTCCGCCCTTGATTGCACCCCTATACCAGACTACTAATATGACAGCACCGATTGAGTAAATAATTTGTTTTCCCTTCCCTACAATTCTCAGTGGCGCTTTTAAAAACCATGCATGCAAAGTGAACAAAAAAAAAACAATTCTAAACAATGTGTGTGTGTGTTTTGTGCTTTTCTTACAAACAAAACAAGCAAACTCTAGCAGTCACTTCTGCATTAAAATTAAATTGTTGCCCATGAATTTTTTTTCCCCATTTTCATCCTACAATTATTCAAATAATCCCTTTCTTTTCCAGATTGAAAATGACGAGAATTATATAAAATGTTTACTGAACTCTAATTGCTTACTTGTTGCTGTCGCCAAATGTTCTCTTCTTCTGCCCCCTCCATTCCTCATCTTCGTTTGGCTGGCCATTCCACAACAGTAAAGGCCAAGATTCAGTTGAAACTCCACCATGCTCAAAGGTCTCAGCAAAATTGCGTTTGTTTTTGCCGAAGCTTTTGGATTCAAAAGGATAGTCATTTCTCACCATCTCTTTGGGTTCCGACTTCTTGTTCAGGTCGAACCCTATAATAGGACTCTGGGTTGGAGGGGCAAGACCAAGTTCAAGTTCCATATCGTAGAATACGAAACAAACAAGTTTGAACTAATGATAATAAAAAAAAAAAAAATCAAAAGAGAAGAAAAGGTGATCAAAGTGAATGGGGTTCAGTTTTAAGAAAATTCAGTATATATACTTGAGCTGAGGTGTGTGTGAGAAGGAGAACTGGAGAAAGAAAGAAAGTGAGAGGGAAGGGAAAAGGACCATTGTCGGTCTGGAAATTTGAAAGAGATGAAATGAGGGACAGCATTGAAGTTGGGTCGGCGAAAAGTGTGGCAGTGAGATAGACAGATAAGAAAAGTCTGTGCCAACGTGCTAACACCGCGCTAAGCCACCGGTTCTCTTAAGTCCGAAACCTCTTTGTCTCTCTGTCCCCACTGATCACCACATCAACCGACCCCACCTCTCTCACTCTCATTTTTTTTTTTGGAAATATTTCAACTACACCTCCTCTAGTTTACCATATTTTCAAAAACACTCCATTTAATTTTTGAATCTTCAATGACACATCTTATTAGATTAAAAATATTAACTAGAATACAAATTTATTAAATTGCCCATGATATATTTGAGGATAAATTTCATCCACATCCCCTCTAAGTATGTATATCTTCACTGAGACCCCCTCTATTTCACTTTTTTAAAGTATTAAAATTTCAAGTGTATTAAAATTCGATTCAAGTTAATTAAAATTTATTATTTTATAAATTAAAATTTGAGCCAATTAAAAATTATATTTATTTTAAGTATTAAATTTGGGCTAATTAAAATTCTATTTGAACCAATTAAAAATTATTTTTAATCTACTCAAGTCAAATTTTAATCAACTCGTATTGAATTTTAATTAGCCAAATTTTAATAAATTTTAAGTGACTCAAATTTTAATAAATCTAATTTTAATTGACATGAATTTTAATAAGTAAAAAAATATAAATTTTAATCGACTCGAAAGTTAATTTTAATCGGCACTAACAATTTGGGAAGACTTCAAATCGACTCAAGTTTTATTATGTAAAAAATAAATTTTAATATGTTCGAATTTTAATAAGTTAAAAAAATAAAATTTATTCAACTTCAATCGAATTTTAATTGATTCAAATTTTATTATGTAGAAAAATAAATTTTAATCGACTTGAATTTTAATAAAATTTTATGTAGAAAAATTACTTGAGGTTTATGTAGGGGTATTTTTTGGTATTTTAGATTAATGTTTTTTGTTAGAAATGGTAGTTTAATGGTAGGGGTGTTAGTGATGTTTAAATATAAATTAGAAGGGGTGTCATTGAAGATTCAAAAACTAGAGGGGGTGTCTTTGAAGATATGGTAAACTAGAAGGGGTGTGACTGAATTTTATCCTTTTTTTTTTTGTCAGACCATTCGGCATCCAAAAGTCACTTTGGACTTCGACTAATCAGAATTCGAGTCAGGTAGGATCACAAGAAAGACAAAATTCTCCCTACAGACTTTGATTAAGCTAAAACCTACTCACCAACTTATCTAGTGCTCAGTGGTCTCTCTCTCATTCATCAGCATATTAAAGATATAGACTAACTTCTTAAATCTATTCTATTGATTATGAGCTGATATACTTAATCCAATACAATAACGAATGTAAATTATTTTTTGCATAAATATAATATTTTAAATTTTAAAGATTTAAGTATTATATATCTATAATTTTCAGAAAATTTGGGTGTAATTTACTATTAGATATATTAGCGGATATCGACAGCATGAGTCTAAATATTACGCAAGTACAAAATTCACAGGTTCTGTGTGTAATATTTTAAATATCAAGAGTCTGAATAATTAAATGATAAATCTCATTGAATCTGTGTGTAATTCTCCTCAATACTCTTTTTTTTTTTGAACTATCCCCAATACTTATACTGCACACTCTCTAATAAATTAAGTTTTTGGAAGTGTTGGTGGTCTAAAAATTATCCTTGAAAATAGTTTATACAAGTTGGAGTATTTATATCTACTGAATCAAGGATTGTCGGTGAAGCAAAGCGCGATGGGAGTAAAACATTTCGTTGAAATTTTTGGAAAATAATGAACTTTTGGGATTAAGATAATTAGGAGGGTCTAGTTAATCCTTCATTTGGTCCCCATAATTTCAAAAATCAAGTTTAATTACCATGTAAACATGAATTGGAATGTCTACTATCAATAAAGCAATTATGTCTGATTTGCGAATTAAAGGTCGAATCAACAAGGACCTGATCATGTTGCTTTGAAGTCTAATTGAAGCTTAAGTTTGACAAAGTAACACGTGTTTAGTTCTTTCCCCTGTAGAGATTTCAGCTTTAGACCTTTTCAGTATTATTCTTTTTTTTGTCAAATCAGTCGGTATCAAAAAGTTAGTTTGGACTCCGACTAATTCGGATTCGAGTCGGGTAGGACCAAGGGCGGCAAAGCTCTCCCTCCCGAGCGCAGTTGCGTTCCCAAGACTCGAACTCGATATCATGGTTAAACTAAAATAGTCTCTCACCAACTGATCTACGCTCGTTGGTACTTTCCAACATTATCTTGTGGCTATTTAAATCACTTTTAGTAACTTTTTCTTTTGTTTTAGGATAAATAATACTCACACTCCCTGATATTTAATTGGGAAAACTTCAACCACACCCCCTGTAGTTTGTCATATCTTCAAGGACACCCCCTCTAGTTTCTGAATCTTCAATGACACCCCTTATGAAATTAAAAATTTTAACTAGAATGCAAATTTACTAAATTGCCCATGATATATTTGAGGATAAACTTCAACCACACCCCCTCTAAGTATGTATATCTTCAATG
>CM042198.1:13311451-13323421 GCA_023539305.1 Ilex asprella | reverse complement strand
TTTTTTACGTATTAAATTTTGGCTCATTAAAATTCTATTTGAGCCAATTAAAAATTATTTTTAATCGACTAAAGTCAAATTTTAATCAACTCGTATTGAATTTTAATCAGCTAAATTTTAATACATAAAAATATAAACTCAAATTTTAATAAATTGAATTTTAATTGACACGAATTTTAATAAGTAAAAAATATAAATTTTAATCGATTCGAAAGTAAATTTTAATTGGCTCTAACTCGGGTAAAGTTCAAATCGACTCAAATTTTATTATGTAAAAAATAAATTTTAATAGGTTCAAATTTTAATACGTTAAATAAAATAAAATTTATTCAACTTCAATCGAATTTTAATTGGTTCAAATTTTAATATGTAGAAAAATAAATTTTAATCGGCTCGAATTTTAATAAAATTTTATGTAAAAAATTACTTGAGATTTATGTAGGGGCATTTTTGGTATTTTAGATTAAATTTTTTGGTTAGAAATGATAGTTTAATGGTAGGGGGTGTTAGTGATGTTTAAATACAAACTAGAAGGGGTGTCATTGAAGATTTAGAAACTAGAGGGGGTGTCTTTGAAGATATGGTAAACTAGAGGGGGTGTGACTGAAGTTTTCCCTATTTAATTTTATTACACGGACATCCCTCACATTTTAAAAATAACACCGAACTCCCTTAACATTTAAAAGTTATTACAGTCACACCCCCTTCAACTAACGAACGTTAAACTTGTTAACGGTCAAAGCTAGGGTCATCAAACATAATTCTCAAAATACCAAAAATACCCTCCAAATTTATCCAACATCTGATTTAGTTTTTTAATCTATATATGAAGGATTTATATTAAAATTTAACACTTATATGTTTAATTTCAAAATACATTACATTAATAAATACAATATTAAATTTTTTATTTATTAAATAATATTTGGTAATATTAATACAATTTAAAAAATAATCATTTTTTTAAAACTTAATAATTACACCACCACCACCATCTTCATTTTCTCCTCCACAACGACAAAACACACACACACAACCAGCACAATCGAGCAACCCCACTACATTACAAGGAAAATAATCTCATTGCAAGGAAAATCTCTAGAAAACAAAAAGTCTGCTATGTCAAACTCCTTTTGAACCAGAGAGAAGATGTAGAATGAAGAAGAGCAATGCAGAGAGATCCTTGACAAGCTTTCCCAAATCTGATGCAGAGTATCGAGCCATTGACAGCACAAGTCTAAGATGATTAAGCTCAGTACAACAGGCTTCTAGAAGTAGAGATAAAGAAACCAACAGACAAACAAGGATCCTTCAAGAGTTTTACACAGGGCGTCTTCCATAAAGATGTGCAGAAGAGAGATTAGAAGATATCCAACCAAATAGCATATCACCCAGCAACATACAACCATAATCGCCCAAATCCAGGAAGAACCAAATACAAG
This sequence comes from Ilex asprella, assembly GCA_023539305.1. Taxonomy (NCBI): domain Eukaryota; kingdom Viridiplantae; phylum Streptophyta; class Magnoliopsida; order Aquifoliales; family Aquifoliaceae; genus Ilex; species Ilex asprella. Next base: position 13,321,979 of record CM042198.1, on the reverse strand, counting down.
AGGGCCAGAAAACAAGAGTAAAGTGCCTGTGGAACTAGATCTAGTGGTCTAAGCAAAAAGATTAGAGAACCCCCTGAAACAATGTAGAAGAGATCCAGTTATGGTGCAGAATAAAACTCCAGAATTTTTTGTAGAAGATGAAAATCCTATAATGCAGAGGACTTTCCAAAAGAAGACCAATAGGCTTGGTGAATGAGACCTCTAGAGAGTAGATCGGGAGAAAAACCCAACAAATCGAACCAGTAATAAAATTGAACCCAACAACCATATTTTTCTCCTCCACCTCCATTTCCATTACCCACCACCAATAGTCGCCTCCACACCATGGAAACCGCCACCACCTCCCCCCTCTCTCTCTCTGCCTGTGTGTATATATATATGTATATACATATATACACACACAAGAGATGGGCTGAGGGAGAGAGAGAGAAGACTGATGATTGGGATCGCTGGTGGGAGAAAGAGAGAGAGAGAAGGGGGGATTGGGGGTTTGGGTTTTGGCTTTTGGGTTCGCTGGTGGGAGCAAGAGAGAGAGGGGATTAGAGTTTGGGTTTAAGTTGTGTTAAACAGAGGGACACAGGTCTGAGTTTGAGTTTAGGTTAAACAGAGGGGCAAAGTTATCTTTTTATTAGGAGAGTTAACTCTGTCTAACTATTGGGGTCTCAGTGTAATTTTAAAAATGTGAGGGGGTGTCCGTATAATAAAATCAAACGTCAGGGAGTGTAAGAACAATTTACCCTTTGTTTTATTGGTAGAACACTAATTTATTAGTGAACTAGTAACCCATTTATATACCATAAGTTCTACTAAAATTTACAACAAATTATCTATCAAAAAATATATTAGAAACGGCCAATTTTTATTTTTTATTTTTTATTTTAGGGTACTAAGTTTGCTTTAGTAGATTCAATAGTCACTCAAATGCACAACACATTTTCCTTAAAAACGTAGTACCAATAGGTCGGCTGATGTTATAATTGATTCTTGTTTGAATATGACTTTTTTGACTGATTCGTGATCCTAGTGGTGATTATATCTTGGCACCATGAGTTTAATTTTCAACATGTGCGACGTGTGGGTAGATGACCGTCAAGCACATCATGATCCTCTACTCTATCATTCAAGCCTTCCATAATAATGTGAAGGGTACTAAACCATTCTCTTGACCTTTTTGCTTACAATAATACCCATCCCCGTGATATCTTTTGATATCATAATAACACTTAACATATAACGTTGAATCAGTGATCGAACAAGTGATTAACTCGGCGTATACTATCAAATGCAGAGTTAGAAGTTTTCTAACCATAAAACTTGAGTTTAACCGACACACGTAGCAATGAGTAATTGTGTATTTTTTTATATATATATGGTGCATCGATCCCTGTTTATATTATAGTCATGTATACAAGAAAACATGAAATTGAATCGATTTTCCCTTGAAAAAGGGATGATTGCTTTTGCCATTGATTGTGGTTGTATTAGGGATATAACAATAGGATCTAAAAGATCTATCACTATCTCCATAGTTAGGATAAGTATAAATGATGATAGATTAGAGTGATATATTTATATTTGTTATTTATTACCTACATATAAATATTTATATTATACACTCTGATACGGAAATATTTGGTCCATGGATATAGGTTTTAAAAAGCGAACCGAATTACTTATATCGTTGTGTCTTATTTTTCATTCCCTTTCTATCCCTAATCTCTCTTATTGTGATTTTTTACAGATTGTGGGTGGCCCTAGATAGCGCAACCGAGAACATATATGCTTGGTATATGTCTTGTACTTTTCTGATTCTTAAAAAATGTGACTTACTAAGGTACCAAGTTGCAGAGCTTGTTGGGAGACTTGGAAGGGTGGCTTGTGAAGTTCACGTGGTAGTCTGCATGAGGTACGACATAGTAGCCCAGGAAGTTCCATGGTTGCAAAAGTTTAGTACATTACATTCAAATCCATGTTTAAGTGCCTAGACTGATTGGTCCCAACCATGACGCTGGATCGCACGTGTGGTGGAACCCCATTAGGGCCATATGTTGCATTATGTGCTATATCTGTACCTTGAATTCAAGTTTCCAACCCTTTTGCCTTAATATTTTGTAAGGGTTTTTTTGTAATCGATTCGGGATTGTGACGGGTGTTAAGCTCCGTTGATTACTTTAGTATCTAAACTCGGGCTCGGCTTGTCTGATTAAATGAACAAAGCCTAAACTTGAGTTCAAGTTTCACTTTGATTCAGACTCATGTCTTAGATCAAGTTTAACTTATATAGGCATGTCTATGTTTGTACATTCACATTCCTAATGAGTCCTTAAACAAAAGAGTTTTAAAATTGAACCGGAGCTCCCTTCGATTTGATGAATGAACCAATTTCGACAAGCTTTTATTCAAGCTGATCTCGAGTTGTTCATAAACAGTTTGCAGCCCTAACGTTAAGTTGATAAGTCCATCAAAATAGAGACTGTGCTGAACCAACTGGAAATCTACTTTAGTGCATGGAGAACTTTTGTAGTGGAAGATCCACCACTTGGGCACCCACAAGGTGTTTGCATGATGCAAAGACATCAATGTACTAGCTCAACAAAAGCCTACTAAACCTCGCCAAAACCCTTTGATGTTAGCAGAAAATTCATACACTTCTTGCCACCCTAGTGAGCTTTGTCATTAGTAAATTTAGTCGAGTAAGGTGGAGGAGCTTAGTACATAAAACTCCAGCTATTACACAGTTCGTAAATGTTAAATGGAAGCAGTCTTATCTCATGCAACGAGACTTTTTTCTATGTTAAAAAACCATTGCACTTCAATCACAATGAAACACATGGGTGGCTTAAGGCACTTGGAGGCTTAAAGCCACTAAATGAGAGTTTTATTTTTATTTTTAATATTATTTTTTTAAAAAAAATAATTTATTTTCAATTTATTATATGAGAGAAAGACCAAAAAAAGACGTGTTAGTGTTACTGAAAAAAATATTTTAACTTTTATTTTTAATTTTTATCAGAAGAGAGTTTAATTTTAACTTTTTTAAAAAAAAAATTATACTAATTTTTACACACACACACACAGTGAGTAGAGATAAATATGAGTTGACTTTTGAGTACTTTTTATTTTTTTAAATTATGATTTTTAGATTTATAATGTTATGAATTAAATCATAGACTCAAATTATTACAATAAAAATATTTATTGTATTTAATATTTGGGGGTCTTTTTTTTTTAGGGCTTAAAATTTAAAAGATTTAATTTTTTTATGGATTAGTAATGTACCTAAAAATTTGGTGTCTTCTAAAATTTTGGGACCTAAAGTCCATGCTCTTTTTTTTAATGCTGTTGAGCCGGCCTGATGAAACAACTGTACCACTCTTTGAAGCTTACCCTAATGTGACTTGGATTAAATTTACTTATCATATTTGCTTGCCAATTCTATGATCACTTAAATTAGCAATGAGTCTGAAACTTAGGTGGGTCCAATCCAACTATAGTAATATGTTTGCTTAATAATTTTGTTCAATAGATTTGGTTCAGATAGCACTATTTAAATCCAGTCATAAACTAAGATACAATGGATACTAGATATGTTAAAACCTGAGTAAATTGAGAGTCATTTTTTTCAAGACATTTTTTTCTCAATTATCTTAGATGATAGATCATCTAATATGAATTCAAATTGAACCCACACGTATGTTGGAGTGAATTTGGACCTGTGTAAATTTTCGAATTTAGTTCAAAAGATGCTTATAACACACTCCACATTGAACAAAAACTTTAATCAAACTTCTACCATTTTATGTCAAACCCTTAGAAAACTTGTGGGCCCATGTCTGTTGGTGTGCATTATGCTTGCTGTCTTCAGCAAAGAAAAACTGCAATTATGTTCTTTATCTTTCAAAGCGGTCCCTGTTTATGAGGATCAAAGCATCTGAACCAAGAGCACCTCATTGAAAGTGGCTTGCTTGGCTTTCAAGATAAGAACCTCTTTGGAAGATTGAGACCCTTGCTGTAATTCAAAGTATCTAAAATCTCATGTCTCACTGACTCAAAGATGTCACTCACTTTCGCACCTACCCAACTCTCTTACGGTCTTACCTTCTTGGGACATTGATGGATACTGTCCTAAAACTTCCCTACCAAGTGCATATGCTAGCAACACACGTGGAGGCATATGAACTAGTTTACTAAAAGGAGGTTCGATGCCTTGCTTCTATATAAGAGTGAGCATCTTCTTGTTGTTAGGATTGTTGTTCGTATTGAATATTAGTTAATTTTAGCCAGTTTGTTTATATTTTAAATTATTTTTCACTAATCCAATCAATTTATTCACTAAATCGTGTTTTAGATTGACTTGTATAATCCGTCAATCAGTTAGGAACTCCTTATCTCTGAACCAAAACAGTCACTCACAAGTTTTTCATTCACTAAAAAGTGCATTCGGTGAAAAATCAGAAATTTTCTCTAAACAAGTTATTTGTGTTAAAACTGAAATATTCGACTAACCCGGCCTGTTTATTAGTCAGATTAGTGGGTTATATTATATTAATTTTGTATAGAAGGTTAATAATTTCTGAGCCTCTAAATTCGTATCAAACTTTTGTCATGTGAACGTCACATGTCGAAAGTAATCATACCTGTGAGGTTCTATCACAGATTTGTTACCTTTGGAGCTAAGTAAATATCCATTGGAAGTATGCCGAGCCTCCTTAAATACTGCACAAACAATTGGAATGGCTCAGCACCCTTCGTAGATGATCATGCATGCATGAATCTATAAGCTAGATCATAATCTTGATTTGATTTTTCATTGGGATTCATTCTAAGTTTAGTAGGTCGGTTTGGATGTTTTATTATCGAAAGCATATCAATCAAATCCTTCCATCCAATTTAAATACTAAAATTAAAACCAAACAAAAAGTTTGGAAAACAAAGAAAAATTTAGGATTAATAACACTTTTGGTACCTAAAGTATATATTTTTTGTCAGTTTAGTCTTCATTGTATCAATTTGATCCCTAAAATATTTAATTTGTGACATTATGGTCCCTAATCAAACAATTCATCAATATTTTTGACAGAAGTGACCACGCGTCATTTTTTTAGATGATATCATGTGGCCAATAGGTGACTATTCCATCAAAAACTTAATGATTAATATATTTAGAGACCAAAATAACATGAATTGAATATTTTAGAGATTAAATTGATATAATGAGAACAAAACTAATAAAAAATATATATTTCAAGGAGTAAAATTATTATTATCCGAAAATTTTATATTTAGTAATCTCTTGCGATGTCTCTTCTACCCACCCATGATAAGACCGTTCCAAACATCTATTTAACATTGGATTTTAATGAAATATGAGTGAGGAATCAAATAAAGATATTTTCCCTTTGTTATTTATTGTTGGGTTTAGTTGGTACTTAATGGCCCATTGGACTCCCTACTAGTTCTTAATTGCCAGGAAGTGGCGGTGTAGTGGGTCCCAAAACGTATCGAACTGGCCTTTATTCAACTGTTTATATTGTGCGAGTTTGAAATTTGTGTGTATGATTATGTGTATGTGTTTGAACTTAAAATATAAAATTATAAGAGCATTCAACGTATAGATAGTTTGCAAGCCTGAAGATATTAAAGAGTTGTCATGTGTCAGAATCTAAAGAAGATGCAGAAATTGATCAACCATGACCTTATTTGACAAAAAGAAAATAACTATCTGAAAGTTACAAAGTAATTAACCATTGACAGACAGAGATACGGTCAAAAGGAGTGGTTATTAAAGTTGGACGAGAAAGAAGTAGAATGACAACTCAAATCTCTCACAAGACCCATGATCAAGGCATTTAGGAGTAGTGCTGAAGTTAGTTTTACAGAGTAATTAGTGCTATAATCAAAGGCTGTTAATTCATTTTGTGTATTCATCGCTTTAAAATTTCATCCAAAAAAGTCTTAAAATAAGAAAATTGAACTCATCCACAAGCAATCTCTTGAGAACTGTATGTCAATAGACATTATGTCTTTCATAATAGATTTTGGAGAGCGGCCATCTTTTGGCATGTCCGATGGGACAACATTTTGAACTTGGATCAAGGAGAATGGTGCAAACAAGGAAACAAGATAAGATGGTGTTTGGTACTAACAAAATTGTGGAAATGAAGCCAATTGATGGTAACATGAAGTAAGTTCAAGTATCCATCCAATGGAATCCGCAAATCCAATGAATGGCTAGGAGCGTGCAAATTCAAGAATTTGAGCAAAACTTGAAACTACTATTGCACAATCCCAATTATGATATTAGGCACAAATTGGTCAATGTCATGCATGAATTAATGAATGTCCATCAGTGTCAAGACCATTTAATTAAAAGTTAAACACTACAATTAGGAATCAAGTGGTGGATAAAGAAAATACCGGTCCTCTGGTATTCCCTATAGAAAATCAAAGACCACCTCTAATGTTTATCCTGCCCCTATAGCTTCAAAGGCCCTACTATGGATGTTAAACGTGTCGGGTTAAACGGATGACGGGTGAAAAACATGTAAACCCGTAAACGACATGTTTAATAAATGGGTAAAAAATTGAAACACAAACACGAAACGTTTAATAAACGGGTAACACGACGCGACTCGTTTAACACATTTAATTTTAAACAAGTCGGGTTGGGTTGGGTCGGGTTAACCACTCGTTTGACCTATTTACCTGTTTACCACCTGTTTAACCCATTTAATACGGTAAACCACATGTTTAACCATTTAACTACTTATTTAAAAATGCTATATAATTTTATAAAACTAACAAACTATTACAAATAAATGTGATATTTAGATATATCATACCGCACCATATTATAAAATACAAACTACAATCCAAAATATCTAAATTTTACCAACAACCATATTACAAATCATAAATACAATTCGAAATAACAATCATATCACAAACTACAATCTCAAACAACTACAAATTCCATGATTTACAAAATCCCGTGAAAGATATCAAATATCTACCTCCATGACAACGAGCAGATTCAACAACTAAATTCTCATGCCCTACACAAATTAAAATAAAATATTATATAACATTAATAATTAAATAGACTCATAACTAGATAAGTTCCAAAAATTTGGCATTACCTCTCTTTAGTCATGATTAATGATAGATTCAGAATTAGAACATTGAGTGGATATAGTTTTATTATACTTTATATTTTGATTAAAAACATCATCATTGATTTCCCCTTCTGAATCTTCACTAGAATCATCTACAACTAAGCACAAAAACACATAAATGAATCAATGATCATATTAATTAGTATAATGAGAAAAATAATACTAGTAAAATGGAATCAAACTCATTGCTTTTCCCATAAATCCAATCTCTAGTACAGATCAAAGCTAAGACAATTTCTGGTAAAAGTGAACTTCGATACTTATTCAAAATTCTGTTTAAGCAAAAAAATAAAAAAAAAAGAATTAAACGGATATCACTCCCCCAATATAAATAGTATTACACAATTCAAATTACAATTATAAATTATACGTAAAAATTCAAACAAATACATCACACATACATACTAACTTATCTATGCTCAATACACATACATTTGTTCATAAATAAGATGCTAATATATCCTAATAAACAATGTAAGCTTGATTAAATAAATAACTAAAAGACCCAGAAACTATGTAAATGATAATTCCAAGGAATTCAAACATTTTTAAATTGTAATTTTTGAATAAATGAATCATATTTTTTTTTTGTTGAAAATAGTAAGGAAGTTGATGGAGGTCAAAAGATATCTATATGGGTTGGGTATTTTTGTTATTTAGACAACTCTTAAGAACCTTTTCGAGTTGCCAAATTCTGTCTTACTGTAAAATCCAATCGTGGTGGGTGTTTCTTTGATTTCAATTCCCATTGGAGAACTAATGATAATAATTGGAGAGAGAGCTTCTTTGATTTCAATTCCCATTGGAAATTCTAGTCAGTCAAGAAGGACAAGAAGAAGTGGAGGAAGAAGAAAAGTTTTTTTTTTATTATTAAGATTTGATTTGGAGAATCAAAATACACTTCTCACCTCACAATTATAAACTCTTTCCATTGTCGAGTGATCAGAGTCTAACATAAAGTTCGAGTTCCAGACTTCAGTTGTGCATTGCTATCTCATTGATTGAGCAAGAAATCATTTAGCATCACAATACTTTATAGCATCACAATCAAATAACCAAGAACACAGATCTAAATACAGATCTAACACATATCTAAATACAAATAACAAAGAACACAAAATAAAAAGATTTAAATTTACATAAAACCAATCAACTCAGATCTAACACAGATCACTAAATAGAAAATTTTAAATTCACAAAATCAACTAATTAAATCAAGACTAAGCCTCCATTGTCGAAGATTTACCTACTCGAAGTCTTGGCTCGAAGATTTACAGATCTACATGAAGTCTTGGCTCGAAGATGTGCTCGAAGATCAACTAAACTAATCAACTCAGATCTAACATAGATCTGCTCGAAGATTTACAAATCTAACACATATCTAAATATAAAATCTGCTCGCAGCTCACCGAGAGAAAGGAAGAGAAAAAGAGAGAAAGAAAGAGAGAGGAGCAGAAAAGTGAACTAGAGGGCCTAGAATGAATTGGAGGCGCAACAACTGAACAAAGCTTCAGCCGTTTAAAAATCTGCAAAATTAGATTAACATTTAGAAAAAATAACTTTATATATTTTCGATGTGGCTATCATTAAAAAAAATTGGATAATTTTTTGAAAATAATTATTAATTTATTATTATATTAATTTTATTTAAACGGGTAAACAAATTATAAACGGGATAACATATCTCACCCGAACATGACTCGTTTATTAAACATGTTAAACAAATTGACTCGTTTATCACCCGAATCCGTTAAGGTCTCACCCAAACCTGTTTAATCTGTGTCGATTCGTGTCGGTTAGTCATGTCATGTTGAATTTTGACAGGCCTAGGCCCTACCATCTCGTCATAAAACCAAGCATCTGCCATATGAATATCAGCCACAAACAGGGTGTGATCATTAGCTACTACCTCCAATTTATAGAGGTTCCACAATACTAGATGTTGATGAAGAGTTGATGGGATGAATTTGCTCAGGTGGATCCAATGTAGACCTAAAAGAGTGTTATAAAAGGTTGTCATATCGATCATGAAGAAAGGAGTTATGTTGACCTTACTTCCGACGGCCATCTCAACGGGCATGACTCCCACTGTCTTATTGATCCCATTGGTGAACCACTCACAATCAACTTGGTACGAACTAAATCCTCTTCTTTATTTCCTAGCTTTTTCATAATGATCATGAGTAAGATTTTGACAACTGTCCCGTTGTCTACCAAGACTCTATCGAAGGGATTCCCACTCGAAATGGGCTTAGATGTACAACGGTTTCAAGTGCTGAGTCATAGGTCATGTGAGTTTATCGAACGACCATTTTGTTGGGTTGCTCCCATAGAGATGCTCCAACTGGCTTTCAACAAATGTGGCTTTGTCTAGGAATGTTGAACTTTGGGCCTTAGTCTCCTCAACATCCCCCTCCAGAAATTCTAATTATTGCCCTAAAGTTTTAAAAGATGTCAGCAATAGTCCTAGGGTATTACAAGAAACTAAATGCCCCAAAGTGCTGAACTAGATGGACTCACCTCTGTCTTTGTCATCATCATTAGTAGAGGCATATTTCTTCCTCCCTTTGAAAGTTTTTGGAGGAATGTTTAGCATGGCTTTAAGGTGCTCCACCACCTTTCTCACCATTCTCTTTTCAATGTCCTCTTCTGTTGAGGAATTACCCTCTATTCATTTGTAGCCTTCTTTGGTGCCACTACGCATTATAGAGGCAAGGAATTACCAAATCGTGACTTGATCATCCCTATCTCTGTATATTACCAATGAAAAGCCTCTCGCACCTCACAAGCTTCCTATGACTGTTGTTCCTCCTACCTTCGCATCCCTGCTTGAATTCGCTTCCATCACCTCATTTAAAACCTGGACATTGTTGGAAGTTGGTGGTATAATGGGAAATTTTGATGTTAGATACATAACAACAGTCTTCCAAGGACTCTATTGACTTGATTTGTAACACCCCACCCACCACGTGTCAACATATTGTCAGCTTTGGGCCCACTGGCCCTCACGGTTTTGTTCCTCCCAGGGTCCCTGGGAAAAAGGCCTGTTGACAAGTGAGGCGAGGGGCTTACATATAAGCCCAGCAACTCCCCCTCTTCCAGCCGATGTGGGATACCAGGATCTCACAATCCACCCCCCTTAGGGCTGCACGTCCCCGTGTAGCTCGCCAGCCCCGAGTCACGGACTACCGTTCTCCTCCTAGTGCTCGCCCACCACGAGACCCTTGCAGGGCCCCACCCTCGGACCGGGCAAGGTTCGGCTTTGATACCATTCTGTAACACCCCACCCACCACGTGCCAACATATTATCCGCTTTGGGCCCACTGGCCCTCACGGTTTTGTTCCTCCCAGGG
>CM042198.1:13293825-13310137 GCA_023539305.1 Ilex asprella | reverse complement strand
AGCCGATGTGGGATACCAGGATCTCACAATCCACCCCTCTTAGGGCTGCACGTCCCCGTGTAGCTCGCCAGCCCCGAGTCACGGACTACCGTTCTCCTCCTCGTGCCCGCCCACCACGAGACCCGTGCAGGGCCCCACCCTCGGACCGGGCAAAGTTCGGCTCTGATACCATTCTGTAACACCCCACCCACCACGTGTCAACATATTGTCCACTTTGGGCCCACTGGCCCTCACGATTTTGTTCCTCCCAGGGTCTGTGGGAAAAGGTCTGTTGATAAGTGAGGCGAGGGGCTTACATATAAGCCCAGCAACTCCCCTTCTTCCAGCCGATGTGGGATACCAGGATCTCACATGATCATTCTAGGTCAATCCAGATATCTCTCAACTTTGATGGGCTGCTCTGAAGTCAATCTGGTAGCAAATCCTTCGTGTCTTGGCACAGACCAGTCTTACGGAGGCTCTGGCAAGTTCCTATTGTGCTCCTTTTAATTCGGGTTCATGAAATTATCAGGAAGATCTTCATACTTCATGTCCCGCTTAGGTAGTAGCCATTCATCTGGCTTCTCCCAGTGAGTGCCCTTATAATGCCATATTTTTCGTGGTCTTTTGCCCGCTTTCAATTGCTCCTCTTCCTCTGGAGTGAGTCTATGGTAAGCCTTGCACCTCGGGCATAAGCTTTTCTTAAACCATATCAAGTTGTTCTCGAACTATAGCAAAATAACCAAACTTTTTCTGGGTATCTTCTTCAAAATATTTATCTTCAAGGGAGGCGTCTTTCTCATCATTGTGCTTTTTTGCATTGCTCGCATGACCACCTCTCAAGTCTACCTTCATTTGCTTGGGTTTCAACTGCCCAACCTCCATCATGTTAATAGCGACGCTCTTTCGAAAAGGATCCTTGTTGAGTCCCATCTTCGTCGTCCCTTTGTTGCAAAATATCAAATAGCCTTTATTTAGGTTATCCTAAATGGCATTATGAGAAACCACTTGTTAGTATAACGGGTCTATAAATTATGCCAATTGTAGTATGTCTTAGTCTTCACGGATACACCCGAAGCCGATACTACATGTCTCAAAAATTTTACCTTAGTAAGCCAAAATTCACACTTGCTGAACTCGACGTACAACTGATGGTCCCTCAAGGTCTAGAGCACAACCCTCAAGTAACCCTCATGCTCCTCCTCAGATTTGGAGTAGATTAAGATGTCGTCATCAAAGATCACGACGAATTGATCTAGATAGGGTTTAAACACCCTATGTATGAGATCCATGAACACCCTATTCAACTGTCGGTAGTCTATGCATATTCGAAGGGTTTTATCCTTCTTCTTGGCAAACATCACCGAAGCGCCCCAAGGTGAGGTGCTCGGTCTAATAAAGCCCCTATCTAACAATTTTTATAGTTGAACCTTGAGTTCTTGCAACTCAGTAGATGTCATTCTATGTGGAGTCAGAAATGGGCGAAGTACCAAGGTGCAACTCAATGATGAAGTCTACATCCCTATGTGGAGGTAATCCCGATAATTCATCTGAAAAAACGTCCTCATACTAACAAACTACCCGAGGTAGGCCCAACTCTTGTCTTGCCTCGTCCTCCAGGGTAAGGCTTGCTAGCCAACCCATCAATTGTCCATGCCATCAGAAGTCATATATCTCTTGGGGTAAAGTGTCATGTTTTTTCCCATCGAACTTGAAACAAACACCATCTGACGTATACGCGGTGACCCTCTTACGATCACAATCAATAACGACACGATGTGCTGTCAACCAATCCTTACCAAGAATGACATCAAACTCCGACATGTCCATAACCCTAAGGTCTACGGTGAATAGAATCTCTTAGATCTCAAACTTAACCCCGACATATTTGATCAACACTCACCCTAGCTCCTAGGGGAGAACTCACATGCAATAGCTCCTCCAAGGTTTTGACCTCTAAACCCAAATCTTTCATACATAATGCATCAATAAAAGAATGAGATGCACCAGAATCAAATAATATCATTGCCCATAAGCAAGAAAGTAGAAATGTACCCTGAATGACGGACTTATCCACTAGCTCAGTCTGAGGTGTGATGGCGTAGACACGCCCCCTAGGTCACCGAAGTCCCGGCCTGAGAGTCTTGTCCTCGACCTCAACTCATGCCCTAGCCCATCTAGCCTGATTGCGGAGTCCCTTCTCGAAAAGTAGTAGATGCTTGTGTAGTTCCTTAGAACTGGTCCTAGCTTCCCTGGCCCATGTTGGGGTAGGAAGAAACAAAACGCTTCTGTGGTTGCCCCACCAAAGACTGGGACTGAGATGTCCCGTAACCTTGGGATCCATGCCTCTGAGGACAATCCTGCTTCATATAGCTTGACTGGTGGCAATGAAAACAAGTCTTCGGGCCTGCCTAGTAGGTGGCCATGAAGTTTTCCCCGCCTTGGAAAAATTAACTTTGACCTTGGCCTTGATAGCCGCAGTCCTACCCTTGATTTCCTTGTGGAGCAGAAGTTCGTTACTCCTTCCCCGAATTAGAAGAGGATGAAGGACCCTCATTCTTCTTGTTTTTAACATCCGCTTCTCGGATGTTCCATGCGTCTTCCACCTCTCTCTCAATGGACACAATTGTACTGACCATCAAGTCAAAGTCTTGCAAAAGAAGACCCACATTTTTAACCCGGATGGACAATTTCAGACCATCTTCAAACTTGCTCACCTTGGCCATATTTGTGGCCACATAGTCGTTAGCGAAACGGGGTAATTCTATGAACTTAGCCACATATTCTACCACTGTCATAGTCCCTTGTTTTAGATTCAGGAACTCCCGAACCTTCGCTTGCCAGACAGACACCGAAAATTTTTTGACCATAAAGAGCTCACGGAAGTCTCCCCAAGTCATTGTCTCCAAATTCCTCGAGGCATTTACCCAATTCCACCATAATGGGGATTCTTCCTCTAGCTGAAAAAGTAGCTAGCATCACCCTAGTGCCGTCGGAGGTGATCTACATAACCCCTAAGATCTTTTCAACCTGTCGGAACCAACGGTCATTTACCATCGGATTCGCCCCTCCCATGAAAGTCAGAGGATGGTGTGCCTTGAATTTTTGGAGGTTACTTGAGTCTCTGTGGTTCACATTTGCACTAGTCTATGCAATAGTAGCTGTTGTAGCACTTGCCTGTGCAATAGTAGCTGTCGTCTCACCAATAGTCTCCACAAAGGCTTGGTGATCAAAGGCCGGTGGTGGTTGGTTGTTCCACCCACCGCCTCGACATCCTCTCCCTCTATTTTTCATCTACATACAAGTAAGATAACAATAGAGTCTCACATAGTATCCCAAAATAGAGATCAAGTTTAAACTTTAAGAATTTTCTCAAGTCTTACTAGTAAAGTGTATGTCACCCACTAGTAGACATTCACACCTTGAACTATGTCATTCATTCATTTTAAAAACTCAAGGTTATGTTTTCTAAACCTAGTATTTCTTTGTCCATATACACATATCACCGTGCATATAATTCAACCTATAGCACATAATAGGTAGCAAGTAAAACACATAACATGAAATACATAATATATGCAATGGTCTAGATCCAATGTCCATCAAGCCCTAGGTAAATTGAATACCTATGCTCTGATACCATGCTGTGACACCCCAAAATCCGGGGGGTCTTTTGTTAACCGTTGACAATCCATCAACCCGCGAAAATACCCGTGGATGTCACTTAACCCAACACCACGTCGATAACATCCCTTTAACTGGGATTTTAACCCATAATTTTAATCCGGATTCAATTCTTCATTGGATCTAACCAATGTCCAATATGTCATGATTTTTACTCCATTATAGACCTTTTACATCATTGGAGGGAAGGAAAACCTAGCCTAAAAGCATAGCGAAACACCTTTAAAATTTTAGAATTTTGAAAACTGTACCGCTACGCATATGAGGGAGATGTTCGGAGGTTAGGAAACTATAAAATTCTTGATTATTTTTCCTGTGGTTCCTAACCTCCGAATATCTCCCTCAATATATGTATGATGTATGTGTGAGGGGGAGTGTCACTCTCCCTTGGGATGATGTCAAAAGAAAGGGCAAGAAGAAATCAGAATAGGATGAATGAAATATGTGTGTGTATGTGTGTGAACAAAAGTTCTCTCCAAGCGCAAAGAGTCTTTTGAGTGTCGTGTTTTACTTGAAAATTTATTTCAAGGTCGTCTCCTTAAGAAAGGAAGTGAACCATCATGAAGGTCATTTTGGTTAAAGGAAAATGTAAAAATATTTGTGTTTTGAAATTTGGTGGTGGTTTTGTGTTGTGATAATGAGAAATAAGTGTTAGCTAATCCAAGAGGTCACTCCGATGAGAATACCAATTCAACTCAAATCCTTCCTCTAATAGAGCATAGATGAACAATTGATTCGTGGGAAGCTAGGGATGAGATAAAGTGAGGATCTAAGCATAAATCGTGACAAGTCTACGAGATATCAAAGACTCACGATGTCATCCACCCTCTACCCAGTCAAACCGAACTATCGTACTCTAATGAAATAAAAGAAAAAGAGTTGAAATGGCATACCCAAGGGGAGGTCTCATTTGGATTAGCCAACTAAAAGCTTTGCTACTCATGCTTGAAAGGGAAATAACAATGAAATGAGAAGACATTATGAAGAAATAAAAATTAGAGCTAAGCATAAACGAAATGCACTAATATAAATTCGGGATAATTTATACACCACCTCTTGCTAAAGAATGGGTGAATCACGTTCCACTCTTCATGGATTTGGTAAATCTTTAGAAAAGTGGAAGAGTTTCACTCCTCTAAGGGAAGAAGAAAACTCCAACTATGGAAGTAAAAGAAAGAAATAATACAATAAAAGAAGCAATTATATAAATTAAAACAATAACTATTTGGAAGGTATTCCATAACCAAGAGATGATAATACCATAAAAAAAGCAATAATACAAAAAATGATAGTAACAAAGAAAATAATAACACTTGGAGGGTATTTCATAACCAAGAGAAATCTAGCAAGCATACAAAGAAAGTAATAACAACTTAGAGGACATTCCACAACCAAGAGCTCTAGTTAAAATTCCTTTCTTTACAAGCCACAAAAGGGTGGTATTTATAGACAACCAAAAGATGTCATTTACAAGCCCCAATGGATGACATTCACAAACCCCAAAGATGCCATTCACAACCTTTTAAAAATTGTCATACATAAGCTTCCAAAAAATGACATTCTCAAGCCTCAAAGATGCCATTTGGATTACTTTAATCTCTCTTTGTTTTGAGTTTTAATAATTGGTATCCTATAGTTTGTAGCTTTGATAAACAACTCTCCAGTAATTTGTAGCTTTGTCACAATTGACTCCCCGATAGTTTATAGTTTTGACGCATAAAACCCTGAAAAGAATAATAATTAATGCATTATCTATAATTCACACACTAACCCTAATAGGTCAATTTTGATTAGTTTAACTTTGTTTAACTAACACAATTGACCTATTAAATTAATTAAATCATGCATTAATTAAGATTAATCAGCATATCGGTATGGTTTGTTCACTGAAATTGGGCATACCTGGTACGCGTACTGGTACAATTAACTCTCCGAACAACAGCGTACCGGTACGCGTACCAGTATACTTCGCCGATTTTTGCTTGTTTTAACCATTTTTTATTTCAAACCCATTCCAAACCATTCCACATTCATCCAATACATGTTTAACATCATTTGCTATATAAAGTTTGATACATACAAGTTCTATTACATTCATTTGCATACTTTTACATGTCAAAAACTAACTTTTCATAAATGTTTTACAAAAACTCAAAGCAAGGCCACATCTCCGCTTTTCTTCACCCTTGACGACCCGAGTGAGATCTGTCCACCTGCATATGCCCCGTACCTGAAATGTTTCCAGTATAGGGTGAGTCACACTCAATAGAACAATTCCTACATAGGCTACTCCCCACCTAGATGAACATAGAATGCACATATGCAACATTCAACAATCTATTACATTCCAAAATAGAATATGCATTCAATATTAAAATTCTTCATGCCATGTCATGAAATGAGATGAGACTCAGTCATGTAATTCAACCCGAGCCTTCCTGGCTCCTCAACACATGCAACTGTCATTGTGTATGAATCCATCATCCATGTTGCACATCGAATGACATTTATAATTCTAGGGTCTTTCTTGGGGTAGATATTTATGGACTTATACCAAAGGCACCCAACCGACACAAAATTCATTGACATCCACCAACGGTTCTGCGTACATCGACACACTTTATGGACTCTTATACCAACAGAGTGCGTATCCACTTACCAGGTCTCTCACCCAATGAATCTTCTAGTCCCTTCTTGCTACTCCGACCTAACTTTACATGCAATCATGTGATTCAACGGGATCTTCAATCCCCTTCTTCCGAGTAAATTTATCAAATACCAAGAGTGGCATTTAATTAACCATGCACACTCACACCCACACTCATGACGTGTGCCCATGAATGTGATGTCAATATCATGCTCAACATGTAATGACTGTCAATTGAGCAATTTCAACCACAAATCATCATATGCTATGAAAATTTATATCATATGTATATAATTTCCATTAACAATCATCATGCTAACATATCATAAAGCATATGTTCACATATTATCAAAATAACGACTTCACTTATTCAAGGCATTAAATCAAATACCTTCTAGGCAGCAATCATGTTATCACATAATATTGTCCACACAACATCAAATATTATTATTCAAGGCAAACATATCATGTTATTACACAAATTTGTCTCTATATCATCAAGTATCAAGGACTCACATAAGTGACTCCTACATATAAAATTCAAACTAGAATTTAGTTTAAGTCTCTTCTAGACTTGTTTCCTCATTTCCATAACCATATGTAGACACATAGGTCCACATACATATAGATACACACCCAACCCTTAACCCATGGACACCATAGGGTTGGAATAAACTAAAGTAGGAGAAACCCTACCTCATTTCAAGTGTGGAGAACTTCAAGAACACCTCACAAGCCAAAAACCTTGAATTTATCAAACACACCTCTTTGGATATTCGATGAAATTCCTTGTTTTTAGTGTGGTTGTGTAGCCCTCGTCGTGCTTGGTCCGACGAATTTCGACCGACTGAACTTCGTACATCAGAGGAAAAAGATTGAATTTCTCTTTTTTCTCTCCCTCTTTCTCTCACACGCTCAACCCAGAATTTCAGCAGATTTTTATGCCAAAATATGTAATTTTACCCTATTTATAATTTTCAAGACTTGGTTCAGATCGGGCCAAGTGTTCTCACTTGTTTGAGTCCATTTTTGTCCCAAAATAATTTATTTTATCCCGGTTTAAGTTCAATTTAATTTTAGTGGACCTTTGTGAGGTCATCCGTCACCTAGTTATCTCGTAAAACGTAAAAAAATTGACTATCTTGAAATTCAATTAAATTAGTCTGGTGACTAGATTTCGCGATAGGAATTCAACAACAAAGTCCGTTGTATCATACAAACTCTAGAGAGTATGTATTTCTATTTCGCATTATAGTGACAAAATGACCATTTTGCTATTTTTCAAAAAAATTCAATTTTTTTCGGGTTTTATAGTTGGGGTCTGGATAATACATACTATTGGACACGTTTTTTAGGTTCAAGTCATCTCACAGAATCTACTCATATTGCATAGAAAGCGTTGCCAATTTGAACAAGTCGTTGAACTCCATTCCATAAAAATTCTTTTGGAGTTCAAAACCTAGATCGTTCTGCACAATGCAGATATACTCCATTTCTAGAATGGCCCACCTACACCTATTCCTGGCCCTTTTAAAATGCACGATTTATTGCTTCGCGGTATGCCCTATCATCTAATATAATCTGGCCAAATTGGCTAATGCCACTTTAGGATCAGTGTAATGATACTGAGTGTAGAACTTGTCCTCTAATTACTGTAAGCTTAACACGGATTTAGGCTGTAAGTCAATATACCATCTGAAGGCCATCCTAGTCAAAGAATTAACAAACAACCTTAGTTTCAAAAATTCAATAGTCCCTACCTCACCACATTGTATGGTAAAGTTGCCAATATGCTCCACAATCAACTAACATTCTTTTCCACATAAAGTCACAAACACTTAAACCTTGTACCCCAGAGGATATTCATACTCCTTGTCTATCCAGTTAGGGTATGGTTTTCGATATGTTAGTTTGGTGATACGCTTCATGGCAGAGCTGACATGTTCCTGGATAATTTCATCCAATTGATCCCAATGCATGACAACTTGGGGTACCACTAGTAAAACAATTGATAGTTCCCTTCTTTGAACCATCTAACTCAGGATTATGGATCATATCCTCCAAAAACAAAGGGTTATTGTTTCTCCAATGACCATTTCTGGCCTACTGCACTTTAGGGAGTGGCATATATGGTGGAAGCACTAGCAATGGTGTTTCCACTAGTACTACTTGTACAAGGGAAAACAACGGCTTTTTGCGCCCCCTAGACGATTCAGACTGTCAAACATCCATTTTAGTGCCTGCCTGGTGCGGTCAGATTCTTTTCTGATCAAGTTCCCCAAGCCATTGACGAATCCAAACACTTGTTGAGAGATTTCTTGGGACAATGCTTTAATTATGGCCTCCAACTCTGAGTCGGATTCTCTATTTTTTGCCCCTTGAGTGGAGGTAATTCTTTCTACAGGTTGGGAATGCCAAACCTGCCTTCTTCTACAACTTCATGCACTAGAGGCATTTCCATTAAGCCAATTTTACCCTGTCCACAGCTGTTTTCCATGCTTCTGCATAGGGTCTGACCGGACGTGCTAAAAAATATGTTTGGCATATTTTTAGATTTTAGTCATGCCAAAGTCCGATTGGACTTAAGATCCAAACATGTATAACCTTACATATTATAACTAACATGGGCTCTTAAGTCAAGACTGGCGGTTTGTAGTGAGGCGTAAGGTTGCCATTAAACTCTTTTTTATGCCTTGGGGATCAAGGACTTAAATAATTTCCAACTGATAACGGAATGGATTAGAATGTAGAAAGACAACTGAAATGTAAAGTAGTAGAAAGACTAAACTTGGTAGGTGAAAATAGTATTAACAAAAAAAAAATCACCTGGGTGATAGATTATAGGTTGAATTAAATTTGTTGGGAAATAAACTAAGTAAAAGAAAGGTTGGCTCTATGTAGAATTGTCGTGTTCATCGAGGATCTTTTTTCGATAGCTTTGCCTTCATATAGAAGATGACCCCTAACTGTCAAAACCATCTTTTTGACCATGCCAATATTCATAACCACTTCCCTCAAGATATGGATACGTGCTTCAAACCGTCTCTAGTGGTGGCTCATGATGTCACATTTTCTCATTTCCTAGGGTTCTTAGAATCCCACTTCCTTAATCGTCCTATTAAGTTTGGACTCTCACTAACTCCTTGTTTACCGTCAGATCACCTCCACGTGTCACCATTAAATTTTACTATTTTGGGTGTAAACAGTTACTATTTTAGTCACAGTAAATAAATAAACAAATAAACATAATATTTAACTCTTCACAAAATATTACAAGTATCACCAAAAAACTACAGATTGTAAAATTTAAGTTCTTAACAATTGTAGTATTTAAACAGTTTGTAATACTAACCAGAAACACAATAAGTAATTATACAATAAATTATGTCCTAAGATTTTTAGGAGGATGATATCAATTTGACAAGTAACTTATCATGATTCTGGAATGATATTAAACATGCAAATATACTAAACAATAAAACAAATATTTATGTAATTAAGAACAAAACTGTAACGCATAAAACTGCAATAAATAAAACCGACCCGATTGCATACCTAGAATGAAAGTTAAAATTTCAAATCAAGGCTAGTGCTTGACAATGTGTTCTTAAGACAAATTTCGCCTACACACTAGTTCTAATGAAAATTTTGGGATTTGTCTCCCATTATACAATGATCTTTTTGCAAACAAAAGTAGCACTTCAATTTATATGCCCAGTGAATTAAATTGTGTTGTATACTCTCTGTTCTGAAGACTCTTAAAGAAGAAAAATGATTAATGTAATAAATATGGTAATCACAAATTTTGTAAGTGTTGAATGCTAATGAATCTGGATTATTTATCGATTCAAAAATGAATATTTGAAACAACCACCAATAATCAGATGTTATCCAGAAGACACCAATCAAGTCCACCCATTCATGAATGGACACAAAATTCAAATTCTAACTGGAAAGAAATTCAAATCTGAACCAATGCGAATTTTCAATTCCAATGGGTAGAATTAAAATTCGGGTTAAGAAAGTAAGGATCCATTTAGGAAATAATTTTTTTCCAAAAATATAAGGTCCAATTAAACCACACTCATACCCAAGTCCGAGCTGGTAAAGGCAGGCAGTGATGTGCGCGCTCTGTCAGTCTCAAGCCTATCTTGGTCCTTTCCAGTCCACAAAAGTGGTGTGCCAGTTGGGGCCACCCTTTGGAGCAAACTTGGAGTAAAAATGCTCATCAATTTTTTTTGCTCAACCAATGTGAGATTGGTGTGAAATCTCTCATTGCCCTCAACCTTTTTTTCCACATTCTAAGAGAATCACTTTGAAGTCTATTTTCTCATTCAGCTTTTAGTCTATTTTAATAGAAGAATATTGTAATTACCCCCCAAAAAAAATATTATTATTTTATTTTGGTGCGTTGGCCACCTAAGAGTAATTATATATACAAGGTTAAAAATAATTAAAGAAGGCTAATATGTCTCTAATAAAAGTCTTGCCCTAAAGAGACCTATTAGGACTCTTATACATGTGGTTTTAAATATGGTAGTATTGTGGAATAGGCCAAACTCTTCATATATAAATATAGATATAGATACATGTATTCTCTTTCCAACACCTATACATACATTAGAAAGACAAAGAGAAAGAGAGATAAAGAGAGAGAAGAAAGAAGGAGGAGAAAAGAAAAAAGGACTTGAATCCATTACAGGTATGAATTTATTATTTAATTTATGAGTTTTATAGTTTATTCAATCACATAGTGTTAGGTTTATCATAAGTAATATAATATATATATTAATGGACATTATTAAAAGTTGCTAATTTAGGTATTTTTAGACCTAATTTAGATTGGTTGGTCTTGAACCTTTTAAAGAATTTATTTAATGTGTAAAAAAGGGGGGGGGAGCAAAAGGGTAGAAGGAAGAAAGTTATAGATTTCCGTTGGTGGAGAAGATGGATTTCTTAAATTCTAAAAACATCCCCTTTAGTTTAAAAAAGCTTTACTTTGACAGCTATATTCTTCAAAACTTAATTTTAACCACTTTTTTATTTCATAAGTTCGAAGAATAGAATTTTGAAAAATTTATGGCAGTCCTGAAAACAGAAAATTCGTTTTTTAAAGAAATTATACTTTGACCTCAAAAGTTTTAAAAATTATGATTTAACCCCAAAACTTTAGAAACTTTTTCTAAACAGTCCAGAATATTACCTAATATTAGAAATGATATTTATATGTAAAAGATATATTAAGTATTTATCAATAGGTAGAAAGTATAAAAATTAAATATAGCATCTCGAAACACAGAAAATAGAAATAAATATTGATTGTTATACGTTATTTTGGATTAGGTGGTGATTGCATTGAGGTTGTGAGATAGTACTTTGAATTGGAGTTTGGAAATCAAGGTGAGTGGTTACTACTTTTTTTGAAAGAATTTTCTATATTCAATGTGTGGGTGCGTGCGTGTGGATTTTCATATATATGATATATATGTGTGTTGATGTGTGGAGTTGCAATTGAATGTTTTGAAACTATGATTTTTGGAAAACTTGTGAGATAATTTTATATCATTGTTTTGGTGATGAAAAAGAAATTTTGTGTGTGTTGGGATTAAAACTACATTTTTGGTGTGTGTTAAGTCATGTTCATGAGATGGGGACTGGGGTTATCAAGTCTAAGTGGTAACAAGCGACTAAGATTGGGGTTAACAGGTCTAAGTGGTAACAAGCGAATGAGACTGGAGTTACCAGGTCTGAGTGGTAACAAGCGACTGGGCCAGTTACCAAGCTAGTGCTAACAAGAGACGGAATCAGTCATCATGCTAGTGATGACAAGAAACTGGGTCAGTTACCAGGCTAGTGGTAACAAAACATGATTTGACAAATGTATTTGGAACTGAATATGTGTGTGAGTGTTTTGAGTTAAATGTCTTTTCAGTTATGATGTTGTTTGTGATTATAAAATCATTTTATTTTAAGGATTATGTGGGAGGGGTTGGTGTACAATTTGTTGTACATATGTGTATATCAAAGTTTATTTTTGTAAATAAACTCTGGTATTTATTTTCAAATCTCGTTAGAGTCGGTTGCTATTCACGGGCCTTTGTGCTCACCCAAACATTTAAAAATTTTCAGGAGAGGATCAGGGTGAGGAATAAGTCTACTGGTATACAAGGGATTAGAGGACTTGAAGATTTATTTTATTGTAGGTCTTCAGAAATAAATGTATTTTATAGTTTTGAGACAATTATTCAATTGTTTTGGAAACAATGTTGCTTATGCTTAGAGTAATGAACCTTATAGATTAATTATTATTTTACATGAGTTTAATAATAATGTCGGTAATGCTAGTTTATTCTTATGGTATTCATTAGGTCGGTATAATGGATCACTTTATTATTTGTCTTCCGCTGTATTTTGTATATATTATGCACAAGGTTATTGGTTAAGATCTTGGAGGCCGGTCCGCCGCCCACCCTATGTGATCCCGGGTGGGGGTGTGACAAATATACTGCGTTATTCTTCTAGTGTAGTCGAACATGAAATCATGAAACATTACTCAAAACAAAGAGTGAGTCTCAGTTTAATTTAGACTCAAAGTCGACATAAAATCTATTGTTGTCCAACATCTCTCTCCTGAATCAGGAATGATAGAGACTAATTTATTCAGTTGAAGGATCAATTATAATTCCTATCCCACATATTCCTTTTAAGCGAATTGGATAAGTGGTTGGGATGACTTTTTTTATTACCAGTATACGAACAAGGATGTTATATTCTCCCTAACAACCAAGCTCTGAAATAAGTTAAATTAGATGATGATTTGACATGGTGTAATTAAAAATCGTATGTTTGATCTCTTAATCATTTCAAGACTTGCAGCTATTTGATCTTAATTCAATCCAAATTTAAATATGAGTAATCGTAAATAGCTTAGTATTTTTATTGTTAATCCTAGCTCAAATCCTAATCAGTTATATCATATTTCACAGATTTGTATTAATTTGAATATCTCATCCGATCCGATCCAATGGTGCCCTGATCCAAATTATATATGTATGTATGGAAACATGTGATAAAGTTTAGTGCTTGATAAAATGTAGTTGAAATTCAGGTCAACTTAATATAATTGTTCAGATAAGGTCAGGTTTTCGAATTGAATTCTCAATTTGTAACATTCTCAATTCGATAACCCGTTCAATATTTGGATTGTATTTTTTAAATAGGACTCAAATTCAGATAAAACAAAGTCTGATGCAAATTCGGCATGTTGCCTGCATGTAAATACTTACATTATTACTCTTTAATAACTTAAGTTTTTTTAAAGATATAGGGGTGGTTTAATGTTATCAGAGCAAGATGTTTCATACATTTTCAAGTTGTTTTCATTTTTAGATGTGGCTGAGTTTAACTATAATACCATTTAAAGTACGAAATTTTTTGAACTCTTATGTTCCGTTTAGTACGATAGAAAAATAGAAGGACAAAAAATTAGAAAGATAGAAAATTGAAAGAATAAATAAAACATTATATTTCGTAAGGAAGAAAAATTTAAAGGATGAAAAAGGGATGAGTAAGCTTTCCTCCCGACTCACTAAAATCAATCCCTCCAAAATTAGAAGAACAGTGGATAAAATGTTAATTATTTGTGTAGAAATGTATCTTATTTGTCTACTAGTTATAACTCGTGTCTGAAGGCACGATAAAACATAATATTCTAACGTTAAAAAAAAATTGATCTCATTATTCCAAATTTAAAATTAATTTTTTTGTTTACATCATTTTAAATTATTTTCTTAAAAATAGCTTCAAAATTTTCTCAAAAATAATTCGATAAATTTTTTCCAACATGTGTACACTATAGAATACGAAAAATGTATGAAATAAAAGTTATGTTAAACTATAAATTAATTAAATATTAAATGATTGAACATGTGATAGAATTGGGTGACATAATTTTTTTGGGAGAAAAATATATAGAGGGTAAATATTCAACTAGCTAACTGATTTATTATATAGATATACTATTTGATATATACATATATTATGTATATAATAATTTCATATATAAATATAATGATAAAATATGTATTTATCCCTTTTAAAAAAATTAAAAAAAAATCATCTTACCAAGCACAAATATAGAATTAATTATTTTTTATTTTTCATCAATCCTATCAAACACACACACACACACAAAAAATATATATCTTCTACTTTTCATCTATCCTATTTTTTTATCTTTCTTACCAAACAAAACATTAATCTTTTGTTATGAACTCTGTAAAGGTTGTAACCATGAATTTGAATGTATCCAATTATATCTAATTTGCTAATTGAAGGTCGAATCAAAAAGGAGTGTGATCATGTTGCATTGATGTCTAATTGAAGCTTAAGTTTGACAAAGTGACACAATATGGTGTCTAGTCCTTTCCTTGTAGAACTAGCACCTTTAGACCTTTCTAGCATCATCTGCGGATTCAGATTTTTTCAAACTTTTTCTTATTGAATCACTTTATATATGTATTAATAAGAGATTCGCTTATACAATTGTTGGGTTTTTTAAAAATTTGTTGTAAGTGATTACCATATAATAAAAAGATATATTTGGACGAATTTCACTCTATTTTATGGTACTAAGTTTGCTTTAGTACTTGTTCAAAAAAAAGTTTGCTTTAGTAGAATCAATAGACACTCAAATGCTTAACACATTTTTCTTAAAAACACAGTGCCCTAAGGTTAATGATGTCTCATGTTACCATTGATTCTTGTTTGAATACGACTTTTTGATTGATTTGTAATCTTAATTATGATTATGTATGGGCAACATGTGGGTTTGATTTTCAACATATGCGACGTGTCGGTGTATGATCGTCAAACACATGATAATCACCCACCTTACCATTCAAACCTTCCATAATAATGCAAAAGACTTCTAAAACCTTCTCTTGACCATTTTGTTTATATAATTATATTGGTTTTACCCATGCTTGTGATTGTCTTTAAATCATAAGAAAGGTTAACTCGTCGACATTGGCTCAAGAAAGGAATATACAGTTAATATTAGAGATATTATAAGATCAAAAGGAATTCATTAATATCTAGATAAAGATACGATAAGATTCAAAAATATCCATCGATATTCAAATTTGTTTGTATAAGTACAGATGATGATAAGTATGTGTGACAATTCT
The DNA here is from genome assembly GCA_023539305.1 of Ilex asprella. Taxonomy (NCBI): domain Eukaryota; kingdom Viridiplantae; phylum Streptophyta; class Magnoliopsida; order Aquifoliales; family Aquifoliaceae; genus Ilex; species Ilex asprella. The sequence goes on along the minus strand of CM042198.1, from coordinate 13,294,639 downwards.
TAGCTTACAACTAGGATTAAACTGTTGGGCTTTTGTGGAGCCTAATTTTTTGTGTTGATCCGGATGACGACCCGACCTGGAATAATGTTGAATAGTTTTTAATGGAAAATTTTCTGAGGCTTGGTCCATAGAACGAAGGCTTGGGCCGATATGGACATATAAAACCTGCTTTGTAGGCAAATTGCCGGCCGAAAATTTTTTGAGCCTGTTTTTGGGCCTGAAAATAACGCCCCGAGGAAAATTTTTGGGCCTGTTTTGTAGCCCGTTATGGACATATAAAACATACTGTTTTGGTGATTAGGGTTTATGGTGTATTGTACAGCCGCTCTTGTAACTCTCCCTCTCAATAGTGAAATCCCTGCAACTTCGTGGATGTAGGCAAATTGCCAAACCACGTAAAATCTTTGTGTCTTCTGTTTTCTTATTTTCTCATTATTTTGTGTTCTTGATTTGTTCTTCGATTGTGTGTGTTTGTCTGTAGATTTAAAGCGATTTAAATCTCAACATAAACACTATACAATATTTTTTTATTTTGACCAATAAACACCATACAATCAATTACCAATAAATAATACATTGATTTAGTTCATAAGACATTTGGTCCGTAAATGCAGAATGTGTCAAACCACATATTTTTTAGTGTTCTCATTTTCCTTTTCTTGTCTTATTTCAATTTCTTTCTTAATATTAATTTCTTCGGTTTACATATATTTTTTTAGTTATATAAAGTTTGAATTTAATATAAATATTTATTGTGATTGATATACGTGCATTCAAATTTTGCGCTGATAATAAATCCAAAAAAGTGTGGTTG
>CM042198.1:13276929-13283825 GCA_023539305.1 Ilex asprella | reverse complement strand
GATCGTTAAAGAGGCCATGCCCCCCCCCCCTTAAGTTTCTTGAATTATGCTTATGCTAATCCATCTCAAGTTTGCAAAACATGCTTTATACCACTAAAATGATGCTTTGATTTTATTTTACATGGCACTTTCAATTTTTAAAAATTTTACTCTATACCTTTACATTTTAATCTTGATTTCATTGAGTATTAATTTGAATACATTTGTTTGAATTTTTTGTAATATGTGGAGATATGATGAATTTTTTTTTTCTCAAGTGATTATGACATAAGAAAATTAGCTTAACTTGTTTGTGATGAATTGACCCGAAATTGTTTTACATCTAATTTTGACAAGTTTGATTTTTTTTTAAGTACTCTTACATGTTTGACAAGTGTTCACCTTTGATTTTAGGGCTAATTGTACCAAAAGTCCCTAACATATAAAGTTTGTCTCATTTTAATTCATAATATTTTAATTTCATCATTTTGGTCTCTCGAATATTGAATATGTTTCTATGTGGTTCTTCAAACAGACAACATCCAAATTACTAATGATTTTTTTATCTTAAACTTGTCGTGTGATACCTAAATATGAACAAAAAATAATTTTAGTAGCTCTTAACCAAAATTTGGATAAATTATTATTAAAACTGTATAATTTGAGTAGCTCTTTGACTAAAATTTAAAAAGAAATTTGGTCATATCTAAATTATTTTTTTGTTCATATTTAAGTATTATGTGACAAGTTTATAATAAAAAATCGTTAGCAATCTAGATATTGTTTGCTTGAGAGGGACCACATAAAAATATATTCATTACTTTATAAACTAAAATGATACAATTGAAATATTGAGAATCAAAATTAGACAAACTCAATATCTTAGAAACCTTCGGTACTATTAACTCTTAATTTTAAGTACCCAAAATTGAATTAATTACTCTTATCTTTAGCTGGAATTCAAATTCCCAACCTTAGAACAGCTCAGTGATTTGGGTCCCCGCACAAAATTGATGAGTAAGGTGGACATAAATCAAATCGTGTCTAAGATCAAGTTCAACTCGTATGTGTGTGTCTATGTATGTATATCCACGAGTGTAATGGGTATTTAACTAAGCGAGATTTAAAAATTAAGCTGGAACTCATTTCGTTGCATGAACGATTGACTTTCAACAATCTTTAATCGAGATGGAGACTGTGTTGAACCAACTAGAAATCTAGCTGGGGCATGGCAGCATGGAGAACATCTATAGTGGATTATCCAACACTTAAGCACCCACATGGTGTCGATTGAAGGGTAATTGTCACAACGAGCCAATTTTAGGAATGTATTTGCTCAACAAAGCCCTACTAAACCTGGCCAAACCCTTTGATGTTAGCAGAAAATCCAAGCACTTCTAATGGAGTAGTGTTAGAAAAAAAACAAGGCCAAGAAACTCCCGTTATAATCGGGTTAGGAAATGTTTGATGTGCGTAGTGTTATTCCGTGTGCAGAGGCACTTTTTCCCTTGACAAAAACATGTGACACTTGACCACATTGGAGCAACGTTATCACCTGTCAAACATACCATAATTTTACTTGAATCAAATTTACTAATCAGTTTGTTTACTAATTCCACCACTGTCACGGAATTAGTTGTAAATTCCAAACTCGGGTTCGGCTAATGCAAGCGTAATAGCATACTTGGTTGGTAAATTTGATCAATAGATTTGGCCCAACATGACAATATTGAAACCTAGACATAACCAAAGATCCCATAGATAAAGTAAATCTGCTAAATCTGTAAGGAAACCATGCATCTGGCTTCACAAGTATGGGAAATTGGCGAGTGAGATTATTTCAATATATTTTTTTTTTCAATTTCCATTAATGGTAAATCATCTCATATGAATTCATAATAACCCACTATTTATGAGTGAGTCTTCGCCAACACATGATAAGTGATCTACTATTAAAAAATATTAAAGAAAAATATATTTGGTAGAGTCGGAAATGATATAAGTTGTCTAATTTAGGTCGAACTAAGCTTATACGACTCTCAACGTGAACAAAAATTTTTAATCAAACCTACACTGTTAAGGAATGTAAATACGTTAATGCATAAAATCTGCAATCTCCTTGATTTATGCACGGCCACTTTTATTGTTTGGTTTTCCTTTTATGTAGAAATGTAAATTAGACAATGACAGTGTATAGGTTTTAATTTAGGATCCTAAATTGATCTCTGTTCTGTATATATATTCCTTTCTTTTCAATGAATAAGATAAGAGAATATTGATTTCTTTAGTACACCATTTATATCAACCCTTTGAAAAATTGTAGGCCCATGTCTGTTGGTGAGCATGATGATTGCTATCTTCTAAACCGGTCCTTGTTTATGAGGTCAAAGCATCAGAATCAAGAGCACCTGATTAAAAGTGGCTTTCTTGGCTTTCAAGATAAGAATCCCTTTGGAAGATTGAGGCCCATGCTGTAATTCAAAGTACCTAAAATCTCATGTCCTACTGACTCAACGATGTCACTCACTGATCTCTGACCTATCCAACTCTCTTACCTTCTAGGGACATTGATGGATATTGTCCTAAATTTTTCCCACCAAGTGCATATGCTAGCAACACACGTGGAGACATATATGAACTGATTAACTAAAAAGGAGGTCAGATGCCTAGCTTCCCGTAGACATAATGAGGTTCTTCTATTGGTGATTGGGCCACCCCTTCTGCCCGGCAAAGAAAGAAAGGCAACTTCAGGGGATTGATAAAAAAAAATCTTGGATTCGTTTTTTTTACTACAAAGCAATTGAATGAAGTGGTGCAGGGCCACTAAGATTATGAATAAACTATTGATTTTTCGTCTTATTAAAGTGAAAAAAAAAGACTTTCGGCATAATAATAGTAGAATAGTCGATCTAATCTCGTGTGCGGGCGTACAAAAATGCCACAGTTTGGATTAATACTCATAACTTTGTCAACTAAAAATCCACAGTTTGGATCCTCTAACGCTCAACCAAACAAATTGAAGAAATTAAGAAATACTCAACATGATTCGGCTGCTAGGGTAGCAACCTACGTGTGCACAGGAGAAGAGAGGGAGATGATGTTTTATTCATTGTGTCTAAATAAATGTCATAGTAGCACTATATAATAGTATAATGATTACAGAATGCCACTAATTATGCAATTTAATTTGGTTACTACTAATAAAGAGCCTCCAAGACAAATCACTTAAAAGCTTTTCCTAAATTAAAAATCCACTTGGTTCAGATGCTCACAAACTCCTGTGAAAAATTCTCCAATTTTCAAAAGATTAATACAATACTAGATCAATAAAATGAACAGAAGTAAAAAAAATATATCAGAAATTTTTGCCATATTATATTTGCTAAATGTGTTTGATACCGGTCTAATTTACTAATTGGATTAGTTAGTTGTGTTATTTACGAATTCGTATCGAGAATTTGTCAATCATATCCCACTTTCATGTCGAAATTATATCATATAAATGTTACATACATGTGAAATATTATCATACCAGTGAAATCCAATATCCCCATTTGGAAAAATAAAATAGCATTGGGGGTATGCCATGCCTCCCCAAAGACTGGACAGCCATGGAATGGCTGAGGACTCTATGTCGATGAACCATACTTGGGCTTGCACCCACCATTTCCTGAATCTGGAGCTACCTCACCAACCTTGACTGGTTCATGCATGAATCAAAGTTGTTGAAATAATTATATAATTACTTCGTTTAGTTCCTTTCACACAACCAGCCAGAAAGGTGGTTGTCACAGCCAATACACTATCATCAAATGCATCAGCACTAGGGGCCAAGGATCATGATCATCCAAGGGGATGAACCAAACAATTTCATGAAGACAATGCTAGGATATTGACCCCCTGATTTGTTTTTTCTATTGTATTCAAATTCAAATATTGTAGGCCCGTTCAGGAATCAAGCTCTTTCCTTGGTTTCATTATTGATCATGATGATACCAGAAGAAAATGCACAGTACAAACCATTCTAGCTCAAGAAGATCATTTTGATCACCATGTGTCGACCTGACCTAAAGAGATCCAGTTCAGCCAAGATGCTCAAAAGGCAACTAGCAGTTCGAAAATCGCCTCAAAGGGTAAAAAGAGGACTTTCACCCACAAAATCTACCTTGGGAAAGAAGTCATTATTTATAGAAAGTTAGCGGCATCACTTCTAGGAAGGTTACATTGCGCCTAAAGGGAGAGCATGTAACGGTAAAATATTCTCTAACAATTTTGATGGATCAAGTCCAATGGCTCAACTCATGTTACAAGTTCAAGAGGCCCAACTTCAAGAGATCCAGCAAATTCAACTCAATGTGGTCAACTGGGTCAAGCTCATCATGCTCAAAGAGCTACATCAACATGGAGCAGCTCATCAAGCTCAAGGAGCTACATCAGAAAGGGAGCATGCAGGGTTATACAGGAGCCTCCTCTTCTCCACCTTGGGTCCAGAAGGAGCCTCCTCCTCTACCACCTTAGAGTAAGGGTCATCCAAAAGTCTCACCCTCACCATTTGGAGAGAGTCAGTCTTCACTCATCCTTTGACCAAGTCATTTGGAAAGCACCATAACTTCCTTGCCCGTTGAGGAAAGGATAGATCGCCAAGAAGAGGAAAGGTCGTCAAGAAGAGGAGAGATCGTCAAGCTATTTAATACTATTAAATAGCTCCGAATCTATTATGACCGTCAGACTGGCTATACAATTACTATGTGGACGACTATAAATTGTAAGTTTCCCCAACACTTGAGGGGCATCTCAAAAATCAAGATCATTCTCTCTTCTTCTCTAAAAACTTGTAACCTTCTGCGTTCCCTCTGAACCGGAGTTAATAAAATTCCCGGCGAACTCAGTCATTGAAAGTAGATGTAGGTCTTGATTGACCGAACTACTATAAACCTTGTATTTTCTCTCTCTACCTATTTTACTATATTTTATATTATTAACTTGACTGTAGTGTGCAAACCAATTTGTGCATCATCAAATTCAGTTAGGCACCAGAAGCATTACCTATGTATAAATAGGGGTGAGCAAATATGTTATAGGGAAGATTGTATTCTTCTTCTTCCTCAAGTAATTCATTCCAAGGATAAATAATCTCAATTATAGTAGACTAACTCAGCTCTTTAGCTGAACGAATCACTTACATCTGTGCTTATGTGCTTTGATTATGCACAAAATAGTCTCGTGCAAGATCAACAGTCAAGTGTGTGATAAAGTATAATTAATAGACAATAAATAAAACAATTAATGGTAGTAATATAAATATTGAGTCAACAAACAAATATATAACGGTTCGGTCTAGGTGACCTATTCCACTTTGAGAAACAGCAACGGTGGTCAAGGGGTATTTATTGATGAATAAAATAAGAGAGAGAGCTCTGAGAGACCTACAACAGTGAGGAGAAAAGCTTGGTGTGTGTAGAGATGTGTAGAGGTAGAGCTCAATGTGTCATCTCATATAAAGATGACTTATAATTTATAGGCACGAAGACTTGGTTGAAGCTGTGATGTAAAGGTGAAGGTACTAGATATTCGGCGAGGATAGCAACAAATGGTAAGTACAATTAAGGTAGTCTTGATCCTCGAGGATGTGTATCCAGACTGTCCAATAAATTTCGAATTCAAATTCATTGTCTTATTCGATTAGAAATTAAAGATCCAACCCACTTCCAATTTTTCGTAGATCATATCTTATGTGCAGTTCAATTTTTTATCAAATAATCATTTAACTTCATCTTGTAGTTGTTTACATGGCTCAGTTCAGGTCACATCGAATTGAATACTGGTATATCAAAATCCAAATCAATAAATATGATATAAAATAATCAAATCTGATAAACAGTTAAAAATATCAATTAAAATCCAACGAACGTCAAAAAAATCAATCAACATCTAATAAAAATAACCCTATTTTACAGGCCTAATTACAATCTATCTTCGAGGTGAGGTAGGATTAAGTTTCCCTCTCAACCTCGATGTCTCAAATTTTTTATTGTCTACATGCGAAAGGCACACAAAGTTTCATTTAGGGGTGCAACTCGGCAGGTTGGGTGGCTTGAAAGGTCAACCCTAATCCAACCTTAAGTTTATAATCTTAAATCCTAACTTTAATTCTTATCCAACATTAACCTGAGGTAGTCAACCCGAGTACCACCTGATTTTAATTCGGACGGACTCGGGTTGAATTCATGTTACTTAATTTGAGCTGATTTCGGGTTAGACTCAGGTTACTTAATTCGGATTGATAAAAGAAATAGAAGTGACAAGTGAAAGAGGGAGGCTGAGAGTTTGAGACGACTCAAACAAGTGACGAGGGAGAGAGGGAGACTGAGAGTTTGACACGAAACTTTAGACAAGTAAGAGAGAGAGGTTGAGCTAGATGAGAGACGAGTGAGAGAGGGATCTGAGAGTGATGGAGGCGCAGTGTGAAAACTTGAAGTGGAGTGAAAATCTGGAATCTAAAGAGTGAAGATAAATACTAACTCTAGCTAAATATATTTATATATTTATGTATATTCGAGTTGAACTCGATAACTCGATACTTGCTCAAATTCGATTCGGGTTGGAATATTTTTGTTCAAGCCCAACCCAAATATTAAAAATTCTAATCCAAACCTTATTTTTTTCGAATTGACCTGTCCAAGTTACACCCCTAGTTTTATTGTTTCGAAAGCCTGAAAAGATAAAGAGCCTCACAATTCTAATGGCCACGCAAATTTCTTTCTACTCTTCTACATTTTCTCTTTTATTTTCTGCTCTGAAGCTTATATTATAAAGTTGGTCTTGGTAGTGAGCCTTTCCAACTTGAAGCATGTCAAGCTCTCAAAATTGGTGTTTTCCATCCACAATTTTTGAGGTTATTGACTACCATATTATTT
>CM042198.1:13252451-13266929 GCA_023539305.1 Ilex asprella | reverse complement strand
GGACAATTTGTAACATTATCAAGAGGTTCCTTGTAAGGATGCTTGAATAACTCAAACCTTGAGGGTGAGAGGTTCCTTATAAGGATGCTCATGCCAAGAGAGGACAATTTGTAACATTATCAAGAGGTTCCTTGTAAGGATGCTTGAAATAACTCAAATCTTGAGGGTGAGAGGTTCCTTGTAAGGATGCTCATTCCTAAGAGAACAATAGTATATCATGTGTTGGAAAAATAATGATATTTTGAAATGGATGATTATGGGAATTGGTTGTTATGGTATATTTCTATTAGTATTGTTATTTAAACTTGAGATCCGTTGTTAAATGTCCTTGTTTTACTTCAAATATTATGTATGCTATTTGTGAAATGAGACCACCCCTTTTATATGATTTACAAACCTTGTTTGAGTTTGGGAAGATTTTGCTACAGAGCTTCGTGCTCATCCCCTACAATTACATTTTTCAGATTTAGTGCTAGAGGAGGATCTCGGCATCGACGAGCCGGGACATTGGGAGGCTCCACTCGAGGGGAACCTAGATCCCGAGGTGGATATTTAGATCCGTGGTTTCTTTTGTACTAGACTAGAAAATTCTTTTGAACATTGTGTAGTCTAGTTTCTTTTGTAATTTCCGCTGCGCTATAATAGTAAACTTTTCATTGGCAATGTAAAGGCCAAAGATGGCATATTCTTTTGGGATATTGATGTAAATGTTATGAATCATGGCTATGAAGTATTCTTTATTGATGGTCTATCTTAGTGCTCTCATGGTATGAATGGTTATTGAATGTAATGTCGTCCAGGGTGTGTTTTGGGTTGTTACAGATTTCGAATAAGCAACCAATTGTCACTCTTCCCACTTGTGAGGCCGAATCTGTAGTTGCTACATCATGTGTATGTCCTGTGATGTGGCTAAGGAGCTTGCTAAAAGAGCTTAATTTTGCACAAAAAGAAGCAATAGAGATATTTGTGGACAATCAATCAGCAATAGCACTAGCACTAGCAAAGAATCCAGTCTTCCATGGTCGTAGCAAGCACATAGATACAAGGTATCATTTCTTAAGGGAGTGCATGACTAACAAGGAGGTCCGAATGACATTCACAAGGTCAAATTGCAGATATCTTAACCAAGCCACTCAAGCATGATGTCTTTTTCAAGCTAAGAGTTTTTCTTGGAGTTACTAAATCAAGTTTAAGGGGGGATGTTGAAGTATAAACTTGATTTGGTTCAAAAAATGAAGTCCAATACAAAAAGCCCAAAATATAAGATATTTTGGAAGAAGATGTATGTAGTTTCTAGAAGAGTTCTAAAATACTTAGATTCTAGAAGATGTCTAGAAAACCCTTTGGAAATATTCTAGTTATTTGTTCTATGTATTTATCACATATAAATCTAGAACCTACTTAAATATTATCTTGTAAAGAATTCTATAACCTTCCATGAGTAGTATAAATAAGGATTGGTTATAAGTCATTTTTGTACTAAGTCCAAATAAATAAAGTTTGTGTTCAAGAGTAATATAAAATATTTTCCCACTCTTGTCTTAGTTTGTCCTCTTTCAAAAATCCTTTCAACATAAATAACCAAATAATCCTCATCTTTCAATAGAAATAACCAACACTAAGCATGCTATAGTAGTAGTTTTTGGTTTTATGTTTTTTTGGAAGGTAAAATAGTTTACTTTATGTGTTTGGACATTATACAAATTGGTCAAAGTACTCAACTATGATGCTTAAAGCGTGAGACAAAGAGGTTTTTTTCTTTTTTTGATCAGACAAAGGTTTAAAGACACCAGTTTGCAACAATTTTTACAAGTCTATTAACATAGATAATAACATGAGCAAACAGAGACGCTTATAGCATAAACCATCCATGGTAGACAAAGACAACTGAAGGCTCTACTAGAAAAGCTGAGCAGTGGTGATACAAAACCATTTCAAGCAGCAGACAATCTACGATTGGCTACAAAAAATAACACCTATAATTATGCATTAACATCATGCCAGAGAAGGTCCAGTGAAACCATTTGCTAGGTTATTTAACATAAATAGCAGGGTGGAACTCAATTGAGCTTCTCTAAAGATTTAGTTAATGTAAACTCAATACTGGGTGAAAATGAATTACCAATGGAAACAACTTTGTTGAGGGTTAGTTTAAAATCGGGTAACTGGTATCGCACAATGCATGAACAATGGCTTCATTTTTTTGGTGAATATATATATATAATTGGTATCAGAGCCAAGTAAAAGTAGATATATATATATATAATTATATAAATATTATGGTAGCTTAAACATATTCTGTTAATTTATATGTAGATCTATTACTGATTCTTGTTGCTCTTGTAATAGTGATTTAATTCTGTTGTACTACTGCCGCTATGAAATTGTTACTTTAATTTCGTTATTATAATGATTCTCTGAATGTTCTATTGTTAGTTGTAGTCTTGTTGTGATGATTGTTCTCGGAATCACTATTTGTTAGTTGAGTTGTGTTATAATGTTTATGTTCTTATTTTGCACTCTCTATGATTCTATGTCCGAGTCACCAGAGGGATGTTTTTAGCCGTTTTCCATGGATGGATGTTAGGCCGTTTTATTCCCGTAGTGAGGCAAGTGTAGAATTGTAAAGAGTGGATGAGAATGTTGTAATATAACTCGGCTCAACAACTAGTGAATGGAAAAATCATTTATAATAAGATGAAAGTTAACCTTAGGATGTGAGAAAAGTCATTATAGCAGAATTTTTGTAGCTTTGTTTATGGCCGTAATACTGCAAAAGAATTAAAAGACATATTACAGTAGCAACTGGATGATAGTAGTAATGAAACATATAAATCGATAGAACCCCCTTTGAACTACCACTATGACTTTAAAACTATTTAAATCTAAATTAAATCATAAAGATGACTATGTTAAAATTATGGAAGAAATAGAATTTTCTGATATTGAAAATAAATTGCAGAACTGGGATATACCCCAGTACCCCACTAAGAAAATTTACAATATTGGCACTTTTGATTTTAAGTTGAGTTTAACTATAAAAACGATTGAAAGGACTATTCCTTTTGATCAAAATGGAGATATTTTACAATTATTAACTGAACGTGAGATCTTAAAGGCTCAAGAAAATTATAAGTTTTTGCATATAGGATTAGTTCAAATTGCTTTGAAACCACTAACTCTTCAAGGATTAAATGCCTCTTTTATGTCAGCACTAAGAGATGCTAGATGTCTTGATTTTAATCAATCTTTAATGGGTGTTATGTAGTCCAGCTTAAGTACTGGTCCAGTCTATTTTAATTATTTTCCTAATCTTTCTGTATCTTTGACTGATAAAAATATTTTGGATGTTTTAATATGTAACATTAAAACTTATGGTTATAATAATAAAGAATGCACATATATAATTGTGTTTGGTTATAGGGTTTATTATAAGGTAATGAATATGTTATATCCTGAAGCTAAGCTTTTGAACCTTAAAGGTCAAACCACTTTGATTGAAACTAATACAATTAAAAATAAAATTGAAGTTCCTAAAACCATTAAATGGTCAGCAATCCAGTTTCCAGAAACTTGGCAATTGGAGACTGTAATCCCTAAAAAACCAGAAATAAATGAGGAAATAACTCAGATCTCCCAATCAGTTGAGGGTGATGTTTTGATAAAATTTGCTAGGGAAAATTCTAGACATTATTTAAATTCTTCTGATAAATCAGAAAAATTCTTCAGTTAATTACACTCCTTTAAGAAGATCTACTTCCTCGATCCTCAATCGAAGAAGAGATAAGAAACCCATAATTGAAGGAATAAAAACCTCTAATAATCAAATTCCACATGGAATTTATTGACAAAATAAAGACCTTTTTAATGAACCAAAAGATTATATAGATCCTACTTCATCCGAAATCGGGTTTCAACTATATTCTTTATGGATATACACCAAAAAAGAATTTATTGTTAATAGAAAAGAAATTAATGCAGAATTTTATCTTCCGAAATATGAAGAATTTAGGAATTGGTATTTTAAAACTATGAGTCCTGAAGAACTTAAAAATTATAAAAGAAATGTTCTACCTTTATAGAAAGGGAAAAAAGGATAATTCCTTTTGTTAATTGGTTTTTAACATATTATGCTCCCCTAACTATGACTCAATTAAATATACTTGAACAATTCCAACATAAATGAGAAACTTTGGATGAAAAAACTATAAATAGCCTTTACCCCCCAACTTCTGAACCTATTAAATTGAATTTAAAAGATTCTGACGAAATTATTTTGAATGCTCGCTATACAGGAAATAATATCTCTATCAAACAAAATAACTATACAAATGTTTGCTTACAAGTTATAGGATAACATTTGACTAAAATTGAAAATTTACTAACGGATCAGAATAAAAGTGAAACAACTTCTTTAAAAGAAGTTGAAATCGAAAAGGTAAATATAAAACCACCGGTTGACACTTCCTCTTTTAATCTTCATAATAAACTTGAAGAAGAGTTCATAAATGCGCTCAAAAATAAATTACAAGGCTTATCTTTAAATGTAATATCCCAAGAAGCAGTTGAAGAATCTGATATTGAACATTTTGAAGATTCTTTATGCCAAATGCACACTAAAGAAATAAATAAAATTGGCTATTCTAAATAAAAAACTAATACATATCAACAAGTACCTCCTTTAATGGCTTACTATCCTAAATCAACTCCTCAAGATATTTTATACGAGGAAAGATTTTTTATTGATCAAAGTGGTTATGATGCTTCTTCTATTTATGAATGGAATATTGATGGTATGTCTGAATACTTAATTCATCAAGTCTAGCATAAAATTTTAATACATGCTTCTGTCTGCAAAGCTAATCGTAATTCTAACTTTACAATTGCTAAATTTGTTACTGCTGTATTTACTGGTCAATTAAGAGGCTGGTGGGATCACTATTTAAGTCCAAATCAACAACAAAAAATTTTAACGCTGTTAAAATAACAACAAACACTAATGGGACTATAAACACCCAAGAAGATGTTGTTTATACATTAATCCAATCTATATTAAAACATTGTGTTGGAGTTAGTTTCCAAAATACTGATAAAAGTAAAGAACTTTTAATGAATTTAAGATGTCCTACTTTAACCCATTTTAGGTGATATAAAGATGTGTTTTTAGCTAAAATTTTACTAAGGCCAGATGCTAATAATAATTTTTGGAAAGAAAAATTTATATCAGGATTGTCTAGTTTATTTGCTGAAAAAATAAGGATTCGTCTAAAGCAAAGACATGATGGATTTAAAATCCCTTATGAAAATTATACTTATGGAGAATTAATTTATGAATGTATTTCAGAAGGATTAGCTCTCTGTAATGATTTAAATCTTAAAGCTCAGCTTAAAAAACAAAGGCTAATTGGAAGAAAAGAACTAGGTGAATTTTGTGATCAATTTGCTTACAATCTTGATATTTCAAAAGATAAATCTTTTAAGAAAAAACCCTATGCTAAGTCGGTAAAAAATTCTATAAAAAGAATTATGGTAAAGAAAAAGAAAAATCTAATAAACCCACTAAAAAATATAAAGGACATGATAAAAAACCTCTTATTAAATGTTTTAAATGTAGAAAAGAGGGTCATGTTGCCTCTAAATTTTTTGTTAAACAACAAATTAATGAATTAATTACTGATTTAGATCTTAAAGAAAAAAATTTTAAAATTGTTTTAAACTCGGAAAGTGAATTAGATGAATTTTCTAATCATTCTTCCGATGACAATTACAATGTTAATGAAATTAGTAATTCATCTTCTGATAATGACATTTTCACACTAGATAAAGCTTGCTCTTCCCATTGTCAAGCAGAAATTAATTATTACAAATCTATTTTAGCCATGGATGGATTAAATCTAAATACTTTGACTAAGTTACAAAATTTTATTCTTAATCTTATCGATACAATCCAAGACCCAGACTCTAAAAGAAAAATTATTGAACAATATTTGCAGATAAAATCAGAAGAAAAAATTGATAAAGGAGCTCTATCACCTAATCTGTCTCAACCGTATTCTTTAAAAGAAATATTTAATAGGTCTGAAAGTGACATGGAAGATAAACCCCTCCACACAAAAGAAACCTCTCATTCTATGATTCAAAACTTGCTAAAAGAAATGCATTTAGTCAAAAAGGACATAGAGGTCTTGCAAGCTAGAATTCTAGCCTCAGAAAAGTTGCCCCTTAAAGACAACAACAATAATGTTGATAAAACATCAATATCTCACTTCTTTAACAATGACTATTTAAATACATTAAAAGATATAACTTTTCAGAAATGGTATGTTAAAGTTATATTAGTCATAAATTCTGAATTTACTATTGAAACTATTGCTTTAATTGATAGTGGAGAAGATATGAACTGCATACAGATAGGATTAATTCCTACTAAATATTTTGAAAAAACTACTCAATCAATAAGTACTGCTGATGGTTCATAATTAAATATAAATTTTAAACTTTCTAATGTTTTGATATGTAACGAAGGAATTTATATTCCTACAACTTTTATGTTCATTGATAATTTAAATCAATTGACTATTTTTGAAACACCATTTTTATCTTTAATTGAACATATTGAACGAATTGACTATAAAGGAATTTTGACTACTATAAATGTGATATCCTGGTATCCCACATCGGCTGGAAGAGGGGGAGTTGCTGGACTTATATGTAAGTCCCAAGCCTCACTTGTCAACAGGCCTTCTCGCCAAGTGTGGTTAGGGGAACAAAACCTTGAGGGCAGGGGAGGAGAACGGTAGTCCGTGACTCTGTGCCAAAGAGGACAATATGTTAGGGTGGGTGGGCCACTGCGCTGCGCTACTCTGATGGGGGTGGGCAGGTGTCGCCACTCTCTTAACAGGCCTTTTCCCAGGGACCCTGGGAGGAACAAAACCGTGAGGGTCAATGGGCCCAAAGCGGACAATATGTTGACACGTGGTGGGTGGGGCGTTACAATAAATGGTAAACAAACATTGTTTGATTATAACCCCACCTCAAATAAAATTGAGTAATCAAATTATAGAAAATAAATTAACTATGTTATTTTCACCTGATAAATGTTCTAATTATCCTGGAAGTTTAACTGCAGAATCTCAGCAAGAAGTTGCATAAATGAGTCCTACTCAAGATTCATTTTCTTTAATTCCTATTTATAATTCTCCCGAACTTCTTGACTGTATTTGCGATCATGCACGTGAAGATATATTTAGTTTTACCTCTACCTGAAAAAAGAACTATTGCAAGGTATCACTATGGTGTCTATATTGCAATGCTATGGAAGAACAGCTAACTAACGATGTTTCTATTTTCCTTTTAAGAATTGCAGGAGTTCAAAGAAACACCCTTCCAAGAAACTCTTCCAATTTTCGTTTAATTCTCGAAATAAATGATTGGTATTATGACTGGAGATATAAACAATGGTTGGAAAATCTGGTTCCTGAAAATTTTTGTCAGGATATGATAACTAAGCTTGGCGGTATAACGGTTCAGACACACTATTTTACATATAAAAATGCTATCTATTCTATTGAATATAAAAACTCTTTTTATGCATATAAAAGTGCATATTATTTCATTTCATATAAGGATAATTATCATTTTGATGATGCATATAAAGATGTTATGTATCCTCTACCTGCTAAGAAAAAAATATCACATAAAGGTGATAAGGAAAGGGTTAAGGGTCCTTCTCTTTTGTCAAATAAAGTTGGCAATAAAGACTTTTTGTCTAGAGATAAATCTCTCTCTACAATTTCCTCACCTTTATCTCTATCTCCATATAAAGAGGAGAATATTCTAATGTTTCTTAACATTATTAAAAGGATATACCCTTTTGAATCTATGAAAAATTATTTGACCTATATAAAGAAAAAGGTCTATCCTTAAAGGATAAAAATAATTTGGCTAAATCAATTAATAATTTCTTCTAATGTCTTATAGACATGGGGAAAGAGGAAGGGAATTTTGAGGAATTTCTCGAAAAAGAAATTTCTGAAATTTCTACTACTAATTCTTTTATCTCCACTATCAGTATAAATACTGAGCTTAATCCACTAAAAGTTCTTAAAGAACAGATAAAGAGAAACAACCCCCAATTAAATTCTGAGCAGCTTAAAATTGCAATATTGGAGGAATTCCGTCTTCAGGTTTTGACCACTTTTGGATTTGGCAGAACCATGAAAAGGGTTATCACTAATACTCCAATAAGTGTCATAAACGACAAAGGGAAAGCAAAAGTTGAGGAGGACGATAGGAACAAATTAATTCCTATTAACTTAGATGACGACTTTCTGAAATCCCTGGGATATATCCCTAATAAAAGTGACTTTAAAATTATTAAAATTTTGCTAAATTATAATATGGTGATGTTAAATTATGATATGGAGATAATCTCCGTGATGATAATAATAGTAATATCTTGTATAATTTACTCCATAGGAAATGATTAGATAAACCTGAAGTTTTGGATAAAGCCGATACTATGGAAGTGACGCACGACCTGACGTCACCATGTGAACATCAGATAAATCTGAAGTTTCAGATAAATCAGACCCTGAAGAAGTGACGTAAGCCCTAACATCACTAAAGTTGTGAATAGTTAAAATGTACAGTATTTCTTACGTATGCAATGACGTCAATGTACAGCAGTAAATAATACAAAGTTGTGAATAGTATTTTTTGTTTTGAAATCCGGACTTCACGTTCTCCCTCTATATAAAAGGGTGCAGGCCCAACCTGTGGAGCACCACCCCCTTACTACCGCCTACTTACTACCTCCTTACTACCCACTCACACCTACTCTCTCTCTCTCTCTCTCTCCTTTCTTGCTTCCTCTCTGACTCACTCTATTGTAAAAAATCTTCTTCTTCCACCTTCCACTCTACGCATGTAAGTAAAGTTTTGTACAAACTTTTCTTATTAAATAAAAGTTTGTTTCTTTTTCATTGTATTTCTCTTATATAGTTTAGTTCTATAGTAGTTTAATATAGCTACTGCAATCCTACATATAATTGGTATCAGAGCCAAGTAAAAGTAGATATATACATATATATATAGTTATATAAAGAAAACTATATATATATATATATATATATATATATATGCACTCATGTTAACAAAAGGATGCCCTTAAGTTTTACCTGCAAGTAGAAGGTTGAGCTAATACAAGAAATAGAAGGAAGAGTTAAGGATCTCTATAATTCGAAGAGCACCAAAAAAATATCACATGCCAGATACTTCTTAAGAATATCTGAATCTGGGTAGTGCTTTATCTATTTTTTTTGGTTTTTGATTATATGCAAAGCATAAACTCGCAAGGGGAAAGTACAAAGGCAATATAAAAATTTTGAATTAGCTTGAGGAAAATAAGGCGAAAGCTATCACAAAGTGCATTAGCCTTGATAGCAAGCTTTAGCTAGGAATCAAGAGATCAAAAGCTGTCTTGGAGGAAGTTCTAATTTAAAACCAAAAGATTAAAACCAAATGTAACCAAAGTCATATGCGGAACTCAGCAACACTAGGCATCCTAATAGTAGTAGCAGATTTTTTTTTTTTGATGCATTTGTTTGTTCACTATACAACTTTGCCAAGCTACTGTCATGCTAAAGGTGAGACAAAGGTTTTTCTATTGGTCTGACAGGGTTTAAAGATGCTAGTTTGCTAAAAAATTTACAAATTCAATAACAAAGAGCATAATAATGAGCAATCAAAGAAGCTAATCCCAAACAAGATCAATGTAATGCATTATGTACACAACATATCAAGTTCAAGAAATATGCAAATGCTAAAGACTATTTTTCTCTATATTCCATCTTTTCACTTTCAATGCTCACAATATTTAAATCTTCCACCATGCGAAACTTTTGAAACCAATTAGAAGAGGTAAACAATTAAAAAAGCAAAATCTTCAAACTCTGAGTTCAAGATCATGAAAAATGAATCTCCACATCAACCACATAAATTTAGTTTTAGGCTCTATCCAAAGACATGAAACCAAGATAGCATTCTTTTCATATAAATCTGAGAACCGAGCTTAAAGATCCCTTTGGATTAGCCACTGATTCAAACAACCACGAAACTTCAACCCCAATTTTCGTATTTAAAAAATTACAGTTGTCAATCAAACCTATTTAAAAAATTATGTGGGTTCTCATGAGTCATCATCCTCCAAGCCATATGAAACAAACTGCATGAATTACAGTGATTTCAAAAATCCGAACTAGTTTAGCCCTATCTTGCTTCTCAGTGTGCACTCTTCTCAGTGAGTCTCCTAGTCTACGTCTCTTCACAACATAGCAACCACATATTAATCAAGCAACAACTAGCAATCAAGAATAACTAGATGGCCAATTCATATAAATAGCAAGCTCATGAGGTATGTACCCCTATAATTCCTCTCCATTATACGTACATGCAACACCCGAAGCAAATGGTTACTACTAGCCCCAATTTATTAGCAGCCTCAGAGTCTCATAAATTTTTTGGAAAAATTTCATCCACCCCCCCTCTAGTTATGTCTAAATTCAATGAAACCTCCTCCTGATTCTAGAACTTCACTACATCTCTTCTTATTTATACTTTCAAATCAAAGACACCCCCTTGATGGTTATTTTTAACTCTGTCAGTACTTTGACTATAAATTTTTTTAAATGTCAAAACTACCCTTCCTTGTGTAAATATACTAAAATGCCACTAATTAGGGGGAATTGCAAACTCAATTCCCTTTTTAGCATACGCAATCCTACCAAGCTTGTATTCATTAGTCTTGGAATCAAACTCAAACCCAAGACCTAACGTATAAGGCCCCACTTTATGAAAAATAGCATGGGGCTTTGGGAGAGTCAGTTGTCGTCTAATTGAGGGGTTCCATAGAATTATGGTATCCCTATACCCACATAGATCATCAGAAAAGAAAAGTAAACCGTTACATGAACCAACTATTCGAAATACTCTTCGTACACAAATGTCATGGGGAATTCAATTTTAAAGAGGTCGTCGGTGTTGAATGTTTCGTTGTTGAAGTGTACACTATAAAATTCTTTCTTGTGGGCTTTAGGGTAGCGTCTAAGAGCATCTCCAACAGCAAAAGTTATTTTAGCTACTCAAAAACCAACGTTATTTTTTTATTTTAGCTACTCACTTTTTTAATACATACTCCAACAGATTTTCTATATTTTTAACTACTTTATTATTTCTCATTCTTTTTTATTATTGTTCTTTTCAATAACTAAATTTTGAAACAATCATCATTCTCAACAATCAAATTTCTCAAACGGCTCTATTTTTAACAATTCTATTTTCAAAGGACATTTTTTCTCAACAATCATATCCTTTCACAATAAAGAAGATCATTTTCATTCAAAGTCCATTCCGCCAGAACTCTAATTTCTATTTTCTGTCCTTCTCTATGTTATGTCAATGCCTCATAATCTTGTATACGAAATACTAATTGAAGACTCTAACTCTAATGATGAGTTAGAAATAGTTATAAAAGTTCTTATGGCACATGAACTTCAAAACAGCGAGGGGTGTCCATATCACGACGTGGTTCTGTTCCAAGCCATGCGGTCATCAGATGTAATTCTTTGCAAGGCCACCAAAGGTTTTTTCTTGATTACTTTGTTGATTCACTAATATATGATGCAAAGTTATTTTAAACTAGATTTTGAATGAATCGTTTTCTTTTTCTTCAAACACCATCTGCGCTAGAGGCTCACAAACCATATTTTGTTGAAAAAAGAAATTATGCTGGAAACCTGGCTTGTCTTCTCTTCAAAAAATGATGGTTGCTATCAGAATCCTTGCTCATGGAGTCGCAATTGACTTTATGGACGAATACGTGGGAATTGAAGAAAGCACTACAATAGAGAGTTTAGAAAAATTTGTTAAAGCAGTCGTTTCGATTTTTTTCGACGAGTACTTAAGGTCACCAAATAGCAATGACATAGCTAGATTCCTAGAAGTTGGAGAAAGATGTGATTTTCCTGGGATGTTAGGGAGCATTGACTGTATGCACTAGCGATGGAAGAATTGCCCGACTGCCTAGAAAGGTGTATTTTCTAGACATATTCGTGAACCAACAATACTTTTAGAAGTAGTGGCTTCATAAGATCTTTGGATATGGCATGCGTTTTTGGGTCACTTGGTCCCCATAATATCATCAATGTGCTTGAACGATCTTTTGTATTTTTCGAGCTTTCTCAAGGACATGCTCCTCCAGTCAATTACTCAATCAATGGGAATATTGTACAATGGGATACTATCTCGCTGATGGTATATATCCCCAATGGTCAACATTTGTAAAAAAAATTTCATCCCCACAAGGAAACAAAAGAAAACATTTTGCTGCCATGCAAGAGTCAGCAAGAAATGATATAGAACGTGCAGTCGGAGTGTTGCAAGCACAATTTACATTTGTGCATGAACCTCCAAGATCTTGGAAATGTGAAACACTTAAAGACATTATGAAAGTTTGCATAATACTGCATAACATCATTATTGAAGATGAACGACATACCAACAAAATGAATGGAGATTTTGAATATGAACACATCAATGCAACTCCCCCGGTGTGTGTATCTCATGAGCAAACCCCTGAAGTTGTGAAGTTCATTCAAAACCATAATAGCATTAGAGGTAGAAAAACTCATTGTCAACTCCAATTGGATCTTATCGAGCACTTGTGGCAATTAGATAGTCTATCCTAACAACTTGTATTACAACTCAAGGGACCTATTGTAATCACAATTCAATTCAGTCAAAATCATCATCGCATTTAGTACTGGTATTCACATTTTAATACTTTTGCGATCACCTATTCAATTTTTAATAGCTTGTTGGCATTACATGTACTGGTAACAAAAACTAATAGTTCAACAGTCCTTATAGATAACAAAAACATCAAACTACACCAAAAAATTATTCGAAAAGATAACAAAATCATTAAAAACTAATTTCACCTTCGCTTTTCTAGGATTGCCATTTTGATGATGATGAATATATTCCCTTTGTATTTCAGATAGGCCACTTATATTCATCAGCATAATTGTATCATCTTCTTTGATTTGTTTTGCTCGAAACTTTATTTCCTTTAATTGAAGTCTCTCTTGCCCCTCATATATGTTTTCTCCATGAGTTCTACTTCCTATCTTCTTTTTTGTCTTTAAGTATACTTGTAACTTCCAAGCTTGCACTATCATTACGCTTTCTCTTCTTCAACTGTTCCTTTTCAGCCTTCCTCCCTATTGGTCTCTCCAAAACTACAAAGTCATTGGTGAAGACCTCATCTTTCCGTAGATTTATCATGTCTGTTGAAGAAGGAGAAGATGTTGTCAAAGATCTTATGTGCGTTTTTTCCTTGTCATTAATCCATTTTGGTTGGCCCTTTAACATATTCCAACAATGTTCAAATTGAAATGAAGATTTTTGCAATTCTTGGTACATAATTTTCGCCCTACCGATCTACAATTAAGAAAGATCTAATAATTAGACTTTTAGAACTATTTTTTCAAAAAAAAAAATGTAACAATAAGAGTGGTAAACCATGCTCAAACACCTAATCAGTTTTGATGGTGCGCCAAACTATCTCGTGCAAGATCAACAATCGAGTGTGTAATTAATAAACAATCAATAAAACAATCAATGGCAGTAAAGTAAATATAGAATCAACACAGATATATAGTGGTTCGATCTGAGAGACCTACTCCACTCTCAGAAATGGCAATGGTGGCCAATGACTCTTTATTGATGAACAGAGTAAGAGAAAGCTTCAGGAGAGGTGTACTCCGAGAGAGATACAATAGCTAGGAGAGATAAGCTATGTGTAAGAGAGGTGTAGAGACGTGTGTTGAGATGTTTCCTCCTATGTGTATGATGAGGCGATGAAGTGAGTGTGAGGGTACTAATTCTTCAGAGATGATAGTTACAAAAGGTAAGTACAATTATATCAGTCTTGATCTTGAAGAGTGTGTATATTGATAATCTCTCTCTCCCATGTGTTATAATATTCTTAGACTCCTTGAATCTTGAACTGGGCTGGATTGATGAACCGAACTTGGGCTGCCTTTGAGCTAATTTGGGCTTGCTTGATTTACTGGGTTTGACCAAATTAGATCTGGGCTCCTCAAGTTTGTTTGTGACAAAAAGGTAAAATCATAACGGAAGCCCAATCATCAATGCGAGCAAATAAATTGATGTCAGTACCTCCTTAACAGCCAACAAGAAATATTCAAATGGGTAATTTTATCTCGTACAGTGTGATTAAGTTGAATCATTGACATCAAAAATTAAATGCGACAGCAATATGTAGATTTAGCTATTAGAGAAGATAACTATTTAGCTTCAAAACTTATCTTCAAATAAGTTAGAAGAATCAAACTCTAATAGAATATATATATATATATATATATATATATATATATATATTGTCTCTTATACACA
>CM042198.1:13225522-13239225 GCA_023539305.1 Ilex asprella | reverse complement strand
AACTATTTAGGTAAGGTTACAACAATTAAAAGTAAAATTACAATCTTTGAATATTAGGTTACCACATTTGGATGTGAAGTTATAACTATCTATGGTTAAGTTACAAATAATAAAGGCAAAAGTACATGAGGTTACTACATCTCAAAGTAGAGTTACTACCGTTTTTTCAGCCACTTTTTTTTTTTTAACCATGGTCCACTACAAAACCACCATGATCCACCACAAAACTACTTCGGTACCATACCGAAAACCGATTTTCGGTACCATAGCCTTCCCCAACAGGAAGAAGACAAGCGTCCCCCCTTTCCAAAACCCATCTTTCCCATACATTTCCCAAGACTTGGGCCATGTTTGCATTTCTCAGACAATGGATTGTTGAAAGGGTTTGGCCCGTTTGTGGGTTGGGATATTATTTGGGTAAATACGAGGTTTTATTAGGGATACAAATGTCTTTTAATCATCATATCTGGGTTGGGTTGATTTCAAATCCACCTCCACCCTGGGTTTGGTGAAACCCTTTGTTCATAGGTTTTAGGGCCTATTTGTTACGGGTCGGGATTTAAATCTCGGGCCTTAAGTGTGCATCCAAACATGGAACCAGCCTATTCATTTGACTATTTTTGTTAAACTCTTCTTTATATACCCACCCAAACCCTCCATCCAAATAGGCCCTTAAGGATATATAGTCTGACATTTGAGAGTACAGAGTAAAGAGAAGAGAGTGAGAGAATGAAATCAACCTGCCTCACAGTCATTGGATTAAACAAGGTTTAATTTGAATCCCAGCCTAGTTTTTCTATTTTAATTATACTCCAACCGAGTCGAATGCTAGTTTGTTTGGGTTTAACTCCGTTTGGAGAAGGATAATTCTATATGCACCGATTCTAATGACTAGAGTTGATTTTGTGTACAAATTTGGTGCGCATAACATTGCTCTTTGTAAAAACTATAAATATTTTAGGGTAAATTTTATAATTGGACTCTGAATTTTTTCTCTACTTTTAATTTGGTCTCTGAATTTTCAATTATTTCAATTTAATCGGTCAATTATCACCGTTAAATTAACGCTAAAATGAATTAGATTTGACTAATCTCTGATTAATGGTAGGACTCAATTAGGATGAATAATTTTCTTGAACTTAGAATATTATTCTTTTGAGTTAACTACACATATAACCCCCAAACTATGTCATTTCTGTCAAATACGCTCCAAGATTAATTTTTGTGTTTGAGCCCCTCAACTATACAATTTAATTTAATGTGACCCCTTCTATCTAAATTCATTATTAACATTAACGGAAAGTCTCACATCCACATTACAAGAATAAGAGATTAAGGTAGTTAAGACCATAAACTTGACGCTTTTACTTAAAATTAACAGTAAAGTTGGACGGAATGATTACATTGAGTCAGACTGCATAGTTGAAGGCCTAAATTGACATAAAAATTAGTTCAAAAGTTTAATTGATATAGATGACATAGTTTAGAGGTCATCTGTATAAATTACTCTAATTTTTTTAACTCAATTTCGACTCATCGATTTGAACTTGTGTTCACACTTAAATGTCAATTCAACTTTATTTGCTCGCAGGGGTGTTAATCGAATCGAGTTTTGCAAGCTTGAACTTAAACATGATGAGCTTGTTTTTTCAAACAGATTTAAAAAATTATTCACGCTCGACTTGTTTAGAAACGAAAATTTTGGAGGTCGGTCCTTTTATATGGACTTAAGTCCGCCAAGAAAATTTATTTACTGTGAAATCTATTTTTTGTCAATTTTATTAGACTATCCATTCCCTTTAGAAGTGAAGTAAAACTAAAAACTAAAGACTCCTAAATTTTAAGAGTTGGACTAACTTTAAAATTTTTTATCTCTCATATTTATCTATATCCACACACATATATATAATAACATTAAAAAAATAAAATAGTAACATTTAAATACAAAGAAAAAGTATCATTTAAACACAAAAAATAGTATCATGTAAATACAAAAAAATAATATCATTCAAAAATAAAAAATAGTAATATTGTATATTAATATTTGAAAAAAAATAACAGTAGTAACATACTCAACAAAAAATAGTAAAATTGAATATTGATTTTTGAAAAATAGTAATATTTAATGTTAACATTAATACAAAAAATAGTAACATTCAAATACAAAAAGTAGTACCATTAGGCTTGTTTGGTTGCCGTATTAGAAATGGATGGATTAAATAGAGTAATTCAGTCTAATACAATACAAAATGATAAAAAACAAGATTAAATAGGGTATTACAATAATACGTAATTTTATCTAGTGTTTGGCAATACACAATATAAAACGTTGAATAGTAGTTATTCAATCCAATTTGTTGTTTGGTTAGGAAATTATTTCATTGTATTAATATTGAATTAACAAAAATACCATCAATCAGTGTTTGTTATGCTGGTGACAACTTGATTTTATCAGTTCGGGGGTTATAATAGTAAATGTGTAGAATAATCTATTTGAGTTGGATTATAATACCACCTCTCTTGGTGGTATTAAAATGCCTCCATAGTATAGGTCTATCATATAAAAAATATACAATTGGCTCGTTTGGTAGACATATTATGAGGGATTAAATATTGGATTGTACTATTTTTTATTTAATCGGGGTTAATATTTTGTTTGGTAAGAAAATTTGATACCGTATTAATTTCATAAACATATATTGATCGTATACTTATCGTATATTTTTTATACGATAGTTCAGATTATGGAGGTTTTTCAATATCACCAAGAGCGATGGTATTATAATTCAACTCAAACGTACTATTTTACACATTTACTATTATAACGCCTTTAACTGATAAAATCAAGTTGTCATCAATGTAACAAACATTGATTGAAGATATTTTTGTTAATTCAACATTAATACGATGAAATAATTCTCTAACCAAACAACCGATTGGATTAAATAACTACTATTCAATGCTTATATTGTGTATTACCAAACACTTGATAAAATTATGTATTATTCTAATACCCTATTTAATCTTGTCTTTTGTTCTTCCGTATTATATTAGACTGAATTACTATATCTAATCCATCTATTTCTAATACGGCAACCAAACGAGCCTAATAAGTATACGATTACTATACGTTTTTGAAATTAATATGGTGTCAAATTTGTTTACCAAACAAAGTATTAGGCCCGATTAAATAAAAAATAGTATAATCCAATATTTAATTCTCTCATAATACGTTTACCAAACAAGTCCTTTAAACACAAAAAATAGTGCCATTTAAACACAAAAATATAGTAACATTCAGAAATAAAAAATAGTAACATTGTATATTAATATTTGAAAAAAAAATAATAGTAACATACTCAACAAAAAATAGTAACATTGAATATCGATATTTTCAGAAAAATAGTAACATTCAATATTAACGATAACATGCTTATCAAAAAAAATAGTAACATATTTAATAAAAAATAGTAACATGAAAAAGGTAGTAACATTCACAAGCACAACAAAACAAATATAATGACATTGAAAAAAAATTGTACCGAGACAACATCGTTTTCTTCACAAAAATACACAATCAACTAAATCGAAACCTAAATCAAAACCTTGCCAATCAACCAACTAAATACACAAACAATCAACTAGAAACAACAACATCGAATGATCAATCCATTATAAGAAGTGAAAATTGGAATGAGGGTGAGAACCGGTGGGAGTTTTGAAGAGGTCGAGTGGAAGATAAGTTGCGACTATTACTGCTATTGTAGGAGTAGAAGGAGGAGGAGGAGGAGGAATTAATGCTTTGGTTAGGGTTTCATTCGTGGGAGTAACTGTTGTTGACGGTGGTGGGGAACTAGGTGCACTGATGGAATTGGAGATATATGGACAGAAAGAGCGGTTGGAGCTTTGGGGCAACATCTCCGTTCATGGTGGGAAAAAAAACTCAGAATTATTGGGAAACAACTAGAATAATGTGGATCGTGAATTTAAAGTTTAAATTTTATGGTCAAATCTTATGAGCGTGAATTAAGAATAGAATTATGGGGTAAAGAATCTGAGTATTTCCCAATTAGGAAACAAAATTAAGGTCTAATACTATTGAAACATTATAAGAAGGGTATTTTAGAGTTTTAAAAAAATAGTGGACTTAATTACTTATTATTATGATAAAAAAACGGATTTATCATCAAATAAGTTTACTTGACCAACTCAATTCATTATAAGTCTCTTACGGAAGACTCAGTCTCAATTTTCACTTTAGAAAATGAGTCAAGCTCGATTAGTTTCACTATTTTATATATAAATGAGTTGAGCCTTTTTTGCTTGTTTAGAACCCAAGTCAAGCTCGGGTCAAGTCCTATTCGAGCCAAGCTTGAATAGCTCGTCTCAATTAACACCCCTATCTATTCAACTCATTTATATATGTAAAATTTTGTATTCAATGTATGTTCATGGGTCTAGACGAAACAAATAAGACTGATTGGAGTCTTGTATTAAACTAGTTTTATAATTGAGCTCGAACTTGGTTATTTAATTAATGAAAAACCTTAAACAAACTGTTAATTGGAGCCAATCTTAAACTGCCCATGAACAACTTGATTCTTGTGTTCCAAAAAAAAAAAAAGAACAACTTGATTCCTTTTAATCCTAAACAAACTGTGATCTCACCCATAACAAATGGCTTCAATTTTCTTAATTCACACTCCACAGTATAACTTTCAAATTTCAAATCTCTTGTCTCTATCCTTTTGAAATTAGTACACACATTATACTTCATTCTTGACGAGCCCAAATCTGACTGGGTCAAGCCCAATATAAGTAAACCGAGGACGCCCAAAGAAAAGCTCAATCATAGTTGGGTCAACCCATCGGATGCGAGTCCAAAGGAAGTCAAAGGAACCAAAAGGCCCCCGTCAAGGTCCAAAGGGCGCCGCCCAAGGCCCAAGTGGGCGTTGCCCATGCCTCTTCCTCCAAGTGGGCGCCGCCCATGTGCCTCCAAGTGGGAGCCGCCCATATGGCTCCAAGTGGGCGTTGGTTTGCCCCTTTGGTCCTCTCATTCGGCCTCTTGACTCCGATACAAGTCCAAGTCCAAGCTCAGGACAAGGATCAAGCCAAAGTAGCTCAAAGTCTTCCTCCGACTAAATAAGAGCATGAGGGATAGAATGTCGGGATATAGAGATCTCCTAACATAACTACACTTACCAAAGTAGTAAAAGTCTTCTCTCTCATGTCACCGTCTTTCCCTAACTATATAATGTAAGTCCTCTCAATATTGAGGGTACGCTTCCAAGACCTCTACACACGCCCACACTGCTCTCTCTCTCTCTCTAAAGCACTGTAACACTCCGGTGTAAACCTTCCAGCGACCATTATTTATTAATAAAAAACCCAGGCAACCGCTGCCATTTCAGAAAGTGGGCGTAGGTCATCCGGACCAAACCACTATAAATCTTTGTGTCTGTTCCATAATTACTGCTTTGTCATTGATCTGCTATTGATTGTCTGATTATTGTTCATTAATTGCATTATTATGTATACTTGACTGTTGATCTTGTACGAAGACCAATTTGTGCATCATCAATCCTAATTCTAAAAACGGAAACATCATGGTTAGCTGTAGAGAAATATTTTTCCAAAGGGTATGGCTTTGTCTCTGATTTCCATAATTGGGAGGTCCATCAATTCTTATCTATCCCCTCCAAGATCTAGCTTGTTTAAGGCTAATTTTTGTAGTGTTGTGTTTTGGGAAGGCCAATATATGGTGTTGGAATTATTATCAGAGATAACAACTGTGGGTTTATGGCTAGTATGGCTATGAAATTTAATTGCAGAGAGTTGAGCGTGACCGTGGAATCCACTGTTATGAAGGAAGCTATTTGGTTTGCTATTCATCAAGGGGTGCAGGTTGTCATCTTGTAAGCGGATTCAATTAAGTTGTTGAAGTCTTTTAAAGCAATGGAGACACAAACACAAACAAGTTTGGTGGGAAAGAATCTGGATAGCCTCAAGAGAGAACTTCAAAGATTAAGTTACGAGGAAAACTGTAACATCCTATCCCGGGGACCCTCTTGGTTTCCCACGTGGCAATACTTGCGTTTATAATGCATTAAATACTTTTAAAAATAATAATGTCACCTAATAACACCATAAAATAGATAAATTATATATTAGAGTCCACAACAAAGCCACTTATACCAAAACAAAATATTAGCGATTACATCCCTTTACAATAATAGGGAAAACAAACACTCATGTACAATATGTACGTAAACCAAATTCATTAGTTTTCCCTGATCTCTATCATGTTAGTGCAGATGTCGACCTCACTCTATACGGCATCTTGAAACTAATAATTTTTTTGAGTGTACTAAACATCATAATCAAATAAAATATAACAAAAATATGAATCAAATATAATTTCACCCAAAAAAAATACCCATAACCCAAAAATCACAGCTAAATTGAACTCAAATATTTTGTAACTCAAACCAATATCATATATCAAAATAATAAATGTCCACATAAGCAACGAGTTAAAAAACAACATTTAAGTAATGTCTAGCTATCTATAATATTTAAGTAATGTCAAGCTATCTCACAACAATTGCTTAAATTCTCGATAAAGGGGATAATACTCAAAACACAATATTTTCATAAAAGCATATTTGATCCGTAAGTCAAACAACTCGACTAAAATCAAATCATCAAAACTTTATTTTACATAGTGAAAAAATATTCATAGGTCATATCCTTTTTTTTTCAATTATTATGAAGTAGTACACTTCATCTCTACCGCTGACTGGTACATTTCCTTACTTTACGATCAATCCCTAGATTTAACTGAGATAGTAGCCTCTAACCCTAACAGTTAACACATAGATGAATGCAAATGAGTATCGACTCAAAAATAACTTAGTTTATGCAAATAAATGCATATGAATATGCTTCTTGACATTTTGTATTCACCATAACCTAACTTCAGCACCCAAGTTCGAAGACAAACTGGATCATCGAGGCATTTACAAACTCAATGAGTACCCTCTACAGCCTCAAATTGAAACGTAAACCCTTTTTTCACTCGAACTACGTACATGTATATTTAGTTTTAAAAAAATCCGATATCTTATTTCATGCAATCAAATCATTCGTTTCGGACCATTTTGTATTACCGCACTCAAAACTTCAATTCGGATCCGAAATTTCAAGTTCGAGTTCAAATATCAAATCACATAATTTTAAAATATGATAACAGTTAAAAATAAATTAAGATATAATTTAGAAATAAATTTGAAATGCTTCGTGTGATCAAGAATTAAGAAACTCTACCCTATGCCATTTTTTAATTCGAAATGGCCAAAAAATAAAACGATATTATTTTTTAATGAAATTTCACCCACATACTCGATTAACTTACCTAAGAATGGCTATAATATTTGTTTGGTGAAAATCACCCAAAAATTGGGTCAAATTTACCCTAGATGGCAAAATAGATATTTTACACCACATATTGATTCGAGTATTAGATTGACCTCAAATTTTATCAGGACCTCCGCACAGACCTCCGCACAGACGTTACGAAACTCTTGGCATTGACCAGAGGTCCATTGGACAATAGAAACACTATCGGGGTGTCCAGTGATCCTCTTCATCTCAACCTCAAGAAACCCAAGTGTCAAAATTCTATTTCAAGACCCCCTCTGGAGTTTTAAAGAATAATGGGGAAACTTCTCCAGCTACCAGGCAACTGCTTGGAAGAGATGTCATGCAATGACATTTCTATAAATACCTTAAATCTAAAATTTTAATTATGATATGTTTTTTTAAAAAAAATTAATTTACGTACTATGCATACATACTCGAGTTTCACAAAATTGTTATGGTTAAGAGAAATGGTAATAGGGTAGCATTTAATTTAGCTAAACATGCTAGATTTATTGAGAGTTCTATTGTTTGGTAGGAGAAAGCTCTAAATTTTATCTTTCCCCTAAAAATTTTATTATTAGAACAGACAGTGAAGCTGTACGAGATTTTTTTTGACTAATAATTAACCTAGGACGTAGATTAAAATGGTATAACCAGCTTATGGTATATACTTTTGAAGTCGGACATGTTAAAGAAACTAACAATTTTATTGTTGATTATCTTAGTAGAGATGGTATTGAAGACCATTAAACAAATGGTATCACTGATTAGCACTAGCCAAGAGATAATCCTTATTTCTAATAAACATATATATTTTTGTAGGGCATGGATAAAGGGAAAACCCCTTGGATTACGGTCAAGAAAAAACCTTGAATTCAAATAGCCAAAGAAACAATTCTGGTTCTAGACGAGCGAAAAATTTATTATTCCATCTCAAGTTTCAAATTTCTATAATCCAAATTTATCCCGTTCCATTTATGAAAACCTCAATGAAGTAATGGAAAAGCCATATCCTTGAGCAAAAAGGAGATTTTTGAAAATATTTAGGTAAATTGGCCAATTAGATAGCTAAGCAAATAGCTAATCTTAGTAAATTTAATAATCAACTCAATGATTTTTAAACTCTTTACTTCAGTCTTATTAAACAAATGAACTGGGATGAGGAATTTTTCTTGTGAGAAAATAACCTTGTTTTGACAAATTGCTAATCTGGTATCAGACCGATATTAGGATTCTTGTTTCAAAAAAATCAGGAGAATTTTCATCTTTGAAAAAGCTAGACAAGTTTTACCAAAAGAAATTTTCAGAAATGATATTTTCACTAGAATTGAGGAAAATATGAAAATAATTAGAGATGTATTCAAACAGGAACTCCGATTATGTTGAAACTCCTTGGGTTGAATTTATTTCATGGATTTTCAAAATTAACAGTATTCTTGGAATATGATTATTGGGAATATGATGCGGTTGATTGGGGTCTTATTAACCAATTAACCTTTAACATAAGTCATATGGAAAGATTTCAACAATTCCCGATTATGATTGAGACCATGTTATCTTATGCCATCCAGCCTCGATGGTATTGAAGTATTTTTTATACATCTTGGATTTATAGTTCTATCGGATGGCATGAAAGAGAAAAATTCTTTCAACCATATCAGATCTGGATACTGAAAAAAGTCACAGATAGTGACTTTACTGATGAAGAAGATCTTCAAAATAAAGAAGAACTAGTAGACTCCCTAGTGATACAGCAATATAGTGTGGATAATCTTTTGGAATTAAGCCAGACTACAAAAATTGAAAAAGAGAAAAAAAATTAAAATAACTGATGAAAAGAGAGTATTTATCTTAGACAGATAGTGACTTCACTGATGAAGAAGATCTTCAAAATAAAGAAGAATTGGTAGACTCCCTAGCGATATAGCCATATTGTGTGGATAATCTTTTGGAATTAAGCTAGATTGCAAAAATTGAAAAAGAGAAAAAAAATAAAATAACCGAGGGAAAAAGAGTATTTATCTTAGACCATCCTATCACCTATCGACAAAGCCAAGAACAAAATAACCACTCATGCAATTACATATGTAGGGAGTTGTGACTTTTGATAAATGATGGCTTATTACCTTTGGGGACTTGGAGCCAGTTCCGTTATGTTCTAGCTTATTGGGATGGGTCAACGAAATTTTTTTTTTTTTAAGAAAACCATTCTTCTTAGAGAAACGTCATTGCTCATATCTGATTGAGGCACAATATTTACATTTATTAATGGAAAAGTTTAATTGTTAATTATTAAAGTGTGATAAATATAAAAGTTTATGCAAGAACTGACGCTATGCTAATAAAAGAGCAATTGTGTCTATTTTGCAAGATAATAGCACGAAATGAAGGTAAATTAAGAAAAGGTGAAGCATAGTAAAAGAGGAAGCACATTGGAACGCGCATATGAACATAATAACATAGCGCGTTCGGACGCTAGAGGTAGAAAGACGAGGAAAAGAAGAATAAACTTACTGGAAGTTGCGTCCGGACGAATGAGGATAACGCGTTCAGACGCGTGTCAAGGTTCTGCCAATGCCAGATTAGGAATTTTTATGGAAATCAATCTTCTCTCCAATGAAGTTATAAATACAGACGGAAGACTTTGTAAAGCAGATCTCTTTTTGGCTTATGATTTTTTATATATTATTTTGTAATTTCCATGTCGAGCTAGAAAAGCAAAACTAGGGCTAGTGGAAGATCTCTCGAGGAAGTACTATATTGTTATCGACTTTGATTTTATTGATTTATGATATTCTGGTAATTGAATTTCTAAATTCTTTTAGCAAAGTTTTTATTCGTTAATTTAGTTGTTGTGTCGCGTACATCAATTGCTTGGTTTTCCCTGCGAGTAAATAACTGATTATTCCACGTTTGAGTTGATTATCAGTATTCATAGAATAATATAATTGATTGGTTATCTAGGTTTCTGAATAATTCATTAGTTATAACCTTAGGTTTTGTTCTTGATTTATTACTTGAATCAACCGACATCTGATTCTTGTTATAAGTTGAGTTGTGAGTCTGTAATCAATATCATATGGAATTGAGAAGGATGACCTGATGCTCTAGTATTTTTGTCACTGTTTTAATCCTTAAAATTACTTATCTCACGATCAATAATTCTTGA
Organism: Ilex asprella; assembly: GCA_023539305.1. Taxonomy (NCBI): domain Eukaryota; kingdom Viridiplantae; phylum Streptophyta; class Magnoliopsida; order Aquifoliales; family Aquifoliaceae; genus Ilex; species Ilex asprella. Next base: position 13,228,634 of record CM042198.1, on the reverse strand, counting down.
AACAAATTATTTTTCTTTAAGTCTATTTTGGTGTTTGTGTGATTGTTTCTTGCTTAAATTCCTTGAGGGGTCGACCTCGGTATTTCAAGAATTATACTACTTTACTCAACCTACACTTAGGTTAACAATATTATAGTTGAAGCAAGTTTTTAGCGCCATTGCTGAAGAATTTAAAGACAATGAGCCATCACATTTTTTGAGGTTTTCGGTATATGTGATTCATTGGAGAACTGATAACTTCGTTGCAATTTCTTTTATTTTGATTTATTCATTCTTTTGCAATTTATTTACTTTTTGTTATTTAATTAGATTTCTATTTTATTTAATTTGTTTAGTTGTTTTATGAGTTATTGGCATCGTGACTTAAGTGGTCGTTTGATAAGAGAGGATTTAGATACTCTTTTTGGAAATCTATTTGGTTCATTAGAGTCAAATCATTCTCTGCATACAATGGTTGTTAATCGCAATAATCATAGGCGAAATGAACTTCCAGAACATGAGGATCATGTTGATAGAGTAAGCAATCATGATGAGAACGATGTGGATAATTTAAATGCTAATCAGGGTAGGACTTTGCGTGACTATTTATAACTTGTACTTCTCACTGAACCTTCATGCATTATTTTTCCATTAAATGCCATTAACTTTGTTTTCAACCTGACATGATTCAATTACTCCTAAAGTTTTTTGATATAGAGTCTAAAAATTCATATTTCTATATTCATAATTTGAGAATGTATGTGCAACATTCCATGACTAGAATGTTTCAGTGAATATAGTCAGATTAAAGTTGTTTCCCTTTTCGTTAAAGGAAAAAGCTAAGACTTGGTTATATTCATAGAGATCAAAGACCATAGGTACATGGCCTGAGATGGAAAGACAATTTTTGAAAAAGTTTTTTCCTACACATCACACAAACTCTTTGAAAAGGAAAATAATGAATTTTTCTCAAAAAAAATCTAAATTTTTTTATCAAAGTTGGGAAAGATTTAAATACCTTATTGCATCTTGTCCACATCATGGTTATGAGAGTTGGCGTGTGATAAGTTTATTTTATGAGGCTTTAAGCTCACAGTTGAATCAATTTGTTGAAATGATGTGTAATGGTGATTTCATGAATAAGGAACCAGATGATGTCTTTGACTATTTAGATCAATTAGCTGAGAGTGCACAATCTTGGAATACCACACCTCAAGAACCTCTTAAAAGTAAAACTACACAATCATCATCATCTAGTAGGGGTAAATACCAGCTGAGGAAAGAAGATGACTTATGGGCTAGAATTGCCACCTTAGCTAGGAGGGTTGAGGTCATGGAGTACAAAAGGGTAAATGAAGTGGGCACAATGCCTGTTGAGGAGGTTTTTAGTATTTGTGAGATTCCTAGACACCATATGAAGAAGTGTCCAACATTGCCTGTCTTAAAGGAAGTTTTGCATGATCAAGCAAATACTACTAACAGCTTTTCAAAACCTTATAATAACCCTTATTCAAATACATACAATCCGGGATGGACGAATCATCCCAATTTTAGTTGGAGGAATGAAAATCATGCATCACAACAACCTCAACAAAATTCCTCCAATGTTTCACCCTATGTCCCACCCCTTAAGAGGAATATTGAGGACGTATTAACATAGTTCATGCAGAGTCAGATGACTTTTAATAATAAGCAGAAAAATTATAATAGGCAAACTTGTAACACCCCGTATTTTTTTTATATATATTTGTATAGATATATCCCTAATAAAATATTGTTGTGAATGTGTGGATATGTATAATAAGGGAAGGATAAACCATATAGATTTTTAATACTAGGATAAATACTAGAGACGCACATTGATTGACAAGTTTGAGCTTTAAAGACGTTGAAATATGAAAATGGGGATTAGATGAATTTCTAAATACTTTTAGGTCAAGATAAGGTTTTCATTGAATCCGGAAGGTCGAAAAACCTTGGAAAAGGTAATAGGAAGTGCATTGAAAACTTGGTAGACGGAGGAAGAATCTGTCTGCTGATTAGTACCGGTACAGGGTACCGGTACCGGGTACCGGTACCCCGTTTACAGAAGGTTTTTGGTACCGGTACCCCTATTCCAGAAGGTTTGTGGTACCGGTACTGGGTACCGGTACTAAATGGTACCGGTACTTGGTACCGGTACCAAATGGTACCGGTACACCCGATAAAAGTCTGAACATTTTAAGTCGCGACCGTGGTCCACTCTTAGCCTTATAAATACCCAAGGTCGTCCATTTTGACCCCATTTCAGCTACTCCAACATTAGAAACCCTAAGAGAGAAAGAAAGGAAGAGAAAAGAGGAAGGAAGGAAGGAAAAACAAGAGATTTAGGGGTAGATTCAAGCATCAAAACCCTAGTTCTTCAATATTCAAGGTAGGGGTTTTCTTCCATTTTCATTCAATGATGTTAGGGTTATTATATATGTATATTTTGACTCTAAATAGTATGTATTTGTTATGGGTTCATTGTTTCTTAGCCTTTGTACCAATATACACATGATTTGAACAAAATAATAGTTGGAAATTCATCAAACCCTAATTTTTGGGAAAATATGGATTTCTCTCTATATTTTCAATTCCTCTTGATTTCTAAAATGCTAGAGCTTTGTGTTGGGTGTTAAAATGATAGTATGGATGATCTCATGCCTATTTACTTTAAACTTGTCTCTTGTAACATGAATTGCGAAATGAGTTGTATTCTTAAATTGTTCTATTACGTATTTGCTTGTGAAAATTGGGGAAAATCATGGAATTGATGATATATGAGATGTTGAGTATATTGTTGGTATGGCACTCTCGTGTATGGTGTTGTAAGGGACTTGGATTACCTTCGAAGACTGCTGTAGGGCGTTAGAGGTTAGTCTATCCCAATGAGGGACGAGATGGTTGCCTAATGCTCGTAGTGGATCATTGTTGTGACAATGAACACTATTGTTCACGGATACCGGGGAAAAGGGTTAGTATACTAGACACCTTGGAAGGATTTCGTCAATGCCGTATGAGACGGTACACGCCCTTCCTAAATTGGCCTGTGATTGTGATTATATATAGGTGAACGAGGTAGATTCGTTGGGTAGATTCATGAGAAGCGACA
>CM042198.1:13203380-13219087 GCA_023539305.1 Ilex asprella | reverse complement strand
GATTCTCGACACCAAAGAGAAAGTACTCCGCAATAAAGTCATTCGACTAGTGAAGGTATTGTGGCAACACCATGGAGTGGAGGAAGCTACCTGAGAACCGGAACAAGAAATGCGGGAGAAGTATCCCTATGTGTTTGCGACTTGAGGTAAGTTTCGAGGACGAAACTTTCTTTAAGGAGGGTGGATTGTAACACCCCGTATTTTCTTTTTATATATTTGTATAGATATATCCCTAATAAAATATTGTTGTGAATGTGTGGATATGTATAATAAGGGAAGGATAAACCATATAGATTTTTAATACTAGGATAAATACTAGAGACGCACATTGATTGGCAAGTTTGAGCTTTAAAGACGTTGAAATATGAAAATGGGGATTAGATGAATTTCTAAATACTTTTAGGTCAAGATAAGGTTTCCATTGAATCCGGAAGGTCGAAAAACCTTGGGAAAGGTAATAGGAAGTGCATTGAAAACTTGGTAGACGGAGGAAGAATCTGTCTGCTGATTAGTACCGGTACAGGGTACCGGTACTAAATGGTACCGGTACCGGGTACCGGTACCAAATGGTACCGGGTACTGGTACCCCGTTTACAGAAGGTTTTTGGTACCGGTACTGGGTACCGGTATCCCTATTCCAGAAGGTTTGTGGTACCGGTACTGGGTACCGGTACTAAATGGTACCGGTACCAAATGGTACCGGTACCGGGTACCGGTACACCCGATAAAAGTCTGAACATTTTAAGTCGCGACCGTGGTCCACTCTTAGCCTTATAAATACCCAAGGTCGTCCATTTTGACCCCATTTCAGCTACTCCAACATTAGAAACCCTAAGAGAGAAAGAAAGGAAGATAAAAGAGGAAGGAAGGAAGGAAAAACAAGAGATTTAGGGGTAGATTCAAGCATCAAAACCCTAGTTCTTCAATATTCAAGGTAGGGGTTTTCTTCCATTTTCATCCAATGATGTTAGGGTTATTATATATGTATATTTTGACTCTAAATAGTATGTATTTGTTATGGGTTCATTGTTTCTTAGTCTTTGTGCCAATATACACATGATTTGAACAAAATAATAGTTGGAAATTCATCAAACCCTAATTTTTGGGAAAATATGGATTTCTCTCTATATTTTCAATTCCTCTTGATTTCTAAAATGCTAGAACTTTGTGTTGGGTGTTAAAATGATAGTATGGATGATCTCATGCCTATTTACTTTAAACTTGTCTCTTGTAACATGAATTGCGAAATGAGTTATATTCTTAAATTATTCTATTACGTATTTGCTTGTGAAAATTGGGGAAAATCATGGAATTGATGATATATGAGATGTTGAGTATATTGTTGGTATGGCACTCTCGTGTATGGTGTTGTGAGGGACTTGGATTACTTTCGAAGACTGTCGTAGGGCGTTAGAGGTTAGTCTATCCCAATGAGGGACGAGATGGTTGCCTAATGCTCGTAGTGGATCATTGTTGTGACAATGAACACTATTGTTCACGGATACCGGGGAAAAGGGTTAGTATACTAGACACCTTGGAAGGATTTCGTCAATGCCGTATTAGACGGTACACGCCCTTCCTAAATTGGCCTGTGATTGAGATTATATATGGGTGAACGAGGTAGATTCGTTGGGTAGATTCATGAGAAGCGACAGCCTACTTGAGTGGTACCAAATATAAATTATTGTTCATTGTACCAAATAGTATTTCCCCAAGAGTTTCGGGTAGTATGGGATGCCGCGATAAATTGTGGAAATGGTATATGGTAGATTGGATTATTAAAGTCGATTTCATTCTCTTTTAATTGCTTTATTATTGTCCAAACTTGAGATCTCTTTTAAAATGCCCTTGTTTTATTTCAAATGTTATATATATGTTACTTGTGAAATGAGACCGACCGTTTTCTATGTTTTTAAAACATTGTTTGGATTTGGGAGAAATTTTCTACAGAGCTTCGTGCTCACCCCCTACTGCTAACCTTTTTCAGATTATGTACTGGAGGAGGAGTTAGGAGCCGAGGAGGCCGTCCAGTGGGAGACTCCGATTGAGGGGAGTGGGGATCCCGAGGTGGACGCATAGAGCGACCCCTTTTATTTTGTGCTAGACTAGGGTATTATTCTGAAGCATTGTGTAGCCTAGTTTAGTTGTATTTCCGCTGCAAAGCCTACTTTAATATTCTTTTGGGAGATGTAAATGCCATTGTTGGGCATATTCTTTTGGATATCATTGTTTATGCTTGAATGGTGAATTAAATTCTTTTTGGGATATGAAGTTATGTAGTTGCTCTCATGATTGTAAATGGTCTTTAAATAGTAATACTGCCAAGGTGTATTTTGGGGTGTTACAAAACTACTCAGGCTATTGAAGATATTAGGAGTGCAGTTACTAAATTGACTATTGACTCTAGTCATCAGGAGAAAGGTAAGTTCACAGCACAACCTCAACCAAATCCATAGGGTCAATTTAACGCAAATGAAACATGCACTTCTAGTACTGTGCATGAGCAGGTAAAGTCTATCACCACACTCCGTAGTAGGAAAGAAATTGATAAAATCATTTCTTTTAAAACTCAAGAATCCAAGAAGATTTCAAAACCTACGAAGAATGATGATAAACTTAGCCCATCTGAAATCAATAAGCCTGAGAAGTATGTCATACCTGCACCATTCCCACAGAGATTGCTTACTTCCACCAAGCCTAATATGCATAATGATATGTTGGAGATTTTTAAGCAGGTAAAAATCAACATTCCTTTTTTGGATGCCATTAAAGAAATACCTTCTTATGCAAAATTTTTGAAAGAATTATGCACAGTTAAAAGAAAATTAAATGTGCAAAAAAAGTCATTTTTAACAGAACAAGTATCCTCCATCATACAGCATCGAACCCCACCAAAGTATAAAGACTCAAGTTGTCCCACTATTTCTTGTGTTATAGGCAACCACATAATTGAACAAGCTTTATTGGATTTAGGTGCTAGTGTGAACTTGCTCCGTTATTCAATATATGAACAACTAGGGTTAGGTGAGCTAAAACCCACTTCAGTTACACTTTAATTAGCTGACTGATCAATAAAAATACCAAAGGGTATGATGGAGGAAGTTTTAGTACAAGTTGATAAGTTTTATTTTCCCATGGATTTCATAATTTTGGATACTCAGCCTGTATTAAATACTAATGCTCAAATTCATGTTATTCTAGACAAATCATTCCTAGCAACTTCAAATGCTTTAATTACTTGCAGGAATGATGTGATGAAATTAACTTTTGGAAATATGACATTAGAGCTTAATATTTTTAATGAGTGCAAACAACCAGGAAATGTTGATGAAGATTTGCATGAGATTAATATGATTGATTCTTTTGTTCCAAGCATAATATACGATTCTTCTTTATTTGATCCACTTGAGTCATGCTTATTGGAACAATCTTCTTTGTTAGAGATAGATGAGAATAATTCTGAAATTTCTATCTTAACTGATTTGTTAAATTCTTCTCAGGTACTTGAAATAGGAGAGTTGAGACAGAAATTTGAAGAGCTTCTACTAAGAACTAATCCACCAATCTCATCCAGGGATAAAGCCCCCAAGCTTCATCTAAAGCAGTTACCGATAGAGTTAAAGTACGCATTTCTAAGAGATGATGAAACGTATCTGATAATAATTTCTTCTCAATTAGATTCAGCACAAGAAGGTAAGTTACTACAACTTCTTAGAGAGCATAAAAATGCAATTGGTTGGACTTTAGCTGATATAAAAGGAATTAGTCCATTGATTTTCACTCATAAGATTTATTTGGAAGATAATGTTAAATCATCTAGGGAGATGCAACGTAGACTAAATCCACATGTGAAAGAAGTTGTAAAGAAGGAGGTACTGAAATTGTTAGATATAGGAATTATTTACCCTATTGCAGACAGTAAATGGTTAAGTCCTACAAAACTAGTTCCAAAGAAATCTGGATTCATTGTAGTTGCCAATGAAAATAATGAGCTTATGCCAATTAGGACATTAACTGGTTGGAGAATGTGCATTGACTACAGAAAATTGAATTCTGTAACTAGAAAAGACCATTTCCCTTTGTCTTTCATAGATCAAATTTTAGAAACAGTAGTGTCACATATGTATTATTGTTTTTTAGATGGTTACTTGGGATACAACCAATTTGAAATTGCCCTAGTGGACCAAGAGAAGACCACATTTACTTGTCCTTTTGACACTTTTGCTTATCAAATGATGCCCTTTGGACTTTGCAATGCACCGATGACTTTCAAAGGTGCATGCTTAGTATTTTCAGTAATATGGTTAAACGTTTTCTTGAAGTCTTCAGGGATGATTTTACTTTTTTTGGTGATGCATATGATGAATGTTTATCTAATCTCAAGAAAGTGCTTATACGATGTGAAGAGGAGAACCTTGTGCTTAATTGGGAAAGAAGAGAATTGTCCTTGGTCACATTGTCTCTTCAGAAGGAATTCAGGTAGATAGAGTCAAAACTGAAATAATTACTAATTTACCCTCTCCCAAAACCCTTAAGGATGTTAGATCTTTCTTAGGTCATGCTGGTTTTTATAGGAGATTTATAAGAGACTTTAGTTCTATATCTAGACCACTTTGTAATCTCCTAGGGAAAGACACACCTTTTGAGTGGGATAATTCATGTCAAGAGACTTTTGATAAGTTAAAGGGCATGCTTGTCACTGATCCGACTATGCAACCCTCAAATTTGATTCTTCCCTTTGAAATTATGTGTGATGTCAGTAACTATGCCATAAGGGCAGTTTTAGGGCAAAGAAATGAGAAAAAGCCACATGTCAGTTACTATGCTAATAGAACCCTAAACAATGCATAGATGAACTACTCTACTACGGAAGATGAACTAACAGTGGTGTTTGCTTTAGATAAGTTTAGGTCATATATAGTAGGATTCCCCATTATTATTTTCACAGACCATGCAGCTCTTAAATATTTATTGACAAAGAAAGATGTCAAACCAAGACTACTGAAGTGGATCCTCTTACTCAAAGAATTCGACATAACAATTAAAGATAAAAAGGAGTAGAGAATATAGTGGCTAACCATTTGTCTAGACTTATGAGTGACGTGCCCATAGAGACAATGCCGATCAAGGATATAGTTTTTGATGAACAATTATTGGCAATATCTTCAACACCCTGGTTTGCTAATATTGTGAATTTTCTTGTTACATGTAATATGCCACCAGCTTGGACTGTTTTGGATAGGAAGAAATTTTTAGTCGAAGTAAGGAGTTTCTTTTGGGATGACCCATACCTTTTCAAATACTGTTCAGATCAAATTATCCGAAGATGTGTGCCAGATGATGAGGTAAGCAGTATGCTATCTTTTTGTCATTCGGGTGCATGTGAAGGCCATTTTCTATGAAAAAGACTGCTGCAAAGGTTCTACAATGCGAATTTTATTGGCCAACAATTTTTAAGGATGCATATAATTTTTGTAAGATGTGTGAGCGATGTCAAAGAATGGGGGGATTAACTCGTAGAAATATGATGCCTCTGAACCCAATTTTGATAATATAAATTTTTAACTGTTGGGACATTATTTCATGGGACCTTTTCTCCCATCTTTTGGATATATGTACATTTTAGTGGGAGAAGATTACGTCTCTATGTGGGTCGAAGCTATACCATGTCGGACAAATAATCATAAAGTTATTTTAAAATTTTTAAAAGAAAATATTTTGTCTAGATTGGGTATACCTCGAGCAATTATCAGTGATGGGGGATTATATTTTTGTAATAAACCCTTCGAGAATTTAATGAAAAAATACGGTGTAACACATAAGGTTGCTACCCCTTATCACTCAGAGACAAGTGGTCAAGCAGAGCTTGCCAATCGGGAGATTTCTTACATTTTGAAAAAAATGGTTAATCCTGATCATAAAGATTGGTCGTTACGATTAATTGATGCATTATAAGCTTACCGGACTGCTTACAAAACTCCGATTAGCATGTCTCCATACTGATTGGTGTATGAAAAAGTTTGTTATTTACCTATGGAACTAGAATATAAGGCATACTAGACTATTAAGATGTTTAATTTTAGTTTTGACAAACCTGGCACTTTACGAAAATTAAAATTAAATGAGCTTGAGGAGATCAAGAATGAGGCCTATGAGAACTCTAGGATTAGTAAAGAGTGAATGAAAGTGTTTCATGATAAGAATATTGTGCGTAAAACGTTTACACCTGCACAAAAAGTTCTGTTATATAATTCTAGACTTCACATCTTCAAAGGAAAGCGTCGAACTAGATGTAGTGGTCCGTACATTGTTAAGGAGGTATTCCCGTATAGAAAAATAGAGATCGAGAATCCAACTAATGGGAACGCCTTTAAAGTTAACGGACTGCGATTGAAACCATTCTTGGAGGAAGGTATTGTTGAAGTGGAATCCATCGAACTGATGGATCCCCACTATAAATAAGTTGTCTCTAACAAATTTTGTGTATTATTTTATATATTAGTGTATGTTGTTTCTTTTATTTTTCCACAAATACATGGGTACATTATACGCGTATCTGGTATGTTCTTCTTGAACCTTAATTGATCTTACATTGAGTATTATTACATTAAGGACAATGAAAATTTTTAGTGGGGGGTGGAGCATGTTAGATTGATTGATTGACACATGTATCTGTTCTAAAAAAAAAATTAAGTATAAAGGAGAGACATATTGGAACTTGCATCCGAACGCAAAGATTATAGAACAAAACTCTCTGGAACTCATGTTCGGACGCAACCAAGAGGCTAAACTCTCTAGAAATCACGTCCGGACGGGAAATCAACATGCGTCCGAACGTGAAGGCGAATCGTTTCAAATTCAAAAAACGCGTCTAGCATCATTATGCGTCCGGACGCGTGCCATTCAAGACTCATTAATGTGTTAGTTGAGGTGCGTCTGGATGGTTACACACAATGCGTCCAGACGCATGAGGAAAACTATAAATAGTCAAGGCCTGACTGTTTTCTTATTTTCTACTCTCCTCAACTGGAATACAAACTTCTCCCGCCTTTGTTATATCCTTTCTTCCCTATTAAGACCATTCTATGGCACCACCACGAATCTCCACTTCAAAGAGACCCCAAATGAGCACTTAGGAGTCTCAAGAAGAGGAGGACACCACGTTCGATCCTATTCAGTTCCAGACTTTAGAAGAACGGGTAAGCTTTTTTAAATATTATGCTACCAAGCCCATTGTCTGTGAAAGGAGCGTAAAGCATGTAGATTTTGCCAGACTTGGGTTCTGGGACATAATCTCATCTAGGAGGTGAGCGGGTTTTATGGGAAAAGAGTGGCTTTGAATCCCCACTCTAGCTAGAGAATTTTATAGCAATGCCGAAGACTGTGGGAATGTCCTGATCCGTACTTATGTTCGAGGCAAAGACATTAGGGTGGATGTCATGGCCATTTCCAAAGTTATTGGTATAACCCAAGCCCGAGTGACTAATCCTGACTATCCACAAAACTATGTCGGTGATGCGGTTGGTCGAGAGTGGCTTGGGGATCAAGATTTTGCATGGACTGAAAATTTGAAATATCTTCAGCAGGGGGACTTGACCAACAAACACAAAATTTTCAATTTAGTTTCAGTATCCAATATTTTCCCCTTGTTGAGGAATAATCACATTATCTTGATCGGGCCAGACTTCCTTACGCCATAGGTACAGGTAAGACCATAGACCTGCCCTCACTTATTTTTTCTGAGATGTGGAGTGCTGTTGTAGACTCGAAAAAACCATTTCTCCCTTTCGTGGGTCTGGCCACAGCATTTTGTGAGCAAGCTGGGGTGGTGATTGATGCCACTATAGAGCGAGTTAAAAAAGTTGTAGTGCTCAATTCTGGCTCTCTTATGAAGTGCCAGAGTGTGACTAACCCAGTAATGGGGGAGAGAGGCCAAGCATTTGAGCAGCCAGGGGAAGCTGTACCCAAGGGCAATGTAGCGGTGGATGAGCAGTGGGATCAGTTCTTCAATTTCGATGAGGATTTTGATTTGCCAGTGGATAAGGACACTGATCCTAGGATTGATAGGCAGATTCTGTTCGAGTTATTGAGAGGACAGAGAGAAATGAGAAAGTAGATAAGAGAGTTGAGGGGTCAGATGAGGGTGTTAGGGCAGAAGTCTCAAGATTAGGCAGGCCCCTCATCGTAGCGTGTTTCTTCTATGTCCCGGAGTTTGACAGTCTTTTTCTTTATTTTCATTCTAGCCATTTTTTTGTAGAAATCAAGGCCTATAGTGGGTAGATTTTTGTTAGGCTTGCTTTATGTCATCTTTTGAATATGCATTGTACAAACATTCCAAATATTATATGAAATGCATATGTTGTTTAGTGTACCATTAAATATCTAAATAACATTTTTATGCATAAATTGATACCACAATATAGAAATAATCTGCTTAGCTTTAAATTTGCAACTATTTAAGCATCACACAAAACTTTATTCTATACTTTTGTATCTCATATCATGTTCTTATAAAAATTCACAATTTGTGTACTCTAAACTTTACCAATTTAAAAATTTGTTAGGTATTTTACCTTGAGAACTTGAAACATATAGTGGAGATGCATAAAAATCCTAATGAGATTTGATTCAATTTTCTTTGGAGGGTTATTTACATTTACTCAATAAAAAAATATTTTTATTCAGCTAATATCTTTCAATAGTCTCATTATTTTTATTTTGGTCAACACTAATATTGTGAATGACTGCTTGACTTTAAATTATTAGCATGGGAAGTGTGTTATCAAAAACTCTTGAGAAATGATTTTAGGTCATCTTTGACATTATTCGAGCTTAAGCCTTATTCTTTGAATATTATTATTCCTAAAAGCCATGATTGAGCCTTTAAAGAAAAAATTTATTTTTTATACCCAACATATAATAACCAAGTCAATGAAAAAATAATATCTTTTACCCTTGGTTATCCCGAGAATGAGTTTTTTATTGTTTATGTAATTTGGGAGATGTTGGTTGAGAAAAGATGAGAAAAAAAAAGTTTTGTATACTTGTGAATATATATATTCAGTTGTCTTGCTAAAAAAAAAAAGAGGAAAGAAAAAATTAAAAAGAGAGAGAGAGAGAAAATAGCAAGCATGAGTTTAAAAAAAATATATGAGCAAGTGTTGTAAATTATGCTTCTAAATGATGGAGAGTGGAAGACTATGAAAAAGAAGTTTGGTTATGTAATGTAAATGTTCTCTCGAGATAGTCTTTTGAATTCCTGAATATCATTTGTTTCAAAACTCTAATCCCAAGACCCCATTACATCCTTAAATAAAGACCCATTTGATCTCAAGAGTATATTGGTTGATGCATAACTTGTGTGAATAATGAAAAGAATAGTGATTATTTATTTATTGTGTGTTGATTTCCTTTCATGATACTATGTCAAATCCTTTTCTTTCGAATGATGATTATTTTAATAGACATGTGAGCATTAGTTTGTTTCGACTTAAATATTTTCTTCTCACATGTGATATTTGAGGGAATAGTCATTACAATCTGAGAGAATCTTTTATGAGTAAATTATCTAGTGAGATTTGGCATTGAGACGAATAGTTGATAGTTGTAGAGGTGATTATCAAATAAATTATTAACTTGGTATAGTTAATTCACACTACACACTAATTTGTATGAGAATATGATAAGTGCATACATTTATATAGCGTAGAATTCTATATTTTGTTTTGCATGTGCTTATAAAAAGGTGTACATCTTAAATTTTTTATATTGTGGTAGTAATTTTTGTTATAAAATTATTATTTAGGTATTTGATCACAGGGTGATGTTTGTGGGTATCATCTCTGGAAATTCTCAGGAGACTATACTCATCCACTAGGGGGAACCTAAAAGTTTAAATGTTTGTTGCATACACTAAATGCAATCGTGAAGCCTACGGCAGTGGATTTTGATTTGTGTTATTTTGTTCTATTTTTAGTTAGAGTATTTATTTATTTGTGTTATTTACCTTACTAGGGACTAGCAAGGTCTGAGTTGGGGGGGTGTGATTGAGGTCCAATATTTACATTTATTAATGAAAAATATTGATTGTTAATTATGAAAGTGTGATAAATATAAAAGTTTATGCAAGAACTGACGTTATGCTAATAAAAGAGGAGTTGTGTCTATTTTGCAAGATAATAGCACGAAATTGAAGGTAAATTAAGGAAAGGTGAAGCATAGTAAAAGAGGAAGCACACTGGAATGCGCATCTGGACGTAATAACATAGCGTGTCCAGACACTAGAGGCAGAAAGACGAGGAAAAGAAAAATGAACTTACTAGAAGTTGCATTCGGACGGATGAGGATAACGCGTCCAGACGCGTGTCAAGGTTCTGCCAACGCCAGATTATGAGTTTTTATGGAAATCAATTTTCTCTCCAATGAAGTTATAAATACAGATGGAATACTTTGTAAAAGGGATCTTTTTTTTGGCTTACGAATTTTTATATATTATTTTGTAATTTCCATGTCGAGCTAGAAAAGAAAAACTAGGGCTAGGGCAGATCTCTCGAGGAAGTACAGTATTGTTATCGATTTTGAGTTTATTGATTTATGATATTCTGGTAATTGAATTTCTAAATTCTTTTAGCAAAGTTTTTATTCTGTAAAGATTCTTGAGCTGTTGTGCCGCGTACATCAATTGTTTGAATTTCTCTGCGAGTAAATAACAGGTTATTTCACGTTTGAGTTGATTATCAGTATTTCATAGAATAATATAATTGATTGGTTATCCAGGTTTCTGAATAATTCATTAGTTATAACCTTAGGCTTTGTTCTTGATTTATTACTCGAATCAAACGACATCTGATTCTTGTTGTAAGTTGAGTTGTGAATCTGTAATTAATACCGTATGAAATTAAGAGGGATGGTCTGATGCTCTAGTATTTTTATCACTGTTTTAATCCTTAAAATTACTTATCTCCGATTAACAATTCTTAAAAAAATCATTTTTCTTTTAGTCTATTTTGGTGTTCGTGTGATTGTTTCTTGCTTAAATTCTTTGAGGGTTCGACCTCAGTATTCCGAGAATTATACTACTTTGCTCAACTTGCGCTTGAGTTTACAATATTATAGTTGAAGCAATATCCACCCACCATCAAGGGAAAGTATGTGCCAGCAACTGCTCCAACCCAATTTTAAAACAAAATTCTTAAATGTGAGAACAATTTTATTTAAAAATGAAAATAAAAAATGATCAAATTTTTCCTTGATCGTAATGATCTATGTTCTTGTAGTGTTGGATTACACTTAAAAAAGGATGAAAGTGAGGCTCCTCTTGAAATGGCGACTAATGGATTCTCCCGAGTATTTGAAAAATTCTTGAACTCGAGTTGGTATTTTATGTCCTATTATAAACATAAATATTACTAATTGCTCCTCTATTTTGATTCAATTTGTGTGACGTATTAGGCCCTGGGCTTGTAAGATGTCACACAACTTATAAAAGACATATTTAAAATCCTCCAAACAATCTTCATTATGATTATTAAGAACTTTATCTATAAAATTTGTACCATTAGATGCTAAAGCACAACTCAGTTCCTTGGATATATAATTCTCTGATGAACAAGTTGGGCAGTGAAAATATGAAAAAAAAAAAATTCCTAAAAATGATTTTTCAGCATTTACAAAGAGCCTTCAATAATTTTATTACCCATTGGACCTTACCATTTGAATCAAAGTAGCTAAAATGTTCTAGGTTTCTCAATGTCCTCATTTATTTTATTCAATTTGGGATTTGGTAAGTATTTTTAAATGCATCTTTTTAATGAGTTTTTTAGGAAGGTTCCTACTTTTATCGTTGCCATAGTTGTGAGATTTAAGGGTAGCAAGGAAGATGAAAGATGAGTCTTGGATTAACCTATGCAATTGACCATAACAAATTAAGATCTATGTTTCATAATAGTCGTACTCCTTACTTTATAAAGTCTAATGCTCGTTGCCAATAACTTTCAAAAATTGTAATTCAATCAGAAGCTTACACAATCGACCTAGTTGAGGCCTCACTGGAAGTCTCCGCTGTATATATTTTTGTACATTGGACCGTTCCCAAAACTATTCAAAACATAGAGAGAGAGGAGGATAATTTGGTCAACTTTATTTGTGAGGGCATCTTTGGCTTCTTTTTATCACATTTTGGGTGTGTGAGAGAAAATAGTCAAATATTTTTTATATGCTTATTTAGCTACGTTAGACGAACATTATAATCTTAGTACTTAACGAAGATAATAAGTGCAGTACTTAACAAAATCATAACCATAGTACATTAGTTGAAAATGGTATTGTTATGTCCATATTTTTAATATATTTTTATGTAATATGAGAGGTAGATATTTTAGTAACTGGGTTAGTGATATAGTATTTTGTGAGTAATTTCCTAGGTGATTACTCAAATAATGGAATCATGGGTCAAGTTAGTTATTAAGGTAGTTTTATTATCTTGTATTTAAACGTCTTCCTATCAATGAAATGGATATGTTGAATATTGTACTAAACTTTCTTGTTGAAGTTTTGGAGATTCGGTTTTTCTCGAATTGAGTCATTTGAGGTTTTCACCCTCCTCGAAGCGGGTTTTCTTCCTCGATTCTATTTTTTCTTTGTTTTACAAATCACCCAAAATCGTGCACGTAACAATTAGTATCAGAGCTGATAATCCTATTAATGACTACCTCATTGGAAATTTTGAAGTTAATGTGTGATGAATTTCAAGAAAGATGCAAGAGATTGCTTGAGCAAAATCAACACATGCAAGAGAGTTTCAACAAAGTTCTAAAAATCCTCCATGAAGGTGTGTCCACTCAAATGAAGGAGCAGACGAACCAAACTGGAATCAACAAGCATGTGATAGTCGAGCACAACAAAACAGGAAAACAAGATGCATATTCTAGTGGGATTCAAGCCTTCTCAAGCACAAGAGCAAAAGGGCAGCCATTTGGAATGCATTTATCTTCATTTTTGCCTAGACTTAGCACCAAAAAATCTATTGGTCAAGTGATTGAAATTGTTGATCACATAGATATTCTTCAAGAGGACATTTTGATTGTTGATCGACACCATCACTCATTGAGCCATGAAGAAAAATTCATTTTCAATGAGAAGGAATCAAAAGTTGCATCAAGTAAGGATATGATTTTATTAGTGGTTGTTAGAGAATCAATGTTGAAGAATCAAAATGACACATGTGCTAGAAAGGTTTTAATGAAAGTTGCTCCTACGGAGTCACGTGCTGGAATCGAAGTAGTTCTCTTCCAATTGTTGAACCCAAAATGTGGGCTTTGTTTTCCTAAAGTTGCTTGCCAAGTAGTATCTGCCTACTGTCTTATTAGTGAAAACATGGATCTGATTGGTTTTTACAAGGTTGAAGAAGTGGGTTGGTCGCCTCCTTTTGTACACGATAAATCAAATTTTAATACAAAGCTTATTTTAAAGGGGGATAGAATGTTATGTACATATTTTTAATATATTTTTATGTAATATAAGATATAGTTATTAGATAGATATTTTAGTAAGTGGGTTAATGATAGAGTATTTTGTGGGTAGTTTCCTAGGTGGTTAATAAGATAATGGGAGTCATGGGTTAGGTTAGTTTTTAAGGTAGTTTTATTATATTGTATTTAAAAGTCTTTCTATCAAAAAAACAAATATGATGAATATTATATTGAACTTTCTTATGAAATTTTGGAGATAGGTTCTGATGATGCACAAATTGGTCTCGTGCAAGATCAACAGTCAAATATATGAAGAGATGTAATTAATGAGCAATAAATAAGATAATCAATGGTAAAACAGTAAATAAAAGCAAACATGCAGATATATAGTGGTTCGATCCGGGTGACCTACTCCACTCTCGAGAAATGACAACGGTGGCCGAAGGTGTTTATTGATGAATAAAATAACCGGGAAAGTATGCTCCGGGAGAATTACACTAGCTTGGAGAGAGAAACTATATGTATTGGGAGGTGTAGAGAGACAAACTCAAGGTGCAGTGTGGTGGGAGAGACGTTGTGAGATCTCAAGATGTGTCTCTCCATGCGGAGAGAGCTTATAATATATAGGTTTGGTGAAGCAGTGAGTGAGACAGTGACGTGAGGAAGAGGGACACTACTTCTTTGGTAAGTACAATTAAGGTATGATTGATCTTCATGAGTGCATATCCCGATAATCTCTCTCCCACGTACTCCTATTTTCCTGGGTCCCTTGGATCTTGGACTGGGTCGGATGGATAAAGTGGGTTTGGGCTATTTTTTAGCTAGCTTGGACTCGATTAATTTATTGGGCTTGATCCAGTTAATTTTGAGATCATCAGGTTCTTCTCGAATTGAACCATCGGAGGTTCTGCCCCCTCGAAATGGGTTTTTTTTTTTCAATTTTAATTTTTCTTTATTTTACAAATCACTCAAAATCGTACACGTAACAGATACATTATGTCTATTTATGAAAGTGAAAGATGAATTAACAGCGTTAATTCTAGGAAGACAAAATGAAGTTTGTACTAAGGAATTAAGAGAGGAGCATATTTAACGGTGTTAAGGAGGCGAGGCTTTGACTTATGCGGACTTGTTAAGTTACAATTATGGTTTGTATCTTCCTCAACCACAATTTTTACCTTAAATTATTTATTATCTATTAACTTGAATCGGTTAACTCTTTCTTCCTTTGTCCCAACCATTGTAATATCCCTTGATGCTTAAAACTAAAGTTGTGGAGATGACTCGTCTCGACGACACGCAAAAGATTAAAAGAGAATCTTAAAAAACAAAGTCCAAGAAATGTTCGTTTGAGGTTTTAGGTGGGAGAGATGGCGAAAGGGTTTGGAGGAGTAACTCTCGTTGATTTTTAGGAGCAATAAGTGAAATGAGCATTCACTTTATTATTATAGCGCCTGCTATAAATTTGGTGGTAATTATCATACTTATATTGTACGTATGGATAATTGACACTTTGTTGTATAAATTATGTCTTAATTACATTTCATCCCATCAGCTATGGATTTGATCACATTACATCTTGTACTATTCAAATTCGTTACACTCATACGGGTTATTTCAATTACAATTGATGATTTGTGAAGTGTTACGGATTTGAAAATCTAAAGGTACCATGTATTCGGATCAATAATTAAGCGGTAAATTGAAATAATATTCATAATTTAAGGGGAACAAGACATAATTTTGAATAAATCCTATGTGTAACTGTCAGCCCCTACATGCAATTTGTCCAAACCCTACATAATGGAGGAGAATCCGACTTTATTTACATGATTATATGATTTGATTTAAATATTTTGCATAAGTTGACTAATTGAAATTATTTTGTTGATATCATAAACGAGTTGTGGCTAATACCCGAGACATCAAAAGGGTGGGAGGCACCATCGAGCGTTAGATCAGTTAGTGAGGGACTAACTTAATCAAGGTCTCAAGTTCGAGTTTTGGAAACGTAGCTAGGTTCGGTAGGGAGAGCTTTGCCGCCCTTGTAGTCTTACCTGACTCGAATCCGGATTAATCGAAACCCAAAATAACTTTCAGATACATATAATGATCTGACAAAAAAAAAGGGGGGGGGGGGTTGGGAAGCCAAACCCTCTCTAGTTGATCTGATCTATTGTTGAGGGGGTTAAAAAAATTGTTTTGTTGTCGCTCGCCGTGAAAGTGGATAATAAAACA
>CM042198.1:13176328-13198380 GCA_023539305.1 Ilex asprella | reverse complement strand
TGATAATAAGTGCACATGATAATATTTATTTGGGTCAACATTCTGTGGCATATACTGTTGCTCATCAAAGTGTATGACCAAGTCAATCAACTTAGCAACCATTTCTACAACAATTTCAAACACAATAGCACATTCATGAAATGAAGAAAATCATCTATGTATCATGTTCGAAACAAGAAGGATTTTTAGAAAACTTTTTTTTTAAAAAAAAGGCCTAATTTCAACACTGTCCTAAGCCCAAATATCTATGGAGAATGCATTAGAAAACATTGAATTATGTTCAGTATGAGAATAAAAGATGAACAAAACCCCCAAATCTGTAAAATATAAACCCTAAATACACAAAAACGTAAAAAAAAATTTAGATCTGTCCAAATCCTTAATATCTAAGGAGGATGCATTAGAAAACTCTGAACTATGTTCAATATGAGGATAAAAGATGAACAAAATCCCCCAAATCCATAAAATATAAACCCTAGATACAACGTAAAAGAAAAAAAAAAACCCAAATTTATTTGGTACATACTATAGAATTTTCGATGCTCACTCTTCAAATCATTCAATGTTTGAAATCGCAAAGGTCTTCCAAGCCTTCAACAATTTTCTTCCTCTTTCTCTTCTCCTCTGTGTGTGTTTGTGTGTGTTCGTGCAACAAACGATTAAACTCATGGAATGCACATAGACAACCTGGGTTGGGTTAGGTTTAATAAGTAAGTGGGGTTAGTTAAACATAACCATAGTTAGTAGTATAAGTTAAATAGTAAAACATACAGAATATGCATAAAATGTTTTGGGTTATTTCTGTAAATTAATCCTAACCATTAATGTCGTTACAATACAATGTCTGACAGGGGGTGACAGTGAAGTTTCAAAAAGAGTAAAAGGTGTCATTGAATTTATGTCTAACTAGAGGAGGTGTGGATAAAATTTTTTCTTAAATTTTTTAATAAATCCCGTGTCAAGAACAATATTACGCCATCATTAACATGTAATAATATACATAATAACTATCATGTTATAATAGTTAAGAGTGATATTAATTAATGGGTGATATTATTCTGAAGACTACATGACTACCTTAAAAGATTTTAATATTTTTAATTTATACTTTAAAAAATTAAAATTCTTAAATTGCATAAAAAAATAGTAATATGGTTTATTAATTTTATTTTAATAAAATTGAATAGAAAATTTTCATATATTAACAACATCTCAAAATCTTATTTTTTTCTAAAATTAAATTTTATGTTGAATAAAATAGTTCTTTTTTTTTTAATTCTATACCAAAAACCATATCAAATTAAAAGAGATTCAATTTTTTATTGACATTGACCTCAGACTCCGTCAACCTTGCCTGAGTTCATTGCTCTCATCGCAAATGCTACCAACTGCGCACCTGCCCTGCATAATCACAGACTGAGTCGTTTTTCCCCAGAGAACGTAGTTGGGAGAGAGAGGGGAGAGGGAGAGAGTTGTGTTTAATCTATGGATTCGAATTCATCGTCGAAGAACAATTTGATACTACCTGTGTCGGATCCTCCGGCTAGAAGCGATGAGAGACTGTTCAAAGGATCGACCATGACCAAACGTGGAGCTTACGCTGCTATCTCTTACATGTCCTGTGCTGGTATGTTCTGTATTTTCTTCCCAAATCGCCTTATACAAACTAGTCTATCTTAACATTGTAGTCTTATAGATAGCCGGGGCCCAGGGAGAGAGAATTTTCCACTGGGAGAAGTGTGTTGGAATTACAGAACGAACATTTCAATTTTCATTTCTGCCAAAAAAATTAATTAAAGTGAGTAGAGAGAAATAATTTTGAGAGAGAGAGAATTGATGATTTCCTCGTAATGTAAGAGAGAGAGAGAGAGAGAGAGAGAGAGAGAGAAATATTATGTATTTCTGGATTTCTTTTGTTTGAATAGCTGGGTTCTTGATGGATCATAATCAAACTTACTTTTTTAATAATTAAATTGAACATTTAATCGAGTTATATTCCGGCTTAATTTCTTTGATTTTGATTTGAGAAATCTCGGGAAATGGAGCAGTGTTGTTTGATTTTATCTGCTACTCAATACTTGCGCATTTTTCTGGGAACTAAGTTCTTGGTCTTGCTTTTGGTGAATCATTTAGTAATCGATGGTACGAAACTTTAGAGGGTTAATGCGTTTCACGTAGTGGTTGGATTAGGAGAAAATTCCATATGATATTTGTTATAATATAGATATGGACGGAGCTATCTCAGATTGTGTTAGTTTTTTGATCAATCTCTATTGTTTGTTTATTGTACCATAGTAAACGTAGTAATAATGTTCTACTGGCTGCTGTGGATCCCTATTGAACAATTGACCAATCTGAGAGATTGAGCTGTCACTGCTTTTGATCTATACTCCTGTTGTAGTTTTTGATGATATCATTGGTTGTCCCTTGCTATGTTAAGAGAATGCTCGGCCTACAATTGTGGTGTCAGTCATGGACACGTAATGGCACTAAGACTCGTCAATCTTCGGCCTTGTGGCATAGTATCAGGCGATATGCACGAACTGCTAGATAAAAGAAGTTTGTTCAATAAGGAGAGAAATTCATATCACATTATGCCATGGACCGATATTGGTAGATATGGGCAATTTGATGATGATGATACAGTTGATGGGATACAAGATATATCTGAGTCCATCACAAGTTGAGTGAGACTCGTGGTTTACAAAGAACATGTATTGTTCTCAGAATAAAAAAATATTGCGCCGAATGCAACTAAACCGGTTCTATTGAAAGCTGGAGCTTATACATTGCCATTCCACGCTCAACTTGGCTTCATCTTTTGCCCACCAGAAAAAGGAGGAAAAAAGATGGCCGAACTTTGGATGCTTCAAGTATCTTGTTTGCTTTGTAATATCTTAGTGCCCTGATTCGCCTCCCAAGAAGGGAAGCCCACTTTCAACTTGCGAATTGGCAAGTTGGTAGCAAATTTTATTAGAACCTGTGAACTTGTTCATTATCTGCAAACTGATCCAGGAGAATTCCGTGAATTCAGCTCAGCTTATCATAGAACAATGATGGCTAGACATGTAGCTAGCTTCAGGCCTCTGTTACTCAGCTGCATTGCAGTGGACCCTTGCGTCTCTGGCTACAGTACAAAGACACAGCCACATAAAAAGTTTTCATGGTGTAGGCTACCCAACTTGAACCTGTCAAATACAGGAGGAAACAAAAAGTTTCTTCTAGTTGGTTAGTAATAAGATTCCATACATTCAACACAAACTAATCGTTTTACTTGTACTGTATGCAACAACTGACATATTATTAAATAAATCATAGAAAGCCATCACGGACGAAACATGCATAGGACTATTCGGCCAAAAATTAATTATAATGCATGGTTTACATTTTAGAAGACCAACAATGTCAGTCTTTTGCGCCCTAGCTTGATAATCTGGACACTTCATTCTTAGTATCTATCATCTCTGGTAAATCCTGTCCTTGTAAGAGCAATTCAATCTAACACTGCTGGTAAATGTAGGCGTGATTCTTTAGTTGTTCCAATCCCTCTGGACACGATAGCTGACCTCCACTTTTAACTTGCATGGTTTCTTATTTCTTAATATTGTGGGCTTGGGCTTGGGCTTGGTCTAAGAATAGTAGTTCAATTTCTCTGCCTGGATTTGTATGATTAATGATAGACCGTAGAATGATGGTGTCTTACGAACTTAAATCCATGTGAATCTCTATTGAGATATATGAAAGGCTCTTTCCACTGTCTGGAATGTGCATAAAAGCACTAACATCACTTCCTGTTTTGCTCTCTTCCTGGCCTTACAACTATACCCAGCATGCGTGTGCACAGGAGAAAGAGAGAGAGAGAGAGAGAGAGTGGATATCTATCTGTGGATGTGGAGTGATCTGTTAAAAAATACCTGAATGAGTGACAATTTCGGGTTTCCAATCTTGTCTTTCAAGTCTCAACCGTTTTTTAGCATGTTATGGATAATTGTTGTTGGTAGTTTGTGTCTTGTGAGGGCGAATATCTTTGAGGCTGAGAATTTCTGAGGCCCTTTTGGCACTGGGTTGATCAAATGCACCTCCACAATTTTACAATTTCTCAGGTGTATTAAGATGCTTGACATTCCAATCAAATAATGAAAGAAAATGAAGATTGATGTTTGGAAAAAATTTATGAGGCCCATTAAAGTTATCCGTAAACATTTTCTTGTCTGCCATCTTTCCTTTCATTTTTGAGATCTGATGTGAATGGTGTTTACTCTTGTATGTTTTGGACGTAATCCATTGAACATGTTCCAAAACTGAAAGTAATAGAAACGCTTTTTCACATGAGAAGATTAGGGCAATGAGGTGGTTCTTAGTTCTTACTTCTTAGACTATACTAATTAGTTGGAAACCAAACCCCTAGCCCCCTCAAAAAAATAATAAAAAAATAAAAAAGGAAATAAATACAATTATCAACCTATTATCTGTGAATAAGCTTTCTTTTCATCACTTATTATTACATTGTCTTTGGTTATAGGATTCATTAAGCTCCCTCAATGCTTTCCATAACTTTTACAAACATGGCTTGCCATTTCTTTTGCAGTACTCTTGGTGTTGTTCAACAAAGCAGCTCTTTCTTCCTATGGCTTCCCGTGTGCAAATGTTATCACTCTCTTTCAGGTAGAAAGCATCAACTTTTTGCTGATCTATCCACTTTATTGGCGAGTGTTTAATTCAACGTGCTGATTAAATTGTAGTCACCAGACTAATTAATCTTTTGTATCCGTATTATAAATTTGTATACAGGATAAAAGAACAATCTAGTTTATGTCAATTAAATGCAGAAAAAAAAATGAGCAACTATTTTGGGTTTTCTGGAGAATTTATTCACTATACTGTCCTCCTTGCCCCTTGGATGAGGCACTCTCTCATGATGCTGAAGAGTTTCCTGTGGGATCAATATGCAAATCTATCCTAACTGTGAAGAAGGAAGACAGGCCTCTCTCTTGCAAACCAATGAATTGGTTCTCTTTTAGCATTCTTTGGCTGATTCCTCCGCTGTGCAGTGACCGGAGAGATTTTAGATTGATGAACAGCAAGCAAGCAGTATTTTTACTTAAGGTGGAAATTGATCCTCCCATTTGCTAGTGGTTGAAAGTTTTGACTCTTGGATGGCTTGTATCCATTGAAATGAAAGGCAAATTTTAAACTAGGGGGGCAAAGCCTTTCAATTTTGATACTCAATGCTCCTTATATTTTATGATATCTTTGTGGAAGCAAGTTTTAAATGTGGTTCTAGTTGGTTGCCCTTTTTTCCATTTTTTGGATAAATACCGTGGAATCCCAATTTTTTCAGGGAACTTCTAGTAAAACGTAAATGGGGTTGATGAGATTACGAATGACTGTGCCGTTGGAAAAAAGAATGTACTCCTGGAATCATATACCCCAAAACAGAAAAATAGTAGATGGAGTTGGTGTTTATTATACTTGTTAACTATTGTCAATTTTACCTGTCTTGGCAATGACATAGCGAAGTTGGAAACCCCCAGGTAGAAAGGGCAAAAGAAAAGCGGAGGCTCCAGGGTGGATGATGGTTGAGTTTAATCAGTGGAGGATGGCAAATTGAACTTAAATAGTGATGTTTGTCCAATGTGTTGACCAGTTTGAGGTAGACAGGAATGGGTTAGATGGAAGGCAACAGCTGCAGCATTTTCATTTATAAAGCAAATGGATATAAATAGTGGAAGATACTACAATCAAGGAACTACTGATCCCTGTAAGATAGTATCCTGAGACAAAATGTCATGAAGATGAAGTGAGCAGGCCACCCTAGAGGTATCTTAGTTCTAGAAGTCATAGGAATCATCAAGCTGCAATACCATTGGGAAGGGTGCAAGATTCTAGCTACATTTGATGATGGAAGAAGCGGAGCCTTCCTGTAAGGGATCATGGAAGGCAACATGTCCCATACCACAATAGAATCCAATCAGGGAATTCTTTTTTGAATGATTTTGGCGAGTCATAAAAAATGATGGCAAAGAAACTGGATGCTGATGACACAAAAGGAGAGTAAAACCTCAATTCTGGTTTCCCCAAGCATGAAGCCTTTGAGGGGCGCCATCACAACATTTTAATAAATTGGCTGGCTATTGATAATATCTTTGCACAAGTTTTTGACTGCTTTAGCAGTTCAAATGAAATTATGAGACTACTGATTTCAGCTCTGACTAGATTGTGTAGAAAGTTACAAGTACCAAAGATGGGGCTGAGGTTCCCTGCAGCTTATAATCGACCATCATCTGTCTGTCTGTTAGGTGCAGAAACTTAATTACTGCAACTCATGTCCAAGACATTATAGAATCACCAATTTTTTTTTTAACTTGTGTAATATAAACCAGTTTCATTTTTATTAACTAAAAGGTAATACTGAAACAGACTTGACATCACTCAAGACTTGATTATTAATGTTTGATGTGGGCCAAATAATCTAAAATGATTCAAATTTTGTCTTGGTCCTTGAAGCATTCTTTCTGCCTTTTTTTTTTTGATTCACTTTTAAGCATTAGTATTCATGTCCCTTCCCAAATCATCAATCTATGCTGTAAAGTTATTGGGCGCTCTCACACCCCACCCCCCACCACCCAAAAAAAAATAATAATAATGAAGAACGCCAAAGTTCACAATTCATGTTATATTTAGCTTCAGTGAGACCCACATTCTTGACCAAATCTTCGGTTAAAATGGACTCTGACCTTTTGCCAGATGCTAGTGGGTGATTGATACATTTCTGTTTTGAATCTGCTGCAGATGATATGTTCATGTTCTCTTCTTTATGCATTACGACGCCGGAAGCTTATCTCCTTTAATGCTGGTGAATCCTTGAGTTTGACTGAAAACTACACGACATTTGTACCATTGAAGACATTGATGCATACCCTACCTCTGGCTCTGACCTATTTGCTTTACATGGTACATATTTCAGTCTGATGGAAACCCTTTTTTGTTCTGTTTGAAAACTTTCCATTGAGATGCCAAACCCACTTTCAAATGCACTGCTAAGAAAGAGATAGGAGATACACACACATATGTATGTTTGTATATATATATATATAGAGAGAGAGAGAGAGAGAGAGTTATGTTTGTTGTGTAGGTGGAACCTCTCTGAGAGCCTATATATAAGATTATGGAATAGTTGGATTATCTTTCCATTGTTTTCTTTTTCTTTACGGTGCATGTGAGTGTGGATTTGGCAATAAGTTTTCACTCATATTTGTGAATATTGACTGCCATTATTCTGTTTGTGCTTAAAAGCTGGCAACTATGGAGTCTGTCCGAGGAGTAAATGTACCCATGTATACAACCCTTAGGAGAACCACTGTGGTGTTTACAATGTTTGTGGAGTATATTCTCTCCCAGCAGAGGTATACTCCGTCTGTTGTTAGAAGGTAAGCAACCATTTCTTTCTGATGCTTTTGCCTTCATGTAATTAATGACTTTACTGATGCCACTGAATGGTGTGAATTATTCCAGATGTAATTTTGATTTCGTTATAATGGGGGAAGGCAACCGCCAAACATTGAATATACGCTTAGAACTATGAAATATCACTAGACATTTACGAAGTTTTCAGGATCACGTTGCCACAAAATAATTTACTCTTCAAGATTATGTGACAAGGCATTCTCTTTGAGTGATGCTTGGAGGTCTAAGACTTGAGGTCTTACAGAACAATCTGATTTGGTCAATAGTGAATTAACAGATGCCTTTGTTTTTGGTTTCTAGTTGTCGCTATGAACTTGAAAAATATGGATGCATAGCAGATAGCACATCATAAGTTTTCTTGTCAAGTTAAATGGTTTCTTCCCAATTATTAAACTATGTGATACAAATCAGTGACAGAGAATTCGTACATTTATTCTATCCTATGGAGAAAGACTTCAATTCCATCCAAAGCTTAGTTTCCATTTTTCAACAGTTTTTGTCTTGTCCAACTACTGTTTTAAATGTCAGTTGGCACGTTATGATGAGATTTTTTATACTTAAATTACTTTAAGGGAGAAGTTGGGAGTAACATGCACAATGTTGGGAGATAAGGTAGGACCGGGTTGTATCCTAGTGGCAAAGTGCCACCAGCTACAACCTGGCCAACTGAGGTTTGATCTCCGCTCCCCTGTCGATATAATAAGTGTCGTTGGTGCATTAACTTTCCAGAAATCTTCATGAAATTGGTAGGAATCTCTTTTGCTGGTTAGAGAATACATTCCCATTAAAGTTCTTCTATTCCCTCTACATTTAGGAGACTAAGTTTATGTTGACAGTATCTCAAACTTCGAAATCAGTCCACAATAGAGTACATATGCCTGTTGGAATTCTGGGTTTCACCTCATTGATTGTTACTATACCTGACATATTCCCTGATTGGGTCACATAGGGACAAGTTTTTGAATCCTCTTTTGGTTTCACATGAATCTGTGTTTGGGTTCTTGCCCCTTCCCTCCCTCCCACTCCAAAACATGACTTATAATAAATAAATTTTTGAAATAAGAGACTTTTCTTTTAAGGAAAAAAAGGAAAAAAAAAATAGAAAAAGAGCAAATTTGGCATAATTCTAAGTGAAGCGGTAAATCATACATCTGGAGAGGTTGGAACATTTGACCTTGCAATGGATTCTTTTACAAGAAATAGATGTTATTACATACTTTCATTCTTATGTTTCTAATTCCTGCATTTAATAAAAAAACCTTAAGATGTTGTCAGTGTTGCGCTGATCGTGCTTGGTGCATTTATCGCGGGAGCTCGGGACTTGTCATTTGACTCCTATGGATATGCTGTTGTTTTCATGTCCAACATCACTACAGCAATCTATCTCGCAACAATAGCTCGTATTGGTAGTATTTTCCTTTCCTTTGGCATTTTCACTCGGCAGCTAGATTTCTTTGTCATTACTGATGTTGTCCTTATCCCAGGGAAATCTAGTGGTCTCAACAGCTTTGGCCTCATGTGGTGCAATGGTAAGCTACAACGTCATAGCAAATGATCTTTGGTAGATGTATTCACTAGGATTATCAAACTGTGAGCTAATATCAGATTGAATTCCTGAAATACAGGAATTATATGTGGACCAGTCTTACTATTTTGGACATTTATTCGAGGCGACTTGGAGATGACAATGAATTTTCCCTATTTGCTTTCACCTGGCTTTCTGGTATTTTTTGGCCTTTGATGGAAGTTTCTGTATTTCAAATTAATACAAGTTCAATGCTTGCTTCCTTGAAAATTTGATATAAGTGAGTTAAGATACCGTAATAGTCCCTTAAATGTGCAGTTGGTGTCACTTTTGTCCTCATTCTATCAATTTTGTCACTTTAGTTCCTCAAATTTGTAATTTGTGTCCCTTTGGTCCAATCAAGAATGACGGTTTAAATTACCTAACATAAGTGGTCATGTGCGTCCCATGTGACCATCCTTGAGGTATCACTTTGGTCCCTTCAGTTCCAATTTGTGTTATTTTGGGTCTTATTTCTTTTATTGTGACTTCAGTCCCTCCGTCCCTCTACCTTCAAATCTGTGTCATTTTGGTCCTCATTCATTCAATTTTGTCTCTGTAGTCCAACAAGTTTTCAGAGAATGCCCCGTCAAGTTTGGTGACGGGAAACGCTCGCAACTACTTCCATTATTTGGTTTAAACAGTGTTTTTTTATTGGATCCAAGCGACACAAATTGAAATCTTGGAGGACTCTAGTGTCAAAATTAAAAGAATGAAGGCCAAAGTAATACAAAATCCATACTTGAGGGACCATTACTTTATTTCGCTCTTTAAATAATCTGGAATGTTGCTTTGTGGAAACAATACTAGAGTTTCACCTTTGTCCAGTCTCTTCTATTACATGTAAGAACATGAGTATTTTTAACGATAACTGTGTTTGATAGTTTCACACCATTTGTGGCTTTGTTCTCTATTAATTTCCTTCTCAACTCTCTCTCTCTTCACACAATCCTTGCTCTCTCATTTTCCTAAATACATTTACACATACAACTCGCATATTGAGTGTCCGTTATCTTACATTGATTCGGTCTTGTCAACTTATCAACAAAAATAAGTTTGCATCTACAGCTGTACGTGTCGAGAGTCGTTTTAGTTTGTTTCCGCCTGCAATGTTTTTATAATTTATTTTTATTCAACTTCAAGAATGATATATCTAACTCATGTAGTTTATTTCTCTAACTTGAGTTTTTGTTTGAAATTAAATTTTCAATAGTAGTGGAAAGCAACTAGTGTCTGTAAGGATTTTTAGATATGTTGTTGGGAAGAATTTAAATAGTAATAGAAAAGTTGTGAATCCCAAACATAATACAAGTGATACACGAGATTTTTAGACAATATTGTCGGTTGTTTATATATAGATTTGCAACTCTTTATATTATTCTATATTAATGAGTGTTAATAGAATGATAGTATATTCACCATTTAGAGAACATACGAGCTAAGACAGGTTCATTGATAAAGGATCAACCAGTTCTGTTTGTTTCTTCATGTTTTCCCTCTTGTCTTTTCTCTTTCTATCTTTTTTTTTTTTACTTTTATTCCTATGTTAAATCTGTATGCAAGTGTTGCAAACTTGTTTACAGGGGGACATTTAACTCTTTTGATACATTCAGGTGGACCATAGGCCATCAAAATTTGGTGTTTCTTATGATAACTTTTGTTATGATTGGTGGCAACATAATGTCCAACTTTCCCGTGGGCCCTAGTCCTCGAAACAAAATTCTATTAGTTTACTAGGGGGCATTCTGATTTTGTTAATGTTGTTTCTTTCTGATTGGTGTAGTTAGGGTGTAATAAAATATATAGGAGCATCTACTTGAAAATGTTGGGTTGTTAATAGTTTGTTTATCTCAAACAGATTGTATTGCTTCTATCCTGCATACTGGCTTTCTTCTTGAATTACAGTATATTCCTGAACACAACTCTCAATTCAGCACTCACGCAGACAATCTGTGGTAATTTGAAGGTTGGTTTACAAGCATCTTTCTTTTTCATAGCATACACAATACTCGCATGATAGCACAAGATTTGGCAGTTCTGAGTGGTGTCATGTGTGACTTTTACACGTCTCTAGAGTTGTTTCCAGTCTAAGCACATAAAAAAAAAAGGAAGTTCAATACCCATCTCAGAGAGCTATAATTCTTTGACCCGATTGAATGGTTGAAAATATTAAATCTATCTGGTAAAGGAACTTCTTTGTATGCTCCTTCCTTGTTGGTTGCATAAGTCAACCATCACCTTTTTTTTAAATAAAATAAAAAATTCTCAGTAAGTATGGCTGGGCATTTAGGTGTGTGATACTTGGGCAGTCCTAAAAGCAAAAGATTTAGAGGTAGCAATATAGGATCATTCCCTTACATCTGTTTTGACATACTGCTAGATTTGTTGAAACTTAAAATGAATATTTATTGCATATCTGGAACCTAGATAAAAAGCTAGCAATGGTATAGTGGCGAGATGTGGAATTGGTGTGAATTGTAATATGAATATGAAATCCTGTGGTAGCGTATTATATGGCAGAGGATGATTCCTAATAATGCCTGTCAATTGGATGTTCCTTTATTTTGGGACGATTGTATGGTACATGTAAAACGTTCATTTATTTAGATTGCATGTATAGTTATTCTATACAAGTCCAAGCGTTCCAGAAAAGCAGACCCTATACATGTTTATAATCCAGTTTTTGGTCATTATGCTGTTGTAGGATCTTTTTACCATTGCACTTGGTTGGATATTTTTCGGTGGACTTCCATTTGATATTGTGAGTATACATTCTACTCTTGCAGTCTTCATGATTATATGAATGAAGTTTTTAGTCTTCCCTTTTTGGATTTTGAATCTTGCTCCTAAAACTTACTTTCACGGATTTTCGTGTAGTTGAATATTATTGGCCAACTTCTTGGTTTTCTTGGCTCTGGTTTGTATGCCTACTATAAGCTTATGGGAAAGTGACTACCCAAGCTGCTCAAGGCTAATGTTTCCCATTGAAGGTAATCAGTTGATGCCATCACTTCTGTTCATGATTTTCATTCAACAATCATGTGAGATTTCCCGATTTTCAAGATAAGACCATTTTTCTATTTATTATTTCTATGTAATAATGTCTAGAGATAATATACACATAATATATTATATTGTATTTTTCTAAACGAGCTGAACTTGTTCACGAGCCCAACAAGTTGAACAAAGCATTGTTCAAGCACGGCTCTTTTATTAAAGGAGCTTTGAAATTGAGTTCGAGATCCATTGATGTGGTAAATATACAAACTTGGATGAACTCTAATACGAGCAACTCACGTGTTGTTTATGAACAAAATGATTAATTTGCAGCGTTACATTCGACTACAACATCATAGAGATTCAATTTTGTATTACTTAACCGGGGTAAAACCATATTTTTTATGCCTTCTTTTAAGGGCTTGCTTCCAAGTTTTAACTAAATCATCAACCTTATGTTTTGCATTTGACCCTTTTTTTGGCGATGTAATTTATTCAACTCATCCACCGGTGTTGTCCTCACAACTCTTATTTTAAACTGTAAACTATTATTTCCACATAGGGTTGCAACTAAGTACATGTGCTTATATAGTGTATTGTTGCTAGTATCGAGCAGGTCAGAATAATGATATAATAAATAACTTATGTACCCTTTGGTAATATTTTTTTCATAATATTAACCATTTCATAAAAAATGTAAAAACATGTTTAATTATTATTTTGCAAAAGCGATGGATCTGCATCTTAGTATGTAACATTTATTTACGTGCATCACTGTACTAGAGAGCCTGGACAAGGATAAAGCAGGAAAATTAAAATATAAAAACAAAGGTCTCTTTAAAAATGTACTTAAAAAGTAAAAAGGTATATCAAAAAAATATCTTTTTCTTGCTTTCTGTTCTAATATTTGCTTTTACCCTACTATGTTAGTGTTCTAATCTTCGGTATTATCTCCCTTGTTAGGCGTATGTACATCTGCATCCCAAAGGCAAAAACCCGAAATATCTAATAAGGCGCAGCTGAAGACTAAAACACCAGTTCATACTTGCTTGGTTGGACAGGCCTTTGATACAGAGAACAAGAATTAACTATACTGGGACAAAAATGATGGCTAGATGAGGAAAAATACTGTCCTCGTCCCCCCGGGCCAATTGTTTTTTTGAAACGAGGCTTGGTGATTGTCCAATTTTTGGATTCATTTTTACAGCTAAATTTTGATTCTCACATGGAATGGATGAAAACCTGAACCCTTGACTATTCATTTGTGAAAAGGATGAGAAAGTTTGATTCAGATGTTCTTGTAGTGACTTTACCAGGCTATATAATTGGACTTTACATACTAATCTAGTTGTTTCCTTTCCTGATGCTTAGCTTTGCCTAATATGTTATTTGTCTCTCGTTTGTTGCTCAATTAGTTTAGTTTTATTACCATTTTATGTATTTATTTCATTCACTTGTATTGTTTGTCAAATGGTGTGCCTTCACAAAGGGGTAAGGCTATTTTCATTTTCCACAATGTGGGCATAAGCCGGCGTACAATGAAGTCTAGTCTCAGGTTGGAGCATTCCTTTGTTGATGTCCGAAAGCTTCCTCCATTCTCTGTGCTCCTAGCTACCTAAGGTATTTTTTCTGGGATTCCTATACTTATGTATCAACGTTTTAATAAAAATACTTGTATGCATAAAAAAACCCCGGCGGAGTAAATGCATTAAAAATAGGCAAATTTTAACAGATGGCACCGCTACAGTTGTTAGCTAGCTCACTTCGGAGAAACAAAAGTATTAGTAACTTATGTGTCATGAGAATGTTACAATTTAAAATCATACGTGGACATCTAAGAACGTCAATACACCAGTTAATTTTTTTTCATATTTGTAAACATGGCTTGCCAATTAACAACTTGGCCATCACAAAAACGTGCATTCAACTTAGCCATAACAAAACATGCATTAAGGCTTATTGTCACACCTTAACTAACTTGGGTGCAGAACGTCGGTCTTGGTGGCACCTTGCACTAAGGCAGACAATGTGTGGGAATCAAGGTGATGCGGCTAAGTAGTTCGACAAATTGGGGCAGACTGTGGCAGCATGAGACCACCCGGCTGAGCATGGCAGAAAGGGTTGAGCTCAATTGAAGCAATGTCGGTGCATGGCTTCGAATTGCATGGCATGGGTTGAACCCAGCATGCACAATGGTCGTGCAGCAAGACTAACTGCTGAATGTAGGCACATGACTGCAAGACATGTGACCAGGAGGATGCTGAGACTCAGTCAAGGCAGTTTGCTGAACAAGGTCTAGTCTGTGGGAAGCAGTTCTGGACGTTCCTAGCCTGAATCTGGTCCAGATACATGCTGACAAGGGGCAGTTCCATATCAGATGCTCAATAGATGGAACTGTCTGCCAGGTGTTGCACAGGGAAGAGTCTTGCTGACCAAGTTTGCTATGGAATAGCAAAACGTGGGTAACTACCCCTTGGCATATGGGGGTGTCATCTGTCATACTCTGTGTATAAATAGAGGTGCTTGGGCATTCTGTAAAGGCAGAGAGAGTGTTCTGGCAATTGAGAGTTCCTTGTAAATTGTTGAGTTCAATATATAAGGTTTGGGAGTGTTGTCCCAGTAATTCGTGTGTGTGTCTCTGTGTGAGTTTCTGTCCCTTGTTCTTGAGATTGTGTGGTTGGTTGCAGTGGCAACGCCTTCACAGGTAGCCTCGAAAAGAAAAACGAAAGTTATCCCGTGACACTTATCATATTTGGCATCACTAATGCATGTATTGTGTTATTTTAGTCCTGAAAATTTTAATTGCATCAAATTAGTTTTCGATGTATTGAAGTTTATTGTAAATAGTTCAATAATTTGGCAAATCAACTAGATTAAATGTTTCCTCATTGACTCATTTTCTGGTGTATGGGTGATTCTACTCATAACGTGCAACATATTTTTGTGTATTACATATTTAAGTCTAAGTAGTAGAACAAATTTCATTTTAAGTCGATCACTCCATCATCCCATATGTTCCCAACACATGGGACATATCATTTAGTTGCGCTTGAGACAAATCTACATCAGTATGTCATTGATTGCTAGCATTGTTTTTTTTTTTTTCATCATTTTACAACACGTCTTTTTTTATTTGTACTCGTTAAAGTAGATGTCACCAGCTAAGTGCACGTGTACAAAATTATGAATTGCACAACAAACAATCACAATATTGAATTGCATGCAAACTTTATATTATGACATTGTATTAAGTATCGGGAATCTTGTTTTTTGAGACTCCAAATCACTTCTCTCTACAATTTTGAAGAATGTCATTAGTTGAATAATATCCCTATGTCCATGTAGTACAAGTCCCTTATCTCTAAATTCATGAAAGTGATACCACTCATCATTGTAGTTAGAATAAAAGGAAACTAAACATGTTTATGTATTATATATCAACCACATAGTACATTTCTAAGAAAATTAATAATATAATATTAATTAATGAATTTGACCTACATACACAATAAATTTACAAAAAAGAAAAAGAAAAAGAAAAATCACACCAACCAGTGGGTAACATTGGAAATTTACTTCGCCGTTCCATCAACAGAAGATTGTCGGGACGCTGTTTAAGGCGCGTGAGAATGACCGTTAACTCCTTCGAACCTTAATTAACTGTCGCAGCCCCCAAACCCAAAACTCTAAAAAGGCATCCAACAGAAGTGCAGGGAGAGAGATTCTCTCTCTTCTGTCTCCTTCTGTTTCTCTCTCTAGAATTCCCCCGACAAAAGTGAAACCTTAACCCTGGTTCTTCATCAAAGAATCTCAAGCTATATACATACATATAAAATGGAGTCATTGTGATGGAATGGTGAACATTTCGTAGCAGAGATTCCGAAGAATTCATTGTTAGGGGTTTCTATAAGTGTATAGAGAGAGAGGGGGCACTGGTATTATGCAATCCTTGGAGCGCGACCTCGAGGGCGATTTTTCTTCAAAGATTTCGTACACAAGGAATGGGTCTTTGTCTTGTGCAGTCCCTTTCTCTCCATTGTTGCTCATTGAAAACATCTCGAGGAAGAGCTTTTCGTATAATAAGCTCCCTCAGGAGCCCCTTGAACTCACCATTCTCAAATTAGATGGCTCTTGCTTCGGTATCATTTCTTCTATATAGCTTTCGAATGTAGATGATTTTATTGATATGAATGTTAATGGGATTGAGTGAATTGTGATGGTTGATTTTGCAGATATTCTTGTAGCGAAAACAGCGACGGTGGCAGAGCTGAAGCAGGCGGTGGAGGCTGCCTTTAGTTATTTGCCCAGAAAAGGAGCCGGCAAGATTTCATGGTATATGTGTTCATAACAAATTCGTTCTTTCTTTCCTTTTTTCAATTTTGTGAGGGTGCTGAACTTGCAGCACAATGTAACTGACATGTGGTTGATCATTCCCATGGAAATCAAGCTGCCCTTTTATTATTCATTTTTTAAGTTATGAAAGACATTGATGATAAATGATGTGGATATAATGCAGAACTGAGGCAATGTAACAAAAAATTCTAAAATGAATTCGTAGATTGAAAGCTATTTAAGATAGATGTTTCCTTTCAGAAGATGGATCCATATCTTTCAATGCTTCACAAACTGCATCAGAGCCATTTGAATGCCAGCCAGCCCCCGGGTTTTAATTTGTATTTGATTTAATATTGTCCAAATTGTTTTATCACAGTTTTCCAGTTTTGTTAGAAACATGTTATTTAACATTGTATCTTCAAGTTAGTTCTTTTCAAATACACTTGATGTATTGGGAGTTTGTGGAGTGTGTTATTTTTACTTGTTTTTGTTCCCGAGTATTGTTAGCTCAATACTTGTATTCTTTCCTAACCCAAAGAAGGATTTGTGTTCTAAATTGATTCTGTTCATGAAGGCCGCATGTATGGGGACAATTTTGCTTAAGCTATGATGGTCAGAAACTGCTAACCGACAGCGATTATATAGGAGCTTATGGAATCAAGGATGCTGATCAGGTACAATTTGTCATATATATTGTATTTTTTCGGTACACATGGAACATCGGGTTTGTTAGGCTCAAACATAAGTTTTTCTTCCTGTAAACACGTCCCTTAGCAACTGGGGCAGGGTCTTGGCATCTTCAACTCTTGTTTTACCTGCGCTGTACACCATACCAACTCTTATCTGCTTGTTTATTTGTGTTCCATACTAGGCATGCCCCATTTGTTTATAACTGAGATCATAGGTTCTACTCGCCCTTAGGTTTTCAGGGCATTGAATTCTCAAAATTTAACTACTTTTAAATTGTGTGCATATTTCAAACTTAAATTTGATTCAAATTTAAGTCTGGAATCCACTGAATTTGTTTCCTCTCTTGGTGGTGTCTAGCAACTTAAGTTTTCTTCTTTTCCTCTTGGTGGGCGTTAAATTCTAAGTTATCTTAAAAAAAAAAGTTGCCTCATTGCATTGCAAAAGTATTATTGCTTCTGTTATCCTCATTTTGTGATGTTGATGATTAAAAGAGCTCATATACAGAGTAGGTTAATTGATACATTTGGATATTTGCCATTTTAAATGCTAATGATAAAATGTTAGTCCCTGCAGAAAACATTTAGAACAATGAAATTACTAACCATTTGGGGCAAAATAGCAGAGGAAAGTAGCTTTCTTAGTTGCCTTAAGTTTGCACTTCAAATACAAAATACAACAGTGAATCTAATAAAGTAGTTTCAAAGAAGTGTTATAGAAGGACGCTTTCTTTTTGGGTAACTCAAGACTTCAATTTTTGTCCTTTAGCAGTAAATAACATTCAGATGACTCTAAATAATTTTGAAATTAAAAGAGCGTGTATAAATTCCTAAGATAACGAGATTGGATAGAGATAACAACAGAAATATGCCTCATACCAATTTTCTTTCTTCCAAAAGAATTCCCATGTGCACCGAATTAGTTTATAAGCTAAATTATAAAACAATACGTTTGTCATGATGAAGAAATTTGTTCAGATAATGTATGGTCATCAGACACTTAAAAAAAGTTATTTGCAAGATTGTTTGTGATATTTGTTTAATGTGTCATCTCAATAAATGTTCATTGTTTAGGTTTGCTTACTCAAATGTACATTTTTTTGAGAATTTTGATGTGATCAACTTGTAGAAGTTATATTTTCTTCCCCAAGTATCTCATAAATAGATGTAGCATTGGTAGATGTCATGTGGAAGCAATGCATGAAAGAGCGATTCTTATGCAGAATCAGAACTGGTAGAAGACCATACAAAGCTTTAATAGAATTACTTGTCCAAAGTTAGCCATGGACAAAATTGATTTCTTTCAGATGTTTGGCCCTTATCGCACCTGCTGTAGGAATTACAGTGAAGGATGTGTTTTCATTGGGAAAAAATGACAAACCAAGCCGCAAGGCTCTTTTTTTAGCTTTCATATGACAGTGGGCAGAATTGTACAGCGAAGATTAAGGATGATACAATATTTGGAAACCACTAATGAATAAAAAATCTTGGAGTTCGCAAAGCAAACCAGAAAGAATGACGTGGATGCAAAAACTCCATGTGAGACAAAAATCCCATGTGAGTCCTAGGTTGGAACGGTTCTAACTCTGGACCAAAGAGATGCAAATAAGCAGATAATTGCTTGGGTTCTCTTGAATACTCTGCTCCAACTCAACTCAGCACTACTGATCCTTATCCCAACTGTTTGGGATTGGCTATATGAATTGCATTACCATGGGTAACTATCATGTCATTCAAAGTTAATGTCACCATTGTACGTCTGAATACTGTTGACAGATAATCATCCCCAACATGTGGCCAATGCTCTCAATAATGATGTATTAAGACCTTCGTTTGAAGGAAGAACTATTCCTTTTCAACTCCAAGCGTAGCTGGTTTTGGATAGTCTAATGTTTGAAATGGTTAGAAATATGTG
Organism: Ilex asprella; assembly: GCA_023539305.1. Classification (NCBI taxonomy): domain Eukaryota; kingdom Viridiplantae; phylum Streptophyta; class Magnoliopsida; order Aquifoliales; family Aquifoliaceae; genus Ilex; species Ilex asprella. The sequence continues at coordinate 13,179,416 of CM042198.1, read as the reverse complement.
AAGGTGCTCCTCTTTATGACATACAGAATTCTTGAAACAGGTGAATTTGTAGTTGGGATTAAATTTAGTTTCATCTGACAATGTAAAGGGCGGATTTTGTTGGCAAACGGCATTACTGTGCTTATATAGCTGCACCTTTTCTCTTTATTCATGGCCATTAGAGGCCAAAACTGGAGTTTGTTTCACATTTCCCTTAGTTTTTTCTGTTATGGATTATTGGATGGGTATGTTGTTACTTTATACATGTTTTTTGTTTTCTAAGAATCAGAAACATTTATTTAATAGGAGATAGCTCCTGCACATTTATTCTTGTGTACTAATATTTCTTGTAATGGCATGCGCAGCTTCAATTTACTCGCCATGTATCTACTAACTACAATATGGTAAAGGCACAATCAGTCAAACAGGCTCGTGCCTCCAAACAACCCAGGATGTAAGTTCTTTCTATGACCATCACTGAAAATAAAATGTTATAGGCCATATGTATAAGCTCTTGTTTTGAACCTCTTTTATTTCTTCATACTTTAATAGCTAAAAGGCACACTGGTTTTGTTTTGCTGAAAATTCACGTCAGCAGGCTAGAAGCATCCAACACTGTTGACTTTGGATTTTCATAGATCTGTAGGTTATTGGTCTGTTTCTTTGGTTTGAAAAGTTGATCACATTCTTTGGATAATTTAGCCCTCTTTTTACTTGTAGAACCTATTGATCAAGATTATGAAACCTGGGCTAACTTCCTGGTGCAAAGGTCATCGTGCAGATCAGACTCTGAAGAGAGCAAACAGAATGGTGAAGAAGATGAAAAGCATGATCAAGAGGGATTAAAGCAGGATCAGGATGATGATGACGATAAGGGTGTTATAACGCATTGTGAATGCAAGTTGACTCACTTGTTGAGGGGGTGGTTCTTATATCGCAGGTTGGCAAGCTCAAATATGAGATTTGAAAAGAAGAGTAGTCTATCTAGATTCACCAGTGGTTTCTTAGGGAGTTTTAAAAACATTTTACGGGTTTATAGTAACAAATATGATTCTGAAACTGAGACTTTGAAAGGGGAGTAATGATCGGGCATATTTGTGCTGCTGGGAGGAATGACTACTGAACTGGTTAGTGGATTTAACTTCAATCAGCATTTGAATCTCACTGAAGCTCCAAATCCATAATGTCCCCATTGTCCTCTCCCAGCCATGAAAGCTGTTTCCGTGGTTAAATTTTGTTCACATGTCTAAATTTACTAGTAGAAATGATTCAAGTTGGGTCTGTGATTGGCAAATACTAGTTGTTTGTATGACATCTAAGTTTGGAATAAGAGCAATTGCTTGATATTGAATGCTTATTTAGTGGACAATAGAATTGTTGGTGATAATGGTCCATTCTGTGTCATATGCAGATGGCAATTGGTTGGTTTAGGTATATCAGAAACTAAAGTTAACCGTTTCTTATGTACCGAATTAGGATGTGTATTATTAGCCTTATGTGGTGAAAGTCAAGAAGAGTTTGGGATGATATTTAGTGAGGGAATGTGATTTGGAAAAGATAGATAAGAGGGTGGGCTAAAGTGTAATTTTTCCCTCTCAGAATTTCAGCCCAATCTCATCATTTTGTGTGGCATAGAATGAGATAGCCTTTCTTAGATTTCCACTCTCCTTCCTCCTCACACTCACACCCAAAACCACACCACTCCTCCACAGTTCCAAAATCACACACATACACAGAGTGGAATAGTGCCAGCAGCAGAGGTTCCAATGGCCAACATGATCATGGCCTCTCCCAAAACCCTGATCACATCCTCCTCAACTCTACCCCCTACCCCAAAACCCAAACTTTCTCTCCCCAAACTACAACTACCCAAATTCCCAAACCCCCCAAAAATTCTCTCTCTTCCCCTCCCCACCACCACTTCCACCACCCTCAAATCCATCTCCGTCATACTCGCCACTTCTCTTGCGGCGGCGCCACCTTCACTCGCGGAGGAGTTCGAAAAAGCTGCCCTCTTCGACTTCGACCTCACACTCCCAATCATAATGGCCGAATTCTTGATCCTCATGTTCGCACTTGACAAGCTTTACTACTCCCCACTTGGGAAATTCATGGACGAGAGAGACGCGGACATTAAGGGGAAGCTGGCGAGCGTGAAGGACACGTCGGCGGACGTGAAGCAGCTGGAGGAGCAAGGTACGGCGGTGATGAGGGCGGCGAGGGCGGAGATATCGGCGGCGCTGAACAAGATGAAGAAGGAGACGCAGGTGGAGGTGGAGAAGAAGTTAGCGGAGGGAAGGAAGAAAGTAGAGGCTGAGTTGCAGGAGGCTTTGGCTAATTTGGAGAAACAAAAGGAGGAAACTGTCAAGTCTCTTGACTCTCAGATTGCTGCTCTTAGTGATGGGATTGTCAAGAAGGTCCTCCCTATCTAATTACTCTTTATCCCCCTTTAATTGTCTGTATTTAGAGAGAGAACATAAAGGTTTATGGGATTATATTGACTTACAATCCTTTTGTGTGTGTGTCTAGAATTGGATTAAATTGTAATGATTCTATGAAAGAATTGCATATTATAATTGTGAAATACTTACTTGGTTTTGGTCATTTTTAGCTACTTGCTAGCCTTATTAGCAGCGCACGGGTGTGGCTCACCCGTGCACTGTATAGAATATATTTTTCAATTTTTTGTACTGTTTTATCTATTTTTTTCCTTTCTCTTTATCACTTAAAAAGTTAAATAAAGAATTATAAAAAGTTACTGAATAGTAAAAATAATCTTTGTTGAATTAATTCAAAAAAATAGTGATTGGTTAGTTTGAAGTTGAGGGATTGTTACAAATGAAGTATAGTAAAATGTGATTGCAGGGAGTCTTAATTTAATAATTAAAATAAAATAAAATTCTATGAATTTAATAAATGATGAGGGAATTTTTTTTCAAGATTTCTCCTCTCTAATTAGTTTATTTTATACATACATAGATTTGTGTCCTTGTTCTTATGAATTTGGATGTTGTCTAATTGTTTATAATTAAGTTTTGAATCAAACTTGGTTAAGCATATGATTAATCTATCACACTAAAGTATACATATATATATATATATATATATA